>CM038043.1:163939637-164540262 GCA_021397845.1 Areca catechu
TTTGTAGTGAAAGATATATTACAATAAAGTATAAGATATATGCTCCCCCTCAATTTGTGCATACAACAAAATATTCTAACTTGAGGGTTTTTTAAATATTGAGAGCTGGTATCAGATAAAATGTCACAAAATGTCACAATATTGATAAACAGTCACAAGATAGATAAAAACAAGTATATACAGTTACAAAATTGCCTAAAAAGTAGGCACAAGATACTGATACAGCAGATCATACACAAGCAAACTAAGTACAACAAATAAAACTATGAGGCTACTCCTCATCAGAAGGTATGTCAAAAGATACAGGAGCCATGATCCTAGATGAGGATTTTGGAGTCCTATGTGAGGAACTCCGAGTCCTCAGAGAGGGACCAGACCTAGGGGTAGTCCTACGAGATCTATAAGTCCTAGGTAAGGGCTCCACAGAAGTCGAGACAGAGGCAGTAGCTGAAGGAGTGGACGGATCAGCATGCTGAGTAGACTGAGCTGGAGTCTGCCTGCTGACTAGCTCATAAGCTGTGGGATCATCGATGTCTGTCTCTGTATGCTCATCTATGTCATCCGGAATCCCAGTGATAGTCTCAAATAGTGACTCTGTAGGCTCAATATCAACTGGCACAGCTGTGGCTGGAGGATCTGAACTCGGAAAATCAGTGGAAGGAGGATCAGCTGAAGGGGGAATCTCTGGAATCGGCTCTGCAGGTGAAACATCAGATCTACCTGCTCCAGGCTGATCTCCATCACTGTCACTGTATCCATTAGAGTCATCAGCATCATCATCACCATCATCATCATCATCATCATGTGGAGGAGATACTGTCGGATCTGCAGTCCCTGATGGCAGTGCTGATCTCAGTAAGCTGAGGATCTGTCTGAATCCTGTATCCATACTAGCTGAGAGAGCACTAATGCGTGTGTCTGTGTGTATCCGCAGATCATGAAGCTCCTGCCGTACACCAGTGATTTCTGTCCGGACCTCTGAAATCTGATCAGTCACTCGCTGCTCGAAGTCCGATATCCTCACTGAAGTCCTCCGTGGTGTCGCAGTGATAGTAGGTGCCGGAGCTGATGAAGGTGGTGGCGTGAATGGCTCAGGCTCCGCAGTCTTTGTCTCCGGTGCTGGGCGAGGAGGTGTACCATGATCAGTAGGCCCTGAAGGCCCTGCCTCAGCAGCTCGGATCTCATCCTCCTCATCTGGCTCCTGGCCAGACTCTCGTCGTACCCATCGGTCACTGATCAGTCGAAATCCCATCCTATGTAGGGATTTCTCTCCATAAGTATCTGTGTGCTGTAGCTGACTGAAGGGTATGCCGTTGAATGAGACACCATGCTCTCTGAATATCTGAGTCAGTCCCATACCGTACGGCTGAACGAGTCTCCTGTGAGAAGCTGCCTCACCCATCTGCTGAAGCATGATCCTGGGGAGGTTGATGGGAGTCCGCTGTCTCAGGGACACCATCAACACCAGCTCACGCTCAGTGATAAAATCAAATCTCCCGCTCTTCGGAATCAAGATACGGGTGATGATGTGATGCAGCACTCTCATCTCTAGTGAAAGCTGGTTAGCGGACACTGTGGAAATGCCGCTAACATCCTCACGCTCTAGGATACACCTGAAGGCGTGCTCTCTGTCGCTGATCGTAGTGGCAGCAGTGCCATAAAGTGGAATCCTCCAGATGCGACTGATGACCTCAGGTGTCACTGGAATCTCGATCCCTCGAACTGTAGCAGACCATCCAATGCCATCAGTGGCCATGGATCCATAGAACTCCCTGATGAGGTCTGGGTAGAATCTCTCGGACATCGTACAAAAATGGACCAGACCTGCATCTCTCAGTACATCTCCAATGAAGAAGTGATGCTGATCCCAGAATGGAATATCTACGTGCCTACCACTAGCAATGCTCTTCCGGACTAGGCTGGTTGGCACTGGTGCACGTGGCTCTGGGGTCGGCTCACTCTCATGTCTGACTTTCCTTCGCCGCTCAGTACTACCCTGCCCCTGTTCCAATCTCCTTTTCCTTACTGCCTGGTGTTTTCTCGGACCCATGTGTAAGGATGAGGGGTAACTTAGGGAGAAATGCAAAGAGGTAAGGCTAAGAGGAAAAGAGAGGGAAAGAGAGGTTCGCGGATTGAGAAGAAGAGAAGAATGTGAAATGGGGAAATAGGATTTGTGAGATTGGAGAAAATCGAGAGTAAATGAGGAAAAGGTAAGAAACGGACGAAAGAAATACGTGTTTTCAAATGAAAAACAGCCGAGATTTGAGGGTAGAAAGATTCGAGGGCTTTTGGTTGACTAAAATCAAGAAAATGGTCAAATGGAAGGTTGATTCCAAGAAAAGCAAGAGAGGAGGTGAGGATTTCCCAAAAAGATCGAGGAGAGGGGTGGAAATCCACTATTTGGAGGTTTAGAGAAGTTGTAGGGGGACCACACGAAGGAGAGGTAAAGAAAACAATGGGAAAAAAGCTTGCGGACGGGTTTTTAAAAAACAGGTTTTCGTTCAAGTGTCGACCTCTGAGAATTTTCAGGGGTCGACCTCAAGTGTCGACCTCCATAACTTAGGTGTCGACCTCAAGTGTCGACCTCTGAAAAACTCAAGTGTCGACCTCCAACAATTAATTACTTAATATAAAATTCTGTAAGAAGGAAAAAAAATGATAAAATTTAGAGAAAAAGCCTTTAACCATATTTGAGAATTTATAAATCATTTTTGAGAAATTTTGATGAAAATTGAAGAGATTCAAGCAAAAGGATCAATGACTCCCAGTTCTCTTCTAATCATACAAAATCTATCTTCATTCAATGGTTTTGTGAATATATCAGCCAATTGATAATCAGTACATATAAATTCTAACAACACATTAGAGTTTTGAACGTGATCTCTTATGAAGTGATGTCTTATTTCAATATGTTTGCTTCTTGAATGTTGTACAGGATTTTTCGTTAAATTGATTGCACTAGTATTATCACATCTTATGGGTGTCTTAATTAGTTTGATGCCAAAGTCCTCGAGTTGTTGTTTGATCCATAGAGCACAACAGCTTCCAGCTGCTATATATTCGGCTTCCGCCGTAAATAGAGCAACCGAATTCTGTTTCTTACTGCTCCATGAAATCAAATTAACTCCTAGGAATTGACAAGTTCCACTAGTACTTTTTCGATCAAGTTTACACCCAGCAAAATCAGCATCAGAATATGCAATTAATTCATATGATGACTCTCTAGAGTACCAAAGACCAATTTCGATAGACCCAGATAAGTATCTAAGTATACGTTTTACAGCTAAGAGATGTGATTCTTTAGGAGCAGACTGAAAACGTGCACACATACAGACACTAAACATTATATCTGGTCTACTGGCAGTTAGATATAGCAATGAACCAATCATGCCTCTATATAATTTTTGGTCTACCGATTTACCACAATCATCTTTGTCTAATTTACATGAAGAGCTCATAGGGGTACCTATTGGTTTTGTAGTCTCCATCCCAAACTTTTTTAATATCTCCCTTGTGTACTTGGCTTGGTTGATGGAGATCCCCTCTTTTGTTTGCTTAATTTGGAGTCCGAGGAAAAAATTGAGTTCTCCCATCATGCTCATCTCGAACTCATTCTGCATTAACTTCGCAAATTCTTGACAAAGACATTCGTTAGTAGCACCAAAAATAATATCATCTACATATATTTGTACTACTAAGAGATCATCATTTTTCTTTTTCAAAAACAATGTATTATCTACATTACCTCTAGAAAAATCATTTTTCATCAAAAATGAACTTAATCTATCATACCAAGCTCTAGGAGCTTGCTTTAAACCATACAATGCTTTATGCAATTTAAAGACATGATTAGGAAATTCATGATTTTCAAAATCAGGAGGTTGTTCAACATAAACTTCCTCTTCAATAAATCCATTTAAAAAGGCACTCTTTATATCCATTTGAAATAACTTGAAATCCATAAAACAAGCAAATGCAAGTAAAAGTCTAATTGCTTCTAGCCTAGCAACAGGAGCAAAGGTTTCATCAAAGTCGATCCCTTCTTCCTGGTTGTAGCCTTTAGCAACAAGTCTAGCTTTGTTCCTAATTACAATACCATGTTCATCAAGTTTATTTCTAAAAACCCATTTTGTGCCAATTACAGAAACATTAAGGGGTCTTTCAGTTAAAGTCCAAACATTATTTCTTTTAAATTGATTTAGTTCATCTTGCATAGCATTAATCCAGTTACAATCTTTTTCAGCTTCTTCTATTGACTTAGGCTCTATCTGAGATACAAAAGCTAAATAATCACAAATATTTCTAATAGAAGAGCGTGTACTTACCCCCTTTGATGGATCACCTATTATTAACTCTTTAGGGTGTCCATGTGCATACCTCCATTCTTTAGGTAATGGTTTTGGTGAAGTTGCATTGATTTCTTGAATTTGATCTTGACTTTCTTGATCATCATCTCCTTTGGGCTCATCTTCATTGATTGTCAATTGTTCAAGCTTCTTTGTACCTGTTTCAACATCAATAGAATCTTCTTTTCTAGAAGATTTTTTGTTAGATTCATCAAACACTACATGAATTGATTCTTCAACCAGAAGAGTTCTTCTGTTGAAGACCCTGTATGCCTTGCTAGAAGTAGAGTATCCTAAGAAGATACCCTCATCTGACTTGGCATCAAATTTACTGATATTATCTTTGCCATTGTTTAATATGAAACTGCGGCAACCAAATACACGAAAATACTTGAGATTAGGTTTTCGATTTTTCCAAAGCTCATATGATGTTTTCTTCAAAATAGGTCGAATTAAAACACGATTTAAAATGTAACAGGAAGTATTAATGGCTTCTGCCCAAAAATATCTAGGTAAATCGTTTTCGCAAAGCATTGTGCGTGCCATTTCTTCAAGAGTCCTGTTCTTTCTTTCTACCACCCCATTTTGTTGAGGTGTCCTAGGTGCAGAGAAATTATGACTAATACCATTTTCATTACAAAAAGTTTCAAAATCATGATTTTCAAATTCAGTTCCATGATCACTACGCAAAAAAATAATAGTGAGATCTTTTTCGTTTGAAACCCTTTTATGAAATTTAACAAAAGCTGAAAAAGTTTCATCTTTATGAGCTAAAAACATTACCCAAGTAAATCGTGAGTAATCATCTACAATTACTAGCCCATATTTTTTACCTCCCAAACTAGTTGTTCTGGTTGGTCCAAAGAGGTCCATATGCAATAATTCAAGGGGTCTAGTAGTAGATACTACTCCTTTAGGTTTGAAAGTAGATTTGGTTTGTTTTCCAAGTTGACATGCAGCACAAATTTTATCTTTTTCAAAAGTGAGTTTTGGCAATTCTTTTACAAGATTCTTTTTGCTTAATTTTGAAATCAACTGCATACTAGCATGCCCTAGCCTACGATGCCAAAGCCAACTAGTTTCACTTGCCTTGGCTTCCTTAGCCACTAGGCATTGACCACTTTCCATGGCTAGATCATCAAGATCAACCATGTAAATGTTTCCATGCCTAAGACCAGTGAACTTGATGCCATCGACATCTAGACTAGATACCATGCACAAAGATGATTCAAAAATTACTTTAAAACCTTTATCACAAAACTGACTAATGCTAAAAAGATTATGCTTCAAGCCATCAACAAATAATACATTATCTACATAAGCATTAGGGGTGATATGGATTTTACCAATTCCGACGATTTTGCCTTTTCCATTATCACCAAAGGTAACATTTCCACCATCAATAGCAGCTAGTGATGAGAATTGCTTCACATCCCCAGTCATGTGCCTTGAGCAACCACTATCCAGATACCACATTCTTCTTTTATTTTTGGTTGCAAGGCACACCTACAAAAATTGATCAAGTTGAAACTTTAGGTACCCAAGTCATCTTGGGTCCTTTAGGGTTAGTCAAATTGGTTCCTTTTGGAACCCAAATCCTTTTAAAGGTATTTAATTTCCTTCTATTACAAACATATGATTTATGACCTATTTTACCACATGCATAGCAGGTAATATTAGAAGATGCTGGTATGAAAAAGTTTTTGTAAAGTTTTTGTTGATTGTGTGGCTTAAATCCAAGTCCAGCTTTATTAAACACTGCATGTTGACTATTTAAAAGCATATTTAGTTTTTCTGAACTAAAAGTAAACTTTTCTACAAAAGGTTTTACTTTTTCTAACTCTTCCTTGTAATTCTTATTTTGAAGCATTAGTTCTTTATTTTGTTTCTCAAAGTTCTCATTAGTTTTAAGATTTCTATTATTCTTCCAGGAATCATTTTCTTTTAAAAGATTATCTTTATCATTTGTCAAAGTTTTTACATGTTCTTTTAATTCCTTGTTTTCTTGAGTTAAATTTTCAATTTCACTTGAAAACTTTTCTGAATTTTTGGTAAGCTCAAAATTTTGCTTTCTTAATTTCTTATTTTTCAATTTTAATTTTTCATATTCCATTACTAAGTCATCAAAAGCATCATGCAATTCATTGAAAGTGAATTCAATTTCAGGTTCAGAATTTACCTCATTATCCTCGTTGGCCATGAAACATAAGTTGGCGACTACCTGCTGCTCTTCTTCACTGCTGGAGTCCTCACTCTCACTCCAGGTAGCCATCATGGCTTTCTTTCTCAACATCCTTCTACTCTTTTTAAGCAAAGGGCAATCCGTTTTGTAATGTCCAGACTTCTTGCACTCGAAGCAGATGGGTGGATCCCTTTCTTTCTCATTCTCCTTCTCCTTGTTGTGATCACCTTTTTGTGGCCTTTTCTTGTAGAAGCCCTTCTTCTTTCTCATGAATCTTTTAAATTTTCTTGTAATTAGGGCTGTCTCATCATCATCATCTTCTTCCTCAGATTCATCACTTGACTCTTCTTTTGTAGTGGACTTGAAGGCTATGGCTTTCTTTTTCTTGTCATTGTCCACTGTTTTCTGCTTTAGTGAAAGCTCGTAGGTCATCAGTGATCCAAGAAGCTGCTCGAGAGGTAGAGTGTTGACATCCTTGGCTTCTTCTATGGCTGTAACTTTTGCATCCCATGAAGCCGGAAGAGACCTGAGAAGTTTGTTAACCAGTTCACCATTAGATATAATTTTTCCCAAACTCCTCATACCATTTACTATATTGGTAAATCTAGTATACATTTCACTTATGCTTTCAGTTGGTTCCATCCTGAACATCTCATACGTATGAATGAGCATGTTCACCTTAGTGGTCTTCACTTGGTGTGTACCCTCATGGGTAACCTCAAGTGTATCCCAAATTTCTTTGGCGGAAATACAATTTGATATTCTGTTGAATTCACTAGGATCAAGTGCACAGAATAACAAATTCATCGCCTTAGCATTTAACTTAGCTTGTTTGATGTCATTGTCATCCCATTCTTCTTCAGATTTTGGGGTGATAATGCCATTAACCAAGTGAGTGGGCTGATGAGGCCCTTTAGTGATTACTCTCCAAATATGATAATCTACAACTTGTAAATAAATACGCATACGAGTTTTTCAATAAGTGTAGTTTGTGCCATTAAAGAAAGGAGGACGATTTGATGCTTGTCCTTCAACTATACCCATTCCAATTGGGGCGGCCATGATCTTTCACTCAAGATCGTTGGACCTACAAGAGAGTACCGGTGCTCTGATACCACTTGTTGCCCATATATGGTGCCCAAGAGGGGGGGGGGTGAATTGGATATTTAAAAATTTAAGGCAATATATGAGCTATCAAGTTTTAAGGTGAAGAGTGATAGTGCTTTAAGAATTGTGCAACGGAAGCAATGAAATAAAATAGTAATTAAAGAGCTAAAGAAGTTAAAGAGAAAGGCAATGCAAACACACAAGAAATATAGTGGTTCGGTGCACCTAGCACCTACATCCACTCCCCAAGCTCCACTTGGGAATTTCACTATAATCTTTAGATTACAGCCGACTTGTTTTACCAGGCTCACAAGTCAAAACCTTACACACTTGTTTTGGCTTCGGGCTAACAAGCAACCCTAGTTGGTTTTATCAATTGGATCACCAACAAACCTTACTCACTTGTTTTGGCTTCGGGCTAACAAGCAACCCTAGTTGGTTTTATCAATTGGATCACCAACAAACCTTACTCACTTGTTTTGGCTTCGGGCTAACAAGCAATCCTAGTTGGTTTTATCAATTGGCTCACCAACAAACCTCACTCTAGTTTCAAATTCCCTTGAAACTAGCTAAAGACAAAAGAGTATGAATACAATGAATTAAAACTAAACAAACTCCTTTTGAGCAATAATAAATTCGTTGAAGCTCTTGATGGAGACTCTTCAAGCCTTTTCCCTTGGAATCTTTGGACCTCACTAAATGCCAAACACTTGAATGTTGGATTCCTCAAAGATGGAAGACTTTTTGGCTAGGGAATCTCTTGGTTTTCTCACTCTTTTTGCTTGGAAGTGATTGAAGGCTTTGTACTTTGAATCAACACTTTTTCACTTTGTCTCCTTGTCTTTTTTGAAGTTTGGTGGAGGTTAAATACCTCATTCATGCTGAAACAACTCCACAAGACCGTTAGATTCAAAAATATGGCCGTTTATGGTCGTTGGAAATCAAATCAGAAGTTCAGAAAAACTAGCCGTTATGCCATGAGTCGACCTCTGGATCAAGTGTCGACCTCATGAGTCGACCTCCAGTAAAGTTTAGGCAAAAGTTCAGAATACCATAGTTCTGCCCATTTGAATTCTCAGGCTATGAGTCGACCTCTGGTGTCGACCTCTGGACAGGTGTTGACCTCTGGTGGTCGACCTCTGAAGCGTGCCACTGAGACTTTGCCGTGCCGGCCATGCTGAACTTTCCTTTTCTTCATGAGTCGACCTCTGGTGGTCGACCTTTGACAAGGTGTCGACCTCTGGGGGTCGACCTCTGATCTGAATTTTTCTGAAACTCTTGAGATATGCGTGCCATGCTTGAGTTTCTTTAAGCCTTTGTTTCTTTTGTCAAATATTTCTTAACAAGAAGGTCCATTATGAGAATTTTGATCTTGTTCAAGGTAGAAGAGCTCATTTCCAAATCAGGTAAACTTAGTTTCATCATTATCCTTATGATACTCTTTTTGAATAACCTAAGTCCTGAAACTTTATCTTGAGATTAAACATTAGTCCAAACATATACTCAACCTTTTGTTAATCATCAAAACTAAGGAGTCAAAGCCAACAAATAGAAATATAGATTTTTCCCTTCTTCAGGTTTAGACAATATGATCGGATTCATTAGTTACTTTTTAAATTCCTCAAATGCCAGCTGACAGTCCTTCGACTAGTTAAATTCTTTAGACTGTCGTAAGGCTCTAAAGAAAGGCAAGCACCTTTCAGCTGAACAAGAAATAAATCGACTCAACGAAGCGATTCGTCCAGCCAACTATTGAATCTCCTTATTCACAAGATGCTTCATGTCTAATATGGCTCGAATTTTTTCTGGATTAGCCTCAATCTTTCGCTTTGTAACCATGAAGCCCAAAAATTTTTCAGAAGTTACGCCAAAAATATACTTAGTCAGATTTAATTTCATGTGATTTCTCCGTAGAGTATTAAAGGCTCTTTGTAGATCTTTAATATGATCATCAGCCTGATTACTTTTGATGATCATATCGTCTACATATACTTCCATGGTTTTACCTATCTGATCTTCAAAGATCTTATTCACTAACCTCTGATATGCATCTCCGACATTTTTAAGACAAAAAGACATTACTTTGTAGCAATATATCCCTCGGTCTGTAACAAAAGATGTATTTTTCTCATCTTCTGGACTCATTCATATTTGATTATACCCAGAAAAAGTATTCATGAAACTCAAGAATTTATGTCCTGCTGTAGCATCAACAAGTTGATCGATTTTAGGTAAAGAAAAACTTTCTTTATGACATACCTTGTTAAGATCAGTATAATCTATGCATACCCTCCACTCTTTGTTAGCTTCCTTACCATTACCACATTGGCAAGCCAGTAAGGATAATAAACTTCTCGGATAAATCCGGCATCAAGCAATTTGGTTACTTCCTCATTGATGACTTTTTGCCTTTTTAGGACAAAGTTTCTCTTCTTTTGATGGATAGGCCGACTAAGTGGATCCACCTTAAGTTCATGCATGATCACTTCGAGAGGAATTCCTAGCATATCGATGACTGTCCATGCAAATATATCAACATTCTTTTGTAAGAAGTCAATCAACTCTCTCCTTTGATCTTCACTAAGTAAACTTTCAATCTGAACGATTTTAGTCAAATCATCTCTCGTCAAAGGGACATCGATAGTTCTTTCTGCTGACATGCTTGCTCCTTCAGTCTGATCACGCGGATCTATTTGCTCCGAAGTTAAGCTGCCGACTGGTTGTTGGTTCTGAATCATTAAATATTGACGAGCCATCTGTTGATCCCCTCTTACTTCTCCAATCCCATTTTGGATTGGGAATCTCATTAGCTTGTGATATGTAGACACGATGGCCTGAAATTTGTTCAAGACGGGCCTTCCTAAAATTACATTATATGCAGAAGAAGTCCGAACAACCATAAAGGTGAGAAGGAGAGTCCTTTATTTTGGCATTGTTCCAAGGATTACAGGAAGTATAATTTCTCCCTCTACTCTCACAGAACTTCCACCAAATCCAGTCAACGGCATATGAGTTCTTCGTAGCTTATCAATTGGCAAGTTCATTTTGACAAAAGCATCATAAAGCAAAACCTCAGTAGAACTTCTATTATCAATCAGAATTCTGCGTACATCATAATTCGTAATTATCGCAGAAATTATTACAGGATTGTCGTGCGGCATCTGAACACCTTGTAGATCATCATCGAAAAAGCTAATGCTCCTTTGAAGTCTCTTTGCAATCCTGTCATCTTCGTAACATGCTTGGTGATGGATCATTCCGACTAATCCATCGGTTGGTTGTTGATTAGGAAGCTCTGTCCCATCAGTAATCATTCTCAGCGCCGTCAATCTTGGCGTTGCTGCTTCAATTGATCGATTCTGACTTTGGTTATGGACATACTTGTCCAGATAACCATATTTGATTGGATCTTCAATCTCGTCCTTCAATTGGATACACTCTTCTATAGTGTTTCCATGATCGTAGTGGAATCGATAATATTTAGCTTTGTTGTGTACAGCAGGCAGAGCTCGCATTGGCCTTGGCCTTTGGAGGAAATTCTCTTTTTATATTTCTTTCAGTATTTTTTCTCTTGGAAGAGTCAGGGAGATGTAAGCATCAAATCTATTAGCATAGCTCATGTCGACCAAGTTCTTCGGCTTCTGAGCTTGCCATTGAATTGGTCGGACTCCAAGAGATCGAAGCCCATCTTCTTTGGAATTTCTCTTGCTCAATGCTGATTTTCTTTCCACTTGGTGTCGGTTCAGGGCTTGTTCTTCAGCCTGAGCATATTTTTGGGCACGGGCCAACAGTTCAAAATAGCTGGTCAAAAATTTCTTGTCTAAAGAGAATGTGAACCTGGAGGCTTGCAGTCTCTTTTTCATAGTTGACATTGCCACGTGTTCGTTGAGATCTGGGATCTCCAACGTGATGGAATTGAATCTTGCTACATAGTCTCTTAAAGTTTCTCCTTCTTGTTGCTGAATGAAGAACAAACTATCGAAGTTCCTTGGCATTCTTCTACTTGTTCTGAAGTAGGAGATAAATAGCCTTTCCAACTGCCTGAAGGAATGAACGATGCCTGGCTGGAGGCTAGAGTACCACATTCTTGCTACCTTTTTCAGAGTTACTGGGAAAGCAAGGCAGTGAAGTGCGTTCGACGCTCCTTGGATCAGCATATGAGCTTTAAAATTGCCCAGATGGTCAAGAGGATCAGCCGATCCATCATACGGTTCTACTTGAGGGATTTTAAAATTGTGAGGAATCCTTTCCTCCATTATTTTTTTGGAAAAGGGAGGCAGGATGTCATAGGTTGGAATTGCATCCTTCGTCTTCCTCTGTTCATCGAGCCTGACGATCTGTAGTTCCAACTTTCTAAATTTTCTCTCAAAGTTATCAGTCCTTCCAAGATCTGGAGTTTGAGCACTACTAGGGGTTGATTCACCAGAAGATGTCGAGTAAGATCGAGGGCGCTTCCCTTTGTCCCGCCTCTTAACATGATGGTGAGACCAGGGGCATTGCTTCAGGAGAGAGTGCTGTCTTGAAGAGTGTTGACAATGTGAACGTCGACTTGGACCTGGGCGTTTGCTTATATGGAGAGAAGATTGCTGGCTGCTCCTTGAAGCAGTGGGTCATGGTGGTCCACTTGCAGCTATTTCTTGGAGATTCTGGATTGCTGCAGTAAGCACATCCATTTTACTCAGAAGGATACCCAGTTGTTCTTGATCCAGCTTACCAACATGAGCAACATCCATTCCATCCAGAATAGGATAATTCTCTCTTAGAGAATGAACTTCTTCAACAGGAAAGTTCAGCATTCTACCATTTACCATATTTCCTTTCAGATTCTTGAAAACTCTATCGTCGAGTTTTCCTATCCGGTGCGCTAATCTATTATGTCCAAATTGCTGTGACGCTCAAGCTTGGATCGAATTCGTTGAAGAAGAGTTCAGCAGGTTGATCTATCTCTTCTTCATCACCTGATAGAAGTCCTTGTCAGCTGAATGGATATTCCAATCCTGCAAATAAATTCTCTCACTGGGAAGGTTCCAGTGGGGGGACACTTCGACGCTCAAGCCAGTCACAGAGTCTAGACTAAAACAGATTAGATCTGAGAGAAAACTAGAGCAGAAGGTGTGCAAGAGTTTCTCCCCTTCGAATCCCACCTGAGGCTCCTTACTCACCGATATTTATAGGCTACGACCCTAACCGAATCCAGCTAAAAAAATTATAAACGGTTAGTTCGTTAGTGGACTAGCACATGCAGAGATCGTTATCCTTTATAGTCCTAATGGTTTACCTTCTTTAACCAATCCATCAGATTGGTCGACATAACATCAGGGTTGACTTATTAGATCACCCTCAAATATCAGTCAACTGTATATTTAAGTCAGTTTAAATAATAAACTTCTTTTAGACATTGATCGGCTTTATGTCCCTTGGACATTGATCGGCCTTATGGCTCATTGATCGGTTTTGCACCCATTGGACATTGATTAGCCTAGTGCCTCTTGGGCATTGATCGGTTTTGTGTCCCTTGGGCATTGATCGGTTTTGTGTCTTTTGGATATTGATCGGCTTTGTATTTTTTGGGCATTGATCGGCTTTAGGTCTTCATTAATCAGCTTTGCACTTCTTGGACGCCGATCTATTACTTGATCAACTAAGTTTACTTCTCATCAAATTAATACAAGTAGGTAAAATCTATCGTATCCCAACAGGAGGTATCAAAAATGAAAAGGAGGGCTACACCTAGATCTGAATCCAACATTTCATGATGAAGTAGAACCCTTATGATAATATAGCAACATCTGGAAGGGCCTCGCACCAACCCCAACCCCCAACCCCAAGTTTCCTTTGTCATGCAATTTCTTGATTGTAAACCAGCAAGAAGTATTACAAAATCCATATATATCATTACAAGAAAAAGAAAATGAAAACTAGATGCAAGCTTTCACTCCGTTGAGGAAAAAAGAATGAGACAATGAACCGATGAACCTCGAAGTACAAGGAGTCTAATTCCTCTCATCGTTAAGGTAACTAAGAACGAATTGAACCATGTTATTCACATTTGCCTTCGGAGACCATAGGATCCGCCAACCGAAACAAACGCATTAAACCAAGAGAATTATTACCCTTCCAGGAAAACCAGGCCTCCTGCCGATCTCAGTAGTCGGGGAAAGCCTTCATGGCCTCCATGATGGAAGGCGAGACGGAGCCGCCCATGTTCGGAATGGATTGAGAGAAAAGCGCCGACTCCGGGTACCTATAGAAGGACCTCGGCGAGCAGAAGAAGTCCGAGGAGCTGGGCGTGAAGAGCGGGATCTCCGACAGGAACGGGCTAGGCGGTGGAGGGTGATCAAAGCCGAGCGGTGACATGGTGGCGGTTGCAGATGGCAGCGAGGAGCGGCCGACATGGTGGACGACCTCCCCCGCGATGCTGCGATTCTCCGACGACGACGACGAATCGTCGTTAGCCACGTGTATCGTGTCGGCGTCCTTGCAGGGAATGTTGCATGTTGGGGGAGGGGGATTGTCAGTGGCGGAGGAGTCGGAGTCGTTGTCATCGGTGGAGCGGGAGAGGCCGGTGAGCTTCTGGACCAGGGCCATGAAGTCGCGGGCCTGCGTGTGGATGATCTTGGGGGAGTGGGTGTAGATGATGACAGGGTGGTGGCGGTGGTGGTTGGTGGTGGAGGAGGAGCAGGATTGCTTGTGGATGAGGTGGGAGTCCTTGTGGATCTTGAGAGGGGGTGGGCGGGTGCCGTTGATCTCTCGTGACGAAGGGCTCATGATGAAAACAAAACTCAAAAGGATTTCAAGGAAGAGAGAAATAGAGAGAGAAGGGGAGATGGAGATGGAAGGAGGGAGGTCGATAGCAATGGAGGAAGGAGATGGTGGTGTTTTTTTTTTTTTTTTTTTTTTTTTGGAGCTGGAAGGAATACTTTATTTGGGTTTGGTGATGAGGGTGGGATATAAAAAGGTGGGGGATTGGAAGGGCCAGCACCAGCCAAATTGACCGTTGATAAAATAAAAAGGGAAGGGGTGATGTGGTGGGGATATTACAGGGATTATAGGGGAAGGCCGTTGGGGGAAGGGCGTTGAGTGAGGGTTGCATGTTGACGCGGGAGGAGATGGCGGGAGGGAGGGTTACGGGGGTTGTGGATTTCGCGGCCTCATTCCCAGGAGGGAGTTCACTGTTTTTTAATTTTAATTTTATTTTATTATTTTTAAGAAAAAGGAATGGAAGGGAGAATTTTTTTTTTTTTTTTTTTTTTAAAGGCGTGATCAGAAGATAAAAAATATTCATGGCAACAATAAAATACGTCATCCCAATTTTATCACGGCGTCGACCGATCTAATAAACAATTCCGCGCATCCATATTAAAATATCCAATATAATTTTATTATTTAATTAATTTTATGATAATTTAAATTTTAGATGCGAAGAACATGGAGCCATTGGCAGATGGTTCCGCGCATCTATTTTGCACGCGACCTAGAGAGAGGTGGATAAGGGTTGGATTTGGGTGCGGATGGATATGGATTTCAGCCAAAAATAATACCATTGGCAGACTATGGATAGTTTTTTAGTCGTATGGTGGGCGTGAGAGAGCATGGCACATTCGAAATCAATCAGAATTGGTATTGTGTTTGATGAACGACAGGTGTTTGTTGCAAGCTGGCTGCCAGCTCCCCCATCTTTTCTCCATGGAACTGCATCGTTAGAGAGGCAGCACCATTCCTCTGATGCTACTGCATGCAGAGGATGACAGAATGATGTTGTTACCTAGTTGGAGATGGGAGGACGAGGGGGGATTAGAGTTCCAAATGTATGTTGATCCAAGTCTATACAAGGAGGATGGTGCTGAGAGCCAAATTCAGTTTTGGACAGAAATGATTGTCATGGAAACAAAACTAAATCAATTAGACTCTAATTTACCTATTTGGATCCAATAAAAAATAATAATAAAAGTTTCAAACTCCTAGAATTTGCATGAGTTAATCGATGCATTTTTACCAATCTACTAAGGAAGTGGGTTTAATATGAACTTTAATCATGGAGCGGAAGCCAATTCAGGTTAGATTTGGGTCAATAGATATATTTTACGTGAACCACGTGTACGTTGTAGTTGCTTGGGGTTATCATGTTCTTCTTTTTCTTTTTCATATGAGTAGAAAAGTTTAAAGTTTTAATCCTTCACTGCATGGAGAATATGATGAACTTTAAAATATTATGGGGCCAATACCAGGAATCTCACTTGAAGGAATCAAACCTAAATATTTATCATAATCATTAAGACGTCAGTCCGGTTGATAGAGACATTGCCTCACTATCAACTGGTCGCGAGTTTTAGGCATAATTTTCGTGGATGATTCGATTAAATTCAGAATTTTTCTGGAACCGTAACAATTGGTGCGAGTGAGATGGAAAGAGACTGCGCTGGCATCTTAACAATTGGTGCGAGTAAGATGGAGAGAGACTGTGCGGACATCTTAATGGTGTCTGACATACTTATCATTAGATGGGAAGAGATTGCGCGAATTGAATTTGAGCATCTCGTATTGAACATTACCTGACGGGATAGAAACCTGCAAGGAATAGTTACACCGAGATTTATCCCTCTTATCCTTTTCATTAAAAAAAGAAAAGAATTGTCGGAACCAAAACAATCCCTGCTAGGAAAGATCTTTTATCAGCATTGAAAAAATTTATAAAAGGAAAACATAAAATGGTCAAAGTCTCTGATACCATTGACACGCATTTGCTACTGTGTTCCGAAGAATGAAATAATTTTTTATTTAAAAAAAAAATTTGACCATCCGATTTAATATAGATCATCAAGATTCATCTATCAATATTTTTTTTATAACAGTCATGTACATGACTGGTGCATGTAATTTCATAAAACTCCAGATGTAATTGCTGTTTGTCGGGAGCGTCTCCATGCCAACCCAACCCGCTCCAACAGTCCACCCCACCTTCCTTTGTGCACGCATCCATGGCCCCTCACTCACCACTTTTTTTTCCTTTGCTCCTACCTTCACTATCTTCTTCCTTTGCACGCCTCCCTGCCACCTTCTTCTTTCGTCCCTTGGCACTTTAATTTCTTCCTCTACGCAAATCCTCGCCCTCCAGCACCGGCGCAACCTTCTTGCTCTACGCAAACCCTCCCTCTCCCGCACCTCCTTCCTCTGTACAATCCCCTACCCTGTCCCCTGTGTCGGCACCACTTCCTCTATGCAAGCATCCCCACCCCCGGCACCCGCGCACCCTGTCACCCCTCGTCACTTTTTTCTTTCGTCCCCCTCTCCGTGGCACATTCGTGCCATCACCCGACACCCCAACTCCCATCCAGGGACGGACCATACCAATTTATTAAATAAAAATTAAAAAAATATAAAAATAAATAATATTAATAAATAATTAAAATTAATTTAAATATTTTATATAAATATTATTTAAATTATATCTATCTTATTTTATAAGATTAAATTCATTAATAATGAAATCTATGATAATAAACATATTTCCTTCCTAAGAGATATCATTTCATATTTAGTTGCTCTTATTTGGGATGTATATTGATATGTAATCATGTTTGGCTAATCTTAATCAGGATATTTTGGTAGATATTTATCTTATTTAATGGGATGAATCCCAAGAATAATGAAATCAAGAATTCAAGTTTCTATATGGTATCAGAGCGGGTTACTATTCCATCTTATTCTTATCTATTCCAGATATATTCCAACATTATTTCAAATTTATTCCTGCCCCTTTTCCCTTTTCTCCGAAGGACCTAATCCATCCATCACCGCCCCCACGCCACCCGACCTCTCCCGCTGCCCCCTTCACCGCCACGCCTTCCCTTCTCATCGTCACCGCCAGTCGCCGGATCTCCTCTCTCGGCCCCCGCCTCCGACCGTGAACCTTGCCGCCCGTGAACCCCGCCTCCCACCGTCGGATTCTTCTCCCCACCTCCCTGCCGTTGCCGCCCGTGAACCCCGCCTTCCGCCTCCTTGCCGTTGCTAAATAATCGATAAAAAAATCGTCTTCCATCTTGTTGCATAATCTGGTCTTGACAATCTTCATTTTTGAAAATATTTTCTCTATAGTAGTAGTTGAAACCGGAAGAGTAATAAGTATTAAGGACTCGTAAAGGATGTGCACGCACCGGTCACAGTAGTGGTAGCGTCGTGCCGAGTACCGTTGGTGCTGCACAACGGAATGTGACATCCATCGAGCGACGGTGCCAAAGACGATGGAATATGAGTGCAGTAGTATTGGTGGGAGCCTGAGACATGACGGGCGCCCACCCGTCCGTGTCCTTTAAAATCTGATTATGCTACGCGATGGATCCGGTCGCTAAGACGGTGCACGGCTTCACCACACGCAGTATTCGTCAGTACGACGAGACTGACGAAGGCCACCAAGATGGTAGTCATAGGCCAGCGCATCGGTGGTATCCGACCTTATGTATGCGCAACCGCCTGGTCTCATCGTGGGAGCATTCTCGTCGATCGCATCACATGACAAGTCCGGCCGCTATTTTATCCATCGATGTGGTGAATGTGATGGTGCTGACTGCGTACAGTGGCTTCGATCACGACGAATTCTGAAGACGGGCGCTGGTCGAGTAACAAAAAAAAAATTCGGTCTTCTTTTAAAAAGTTATGAAAAAATTTTAATAAAAATAAAAAATAAAATTGGTAGTAATCCAACTTTCAAGTAAAGAAAGCTGATTTATAATATTTGTTTCATTTTAAATTTTTTTTAAAGATTCTTCAAGTTATATTTAATATTCTCAAGTTTAGATGGACCAAATATATATATATATATATATATATATATATATATATAAAAGTTTACATAAAATCTTAATTTATCAAAAATAATAAAAAAATTAGGGGAGGCCAAAAGGCCTCCTTGCCCTCCCGACAGTTCATCCTTGTATATATTTAAAAGTTTACAAAAAAAATTTTAACTTATAAAAAAACTT
This sequence comes from Areca catechu, assembly GCA_021397845.1. Classification (NCBI taxonomy): domain Eukaryota; kingdom Viridiplantae; phylum Streptophyta; class Magnoliopsida; order Arecales; family Arecaceae; genus Areca; species Areca catechu. The sequence goes on from CM038043.1 coordinate 163,958,252, forward strand.
TAAAAAAATTAGGGGACAAAGTCCCCTCCTTGCCCCCTGGTGGTCTGCCATTGCTCCCACCTCTGCACGGCCCGGCCCATCAAACACACCCACCCCCAAGCTAAAAGGAAAAAAAAAAAAAAAGAAAAAGAGAAGAAGAAGAAGAAGAAAAGATCAAAGAAAAGAAGAAGAATGAGAGAAAAGGAAGAAAGGAGCAGGAGATGGAGATTATAGATTCACCGGTTCAATGGTCAACTAAAAAAATTTACTTTACTAACTTCATTTGATTAACAACCAGGATGTATTTTATTTTTTAATAAAATATATTAAAGAAACATGGTAACAATTTTCTAATTTATAATATAATTTTTTATTAAAAAAATATTATTATTATTATTTTTGGTAAAACAAAAAGGGGTGGGGAGGAGTTAGATCCTGGGAATGGCTACTCCCAAACGGTCTTCCAATCCCAGTCAAGAAATGTTCGATACACGGTACATATTAATTTTCCACAGCCATTCCCCACCCGAATGTGAGTACGTCAACCTGACTGTCACTGGCGTCAGCCTAGTGAACGGGATTTATTATATATATTCCTAACTTTTTCACTACCACCGGCCAACATGGACTTTAAGATTATTTTATTAATTTTTTTTAATTTTACCCATGGATTTTTTAATCAAAAATATTCAAATATGGGCTCAAATCCCTTCTAGCAACCAGTTGTGCCACGGGTCAATGGTTAAAAAAATTATTTTATAAATGCAAGAATATCATGTCCAAGTTCCATGATTTGACAAGTTTTTAATAATATTACAAAATTTAAGTGACAAAAAAAAATAAGTGTCAAATTCTTAATAATATTACAAGATTTAAGCCCTGGATCAGAAGAATTGATATGAAAAAGGCATCCTATAAAATCCTTGTACGGCTTCGATCTTCGAATTTACGATTGGTGGAGGGCAAAAGTCTTGCAACATTTTTCCTCGTTCATGCTTCAGACACCTTCAATTGTAGAATGTAGTCTTTTGCGCCGTCGGTCCTTTTTGAAAAGCATGAGATTCGTTGGTGATTCGTAATTAAAGAAAGAGACTGAGGTATTCTAAGACCAATTTTGATCTGTGAAAACTTCTTCTAGAAAGATGGTACACCCCATCAAGATGGGGTGCTGGATACGATTGGCTAGTTGCATCAAGAATCCTACCGGAACTTGAGCATTTCATCAAACTCCGACTGAGTGCTAGTTTTGACATGGCTGAGAAGGGAAAGAGTCCAAGCAACGGTATCCGAACTTCACCAGAGTGAGGGGAAGGAGAGAGATCTTGGGCCCGTGTCATTCAGGATCTATCGAGACAACCAGGATAGATAGAGTACTAGATCACTCCGGAAGAGGTGGAGGACCTTCAACGGGAAGTTCTCGAGCTGCCGGAGGAGAAGGTGAAGGAGTCACAGAGCCAATGGGCATAGAGATCTGTGTTTATCCGAAGTCTTGGCCGGTGAGTTCCTTTAGATTGGGTAGCGAGGGAGCTGAAAGTGTGCGTGTGGGGGGGGGGGGGAGTCCTTTGCACTGGTGGAAGATCATCACCTAGTTCGCTTCCAATCTACAGAAGAGTGTGAGAAGGTCCTTAATGGGGGGCCATTGTCCGTTGCAGGCTAGCTACTAGTGGCGAAACCATGGGTTATGAATTTTGTCCCTATATTGAAGTTGGTGTAGGGAATAGTCGTCTGGGTGCATCTACTTGGGCTCCTAATTGAGTTTTGGGAGCTAGATTTGCTGTTCAACATTGTGTCGAAGGCTGATAAACTAGTGGCGTTGGATGATTTTACCTCTAAACACCATAAGATAGGGTTTGCTAGAGTTGGAGGTGGACACTTATGAACCCCTCAAGCTAGCGGTGTCGATTCGGGGCCTTCAGGGAATATTTTGGCAATCCTTCATCTTCAAGAACCTCCCTTTCATTTGCTACAACTGTGGACAGATGGATCATGTTCTTGAGGAATGCTCGTTGTCCCGGGAGGAGATGCAGATGGGAGAATGTCCATTCCAGTCGGCGAACCACTATAGTGACCCTATGACCATAGAAGGTGGGTTGATGGTGGAGAAGTCTCGTCATCCGATAGAGGGGGATGTGGTGGTGCTGGGTTGGCCATGGTTGGGACCATGGATGGAGATATCTCGCTTTCGACAACCATGTCCAGCAAGGGCTCCGATCAACTCCCGGAAGGAGTAGGGCTGGAAATGGGCTCAGGCTGGCTCAAAGGGCTTCGGGCCGGCCTGACATCGGGTCGGGCTTCGGGCTAGGCTCAAAGAAAAGCAGGCCAGGGCTTGGGATTCATTTTAAAGTCTACTATATTTTTGGGCCGGGTTCGGGCTTCTCTTTGACCCAGCCCGGACTAGCCCAAAAATGGCCCAAAGGGACCGGGCCCGATAAAAGGTCCAACATACCCAAATCATCCTTTATAGAAGTTCTCTCTCCGTTCCCTCCGAGACTCCGAGTCATCATCTCTAGCCTCTAGGGTTTTGTTGTCCCCGTCCATCGGTCCCCTCCCTGCATTCCGATCAGGCGAACGGCTAGCTGATCACCATGGTTGGCCTTTCAGCTTCGCCGTTTCGATCGTTGTCTTTATCGTTTCGATTGTCTTCTCTAAGGTAAAATCTCTATTGCTTCACTGTGAGCCCAACCCCACCACCGTCCCGAATTTCATGCGACCTCGCCGCCACCCTTGGCTCTGTGCGACCTCGTCGCCACCCCCGACTCTGTGCGATCCCCTCCGCTCACATGACGCCCCCCGACTTTGATCTCCCTCCTCGGCCCTGAGACATGCACTAGAGGTCCCAATCCCCCCTACCCTCCCCCGGCATGATCTAATAGTCCATCCCAGCTCCGATCTCCCTCCCCAGCCACGGCGGATGCACCCGATGCCCCCTCCACCCCCGTATGACCCCATAGCCCCCCTTCTCGACTCTGATCTCCTTCCCTGTCCCCGGCGCCCACACCCGTGCTGGACGCCCCTGCCCCCTGTGCAACCCCGAGCCCCCTACTCTAATCTTCTTCTCCTAGCTTCGGCGATCGCACTCGATGGTCGATGCCCAGAGGCCATAATTTTTTTTGGGTTCTGATGATCTAAGGGGCAACTTCGGTTTAGGTCGGCCCATCGGGCTCGAGCCTGATATTTTGAAAATGTTTCAGGCCTAAACCCGGCCCAAAGCCCGAAATTTTTTTCGGACTGGGCTCGGGTAGGGGTGTGGCCCGGTTCGGCTTAGCCCACTTCCAACCCTAGGAAGGAGGATGGACCCAACCCGGAGTCTTCCGGTTCGAGGTCTTCCCTCTCTCGATGGAGTATGCCTAATCCTAGGAATTCTTCTCCTGGATCACCACCGAACTTCAATGGATGGCAAAAACCATTTAAGTTCACCCGTTAGCGGTCACGGGAGAAGAACAAGGAGCTTGGGGGTGAGTCTGGTAAGGGATTTCACCTTCTCACTGGGTTTGAGCCGAGTGAAGCCATGGATTTAGGCTGCGAACTAGGCCCAAGCCCATCTGACTGCTATATGGCTAACACCTATGGGCTCAAACTGAAGCGGGCTAGGAGCCCACCGATGCCGGCCCTTTCCTTGGAGATGGCACGAGACCCTGCTGTTGTGCCGTGATGGGAGGGGGTTGGTGACCTGATGAAGGAGCAAGCAAAGGCAGTCTCGAGGGGGAGCTCCTTATAGGCAGCCAGCAATGGGAGTCCTTCCTTGATTGTGGCAAGTCATTCTGCCCCCTCTTGTTTTGTGGGTGTGGAAGGGTGGGGTCGGCAGGGGGATCTTGGTCGAAGCTCAGGGCTGGCATCACCGGGTTTTGAGGGTGGTGCCCAGGGACTTCCCGGTGGAAAGATGGAAGTTGGTAGGGGCATGTGGGGTGATGTTTCTAGCACAAGGGAGATTGAGACTATTGTATATGACAATTTGGAGAGGATGGGGTTTGAATTGGCGATGGGCCATTCGGTGATACCGGGGCCGAGGAAGGTGGCTCTGGCAGATGGTGAAGATCGGGAGGAAAGGAATGAGCCTCCAGGTTTTGACTTCTCGGCGATGTCTGGAGATGTGGGTGTGCCCTCAAATAGAAGAGTTGGGGACCTTGGGGATGGTCATGACAATGGTCGGCTGGGAGGTGGAGGCAAGGGTGGGGAGGAGTTGAAGTTGAGCCACAAGGAGGTCATAGATATGTTGAAATCTACCCTTCAAGCTGCTGGTACTGTGAGGAAGAAAGGAAAATGGAGAATGAATCCAGTGGGGTTGCTAGAGCGTCTAGTGACAATCCACTACTATTGACTGTAATGAAGTTGCTCTTCTGGAATGTCAGGGGAGTGGGTAAGCCCTCTTTTCTTTCGACTTTCTGGAGAATTATGCAACAAAACCAACTGCAACTATGTGTTTTGATGGAAATGAGACTTTCAAGCTCGAGCTTGGATTGCATCCACTATTGATTCTTGTCGAGTTAGAGTTTTTATGCTATGAATCCTCGGGGGTTGTCTGGTGGAATCATCGTTGTTTAGAAAACTTGGTATGGCTATTGTGGATATTTTTTGTCGATGCACATAGCAAGTTTTCATTATCATTACTGAATCTAATGGTTTTACTTAGCTTTTGTCTGTTGTGTATACTAGCATTAATTATAGAGACATGAGAACTTTGTGGCTGGAGGTAACTGCTTTGATTGATCAAGATTTTTCCTTGGTTATAGTTGGTGACTTTAATTGCGTTGATGGGCCTGATGAAAAGAGGGGAAGGCGGCCATTTGTGGAGGATATCAAGTCTAGGGAGTTTGGTGACTTCCTTCACTCCAATGGCCTGGTGGACTTGGATTTTGTTAGCTTAAGATTTACCTGGTCTAATAATAAGAATGGAGGAGCCAGGGTAAGAAAGAATTGATCGTGTTTTTGTGATGGCCACCTGGATCCATCGGCATCCTGCTTATATTGTCCATCACTTGTTAAGGATTGCATTCGACCATCGGTCATTATTGTTGACCATTGATTCCTCTACTTCTTATTGAGTCCTTTTCGATTTGAAAAGTTTTAGCTTTCCTATCTCCGGTCATGGGAGATTATGAGATAGGTGTGGAAACTACCTATGAGAGGAAGTGCTAGTTATCGGTGACCCACTGGCTTTAGTTGACTAGGAGATGTCGTCTCCATTAAAATAAGGTGGAGGTGGTTGATATTTTTCGACAACTTGAGGTGGTCAAGGGATATGTCTCTGAGTTCTAGGAGTGGGAGGAGAAAGAGGGTGGTTTGTTTGAGCAAGATTTGTCTAAGCTTCGCCATCAAATTTCTAAGTATCATACTCTTCTTCATCAACAGGAGATTTTTTGGAGACAAAAGTCAAGAGCCTAGTGGATCTGAAAAGGAGACAGAAACATAAGGTTTTCCACCAAGCCACCATTATTCGCAAGCACATGAATCAGATTCGAGCCTTACAAAATTTCAAGAGATAGTGGGTTTTTGAGGAAGTTGGGATCAGATAGGAAATAGTTTATTTCTTTAGATCGAGGTGGACAATGACCTTGGGGGGAACTAGTTTGTTTTTGCCTCCACCTCCTACTAGCTAGGTTACTCGGTAGGAAAACCAGGAGCACATTCGATCTGTGTCTGTAGACGAGATTTGGAGAGTCAAGTGATTCATGGTTGAGGATAAAGCCCCTGGCTGAAATGGTTTCTCTCCTCTTTTCTTTAGGCGTTACTGATCTACTATTCAGCTTGAGGTCATAGCAGGTGTACAGGATTTTTTTATTCATAGGTAAATGCCAAACTCTTGGAAGCAGACCTTCATCACTTTGAGACCAAAATGACAAGATGCTTCTGAGCTAGGACATTATAGACCTATCGACCTTTGTTCTACTCTGTATAAAATTTGTACAAAATTGTTGGTTATCACAATAAAGTCTCTCCTCCCTTGACTTATTAGTCCTAAGCAAGGCATATTTGTTGGTGAGCTACTATTGACAAGGTATGTGCTGGTTAGGGCTCTTCAACTATGTGGCAGGAGATTTGTGCATGATCTCTAAAGATGATCTCTCAGACCAGATGGATCTTAGGAGATGATAGTCAACCAACCTTTTGCTTGATCTATGGGTGGTTGACCTATCCCTAAGCTGGTGGCCAATCTTTGTTAGTGCTGAGATTTCAGATGTTATAAGAATTTTAGATTTTTTTTCAACCCCAGAGTAGAGATTGGGACCCGATGATGGTTACCCGAGCCTTTAGAGAGGTGCTAGGTGAGCGCATTATGTCCATTACTCTTCCTTTTCACATGAGCCAGGATGTTAGGGTATGGAGATCATCTTATATCCTGAGAGCTGTGTCGACAGACCTCTACTGACTGTTTCGAGAGGAACCACATAGGAGTATTGATGTGAACTGGATTTGGAGGATTGGACTTCATCCGAGGGTGTCTTTTCCTTTGGAAGCTTACTTGGAGGAGGTTGCCTAGCAGGTCTATTCTCAGCGATAGAGGGATGCACTTACAGCCGACCTGCCTTGCTTGTGGATATGATAAGGAGACCTTAGAGCATGTCCTCTTCTTATATCAACAGGCCGATATGTGTGGCACCTTGTAGGGCTCCATGGTTTGACTGGCTAGATGATGATCAAGTACAAGTCTTTCTTAATTTTCTGAGACATAGTGCTGCTGGATAAAGGACTGGGGGAGGAGGAATCTATGTAGCTTACATTGCTTATAATATTTGGCTATCTCGGAATAGTTTGGTCTTTGAATCCAGGGGATGTTCTGCGAGGATTATTGTGGAGCATACCTATATACATGCCATGGAGATTGCTAAGATAACCTCAAGACCTGCATAGACTTGGGACTCCCACCTTGCTCTTGTAGTGACTCGGCGAGTTTTTATTTCTTGGGAGCCCCCTCCTTTATGGTATATCAGGGTCAACTTTGATGGTAGTGTTAGAGATAGTAGAGGTAGTGCTGGCTTTGTCATTCATAGCACTGGCTTGGGATTGATGGTGGCTAGGGGGATGCAACTCTTTGAGTCTACAGTTCTAGTAGCAGAGCTTCAACGGGCTTGGATTGGAATCTTCCATGCTCAGAGGACTTTGCAGGCTGATCATCTCATTATCGAGGGTGATTCCACTATTGTGGTTACCTGGATCCAAGGATGCATGTAGGGGGAGGTTGTGCACCCCCTTCTCTAGAACATCATGGCTATTTTGAGGGGCTGTACTTCTATTGTGGTTCTATATGTTTATCGAGAGGCAAATTTCACTGTCGACTGGATTCTTGCCTATGTTGTGGAGTATTCAGGTAATCATTTATGGACTGATATGAGGGAGGCCCCTGGGTAGTTTAGCGATATTTTTCTTTATGATTTTTATAAATGTATTTATACTCTTTTAGTATGAATGCTCCAACTTATAAAAAACATAGGGTACACTCTCACCTGTCTCTCTCATACTCTTTGCAACAAAGTGTACATCTTTCTTCTTTCATCTCATGTTATTTACATAAGCTGCTAGATTTATGCATGATACAACGTTCATATGTGCTTACATGTAGTGTTATCATGTACGGATAAAAAAAATCATAGGATTAATGTGAGGCTTTTTTTTTCTCACCTTGTTCGATCTTTCGCATTGCTTTTTTTTTTTTTTTACCGGATGAAAACTATTTATTTCATCTTTTTGATCTTTTGTTATCGTTCTCTTTCATCGAAGAGAAAGATGCAACAAAGAAGCTGTAGTTAATTTGCTTGTGTATTTATTTATTTATTTTTTTAAAAAAATTCATGACTCCCTTCCAATAATTAATTTTAAAAATTTTAATTATATATTTATATAAAAAATACTTGGCAAAGTATAAGTAACGCTTGATTTCTGAGATGCATGATGCATCTAGCAAGCCAAGTCTCACGAGAAATGTACTTCTAATCCTGGTCTTCTATACCAAGTAATGAATATAATGCAGCACTATCAAAAGCAAAGATAATTTATAATCTAACAATATTGCTTCAGAAAAAGATGGGAGCCTACAGGAGTTATTGGTTTGAATTCTATTCAATATTCATGATCAGCATATACAACACATGTTTACCGAAAAAAAACATATTCATCACAAGGACAACCACTGTCAAATGGCAACTACTCAGGCAACGTACTATATTGAAGTTTGTTATATGATACCAGCCATTATTTTAATGTCACGCGTTTTTTTTTTTTTTTTTTATGAAAATGTCATGCTTTGAAGAAAGCATGCCAGCTGATATCTTCCAACAAATCAAGCCCTTCCAAATCGAAGTCAAAAATGCTCTGCCTCGGCCTCTAACATTTTGCGTCACGTCATACCTGGTAAATAGGGCTCTTCTGCAAATCTACCATCGACGGCATCCACGATGACTTCGATCCTTTTTCATAGTCTACCGCATGGATTGGGAACCGCATCATTTGGTGGGCCATAATGCCCACCATATGTTGTTTTTTTTTTGGATGGCATGACACAAGGGTCTGCGCCTCGACATCAAGAAAGAAATTACGAGGAAACGGTTCTCCAGCCATGCTAGGCTTACGGATGAAAATAGATCGGGATCTAGATTATCTCGACCCAAATTAGTTTTTTAATCAAATTCTTTTATTAAATCCTAATCTAATTTAATAAAAAATTATATCAATTCGGATTATATTCATGATTAAAATTTTCGATCCAACTAATTATTCAAATTAGATCTATATAATCTAATTTTAATAAAAAAATTAAATTTAAAATTAAATTTAAATTTTGTTCAAATTAAATATTAATAATTATATTTTAATTATTACTTGAATGACTGTTATCAATCATATAAAATAAATAAGAAAAAATAATCTTAAAATAAATTAAGATATATAAATAATTATAAATCTATCTTTATATTATAAATATGGTCTATAAAAATCTTAAATCATAATTTAAAAATTCAAATAAATTTGGATCATAACGTTTTTACCAGATTTTGATCGATTCGAATCAAGATAGAATTCAGTAAACCTAGATCCAATCCAAAAAAATAAACGGTTCAATTTTAAAATCTAATCCAAATTTATGGATCAATCGGATATAAATAGATTAAATTAGATAGGATCATGGATCAACTTAGTCTATTTGTAATCTTAGTCCAGCTCCAGAGGGGAGAGTTCTTATTCGCAGGAAAAGAGTCAAAGCTGAGTTAAAAAACCATTGTTTCTGCAAAGAAATTACAGGCCATATTTTCGAAGTCGCGATGTTGAACCTAAAAGCCGGTGGCCCGCCATCTTTTGACCGGTCTGTAAAACTTGGTAAATAAATTCCAGCTGGCTGCGGCTAACGTGGTCAACAGAACTGTAGCGTTGACTTTTCGCATTGAGGTGAATCAAGTTGGCGTACGTGAGAGCAAATATTATCAGGATTTAAAATAAAAAAAAGATCTACTCACCTTGACAACAATTGAGAAGCGATAAAATAGAGAATAAGTTAGCAATTGCTTCATCCGTTAAGTTTCTAGCCTCGCTATGGGTAGAATTTTCATTGAAATAAATAAGAAAATGAATTTTTTTCTTTCACCTTTTTTCATGCTATTGATAAAAAAGGTCATGGTGATGCTTGCGTTTCCAGTGTCTTTGCTTTGGACATTCCTTTGGAGCTATTTCAATACAGGAATTTGGCATTCTCGGGATATAACCTTCTACTGAAAATTGTTTTCCTTCACATGGTTCCAGTTAATTACATGAAAGCTTAGTCATTTACTAAAGAGTTTATCATGTTACTAGAAATTAAAGAGGTCGAGTAACTGGAAATGCGTAGAGATGGAACTGAAATCCCAATCATGATAAATGTAGTAACATTCATGCATAATTTCCTTTGTTGCACTTATTGCTATAATTAGGCTTATAAATGTTTTGGAAAGAAGATTTGATCATGGTATTTTGGATACTTTTTCAACTTTGAACCGTGATCAGGCCCGCAAATAAATTTAAAATGATGCTCTTATGGGGCGGCCAAAAAGCCCCTTTTCGATTCCTTGTTTATGAGTTTCAAAATCTTGGGATGCCAAGGGTGTGATGCTTTGGAAGCATATCATAACCTTTTTCATGGAAAGACACCTCTTAAATTTTATTAAGGAAAGCTTTAAGAATCGAAGATTCATCTCTTGATATAATATCCTGTAAATAGTAGTCGTACACCAAAAGATGTCCGTTTTTGAGAGATCCCTAAAGAAAATAACCTAAAATTTTGAATCATAATAATACAAAAAATAAGGAATATTAATTATAAAAATCCAACAAGATTAACTTGAACCATCTAAGGCCCACAAGCTTGGGTTGCGGGAGCAATTGATTTATACAATAACTAATTCGGGCTAGAAACTTAGCAAAAGTTAAAAGCAATTTAGGAGGACGTCAGGAACGTAGATAAGTTTTAAAGCAGAGATATTTGAGACCTTGTTCGAGATCATATAAAGCACACAAACCCTCATATTGAGCAGGAATGATGACCAAACACTCTAATTAGGAAGTTAATTAAGTTTCAAAATCCTTTTCTTTTTTTCGAGCAATACGATGGCAAGCCACCTTATATTTAATTGTGAAATAAAATGAGGCGAGAACAACAAACCGGAGATGATCCCAAAAAGTAAATAACAGGAAAAGAAGGACAAAGAGGAAGAAAATAAATAACAGGATAAGTCTTTGTTCACCGCGTGCGGTGCAGGAAATCCAATCTGGCCCATATCGTTGTTTGTTATTAGTTCATGTCGATCCTACATAGCTTGACGGGATGGGATTGGAATCCGTATCACTGATAGGGATAACATGTTAAATATTGAGCGTGACATTCATTAATTTTCGTCCAACTTTTTTTTTGAATTTTTTGTGCAGACCAAAATACCCTTTCTCTCTAGCCTACTTTTTTTCCACCATCTTGCTTGGATTTTGATGATTCTAAAACATTATTTCTAGTATTTCTAGTTAAATATTTCAGTTTTCTGAAACATGCTCTGGCTTTAGGGTCCAAGGAATCAGTCAAAGGTTGAAGAAAGAATTCCCTCGTTCTAAAATGTACTATGAGAGTCCTGTCGTAGGAATCAACTTTCGAATATTAATATAAGCTTCTTCTTTGCTCTGAAAAAGTGTTCTGTTTTTCCAGTCTAAAATATCAGGTAGTGTTCGAGGATGAATAAGATTCTTCCTGGATCTGAAAAGTGTTCTGAGTTACGGGTATAAGGAAAAACTTTTGGTCTGAAGTTGGAATAAGCTACCAAAGACTTCTTCTATAACTTCAAGACAAAATGTCATCTCCAACGGGAAGTAAAAAATCATTCATAGAATCTTGTTTAGTTTTCTTTTTATAGTTCCTTTATTACATCAACTATTTTAGTAGTTAGAGAAAGTTAATACATTAAAAAACTATATAATACTCCTTTAGCATCCATAAAACTTTATGACACTTTGGAAATCATAACTCGGTCCACAGGTGATAGATATTCCTGGTAGGAGGGGATAATAAATATAGTTTCATATTTTTTATAGGAATATTATAATCTTTTAACTACGGTATCATAATTTATGCAATAGGATGTCATTATCCAGTTTTGGCATGCGATTGTAATTCTTTAATATCTATGGCATGTTATGACATTATGGGAGTCATAATTAGTCCACAAGTGATAGGTATTCCTCTTAAGAGGGGTCAATACCTTTAATTTTATATTTTATGATCGGGTGTCATAATCTTTTAACTAGGATGTCGTAATCTTTTAACTAGGATGTCGTAAGTTCAAATATCATTTTCAAAATGTTATTTTCTTATGATCTTTTTATCAGAATCTAATAATCTTATTCAAGCCAATACATGGTTGAAAAATTCTATGATAGATGATAAAAACTTTCATTTTTGGTTTTATACCGAGTTGTTCATGTTTCGAAATTTTTTTTACTGAGATTTTCTTAGAAGTATTTTATTACAATATGGATGTCATATATCAGCAATGCATACTTAAACACTTCTATTATGCAGGATCAAAATACTCGATTTATGATTTTGTACAGGGATATCGTAGTTTTTTAACTAGAATGTCATAGCTTTTAAATTAGGATTTCGTAATCCTGTTTCAGCATATATTTGTAGTCCTCTAGCATCCGTAACATGTTATGACATTTTAAGAATCATAACTCAGTCCACAAGTGATAGGTTTTTCTGGTATGAGGGATTAATATATTTTGTTTCATGTTTTATGATCGAGTGTTATAATCTTCTAACTAGAATGTCAATCTTTTAACTAGGATGATGTAAGTTCAAATATCATATTTCAAAATATTATTTTCTCTTGATCTTTTTATCATAATCTAACAATCTTATTCAAGCTAATGCACGATTGAAAAGTCCTATGATGGAAGACAAAAGCTTTCATTTTCAGTTTTGTACTGAGTTGTTCATGTTTCGAAGTTTTTGATACTGAAATTTTTTTAGAAATATTTTATTACAATATGGGTGTCATATATCGGCAATGCATACTTAAACACTTCTATTACACATGATCAAAATATCTGGTGTATGATTTTGTACAGGAATGTCATAGTTTTTTAACTAGGATATCGTAGCTTTTAATCTAGAATGTCGTAATACTATTTCAGCATATATTTGTGATCCTTTAGCATCTGTAGCATGTTATGACATCCTAGGAGTCATAACTCAGTCCATAAGTGATAGGTATTCTTTTTAGGAGGGGTCAATACCTTTAGTTTTACGTTTTATGATTGGGTGTCATAATCTTTTAACTAGGATATTGTAATCTTTTAACTATGGTGTCGTGAGTTGAAATATCATATTTCAAAATATTATTTTCTCTTGATTTTTTTATTACAATCTAATAATCTTTTTTAAGCCAATGCACGGTTGAAAAGTATTATAATGGAGAACAAAAGCATTCATTTTCTGTTTTGTATCGAGTTATTCACGTTTCAAAGTTTTTGATATTGAAGTTTTCTCAGAAGTATTTTAATATAATATGAGTGTCATATATTAACAATGCATACTTAAACACTTCTGTTATGCAAGATCAAAATATTCAGTTTATGATTTTGTACAATAATGACATAGTTTTTTAACTAGGATGTCGTAGCTTTTAAATTGGGTATCGTAATACTGTTTCAGTATATATTCGTGATCCTTTAGTATCTGTAGCATGTTATGACATCCTAGGAGTCATGACTCAGTTCACAAGTGATTGGTATTCCTCTTAGGAAGGGTCAATACCTTTAGTTTTACGTTTTCTAATCGGGTGTCATAATCTTTTAACAAGGATGCCGTAATCTTTTAACTAGGATGTCATAAGTTCAGATATATTTTTTAAAAAATATTTGGTTCAATGCACGTATTATGATACTATCGTGTCATATTCTATCCAATGCATAACACAATAATTATTATACTCTACATAAAATTGCCACCTATAACTATGGATATCAATATTTATGATTTTTTTATAGATATTTCTACATATAGCATTGAAATTATAGATCTGAAAAAAATTAAACATAATCACTTGGATAAAGTTGCTGGTATTGTTCACAAGAATGCACCTTCTCCTATCACCTTGAATGCAAAGAACGAGCCTGTTGATCCTCAAATTGTAATGGAGTTCAATTTTACAAATGATGTATATAATTTCTACAAGGGATATACAAAGAGAGTAGGTTTTGAAATCACAATAGTGTGTAGTAGGTCCAACAACAATAAAGAAATATCTTCAAGCACCTGACATGTTGGAGGCAAGAAAAATCTAGAAAAATTGATAACTCCATGAATCCTAGGAATACTGGCAAAATTGATTATAAGACTTCGATAAAAGCAAGACTAAATTCTAAAAATGATAAGTGAATATTAGATAATATTTTTCTAGAATATAATCATAAGTTATCAATATCATCAACTGGTTATCTAGGATCCTATAGAAGAATCAGCACACCAGAAAAGGTAGAGATCAGCAATTTACATACCGTGAATATTTTTATAACTCAAATATACTCTACCATGACTAGAAGGAAAGGGATAGAATATAATTAGATTTTACAGAGAAGGATACTCATAATTTCATCTATTAAGGCATTAGAGTCAGTTGAAAGAATGAGATGCATAGTCAATGGTAATTCATTTTACACAAATACAAATAAAAAATCTAAATTTCTTTTATACTTTGAACCTGAATGATAATGGATAGCTCAGGTCTATCTTCTAGATCCATCCTAGGTTAAGATTGGCAAGCATTTACTTTAGTGATGTACTGGCCTTTAACTCAACCTATTTGATAAATACATATCAAATGTATTTTTGTTCATTTATCAAAGTCAGCCATCATGGACAGTCCATATTGCTTGGTTGCGCATTATTATCAGATGAGAGGATTGAGACATTTAAATAGATATTCCAATCATGGCTGGATACAAATGGTGGTCAACCACCTAATACCATCATAACTGACCAAGATAAGGCAATCGAGGCTGCTGTGAGGAATGTTTTTCTCAATGCACGATATAGATTTTGTCTTTGACATATATTAAAGAATATTCTTGAAAAGATTAGTTATATTTGCACTGCAAATCCTAAATTTATGGTTGAGTTTGAAGAGACGATATATGATTCAGTTACCATAGTATCTTTCGAGAAAATGTTGGCATATTTAATAGAGAAGTATGAAGAATGCAAGACTGTAGATTGGTTAAATGATATTTTTCAATATCAGGATAAATGGGTTCCAGTTTATCTTAAGAATATATTCTTTATAAGTTTGTAAGTCATTATGATTGATTAATGTTCATGTTTGTAAATTTTTAAAAAATTTTGTATATTTGATGCATCTTTTTTTAATAATTATGAACAAGGATGTCAACTTCATAAAGGAGTGAGAGCATCAATCACTTCTTTGATGGTTTATAAACTCAAAGACTACACTAAAAAAATTCATCGATAAGTATAAAGATGCCTTAGAGAAAAGATATGAAGCGAAAAATGAGAAAGACAATAAAATGTTGTAAACAAATACTTTTTTAAAAACATCCTCTCCTTTTAAAAGGCAAACAACAGGAAAATATATAGGCACATATTCAAAAAATTTCAGAATAAGATCCTTGAAAAAACTACATCAAATGCTAAATTAGTTAAAGATATTGACAATTATGATGTATATTCTGTTAAATCATTTGAAAAAATTGAAGTTGATGGAACGAAGAAAAAGATTATAAAAAATTATGCAATTTCATATTACAAAATTTTAGAGGATATTCAATGCCAGTGTGGATCCTTACAGTACAAGGGTTACCCATATAGGCATGCCTTAATGGTTCTTCATCAAAGCGATATATTTCGTATCCTAGATAAGTACTTCATGAATAGATGGTGCAAGGACATGAAATACCAAT
This sequence comes from Areca catechu, assembly GCA_021397845.1. Lineage (NCBI taxonomy): Eukaryota > Viridiplantae > Streptophyta > Magnoliopsida > Arecales > Arecaceae > Areca > Areca catechu. Next base: position 163,973,657 of record CM038043.1, read on the forward strand.
TCGATGATTTCAAATGCAATACTTAATTTTGTGATAAAAGTATATAAAAATCATAGTACACAGTCAAGAAATTATTTAAATTCAGATATCTTATTTTATATTTACATAAACCTATTATATGTTATGAAATCCTAATACAAATATTATATTTTATTAATCGTAGATATATTTTGATGAGTCATCAAATGATGAAGCTTGCAAAGATAGCCTCCATATTTGAAGATGCATTTAATTTAGTGATGGAAGATCTTACATCATTATTCAGAAGAGCTGTAGATGCTAACTGTATAGCTAAGCAAAGTACACAACTTCTAATCCAAGATTCTGACCAAGTTATTATGAAAGATTATCTAAGAGAGAATAGAATTAAGAATTGAGTCAAGAATAAGTCAAAGAGATCAAAAAAATATAGATAAGGCTTCCATTAACACTCCTGTGCAAAATGAAAGAAGAGCTAGTACAAGCAAGAGGCAGACTTTTTATAATGTAGTGAAAGTACCTGAACAAGTAATTGAACATACTATATCATCTTTCGATCCTTTTTTAGATGAATTTGGTGCTTATGTATGCAGTCAACTAATACAGGAAAGGATATGAAATACTGAATTTTCGTACAGTCTTGTGTATATTTGTATTATTTAAAAATTTTAAAATAGGATGTATTGGACATGTGATTGATTATGTTTATTTTAAATATAAATTTTAGGACTATTTTATGTGCCCAAAGAGTAAAATAGAGATAACAGAATTATGACACCCCTTGATATAATGGATGATATCCAATTACAAAATTAGAATACCCCAGCATGAATAAGAAAGTGAAAAAAATAACTGCTCCTAACAGGACTTTCCATCATCCATGTTCTAAATAATGACTCACAGAGTATTATAAAATGCCACAGATGCTAGAAGATTACTCAAATAGATCGAAACAATATTACGACATCTTAATTTAAAAGCTACGACATCATAGTTAAAAAACTATGATATCCATACATAAAATATAAAATAAAAAGTTTTAACCACTTGTACCAGTAATACATATCATCCGTGGCTTGATTTATGACTTCCAAGATATTATAAAATACCACGGATGCTAGAAGATTAATCAAATAGCCCCAAATAGTATTACGACATCTCAATTTAAAAGTTACGACATCTTGTTAAAAAACTATGACACCCATGCACAAAATATAAAATAAAACTTTGTAACCCCTTCAACCTATAATACATGTCATCCATGGCTTGGTTTATGACTCCCAAGATATCATAAAATGCCACGAATACTAGAAAATTAATCAAATAGCCCAAAACAATATTACTACATCCTAATTTAAAAGCTACGATATCCTAGTTAAAAAACTATGACACCCATGCACAAAATATAAAATAAAACTTTGTACCCCTTTTACCTATAATACATGTCATCTATGGCTTGGTTTATAACTTCTAGGATGTCATAAAATATCACGGATGCTAGAAGATTATTTAAATAGGCTAAAATAGTATTACGACACTCCAATTTAAAAGCTATGACATCTTAATTAAAAAACTATAACACCCATGGACAAAATATAAAATAAAAGTTTCTAAACCCTTCTACCTATAATACTGTTGGGTTTCGGTGATGCAGCGGAAGCATGGATTTCAAAAAATCTCATTTTTGAAACTCCAATGACTTAAAACCCTAAGCCCATCACTTATTCATTACAATTAACAAGTCACTAAATTAGGGTTCAGAAAAATACCTGGAATGCTAATTTCTTTTCTTTCCACTAGGCTCACAAATGCAAGCCCTCCAGAGATGATCCACACAGGAATCAAACCTAGAAACCACTCCTTTGTAGGTTGCTTGATCAACTGGAACTCTTCTGATGTTCTTTTAACCTTCAGCAACCTTTCTTTCCATGCTTAGAACTTTGCCCTTCAATAGAGCACTTCAAGCCCTTTCCAAATCTACTCTTATCTTTTTCTAACACTTCCTAATTCTCTTCCTAAGCTTTTGTCTTAAAATGGTAGACTTGTCTTAATACAAAGACCTAAGTCCTAACAAGGGAAGGAAGAGACAAGGATGATAGAGTGTAAGAGAGTTTGGAGTATGTAAGAAAGAAAGATAATCTTTGAGATTCTCTCAGCATAACAGCATAGGCTATTTATAAGAGAAGGGGGGGCACCAATCATGCCTCTTTATTAGCCTTTGATTTGTCTATCAATTGATCAAATAAGACCCTTCATTAAGAAGGAGTCTTATCTTGAAGAGTCAAGACCCTTGATGCGCCAACCACCCTTAGCCGATCCTTCTAATTATTTTGGGATTTTTTCTTCATGCCACATGGCATGTAACCGATAATAAGGCTTCTCAATTGGCATGGAAATGAAAAGACTTATCCATCTGATAAGTTCCTTAAAACAGAAAGACTCTTTGCTATCATAACTGGTGGTAATAGTGAAGGGATGCCACCCTTCACTTCATGCGCGCCAAAAACTTCTCCACCAATTCCTTCTTTCCATTGATGATTACCCAATTTAGATAAGGATGAAACATAGCCAAGGGATGCCACCTTTCACATTTAAATGAATTCTTGAAAGCAGAAGGAATTCATTTCTTTCTGTGCTCCAATAGTGAAGAGTCGCAGCTCTTCACTTGTCGGTCAACTTTCTCCACATCATATGCTACCTTTGACCAGTCAAAGTAAATCCAATATGGGTGTCAAATGAAAGGGGATTAAATGTACTTTATTACCATATAAGTGATTATTAGGAAAAATGACTCTTGGTCCTTCTGTCTCCCTTTATATGTTGAGCACTCAATTTTGGCACCAAGAGTCCCATGCCATTGAGACTCTTGATATATGGTGCATAAAATGTCCAAAAATTATCAGATAAATTATGATAATTTTGTCCCATTTTGGATTCAACCCAATTTAGGTCTCCCATAAATTGGTTAGTCCATTTAGCAACCTTTTAGATCCAATTCAATTGGGTTAGGAGATTAGGTCAGCCTACACATGCTGGTGTACAATCTAGCTAACCAATTAGGGATCCCATGACCCTAATTAAATGTCAATTGCCTTCCTAGGTCAATTCCTGAATGTGTGTGACCCTTTGGGTTCCACATCTAGCTAGCAATAGGTTTAGGTTCTAGCCAATTCGATCCAATCGAATCCAATTGACCTAATTAGGTCAAATTGAGCTGACCTAAGTTGCCAATTCGAACCAGCTTTCGAATTGACTCATGAACTCAATTCAATTGATTCATAAAAATTCACAAGACATGATTGACGTCTAGTAACATGTCATGCCTACTTGAAAGATGAGGAATTTGATAGAAATTATCAAAAATACCTTTCAGTGAAAAGTTACCGTGCAATTCAATCTTTCGATCTCCCTTTATCCCGAATAAGTGATGGGTATGGATAATTGTCAAACCCTAGCACTTAGTCATTTAGAATCTCACTTTGATAATATGACTCTACTAATGATTAATTAGAATTCATTTCTAATCTCATTCTGCTTTGATCAAAGACTCCCTGAGTCATCAATCGAAGAGATTACTTGGGATAATATTTTCTCTTACTAGGAATGATCGATTCCTTGTTGATCCACTCACATCCTTCATACACCTTCCACCATATCCGAGAACACCCTATACATGACTCAATGTCATGAGTGAGTATGAACCAAAACATGGCTTAGTGTGCATAAGGAACCATGGTGATCTCAGGTCTAAAGATCACTTGCACAACTCCCACTATGAGAACTATCTCTTGACAAGTAGTAAAACTTCCATAAGATATTCTCAGTACGATTAGTTCAGTGAACTCATTCCCTGATGAGCACTCTTATCCTTGTATTAATGTCTCTACATAAGTGGCTGTGAGATCAACCGCCCTCTTCATTGAACATACATAGGATAAGCTAGTCTTTCTGGAAGCATCGATCCTTGAATCGATGATCCAACGACTAGGAACATTTTAGAATATGATTTATAGAAACTTAGGTCTCACTATTATAATCTCCATCAAAACCCTAATTCTATTGTCCTAATCTATGGGATTCATCATAATCTTTAAATAAGACACAGCAGTATGATGAAACAAAATGCCTTTATTAATATTATAATATCATATATGAGTTAGAAGATTACTAAAATACCCTTACAAAGATTGACTTTTAGGATACTTTTCTTTCAATCTCCCACTTGCACTAAAGCCAATCGCCCTTGTATGTTATACCCATACTATCTAAGCAATGATCAAACTGCTGTTGTGATAGTGCTTTAGTGAATGGGTTTGCTATATTGTTCTTTATCTGCTCGTTCTACTACCACATCATTTCTTTCAATGATTTCTCGAACGAGGTGGAAGCATCTTAGGATGTGCTTGGACTTATAGTAAGACCTCGATTTCTGCGATTACTGGAACTATGTCCAACTCCATGATGAATTTTTCATCTAGACAACTTCCTTAGTGGCTTCACTTGCAGCTATGTATTCTACCTCAATGACCGAGTCAGCTACAGTTGGCTGCTTTGTACTCTTCCAACTCACTGCACTACCATATAGGATGAAGATATACCCTGATATTAATTTGCTATCATCTGGATCTGATTGAAAACTAGAATATATATAACCTTCTAGTTTTAATTCAAATCCACCATATATGAGAAAAACATCCTTAGTCATTCTCAAGTACTTAAGAATATTTTTTCACAGCTTTCCAATGATCCTCCCTTGGATCAGCCTGGAACTTGCTTACATGCCTAAGGCATAAGCAACATCAGGTCTGGTACATAACATGGCATACATGATTGATCCTACAACCGAAGTGTAAGGAATCATATTCATCCTTTCTCTCTCTCTTCCGATTTCTTAGGAGACATTTTCTTGGAGAGATGTATGCCTTGACTCATAGGTAAGTAACCCTTCTTACTTCTATTCATGTTGAATATCTTCAACACTAAGTCAATGTACCTGGATTGGGATAAGCCTAGCATCCTTTTAGATTTATCTCTATAGATCTTAATCCCTAATATATATAGGATGCCTCTCCCAGATCCTTCATGGAAAACTTTGATGATAGCCAAGTTTTGACCGATTGTAACATTGGGATATCATTCCCAATGATGAGTATGTCATCGACATACAAAACCAAGAAAACAAGGGCACTCCCACTTGTCTTCTTGTACACATATGGTTCATCCACATTCTTGATGAAACCAAACTTTTTGATTGTTTCATCAAAGCGGATGTTCCAACTCCTCGATGCTTGCTTTAAACCATAAATGGACTTCTTAAGCCTATATATTCGGTTTGGTCTCTCACTCGAGACAAACTCTTCTAGTTGTGACATATAGACCTCTTCTTCAAGGTATCCGTTAAGGAAAGCAGTCTTTACTTCTATTTTCTATATCTCATAATCATAGTATGCAGCTATAGAAAGCAATATTTGAATGGACTTGAGCATGGCTACTGGTGAAAAAGTTTCATCATAGTCAATGCCATGTTTTTGTTTGAAACCTTTCGCCACCAGCCTGGCCTTATAGATCTCTACTTGACCATCTGCTCCAATCTTCTTCTTGAAGACCCATTTACACCCGATTGGATTTACTCCCTCAGGTGGATCAATTAATGTCCAAACCTGATTAGAGTACATGAATTCCATCTCGAATTTCATGGCTTCCAGCCATTTGTCAGAGTACCCACTCCTGATAGCTTCCGTATAGGTTATAGGATCATCATCCTATATGATACTGGCTTCATTATCATTCCCAATGATAAAGCCATATTTGAGAGGTGCACTTCGCACTCTCTTTGACCTACGAAGAGGAGCTGTGTGTTGTGGTTGTTCTTGAATCTTAGGAACATCTAATTGAGAAATTGTTTCAGGTGTAGGTTGAACTTCTTCAAGTTCAAATATCCCCTCATTGCCCTTTTCTTGGATAAACTCCTTTTTCAAGAATGTGGCATGCCTACTGACAAAGACCTTTTGCTTAGAGGGTGGTAGAAAAGGTAACCTATACATTCTTTAAGATATCCTACAAATTGCACTTGTCAACCCTAGCACTTAGCTTATGTCCAAAAACATTTCTGACATAAGCAGGACAACCTCAAATCTTAAAATATTTAAGACTTGGCCTTTGTTGCCCAGCATAGCAATCCAAGAGGGAGATGAATTGGATTTCTTTAAAAAATCTAAAGCAAGTATGTGCTAAACTTAAAGTGTTTATGAAGCAATGCAAATGAGCACAATATGAATAAGATGCAATGCTATGTAAAGTAAGCAGTAAATGAAAGAGAAGAAGAATCACACACACAAACACAAAGGATTTATAGTGGTTTGGTGCACACCAAGCACCTACATCCACTCCCCTAGCAATCCCTTGAGAATTTTACTATAGTCAACCTAGATTACAGCCAACTTGTTTTCAAGGGCTCATAAATCAAACCCAAAGTTGATTTTCTCACTTAGGCTCATTAACAACATTTTCTCAAGCCAACCTAGGCTTGGATTCTAATTCATGGCTTGGAAGGGCTTATCACCTAGTTTCAAACACCCTTGAAACTAGTCATAACAAATAAATTCAGAAGTACAAGAGTAAAGCACAAGAAAAACTCTCTATAGAGTAGAAAGTAGAGGCTATGAAGCTCTTGTTGATTTGCTTGAGTTGTCTTCTCCTTGGATTCTTTGAAAGACCACTTTTGGAATGTTGATTTGAAGGCTCAACAACTAGATTGGATGCTTTTCAGATGGAATGTTCTTTCAAGTATTCTTTTTGACTTTTGAAATGATATTCTCAAAGGTAGGATTTGCCTCTTGTGAGTTCTTCATGAATGAGTTTGGTAAGAGTTAAATACTTCAAAAACTTTCAAAAAATGATTTATGACCGTTGGTGGAGCAAACTAGCCATTAGGGACCTTTCGGAGTCAAAACTGTGTTTCAGAAAATATAGCCATTACTGTTGTCAGAACTCATGAGTCGACACTTGAGTTATTCATGAGTTGACACTTGGATCTCCATGAATCTACACTTGGATCTTCATGAGTCAACTCAAGGTGTAATCTTTGGAAAAACTGAGTTCTATTACAATTTTGTTCTCAACCTATGAGTCGACCTCTGAGTTGACACTTGAAGCTTGTGAGTCGATACTAGAGTCTTCTGAGTCAACACTTGGTGCAACACTTGACAAAATTTTTAAAATGACATAGTTCTATATCTTCTTTTGTCTCAGGCCATGAGTCGATACTTGATTTCTATGAGTCGACACCTGACTTCTTCATGAGTCGATACTTGACTTCTGTGAGTCGACTCAAGACATGCTAAATAGATTTCTGCATGCCAGTTCTTCTGAGGTGTCGACACTTTGTGTTTCATGAGTCGACACTTGGTTGTGCCATTAAAAAAACTCTGTGCCAAGCTTTAAAACTCAAAGTATTCTTTAATAAAGCTTCAACTTCTTCTTCAAAAAACCCAAATTGACCCATTTTAAGGTTTTCCAAAGTAAGAAGACTTCTGAATTACTGAAATTCATTTAGCTTGAAATTTAGTGAGTTTGATACTTTTGTATAAAAAACTTGATATGCTTGTATCGTGAAACTTATAATTACAATTGAATTATTAGTATAAAATACATACTCAATATTTTGTTAGTCATCAAAATCAAGGGCCAAAGCCAACAATCTTTCCCTTTTTAATGATGACAAAACTTTGAGTATATAAGCATTTAAGTTCAATTTAATATATTATACCATACTTTCAAGTGAGCATACACTTAAATCTCAAGAGAATTTAGTCAAATTCATCATAACAAAGGTTCATACAACATAATTTCATAGGAGTAAAGAGACAAGTAATGTTAAATTTCATTTTCTCTCCCCCTATGTTAGATAATGTGCCAAAAAGTTCAAAAAATTGCTTATATATCTTCTTACTCCCCCTTTTTGTCATCATTAATGAAGTTAAGTAATTTTCTTATCTTTCTCCCCTTTAATTAATGCATTCATCACACGAAGAAGAGAAAAATAGTATAAAAAGGATGAGTAAAAGCAACATTCATTTCAATGCAATTCAAATAAAAGTTTCATCACAAAGAAGAAAGTCTGATACATGATAATAAAAGTCTGATACATAACTAAAAACAACTGAAACATGACTGAAAAGACTGATACATAACCATAAACATAACAATAGTAATCATGATAAACACAATAACATGATAAACATCTGTGAAGCTAGTCCTCATCAGATGGAAACTCTAGGACTATCGGAGCCATGATCTGAGAAAAAGAAGTCCTAGGGGTCTTATGGGTGAGACTCCTAGTCCTAAGAGATGGCCAAGATCTCTCTATAGTCCTACGAGTCCTAGTAGTATGGAATATAGTAGTCTCAACCGGAGTAGAATCATAATGAACTGGAGAAGGATCAACTGGAGCTGGGGAAGGGTCAACTGTAGGAGAAGCTGGATCAATAGTAGGAGGAACTGGAGGCTGATCCTCAGGAACTATGCTGGTGCCGCCAGACTGTCCATCATCTCCATCATCACCATTAGAACTGCTGTTGACTCTATCAGTGTCACCACCCGAGTCATCACCATCAGTAGGAGGAGGTGGAGGAGCAAACTGACTAGAAGTGCCAGAGGACATCAATGATCTCAGCATCTCCTAAATCCATGCAAATCCAGTCTCCATCATACTATGAAGAGAGTCGATCTACATATCGGTATGCACTCTCAGGCCTTGTAGCTCAATCTGAACCTGAATAGTCCTGGCATATGCTGAGATATCTCCTCGCAGACTCCTGTGAACTAGTCTAAGATCCTCTGCTCCATGTCAGAAACAGTCTCTGCAGTCGGCGAGGTGTTGGAGCTAGTAGAGGAGTGACTGGCTCAGACCCTGAAGCAGTGATAGGTGTAGGTCTAAGAAGGGTAATGTGCTCAGCTGGTCCAGAAGGCCCTGCCTCGACTACACGAAGCTCATCCTCCTCGTCAGGTCCTGCCCTGACTCCCTGCATATCCAACATCCTGCCACTCTCTGATAGCCCATCCGGTGCAGTGACCACTCATCATAAATGTCTATACGAAGAATCTCCTTGGAGGCCTCATCCTCCAGAGGAATACCATAAGATCGGAACAAACGAGTCAACCCCATCCCGTAGGGTAAGCAGAGTCATCGCTGAGTCGCCGCCTCGCCCATCTGACATAGCATCAGTGCTGGGATGTTGATGGCAGTCCTCCGTGTGAGGTAGACCATCAACATGAGCTCCCACTCCATAATGAAATCAAATCGACTAGTCTTAGGGAGCAAGATGTGTGCAATGATATGATGAAGCAGACGCATCTCCACAAATAACTGATTCACGGTGACAGTTGATACATCGTACATATCATCTCTCTCTAGTACACACTAAAATGCGGCCTCTCGATCACCAACACATGTAGCTACAATCCCGTGCAAAGGAATATTCCAAACTCTACTTAATATATCCCGAGACATGGGAATCTGCACACCTTTGACCACAGCACTCCATAACAGTTCATCAGTAACAAGGCTCTCATAAAATTTCCTGATCAAATGAGGATAATACTTCTCTTTCATAGTGCAGAAAGAGATCAGTCCAGCATCTCTGAGCAACTCACAAATCCCAAAGCCCTCACGATCCATAAACTCCTCATCTATGCGGCATCCACAGGCAATGATCTTTCCAAAAACTCTCTCTGTAGTAGGGGATGGCTGAGGATGCACTCTCTCCTACTCACTGTGTTGCTGATCCTTGGTTGGGTCAAACTGTGCCTTGGATCTCCTTTCTGTAGAACTGGAATCCCTTCTACCTTGGCTCAACCTCTTCTTGGAAACAACATGCTTGCGAGGACCCATGTCACCAAGAACCACTAGAATGAAGAACTAGGGAGCAATGGGTGAACCGGGAAAAGGCAAAAGGAAAGAGGAGGAAACGGGTGAGGAATGGACCAAGAAATGAGAATCGGACTAAGGAGGAGCAAACCGAAAGAAGGAAGAGAGAAACCAAGCAAGAAACAAACCAAAGAGAGGGAAAGGGCCGAAGGAAAGAAAAAGACACGAAGAAATCAAAGAAAACTTGGGCAGAATAAAAAAAAACCGTGAAGAACTATGTGACAATGGGCCTAAAGTGAGGGAAATGGAAGAAATTACCCAGGGAATGAAGGGACAACAAATGAAATCCACTGTTCTGGGGCCAAGATGAAGTTGGGGGACCACTAGGGCAAGAGAAAATTGAAAAACAAATGATTTCAAAGTGTTCTATTGATGCCCTAAAAATACAGGTTTTCGTTCATGAGTCGACACTTGGGTTTTAGTCAAGTGTCGACACTAGCGTGAGTCGACACTTGGCCAAAAACTCAAGTGTCGACACTTCGCCAGAAAACCAAAAAAAAATCAGAAAAAAATTTAATAAATTTTCAAAAATCAAGGGGGTTCTAGTGAAGGGTTTTAGACACAAATGAGAGGGTTTTAAGCTTGAGAAATCAAGTAAAAACAAGGTTTGAAGGAGTTCTAATCAAAGGAATCAATGATACCTAACTCTCTTCTAATCACGTAAAATCTATCTTCGCTAAGGGGTTTAGTGAAAATATCAGCTAATTAATTATCAGTACATACAATTCAAGCATCATATTACAATTTTGCATATGATCTCTTATGAAATGATGTCTTATTTCAATATGTTTGCTTCTTGATTATTGAACAGGATTTTTGGTCAAATTAATTATACTAGTATTATCACATCTTATGGGTATCTTAGTTAATTTGATACCAAAATCTTTGAGTTGTTTGATCCATAAGATTTGAGTACAACAACTTCCAGCTGCTATATATTCGACTTCCGTCGTGATAGAGCAACTGAATTCTATTTCTTGCTAAACTATGAAATCAAATTAACTTCAAAAAATTGACAGGTTCTACTTGTACTTTGTCTATCAAGTTTACACCCAGCAAAATCAGCATCAGAATATAAAATCAATTCAATAGATAAATCTTTAGAGTACCATAATCCAATATCAATAGTGCCAGACAAATATTTAAGTATGCATTTAACAGCCATTAAATAAGACTCTTTAGGAGTAAACTGATATCTAGCACACATACATACACTGAATATTATATCTGGCCTACTTGCAGTCAAATAAAGTAATGAACCAATGATATCTCTATATAATTTTTGATCTATACTTTTACCTGACTCATCTTTATCTAATTTACAAGAAGGGCTCATAGGTGTACCTATTGATCTGGTAGTCTCCATTCCAAATTTCTTTAAGAATTTTCTTGTATACTTAGCTTGGTTGATGAAGATCCCTTCTCTAGTTTACTTAATTTGGAGTCCGAGAAAAAAATTAAGCTCTTCCATCATGCTCATCTCGAACTCTTCCTGTATAAGCTTGGCAAACTCTTGGCAAAGAACCTTATTAGTAGCACCGAAAATGATATCATCAACATATACTTGTACTACTAATAAGTTATCATTTTTCTTTTTTAAAAATAATTTAGTATCTATATTTTCTCTAGAAAAATTATTTTCAAGCAGAAATCTACTTAATCTATCATACCAAGCTCTTGGAGCTTGTTTCAAACCATACAAAGCTTTATGAAGTTTAAAAATATGATTAGAAAATTCATGACTTTCAAAACTAGGGGGCTGATCTACATATACTTCTTCTTCAATCAATCCATTTAGAAAAGCACTTTTGACATCCATTTGAAATAGTTTGAAATCCATGAAACATGCAAATGCTAATAATAGCTTAATTGCCTCAAGTCTAGCAACAGGAGCAAAGGTTACATCAAAATCAATCCATTCTTCTTGATTGTAGCCTTTGGCAACTAGCCTAGCTTTATTTCTAGTAACTATTCCATTTTCATTAAGTTTATTTTTAAAAACCCATTTGGTTCCAATTATAGAAATATTAGTAGGTCTTTCAACTAAAGTCCAAACAATATTTTTTTTGAATTGGTTTAGTTCATTTTGTATAGCATTTATCCACTTACAATCATTTTCAGCTTCTTCAATTGATTTTGGTTTAATTTGAGAAACAAAAGCTAAGTAATCATATACATTTCTTAAAGAGGAATGAGTACTTACTTACCTCTTTCGATGGATCACCTATTATAAGTTCTTTGGGGTAACCATGAGCATACCTCCATTCTTTAGGTAATGGCTTGGGTGTGGATGAGGCATCAACTCCTTGTACTTGTTCTCCTTCATTATCTTGATCTTCATTTTGCTCCTTAGATGGCTCTTCATTGATGCTTAGCTTTTCAATCCTTTGAACACCTGTTTCATCATCAACAACATCTTCTTTTCTAGAAGATTTTTTATTAGTCTAATCAAAGATAATATAAATAGATTCTTCAATAAGAAGTGTTCTTTTGTTGAAGACCCTGTATGCCTTGCTAGATGTAGAGTAACCTAAAAAGATGTTCTCATCTAACTTGGCATCAAATTTACTTAGATTGTCTTTACTATTATTTAAAATGAAACAATGGCATCCAAAAACATAAAAATACTTAATGGTCGGTTTTCTACCTTCCTAAAGCTCATAAGGTGTTTTCTTTAAAATAGGTCAGATTAAAACATGATTTAAAACATAGCAAGCAATATTTATGGCTTCTGTCCAAAAATATCTAGGCAAATCATTTTCGCAAAGTATGATGCATGCCATTTCTTCAAGAGTTCTATTTTTTCTTTCTATCATTCCATTTTGTTGAGGTATCTTAGGTACAGAAAAGTTGTGATGAATACCATTTTCATTGCATAACTTTTCAAAATCATGATTTTCAAATTTCGTACCATGGTCACTTAATAAAGAAATAATTGAAATACCTTTTTTATTTGAAACTCTCTTGTAAAATTTAATGAATGCAGAAAATGTTTCATCTTTATGAGCTAAAAACATGACCCATGTAAAACATGAGAAGTCATCCATAATAACTAGACCATACTTCTTACCTCCCAAACTAGTTATTCTAGTAGGTCCAAAGAGGTCCATATGAAGTAATTCTAGGGGTCTAGATGTAAAGATAACTCCCTTAGATTTGAAAGAAGATTTAGTTTATTTTCCAAGTTGGCAAGCATTATAAATCTTGTCCTTTTCAAAACTAAGTTTTGGCAAATCTTTTATGAGATTCTTTTTGTTAAGTTTTGAAAGCAAATGCATACTTGCATGTCCTAGTCTACGATACCAAAGCCAACTAGTTTCATTAATTTTGGCTTCCATTGCCACTAGGCATTGACCATTTTGCACTGGTAGATCATTAAGATCAACCATGTAAATGTTGCCATGCCTATGACCAATAAACTCGATGTCATTGTCATCAAGACTAGACACAATGTACATGGAAGATTCAAAAACAACTTTAAAATATATCACAAAATTGACTAATACTAAGTAAATTATGCTTTAAACTATCAATAAGAAGAACATTATCTATATAAGTGGAGGGGGTGATATGGACTTTATCGATACCGACGATTTTTTTCTTTTCATTATCATCGAAGGTTACATTTCCATCATTTTGATACTCAAGAGATAAGAATTGCTCCACATCTTCAGTCATGTGCCTTGAGCAACTGCTGTCGAGGTACCACAATCTTCTTTTGTTAGTTGCAAGACACACCTACAAGAACAAATCAGGTGAAGACTTTAGGTACCCAAGTCATCTTGGGTCCTTTAGGGTTAGTAGATATGGTTCCTTTTGAAATCCAAACTTTTTTAACCTGATTCAATTTTTTTTATCACGCATATATGATTTATGTCCTACTTTGCCACAAGAATAACAAGTAATAGTAGAGAAAGCAGGCATAAAAATTTTTTAAAATATTTTTATTATTTTTGTGGTCTAAAACCTAATCCAGCTTTGTTAAAAATAGCTCTTTGATTATTTAAAAGTATGTTGAGTTTTTTTAAATTATAAGTAAATTTTTCAACAGAAGGTTTTACTTTTTCAAGTTCATCTTTGTATTTCTAGTTTTCTTGCAAAATCTCTTTGTTTTGTTTAGCAAATTTCTCAATTGTTGCAAAAGACTTATCTTTTTTCAATTCTTCATTTTTCTTTTCCAAAGAAGTAATTTTATCAGTTAACTTCTTGTTTTCTTGATGCAAATAATCATTTTCAATCAAAAACTTATCATTTGTTTTAATCAACTCCAAATTTTGCTTTCTTAGTTCTTTGTTTTTTATTTTAAATTTTTGATATTCAACTTTCAATTCATCAAAAATATCATGTAATTTTTTGAAAGTAAACTCATTTTTAAGTTCAGATTTTACCTCATCATCGTTAGCCATCAAGCAGAAATTGGGGACCTCTTGCTGCTTTTATCTGAACTCGAGTCCTCACTCTCACTCCAGGTTGCCATCATGGCTTTCTTTCTTAATTTCTTTATACTCTTCTTCAATAAGGGGTAGTCCATCTTGAAGTGGCCGAGTTTCTTGCACTCGAAATAAATGGGTTGCCCCCTTTCCTTCTCTTTCTCTTTCACTTTACTAGGCTCTCCCTTTTGAGGCTTCTTTTTAAAATTATACTTTTTCTTTCTCATGAACCTCTTAAACTTTCTTGAGATGAGAGTCATTTCATCTTCATCATCAAAATCATCACTTGAATCATCCTTGGTTGTGGACTTAAATGCTATGGTTTTTTTATTTTTCTCATTATCCGTAACATTTTGTTTAAGTGACAACTCATATGTCATGAGAGATCCCAAAAGCTGCTCAAGAGGTAGAGTGTTGACATCCTTAGCTTCTTCAATGGCTGTCACCTTTGGATCCCATGATGAAGGAAGTGACATGAGAATTTTGTTAACTAATTCAGCATTAGAAATGACTTTACCTAAGCTTCTCATGCCATTCACAATGTTAGTAAATCTAGTATACATTTCACTAATAGATTCAGATGGTTCCATTCTAAACATTTCATAAGTATGAATAAGCATATTAACTTTGGTAGTCTTCACTTGATGTGTACCTTTATGGATAACTTCAAGAGTATCCCATATTTCCTTGATAAAGAGATAATTTAAAATTTTATTGAATTCACTTGGATCTAATGCATAAAACAGTAAATTCATAGCCTTAGCATTAAGCTCAACTTGCTTAATGTCATTCTCATCCCAATCATCTTCTAATTTGAGAGTGGGAATGCCATTAATCAAGATGGTAGGCTGATGAGGACCTTTAACAATGATCCTCCAAATATTATAATCAATGGCTTGAATGTAAATATGCATGCGTATCTTCAAATATGTATGATTTATGCCATTGAATCGTGGGGGACGGTTTGAGGCTTGATCCTCAACAATTCCAACACCAATTTGGACTGCCATTAGATTTTTGACTCAAGATTGTTAGACCTATACACTGAGTACCAAGCTCTGATACCACTTGTTGCTCAGCGTAGCAACCCAAGAGAGAGGGTGAATTGGGTTTCCTTTAAAAAATTAAAGCAAGTATGTGCTGAACTTAAAGTATTTGTGAAGCAATGCAAATGAGCACAATATGAATAAGATGCAATGCTATATAAAGTAAGCAGCAAATGCAAGAGAAGAAGAATCACACACACAAATACAAAGGATTTATAGTGGTTTGATACATACCAAGTACCTAAATCTACTCCCCAAGCAATCCTTTGGAAATTTCACCATAATCAACCTAGATTACAGCCAACTTATTTTCAAGTGATCACAAGCCAAACCCAAAGTTGGTTTTCTAATTTAGGCTCACCAACAACCTTTCCTCAAGCTAACCTAGGCTTGGATTCCAATTTATGGCTTGGAAGGGCCTATCACCTAGTTTCAAACATCTTTGAAACTAGTCATAACAAATAAATTTAGAAGTACAAGAGTAAAGCACAAGAAAAAACTCTCTATAGAGTAGAAAGTAGAGGCTATGAAGCTCTTGTTGATTTGCTTGAGTTGTCTTCTCCTTGGATTCTTTGAAAGACCATTTTTGGAATGTTGATTTGAAAGCTCAACAGCTAGGTTGGAAGCTTTTCAGATGGAATGTTCTTTCAAGCACTCTTTTTGACTTTTGAAGTGATATTCTCAAAGGTAGGATTTGTCTCTTATGAGTTAGTTTTTCATGAATGAGTTTGGTAAGAGTTAAATACTTCAAAAGCTTTCAAAAAATGATTTATGATTGTTGGTGGAGCAAAACTAGCCGTTAGGGACCTTTTGGAGTCAAAACTGTGCTTCAAAAAATATAGCCATTACTGTTGTCAGAACTTATGAGTCGATACTTGAGTTGTTCATGAGTCGATACTTGAGTTGTTCATGAGTCGATACTTGGATCTCCATGAGTTGACACTTGGAACTTCATGAGTTGACTCAAGATGTAATCTTTGGAAAAATCGAGTTCTGTTGCAATTTATTCTCAGGCTATGAGTCGACCCTTGAGTTAACACTTGAAGCTTGTGAGTCGACACTTGAGTCTTCTGAGTCAACACTTGGTGCAGCACTAGACAAAATTCTCAAAATGATATAGTTCTGTATCTTCTTTTATCTCAGGCCATGAGTCGACACTTGATTTCTGTGAGTCGACACCTGATTTCTTCATGAGTCGACACTTGACTTTTGTGAGTCGACTCAAGGCATCCCAAATAGATTTCTGCATGTCAGTTCTTCTGAAGTGTCGACACTTTGTATTCCATGAGTCGACACTTGGTTGTGTCATTCAAAAAACTCTGTGCCAAGCTTCAAAACTCAAAGTGTTCTTCAATAAAACTTCAACTTATTCTTCAAAAAGCCTATATTAACCCATTTTAAGAATTTTCAAAGTGAGTAGACTTTTGAATTACTGAAATTCACTTAGCTTGAAATTTAGTGAGTTTGATACTTTTGTATCAAAAATTTGATATGCTTGTATCATAAAACTCACAACTATAATTGAATCATTAGTATAAAACACATACTCAACATTTTGTTAGTCATCAAAATCAAGAGCCAAAGCCAATAATTCCCATTCCATAATTCATATGGAGTGCTCTTAATAACCTTTGATGGCACCCTGTTTAGTATGTGGGTAGCAATCTTTAGGGCATAACCCCAGAAGAATATTGGAAGATCTGTGAAGCACATCATGGATCGTACCATGTCTAACAAGGTTCGATTTCTCCTTTCTACTATACCATTTAACTATGGCATATATGGAGGGATCCATTTAGAGAGAATTCCTTTGTTTTTAAGATGATCGAGAAATTCACTAGACAAGTATTCTCCTCCTCTATCAAATTGAAGGATTTTAATACTATGCCCAATTTGTTTCTCAACCATACTTTGATGCTCTTTGAATTTTTCAAAGGTTTCGGATTTGTGTTTCATAAGATACACATATCCGAACCTTGATAAGTCATCATTAAAACTGATGAAATAAGAGTATCCTCCTCTGGCCTGGGTTGTCATAGGATCACACATCTGTGTGTATTAGACCTAACAACTCAGTTGCCCTATCTTCATGTCCAGTGAGTGAAGATTTGGTCATCTTATCCATGAGACAGGACTTACAAGTTCCTAATGATTCATGATCAAAAAGTTCAAAAAAATTTTCTTTGTACAACTTGTTTATCCTAGACTTACTAATATGATCCAAACGGCAATGCCAGAGATATGTGACATTTATATCATCTCTCTTTCTCTTCTTGTTTTCAACAAGCATAACTTCATCATTAAGTGATAGAATCAAAAGACCATTAACAAATGTAGCACAACCAAAGAACTTCTTTGAGAAGAAGATCGAGCACCCATGGCTTGAAATATTTATTTCATAACCTTGTTTCAACAACAAAGGTACAGAAATAATATTCTTTATAATGTTGGGTACATAATAATAATCTTTTAATTCAAGAATATTGCCTGATGGCAATAACATCAGATAGGTGCCAATAGTTTCAGCATGAATGGGATCACTGCTCGTGCCAAACAGCTCGAAGTCACCTTTCTTCAAGCTTCTGGGTCTCTGTAACCCCTGCAATGACTTACAGATATGAGACCCACATACGGTATCCAATACCCATGTATTAGAAGCTAAAGAACTTAATGATAAGTTTGTTTGTATCATGTATAAACTTTTGGATGCATCACCAGCATCCTGCTTCTGACTTGCAAGATATAACTTGCAATTCTTTTTCCAGTGCCCTTGCTTTCCATAGTGATAGCAGGTTCCACCAGCAGAGGGCTTCCTTGCCTTTTTCCTTTTTCGGAAGCTACTCTTAGGGTTCATTTGTGCTCGGAACAACAGCTTCGATATTTCATATCAAGTAGTTCGACTATGCTCTCCATCAGGGACGGACCACACCAACTTTTCTAGGGGAGGCCATTAATCTCTCCTTCCCCCCGGGCATAGCCCATCAATGCCCCCCCAGGCCATAGCCCATCAACGGCCCCCCCAAGACCACAACCATAATTCATAAAAGAATAAAGAAAAATGCCAAAATTATAATAATACCTTCTTGTTTAGCTCAGTCACTGTAGAGTCTGGATGCTGGAGTCCTCTGGTCTCTCGTCCTCGGAGAGTGGAGATGTTGAAGTCGAAGAATCGAAGACGGAGTCACGGAGGGCTTCTCTAGTTCTCCGGGTCAACGGCAACCCGGACCTTCTCCAATGGAGCAGCGGTCCAGCCATCGGCAATGTAGCAAAGAAGATGGTGGGTGACCCAGGGTGGGGACCGTGGGGTGGCACGCGACGAGTGGCCGTGGGGGCAGCGGGTGCCCTGTCGCTTGTCGAGGATGGTGGCGGCCAGCAGGTGTCGGTGGGTTTGGGACGATGACGGCCGGCAGGTGCTGGGTGGGTTTGGGACCTTGGGCTTCCGGATTTTGGAGGAGGAGATGGCTGCCCGACCGTCGGTGGCACCACGACAAGTGGGGCCATGGGTGCAGTGGTAGCAGGATAGTGGCAATAGCAGCCGGTGTGGGGTGTATTTGGGCTTCTAGATTTTGGAGGAGTCCCAGGTGAATTATTCTTCCGAATTTTTTTTTAACAAGACTGTGGGATTTTTTTTTATAAGACTTAGTTTGGGATTTTTTTCTAATTTTTATGGGATTATTTTTGAGAAATTTGAGGGGGGGGCAAATACCTATTATAGAGGAATTTACCTTAGATATAAATGGATTACAGAAAAATTAGCGGGGCCAAGGCCCCCCTTGCCCCCCCCGGTGATCCGCCATTGCTCTCCATATAGCTCCTTAAGATTGAGCAATATGGACTGAGGTTCCATTTTCTTATGTTGCCTCTATAACTCATTACTCATTGAGGCCAACATGATGCACTTGACAGTCATGATGTCATTTTGTCACATTTTATATGTTGCTCTTTCCTCCTCAGTAGCATCCTCTCCTACCTGATGTAGGTCAGGAGTATCAAGGATATAGGCAATTTTCTCCTGATCTATACAATTCTCAGGTTCCTCAACCAATCCACATAATTTGGATCAGTCAACTTATTGGCATCCAAGATGCCCCATGGTAAAAGAGTAGAAGCCATAATGTAACAATCAACAGTAAGTAAAGAACAACTATAAGCAGACCACTCATGATGATATTCATAATTAGATAAAGACTTTTGCATCTAATTGTGTCTCCCACTATTTTCTATTGAATACCATAACCCTCAACTATGGTAAGCGGAGAACCCTCCTAGGGCTTTCTTAGTGGGGTTGAGATCCCAATTCCTTAAAAATTCCTTTGTGTGTATATAACAAACACTTATAAGTTCAAGGGTAGGAAATGATCCTTTCCAATTGCATCCCTTGCAATTCTCAACTTAACTTTTGCCTCTAAGATACTTATAGCCTTGTGTGTGCACAACAAATCATAATGTCTTAGTTTAGTCAGACCCTTCATTTCCATATAGCCATGATTGAATAATGTTGTCCTTGTGTGTACACAACAAAGCAACATTATCAGTTATGCTATAAAGTACTAGGTGCACCAAGACAAATTTTATACCAAACGCTTGAGTCGGCCTTGTGTGTACACAACAAACCTACTATAGTATTAACATAAATTTGGCTTAGGATGAAGGAAGGCAGTTTGTAGTGTGCTTAATCAATTAGCATTTCCAATTTATGATTTAGATGTGACCACGTTGGCTAGGTAAGTAGAAGAGATAAGGGGGTCCCCCTGTTACTTTCCTTAGATACTAATTAAATTGGTTAGGTAAGATAACGGAACCAATTAAAAATCTCATTCCCTTTACCTTTCCAGAACCACTTTGCCTAGACACCAATTGGCCAATCGAACCCTAATCGGATTTGTATCATGATTAACTTATACTACGACTAAATATAATTTTTATGAGGGCTTTGATGGTCTCTTACACATCCTAATATAGACTTAATCATGTCAACCTAACATTCATGACATCATAAAACCTAATATTCATGACATCATCATGTATTCAGAACCATACACATATGCATGATATTCATTCCATCATTCGAGCATATTAACCCTAATATGCATACTATAAGTATGATTGTAATATCAATCTGTTCACCTCACTTGTTCATGGGATATGGCCACAGCGGCACCCCTACATACCATAGGAGACCCCATTGAATGGGAAGAGAGGGCCATGAAATCCTAAATAACTCCTATGACCGGATGGCCATGGTGACTAACCCAATTCGAAGTAGTTACTAGGATATAACACATTTCAAATATGTGATTGAATTAATCATGCATATAATCATATAATCATTCAATATATAATTAAACCCTATTTAGTGGCATGCATCAGAATATGATTCCCATATATGATCATATTCATTATTACATAAGCATATGCAATTGACCATTAATTGAATGAAATAAGAGGGCTTTGATACCACTGTTGGATTTTGGTGATGCAGCGGAAGCATGTATTTCAAAAAATTTCATTTTTGAAACTCCAATGACTTGAAACCCTAAGCCCGAGATCACTTATTCATTATAATTAACAAGTCACTAAATTAGGGTTCAAAAAAATACCTGGAATGCTAGTTCCTTTTCTTTCCACTAGGCTCACAAATGCAAGCCCTCCAGAGGTGATCCGCATAGGAATCAAACCTAGGAACCACTCCTTTATAGGCTGCTTAATCAATTGGGACTTTTTTGATGGTCTTTCAACCTTCAACAGCCTTTCTTTCCTTGCTTAGAACTTCGCCCTTCAATAGAGCACTTCGAGCCCTTTCCAAATCTACTCTTATCTTTTTCTAATACTTCCTAATTCTCTTCCTAAGCCCTTGTCTTAAAATGGCGGACTTGTCTTAATACAAAGACCAAAGTCCTAACAAGGGAAGGAAGAGATAAGGAGGATAGAGTGTAAGAGAGTTTGGAGTGTGTAAGAAAGAAAGATAATCTCTGAGATTCTCTCGGCATAACACCGTAGGATATTTATAAGAGAAGGGGGGGCTCCAATCATGCCTCTTCATCAGCCTTTGATCTGTCTATCAACGGATCAAATAAGACCCTTCATTAAGAATGAGTCTTATCTTGAAGAGTCAAGACCCTTCATGCGCCAACCACCCTTAAACGATATCCTTATGATTATTTTGGGATTTTTTATTCACTCCACATGGCATGTAACCGATGATAAGGCTTCTTAATTGGCGTGGAAATGAAAAGACTTATCCATATGATAAGTTCTTTAAAGCAGAAAGACTCTCTACTATCATAACTAGCGACAACAGTGAAGGGACGCAACCCTTCACTTCATGCGCACCAAAAATTCTCTGCTAATTCTTTCTTTTCATCGGTGATTACCCAATTTAGATAAGGATGAAACATAGCCAAGGGATGCCACCTTTCAGATTTAAATGAATTCCTGAAAGCAAAAGGAATTCATTTTTTTCTGCGCACCAACAGTGAAGAGTTGCGACTCTTCACTTGTCGGTCAACTTTCTCCATGCCATATACTATCTCTGACCAGTTAAAGTATATCCAATATGCATGTTAAATGAAAGGAGATTAAATGTACTTTATCACCATATAAGTGATTATCAGGCAGAAGGACTCTTGGTCCTTCTGTGTCACTTTATTTGTCGAACACTCAATTTTGGTGCCAAGAGTCCCATGCCATCGAGACTCTTGATATATGGCAAATAAAATATCCAAAAATTATCAGATAAATTTTGATAATTTCGTCCCACTTAGGACTCAACCTAATTTAGGTCTCCTATAAATTAGTTAGTCCATTTAGCAACCTTTTAGACCCAATTAAATTGGGTTAGGAGATAGGTCAGCCTACACATGCTAGTGTGCAATCTAGCTAACTAATTAGGATCCCATGATCCTAATTAAATGTCAATTGACTTCTTAGGTCAATTTCTAAATGTGTGTGACCCTCTGGGTTCCATATCTAGCCAGCAGTAGGTCTAGGTTCCAGCCAATTCGATCTAATTGAATCTAATTGACCTAATTATATCAAATTGAGCTGACCTAAGTTACTAATTTGAACCAGCTTTCGAATTGACTCATGAATTCAATCCAATTGATTCATGAAAATCTACAAGACATGATTGACGTCTAGCAACGTGTCATGCCTACCCAGAAAATGAGAAATTTGGTAGAAATTATCAAAAATACCCTTCAATGAAAAGTTACCGTGTAGTTTAATCTTTCGATCTCCCTTTTTCTCGAATAAGTGATGGATATGGATAATTGTCAAACCCTAGCACTTAGTCATTTAGAATCTCACTCAATAATGATAACTCTACTAATGGCTAATTATAAATTATTTTTAATCTCATTCTGCTTTGATCAAAGACTCCCTGAGTCATCAATCGAAGAGATTACTTGGGATAACATTTTCTCTTACTAGGAATGATCAATTCCTTATTGATCCACTCACATCCTTCATACACCTTCCACCATATCTGAGAACATCCTGTACATGACTCAATGTCATGAGTGAGTATGAATCAAAACATGGCTTAGTGTGTATAAGAAACTATGGTGATCTCAAGTCTAAAGATCACTTGCATAACTCCCACTATGAGAACCATCTCTTAACAAGTAGTAAGACTTCCATAAGATATTCTCAGTGTGGATCAATTCAGTGAACTCATACCCTGATAAGCACCCTTATGTTAGGAATTATGTCCTAAAGCCAATCATCTAGGCTGTAGACGGTTGTGCTATTTTGTATTTGTATATGGATTTTTAATAATAAATAAAAGTTATTTATTTTTGGTTGTCCATCATTTTATATTTTTCTATAATGAACTCTTATATGATGGAGTCCTTAGAACTACATTGTTTGATATAGAGAGGATATATCAAGTAGTTCTTAAACTGGTTCACAACTAAATGATATATTGTTATAAGACAATGATGTATCAAGTATAGGTTGATTGTTATAAGACAACGATGTATCAAGTATAGGTTATTGTATGTCACATTTGTTGGTTGTCCTCTTAACCAAGGAGTGTAGAGACACTGGTGTGACATGCAAGTGAAATGTATGACATTTCACTGAACGTGACCATCTGCAGAGCTCCATTCTACCAAAGGATTGGTCATGAAGGGATATGGGTATATGTGTCTCTCAGACCTGAGATCACCATGGCAACTTGCAAGCAACTCACTATACTTTGGTACCGGACTATCTGGATTTCTAATCCAGTGATGGAAGGTTTCTAGGTATAGTCAAGTACTTGTGGAGCGGTGGTGGATCAAGATAGAATTGACCTCTCTGAATAGTTTGGAGTGAATGGCTCACTATGTCTCAATTTAGCAAAACCTTGACCAGGATAGTTCTTGTGAGGAGTCCAGAACTTGTGAGGTTGAGACATGATCTGGATAAACTAAATTAGGGTTGGCAGTCTAACCCTAGGTCATCCTGAGCATTGTAAGGTCAAAGGGATGAATTATGCGGCAAACATATGCCAGAGGTTCTTGTGAGGTGCTCTGCATATTCGACCTATCCAAACGTCAGGTATCATTGCTAGATGAGGACTTTAACTGGTACTGAAAATATTCCAATGCTACCGGTTTAGTGTTCAAACTTATGGGATCACACACCATAGAGGATTTCTATCTGATCTTGTAGCTAATCGACGATTGGAAATCGTTTGTCGTCACCCGATGTCAATATGATTGACTATTCCAAGTGTCGACACTTGGAATTTTGCAGGTGTCGACACTTGGAATTTTGCAGGTGTCGACACTTGAAATTTTGCAGGTGTCGACACTTGAAATTTTGCAGGTGTCGACACTTGGCAATTTTTGAGTGTCGACACTTCGTGTGACGAGCAGAAATCTGGAAGGATTTCGTGAGAGTTTTTTGGGCAAGTTTTGACCTGGTTTGAATTTTGAATTCAAACCAGTTTTGGCTCCAAGGCTTTATGGTATGAATGTCATACTTACCTTAATGGGTTGGACCTATTTAGAATGGCCTTGATCCTCTCCCCCATTCTCTCCCTCCATCTCTCCTCCTTCCTTCTTCTCCCTCTCATGGCAGCTCCTATAAATAGAGGTCTTTGTAGTGGTTGCTGGGGTTACACATATATGAACAGTAAGAGAGAAAAGAAAAGAGAAAAAGAAGGACTTTATGAGAGGTTTAGGGATTGGGTGTGAGCCACCTAGCGATCAAGCTAGGTATTGGAAAAGAGGTTTGCGAAGGGGTTCCTCCTCTCATTCTAGTCTTCTTGGAAGAAGAAGTTCAGCCCACAGATTCCGAAGAGCTAGCACTCTGAGGGAGTTGATCAGAGTCGAGCCCAGGTGTGGACATCCTGTAGAGGCCAAACGCATGTGTGGCTCGAGCATCCTCCTACTTCTTACAGCTCTTCACTACTTCTCTCCAGTACTCGTCGATGTATAGAGGATTGACCTTTATATTTGTGTTGTTTTTGATGTTATATGCATGCTAGATCTTTATACTAGTTCCTGTTGTGGGCAGATCGGTAGATGGTTTAGATCTATCTACCGAGCCTTCCACTATGCTTGTCTTAAAAATATTTAAAAAATGCATATTCTCTGCCCTGTTTCTTGCATAATGTATGCTAGGTGTAAGTGTTTTTCACCTCCAATGGTATCAAAGCAATAGGTTCATTTTGTAGTATAATGATTCTAGCATGCTAATAACATCCCTTCTCTTCTTAAATACTTGGATTGAGTGCTTCACTAGGCCATCCGGTCATAGGAAAGAAGTAGGGCTGCAAGACCCTCTCTTTCCATTCAATGAGATCTCCTATGGTATGTAGGGGTGCCATTGTGATTGACTCATGAAAAAGAAAATAAGAAGAAAGAATTTTTAGGTTAAAAATGTTTTAATCTAATGGCATGATCATAAGACACTTTAGATAAAATCTAAAAAATTTTATGGATCGATTTTGATTGTATGTTTGGAGAAACATTTGATTTGAAATCACTATTTTTTCATTGTCTCAGGCTGTGAGTCGACACTTGGCCTTTGAAGTGTTGACTCATGAAAAAATTTCCTGAGATCTGGTTTCTATTTTTGTTCTGAGACAGGTTGGAGTGTCAACACTTGACCCTGAAGTGTCGACACTTGAGCCTGAAGTATCGACACTTGACCCTTGAAGTGTCGACACTTAAGGTGTGCCATAAAACATGTTGTTCTGTTTTCCATTCCCTATCTCAGGGCTCGAGTCGACACTTGCTGGTGAAGTGTCGACACTTGGCTACAGAAAATGCTGAAAATAGTTAATTTAAAATTTGAATTTGTTGTAAAGTTGTTTTACATGAGAAATTAAAATTGTTTTAATTTATTTAAGACCATTGAACTTAATTTTGAATTAATATTGACTAAGTACTCTAGGAATATGATTCAAAGATCTTAAGTTATTTCAATAAGCCTTAAAGGTCATGTGTTAGCTTCTATTAGGTCCTTAATTGGGTTAGATCTAAGTTTAGATTCATTGGACAAGTTAGAATCAAAAGTTGAGTTAGGATTTCTTCTCTAGATCTATCTAATAGTTAGATTGATTAGTCCATAATCTAAATGGATCTAATTTGTGGCTCAGTGGAAAGTTCGAGTCTTTGGACTAGTCTAATAGAGTCTGATGAACCGATTGGTGTTGAGGTAAGTTTGGTATTATGATCATGATTCTTTGGGGCTACCTCTTACCTGGCCAACTCTGTTGGTGTCTAGGCAAGATGGTTAATGGCGGAACCCAACCCTTGATCTCACTTGCCTAGCCAATGTAGTCAATCAGGATTGATTAGATAGCTTATTGACTCGTGTTAACCCTTGTCACCCAAGGTTAATCAGTCTTGACTGATTTTAGGTGCCCATGGATCATTAGTTATGTGTAACCTTCCTTGTTTGCTAATTTGGTCAGTGGGAGGTTGATCCATGTCTTTTCATCTGTCATATTAAGTTAAAACTCTTTAAATTATTAGGTCCTTAAAAGAACAAAGTTATAGAGATAACCAAGTCCTAGCCTCCCATTAAGTGGGATAGTAATGTATCCATTAGTTTGGTGTTCATCGGTAGATCCAAAGATCGAGTGTTCATCGAGCTATTGAAATTGTTGTTCCTAATATGATGGCTCAGTGCGACTCTCTTAACGGTGGTCAGGTGAGCCGGCCAAAGTCAGGCTTGACCATTCGTTAGTTAGAAGCATTGAATTTTGTCATCTTAATGGTTGGACCTAACCGGGACCTTCAATAGGAGGCCCAAAGGCCGATTGAAATGTACCTTGGGGCAAAACCCAATTACTAGAGGTTACTTGGAGAAGTGATTGGTTAAAGAACCTACCTTTAGACATGCATGGGTGGGCCGACCAAAGTCGGGCTCATGTGTTGTCTATTGGACTCTAGTACCCGCTAAAGAATTAAAGTAATTCCTCGGATTGGAGGTAGAGGCTACCAATATGAGCAAAATAGTGGGAGGGACCTTTAGACTTAAGTCCATGTCTTAAGGTTAATAATTCATATACACTAATTAGTTTTGGTTTTCCTTTCAATGCTTTCCAACCTTTCACTCCGGTCTCTTCTCGACGATGAGAAGCTCAATGGACCCAACTTTGATAGCTGGTATCGAAGGCTCAGGATTATCCTGGAGCATGAACGGATCCTGTATGCGATAACGTATTCGGCACCTGAGATCCCTGCTGCCAATGCTTGGGGTTCGATCAGAGATACCTATCAGAAGTGGCTCTCTGACAGGATCACTGTTTGATGCATTATGTTGGCTATGATGAACGACGAGTTCAGTCACAAGTTCGAGGAAGCCCAACCGGAAGAAATCCTTCAAAAGTTGAAGGAGTCTTTCGAGACACCATATGACGTTGAGAGGTACAGGGTCTCCTATGCTATCTACAATGCACGGATGTATAATGGGGCCTCGATCACTGATCATGTATTGTACATGATCGAGATGATTGAGCGCCTGGGCAAGCTCGGCTGTCCCTTGCATGAACAGCTTGGAAAAGATATGATTTTGAATTCTCTCCCCTCCTCCTATCTAGATTTTCTCGATCATTATAGAATGAATAAGCTTGCAATCAACTACCACGGTCTGTTGGGGTTGCTGCAGACTCTTGAGAAAGACCACCACTTGAATAAAGGGATGGTGAATCTAGTCGGAGGTTTTTCGGGAGGGCGTCGTCCCTTTAAGAAAGGGAAGAAGAAGAATAAAGGGAAAAATGTTCTTAGTGCTTCTGGGTCCATTCAGGCTAATAAAGTGAAGGCTGATCAGAGTCATGCAAAGTGCTTCTTCTGCAAGAAGTAGGGACACTGGAAGAGGAACTGTCCTCTTTATATTGCATCCCTTGATCCGAACAGGTCCAAGAAGAGAAAGCTGCAGGATGATCCTGGACAAGGTATTTATATGATAATACCTTGTAGTTTCTCTGTTTGTGATACTACTAACTGGATATTGGATACAGGAAGTCCAATTCATATTTGTAATTCTTTGCAGGGACTTCAAGTTAGTAGAAGATTCGAGGATGGCGAGAGGTTCTTGAACGTGGAAAATGGAAGCCGAGTTCCAGTTCTAGCATTGAGAGTCCTTAAACTTGTTTTTGAGTCCTGTACTGTTATTTTGAATGAATGTCATTTTTGTCCTTCTTTCATTTTAAATGTCATTTCTATAAGCTAGTTGGCTATGTATGGTTATGAACTATTAATAAAGAATGACATTTGCAAAATTATTTTGAATGGTTCTGTAATTTTGAATGGACAAATGCGTGATGGCATCTATGTACTGTCATGACTTGTTAGTGTAATGTACACATCTAGCAAATATCCTAGGATAGATAATGTCAGTGAAGCATACCTATGGCATTGTAGGCTAGGTCATATCAACAAGAATAGGATAAATAGGTTGAAAACCGAGGGTCTCCTCGATTTTAGTGAAGATAGTTCACTTCCAACCTGTGAGTTATGTCTTCTTAGAAAAATGATTAAGTCACCTTTTACTGGAAAAGGTAAACGAGCTAAATAAATTCTAAGTCTGGTGCATACTGATGTATGCAGACCCATGAATGTTAGTGCCAGGTGTGGGTACATTTATTTCATTCCTTTTATAGACGACCTTTCGAGGTTCGATTATGTCTTCTTGATGAGACATAAGTCTGAGTCGTTTGAAATGTTCAAATGATATCGTAGTGAAGTAGAAAAATAAACTGGAAAGTGTATCAAAACCCTTCGATCCGATCAAGGTGGTGAATACCTTTCCGATGAGTTTCTGACATATCTCGAGGAGAATGGAATTCTCTCTCAGTGGACACCTCCAGGGACATCTCAATTAAATGGAGTGTCTGAGAGGAGGAATCAAATCCTGTTAGACATGGTTCGGTCCATGATGAGCTTTGCTTCTCTGCTGGTATCCTTTTGGGGATATGCTTTAGAATTAGCCTGTTACATTCTGAATAGGGCTCCAAGTAAGTCCGTTAGTAAAATACCATATGAGATGTGGACTGGACATAAGCCGACAATGTCACACCTTCGAGTTTGGGGGTGTCCGGCTTATGTAAAATGTTTGAAAACGGACAAACTTGGATCTAGGTCTGACCGGTGCCTTTTTGTTGAGTATCCAAAAGAGTCTAAGGGGTATTACTTCTACTTAGCTGAGGAACAAAAGTTGTTCGTCAGTCTTAGGACTATCTTTTGGAAAAGGAGTTCCTTGGTGAAGGGACTGTAGCCACTAAGATTGAACTTAGTGAAGTTCAACAAGTAGAAGAATCGACACATTTAAGTAACCACATAGAACTGGCTATGATTAGATCACACCCAGAGCCCACTCCAAAACCATTAAGGAGATCCAGTAGAGTACCAAGCCGACCGGATAGATACTATTTCTTGGTTCGGAATGGTGATCCCATTGAACTCGATGAGAACAATGAGGATCCGATCACCTGTATCGATGCATTGCAGAGGTCTGACTCTGAGTCATGGCTAGGAGCCATGAAATCCGAAATGGAGTCCATGGAGATCAACAATGTATGGACATTGGTTGATCCACCTGAAGGGATAAAACCAATTGGGTGCAAATGGATTTTCAAAAGGAAAAGGGGCGCAGACAGACATGTGGAGACCTATAAAGCTCATCTAGTTGCTAAGGGGTATCGTCAATGTAACAACCCATAAACAAAAACAAGAAAGGGATTTGAAGGCCTGCCGGCCCACCAGAATGGACCGGCCCTGACCTTTGCACAGCCCAGCACACGGCCCAGGAGCGCGCGGTGCGCGCGAGCATGTGGGCGATGCATGGCGGGCGAGCGAGGGCGAGGACGCGCGGCGAGCGAGCACGCGGGCGTGCGGTGCGCGGGCGACAACGCACGGGCGAGCGACGTGTGGGCGTGCGGTACACGGCCACGCGGCCCGGCCCATCGCGACAGGCTCGCGTTGCATGGCCCGGCCCATCGCGAGGACATTTCCCACACGTTTCCGGGCATTTCCCAAGGTGTTTCTCATGGCTCACGACGGTCCATGAGGTTTCTGAGTGATCTGGACCATCCGATCACTCGATCAAATGGCTAGGATTGATCCGAGGGAGTTTAGGCATGATCAGGGGCTTTTGAATTCGAATTTGGATGCGGTTTGAGGCGTTGATCTCAAATCAGATAGCCATGGAGATATTTTGATGGTTTTGGACTTCTTAGGTTACGTTTGAGATGATTTTGGATTGATTTTTCTCCTCTTTTTAATCAAGACGTCGATAGGAAGCAGGGAATAGCCTGCAGAGAGCCAAGAAAAGAGGATAAGAGAGAGAAAGAGAAGGGAAAAGAGGAGAGAAGAAGGAAGAAATAGAAAGAGGAGAAGAGAGAAGGGGAGAGGGAAGGGATTTTGGTTTGGAAGATGAAGAAAGAGAAAAACAGGGGGGAACCTTCTTTCTCAAAATTTGTAAAACTAGGATTTGGATTGAATGAATTTATTTATTATAGTAGGAGATCAACCTTTTGAGTAGGAAGGATTTGGACGAATTTCGGGTATAGATTGATACCGGATATTTGAGATTAGTGGTTGAAGGTAAGGATTCTAGACATGATCATCAGTTTTATACATTATTTTACATGACATGATTTGATCCGTGCATATGAACATTGGCGGGCATGTTTGTTTTGCATCGTATTTTTGATTTCTCAAGATGGATAGTATGTTTGAGATTGTTAATTATGCTCCTATATATCATGTTTTACCAAAAAGTTATATTTGATGATTTGGACCGTGATACCGGTCATCGAAAGATTTAAGATTTCATGGTTGACATCATGATGTGGTGTGACATCATGATATGATTTGACATGATGATGTAAAAAAATAAAGTATTAACAGTATTTGAACTAGCAATGCCACGGGATCGTGGTTATATAGCCAGAGTGGACTTAGTACGTGAGCCTAGCTATGGGCATGTTATACATGTTCAATTATATAGCCAGAGCGGGCTTAGTACATGAGCCTGGCCATGGGCAGGTTGTACATAGTCAATTACACAGCCAGAGCGGGCTTAATACGTGGGCCTGGCCATGGACAGGTTATACATGATCGATTATGAGATTGCCAGTCACAGACTGAAGTGTAACACTGAGATTGCCAGTCGTGGGCTGAAGCATGACCGTGGCTAGTCCAGAACTCTGAAGAAGAAGGATGATTAAATTGAAAACTTAAAAAAAGAACATGATTTCGCAAAAAGATTTTGTCGTATGTGACATTTGAGTTATTTCGTTGCACGGTATGATGTGTACTCTTATATCCTTGCTATTTTCAAATTATTACTATTGATGGTGACTGTTTGGAAACCTTACTGGGCTGTAGACTCACAACCTACTTTCTTCTTTCACAAAGTTGTGCAGATGTTCGGGCTTAGTGAAGAATGAGATATTTTGAGGTGACTCCTGTGTACCCAGGCCTTACATGATCTCTATGATAAAATCTAGGATTTGTGCAGCCGGTTGCGTGCCGATTTCGGTGCTGGATTCAGGACATGACAGAGTGGCATCAGAGCTTAGGTTATGATCACTTAGGATGGTGATACAAGTGGATAATAATAATAATGACATGATGGTTATTAGGATATGATAAGAATTGTGTCAGAGCTTAGTTATGATGATTTGGGACTATGGCATAGTGATTATAATAGATATGAGTGGTATTGAATTCAGGTCATGATTGTTTGAAATTGTGATATAAGAGATTAAGAAATTAACATGATGATTAGTAAGACATGACAAAAATTTTTGGAAGGATTTATTAGTGAACCTAGAAGGTTTAGTAAATTATATCGGAGTGCGCAGTGGAAGCGTAGTGATTTAGTAGTATTTTGATGTGAGCACTGATTCATATTTCAATCAAGTTAATTTCGAGGACGAAATTATTTTAACGGGGGGAGAATGTAACGATCCATAAAAAAATAAGAAAGGGGTTTGAAGGCCTGCCGGCCCACCAGAATGGACCGGCCCTGACCTTTGTGTGGCCCAGCACATGGCCCAGGAGCGCGCGGTGCGCGCGAGCACGCGGGCGATGCATGGCGGGCGAGCGAGGGCGAGGACACACGGGCGAGCGAGCGCGCAGGCGCGCGGGCGACACGTGGCGGGCAACGACGCGTGGGCGAGCGACGTGTGGGTGCGTGGGTGCGCAGTGCATGGCCCGACCCATCGCTGCGGGCGCGCGCGAGCGCTGGGCTCGGCTCAGCTGGAGCCTGCCATCGCGGGGATGTTTTCCACACGTTTTCGGGCATTTCCCAAGGCATTTCTCGTGGCTCACGGCGGTCCACAAGGTTTCTGAGTGATCTGGACCGTCTGATCACTTGATCGAACATCTAGGATTGATCCGAGGGAGTTTAGGCTTGATCAGGGACTTTTGGATTCGGATTTGGGCACGATTTGAGGCGTTGATCTCAAATCAGATGGCCAGGAAGATATTTTGATGGTTTTGGACTTCTTAGATTATGTTTGAGGTGATTTTGGATTGGTTTTTCTCCTCTTTTTAACCAGGACATCGATAGAAAGCATGGAAGAGCCTGCAGAGAGCCAAGAAAAGAGGAGAAGAGAGAGAAAGAGAAGGGAAAAAAGTAGAGAAGAAGGAAGAAAGAGAAAGAGGAGAAGAGAGAAGGGGAGAGGGAAGGGATTTTGGTTTGGAAGATGAGGAAAGAGAAAATCAGGGGGGAACCTTCTTCCTCAAAATTTGTAAAACTAGGATTTGGATTGAATGAATTTATTTATTATAGTAGGAGATCAACCTTTTGAGCAGGAAGGATTTGAACGAATTTCGGGTATAGATTGATATCGGATATTTGGGATTAGCGGTTGAAGGTAAGGATTCTAGATATGATCACCAGTTTTATACATTGTTTTACATGACATGATTTGATCCGTGTAAATGAACATTGGCGGGCATGTTTGTTTTGCATCGTATATTTGATTTCTCAAGATGGATAGTATGTTTGAGATTGTTAATTATGTTCATATATATCATGTTTTACCAAAAAGTTATATTTTGATGATTTGGACCGTGATACCGGTCATCAAAAGATTTGAGATTTCATGGTTGACATCATGATGTGGTGTGACATCATGATATGATTTGACATGATGATATGAAAAGATAAAGTGTTAACGGTATTTGGACTAGCCATGCCACGGGATCATGGTTATATAGCTAGAGCGGGCTTAGTACGTGAGCCTGGCCATGGGCAGGTTGTACATGGTCAATTATATAGCCAGAGCGGGCTTAGTACGTGAGCCTGACCATGGACAGGTTGTACATGGTCAATTACACAGCCAGAGCGGGCTTAGTACATGGGCCTGGCCATGGGCAGGTTGTACATGGTCAATTATGAGATTGCTAGTCACAAGCTGAAGTGTGACATTGAGATTGTCAGTCGTGGGCTAAAGCATGACCGTGGCTAGTCCAAAACTCTGAAGAAGAAGGATGATTAAATTGAAAACTTAAAAAGGAAACATGATTTTATAAAAAGGTTTTGTCATATATGACATTTGAGTTATTTCATTGCAAGGTATGATGTGTACTCTTATATCCTTGCTATTTTCAAATTTTTATTATTGATGGTGACTGTTTGGAGACCTTACTGGGCTGTAGAGCTCACAACCTACTTTCTTCTTTCATAGAGTTGTGCAGATGTTCGGGCTTAGTGAAGAATGAGGTATTTTAAGGTAAGTGACTCCTATGTACTCAGGCCTTGCATGATTTCTAGGGTAAAACCTAGGATTTGTGCAGCCGGTCACGTGCCAATTTCGATGCTGGATTCGGGGCGTGACAGTCAACATTATGGTATAACCTATGATAAGACGTTTTCTCCTATGGCAATGCTCAAATCCATTCAGATTATGCTTGCTTTAGCAGCATACTTTGACTATGAAATATGGCAAATGGATGTCCAATCAGCTTTCCTGAATGGTGAGCTGGAAGAGGAGGTGTATATGACACAACCAGAAAGGTTCACATCTACAGACGAGTCAAAGGTGTGCAGGCTTTAAAAGTTCATTTATGGACTGAAGCAAGCATCAAGGAGTTGGAACATGCGATTTGATAAGTGTATCAAGTCGTTTGGCTTCATTAGGAACGGAGAAGAGCCTTGCATTTACAAATGGACTAATGGTTATGTGATTGTATTCCTTGTGCTATATGTGGATGACATTCTCTTAATTGAGAATGACATCGCAGCACTGCAAGGAATAAAGGTCTGGTTATCATTTTAGTTCTCTATGAAGAACTTGGGTGAAGCCGCTTGCATACTAGGTATGAAGATCTATAGAGATAGATCTAAGAGGCTTCTAGGATTGTCCCAGTTTACGTACATCAACACCGTGCTGAAATGGTTTAGCATGAAAAATTCCAAGAAGGGCTATCTCCCGATAGGCATTGGAATTGATCTCTCCAAAAGGAATTATGCGACAACTCCTGAAGAGAGAGAGAGCGCATGAGTAGAATCCCATATGCTTTGGCAGTGGGTTCTATCATGTACGCCATGACATGTACTAGACCAGACATGGCATACTCACTAGGAGTAGTGAGTAGATACCAGTCTGATCCAGGAGAAGCTCATTGGAAAGTGGTAAAAACCATCCTTAAGTATTTATGAAATACTAAGGACCAATGGCCCATTTATGGAGAATTTGACTTGAAACTTGTGGGGTATACTGACTCCAGTTTCTAGTTAGATAAAGATGATAGCAAGAGTATGTCAGGTTTTGTCTTTATCCTGAACGGAGGAGCTATCTGCTGGAAAAGTTTCAAGCAGCCTACTGTGGCGAACTCAGTTTGCGAAGCAGAGTACATTGCAGCATCATATGCAGCGAAGGAAGCTGTATGGTTGCAGAAGTTTCTTGGCGAGCTAAGAGTGGTACCTTCCCTGGATGGTCTTGTTCTAGTGTATTGTGACAACACTAGAGCCATTGCTCAAGCCAAAGAGCCGAAGTCTCATCATCGCACAAAGCATATTCTACGGCTCTATTGCCTTGTATGAGAGATCGTGGAATGAGGTGACATTGACCTTCTAAAGATCGATAGAAAGGAGAACCTGGCTGACCCCTTCACTAAAGCCATCGGAGTTCAAGAGTTCGACTGTTGTAAATAGAAAATGGGAATGAAATTCTGTACTGATTAGCTTTAGTCCAAGTGGGAGTTGTTGGGAATTGTGTCCCAAAGCTAATCATCTAGGCTGTAGATGGTTGTGCTATTTTATATTTGTATATAAATTTTTAATAATAAATAAAAATTATTTATTTTTGGCTGTCCATCATTTTACATTTTCCTGTAATGAACTCTTGTATGATGGAGTCCTTAGAACTACATTGTTTGATATAGAAAGGATATATCAAGTAGTTCTTAAATTGGTTCACAACCAAATGATACATTGTTATAGGACGATAATGTATCAAGTATAGATTGTTGTATGTCACATTTGTTGGTTGTCCTCTTAACCAAGGAGTGTGGAGACACTGGTGTGACATGCAAGTGAAATGTATAACATTTCACTGAACGTGACCATCTGCGGAGCTCCCTTCTGCCAAAGGTTTGCTCGTGAAGGGATATGGGTATATGTGTCCCTCAGACCTGAGGTCATCATGGCAACTTGCAAGCAACTCACTATACTTTGGTGCCGGACTATCTGGATTTCTAATCCAGTGATGGAAGGTTTCTGGGTATAGTCAAGTACTTGTGGAGCGGTGGTGGATCAATATGGAATTGACCTCTCCAAATAGTTTGGAGTGAATGGCTCACTATGTCTCAATTTAGCAAAACCTTGACCAGGGTAGTTCTTGTGAAGAGTCACAGAACTTGTGAGGTTGAGACATGATCTGGATAAACCAAATTAGGGTTGGCAGTCTAACCCTAGGTCATCCTGAGCATTGTAAGGTCAAAGGGATAAATTATGCGGCAACCATATGCCAGAGGTTCTTGTGAGGTGCTCTGCATCTTCGACCTATCCGGACATCGGGTATCATTGCTAGATGAGGACTTTGACTGGTACTGGAAATGTTTCAGTGCTACCGGTTTAGTGTTCGAACCTTTGGGGTCACACACCATAGAGGATTCTATCTGATCTTGTGGCTAATCGATGATTGGGAATCGTTTGTCATCACTCGATGTCAATATGATTGACTTTGTTTCAAGTGTCGATACTTGAAATTTTGCAGGTGTCGACACTTGGTGAAGTGTCGACACTTGGCAATTTTCGAGGGTCGACACTTCCTGTGATGAGCAAAAATCTGGAAGGATTTCGTTAGAGTTTTTTGGATAAGTTTTGACCTGGTTTGAATTTTGAATTCAAACCAGTTTTGGCTCCAAGGCTTTATGGTAAGAATGTCATACTTACCTTAATGGGTTGGACCCATTTGGAATGGCTTTGATCCTCTCCCCCATTCTCTCCCTCCATCTCTCCTCCTTCTTTCTTCTCCCTCTCATGGCAGCTCCTATAAAATAGAAGTCTTTGTAGTGGCTGCTGGGGTTACACATACATGAACAGCAAGAGAGAAAAGAAAAGAGAGGAAGAAGGGCTTTGTGAGAGGTTCAGGGATTGGGTGTGAGCCACCTAGTGATCAAGCTAGGTATTGGAAAAGAGGTTTGGGAAGGGGTTCCTGCTCTCATTCTAGTCTTCTTGGAAGAAGAAGTTCAGCCCATGTGTTCCGAAGAGCTAGCACTCCGAGGGAGTTGATCAGAGTCGAGCCCAAGTGTGGACATCCTGTAGAGGCCAGATGCGTATGTAGCTCGAGCGCCCTCCTACTTCTCACAGCTTTTTACTGCTTCTCTCCAGCACTCGTCGAGCTATAGAGGTATGACCTTTATATTTGTGTTGTTTTTAATGTTATATGCATTCCAGATCTTTATACTAGTTCCTGTTGCGGGCAGATCGGTAGATGGTTTAGATCTATCTACCGAGCCTTCTGCTATGCGTGTCTTAAAAATATTTTAAAAATGCATATTCTCTGTCCTGTTTCTTGCATAATGTATTCTAGGTATAGGTGTTTTTCACCTTCACCTTATCCTTGTATTAGTATCTCTACACAAGTGGCTGTGAGACCAACTACCCTCTCCATTGAGCATATATAGGATAAGCTAGTCTTTCCGGAAGCATCAATCCCCGAATCGATGATCCAATGACTAGGAACATTTTAGATTAGGATTTATAGGAACTTAGATCTCACTATTATGATCTCCATCATAACCATAATTCCATTATCCTAATCTATGGGATCTATCATAATCTTTAAATAAGACACGGCAGTATGATGAAACAAAATGCCTTTATTAATATTATAATGTCATACATGAATCGAAAGATTACTAAAATATCCTTACAAAGATTGGCTTTTAGGATACTTTTCTTTCAAATACATGTCATCCATGAC
Source organism: Areca catechu (assembly GCA_021397845.1). NCBI lineage: Eukaryota > Viridiplantae > Streptophyta > Magnoliopsida > Arecales > Arecaceae > Areca > Areca catechu. Next base: position 164,010,932 of record CM038043.1, read on the forward strand.
TTGATTTATGACTCACAGGATGTCATAAAATGCCATGGATGCTAGAAGATTAATCAAATAGCATGAAACAATATTACGACATCCCGGTTTAAAAGCTACGATACCTTAGTTAAAAAACTATGACATCCATACATAAAATATAAAATAAAACTTTGTAACCCCTTCTACCCGTAATACATGTCATCCATGGCTTGGTTTATGACTCTTAAGGTATCATAAAATGCCATGGATGCTAGAAGATTACTCAAATAGGCAGAAACAGTATTATGACTATTATAGTAATGAAGGATCCATTCGGCCCTGACATGGCACCGTTCCTGTTTGGTTGATGTGGCCAAGGGTCTCATGTGACATCCCCGAGCCTCCCATCCTAAGCAAAAAGATAGTGCCTCTTCCACCTGGCCGCGGGGAGCCCATTCTTGTTCCTCTCACCCGACTTTAGTGACATAATGCAATGCCGACGTTAATGAGGAGTGGCCCACTCCGACCCCACGACCCTCACCAGCATGGAGTCCCGTCTCGGCCTGCATTGCTTCGCCCACCTTGGTGGGGTTCAGTACGGTGCTCTCCCTAGCATGGAGTCCAGCTCCATGGCCTATAATGGCCCAGTGCACACCCTGCGTCAGTCCAGCACCACTCGCCTGGAGTCCCGCTCTAGCCAGCATGCCTCAGCATGCTTCAAGACGAAGCTCGTGCCTTGGTCCAGCACTTCACCAGCCCGGCTCTGGTCAGGAATGGCGTGCTCGAAGTCCCCCTCTAGCCGGCTCTGTGGCCGCCTCGGCCCCCTACGATGATCCACTTCCAAGACGGCATCCTCCCCAGTGTGGAGGCTCACCTCGGCCACCCCGGTTCCGCACGCATCCGCCAGCACCCAGTCCGACCGAACCGCCAGGGAGCAGCACACACTGGGATGAAGTTTTCCGGCTCCTCCTAATCTCAGCCACAGTGACTAGGACAAGGCTCTCCGACCTCGTCCACCTCAGCCCACACGAAGATGAACCTGGGGGCAGCTTGGCATTCCTGTCCAGTCTGGCTCCATGGCCGACTCCGCCTAGAACCGGCACCTCGACAAACATGCCTCCGTGCCACCTCAGTCGCACGCGTCCGCTAGCACCCAATTCCATCTCAGCCGCTGGGAGCAGCATATGGAAGCAGCGGTCTTGGTGTCTTGATTGTGCCCACATGGATCCGGCTCTGCCTGCACCATCCGGCCGTAGGGGGGTAGCGTGCCTCCGTGTACCCCCGTCCGGCCGCTGGGGGGCAGCACACCTCAGTTCGCGGGGGGCAATCCGGCTTCGCCCACCCCAGCACACGACGACATCGCTGGGGGCGTTTCGGGCATGCTCATATGGCTTCGGCTCCACCCGCATGTGTCCGGCACACTTGGTACCCCAAGCACACTTCCCAAAGAGTAGGTATGGAGGAGGCCTGGATTGCAACCCCAACATGTGAGGTCACCATCTTCGCCAGACTTACTACAGATGGTCCTGTAGCATGTCGCCTGCACCAGTAGCACGTTGCCTACACTGGTAGCATGTCGCCTGCACCTGTGGTATGTCGCACGTCACCTGCACTAGTAGCACGTCGCTTGCGCCTAAAGCATGCCGCCTGCACCCTATGAAGGAGGGCTACACAGAAGCCTCACAGGCCTATGTCAGGAATAGCACGTCTCCCCAAACGAAGAAATTGATTCATCTACATAAGATCTGCGAGGGAGGTAAGCGAAGGTAAGTGAAAAAAGGAGAAGTAAAAAGAGGAGAAGCAAGGACTCTCCCATGTTTTCCATTTTCTCATTCTAGCGTAGCTATTATCTTTTCCTCTATTTCTCTCTGAAAGCAGAGAGTCCTCCAAGCTCTCCGCCTCAGAGGTATCTGTTCCTCTCGATCGTCCCACTGACTTGATCGTCGGAGTGCTTTCGCCAGAATTCTCGGCCCGAGATTTTTCTCTGTCTTGCAGGGTCCCCCTTGAGCAGGCTAGCGAGACAGACGTAAGATGGAAGTAGAGGATCTGGAGGGAACCCGATATGTCAAAGCTGCAAGCCACGACGATCTAGGCGACAACAGATTGACGTGCCGGATAGGGGGGCCGATCAAAGCTCCTCAACCGGTGGACAATAGTAGCCACCTTTGTCCATTGCCCTCGGGGGGCAGACTGGGGGCACGGGAGCTCCCCTCCTCTCTCGGGGCTCCAAGGAGTGGTCTCGAGAGAAGGTCCCAGGTCGTGAAGGGGCATCATCATCTCCGGCAAGATCAGACGGGGAATGTCGATGACGCCTTTGTTGGCAAGGAAAATCCAAACCCATGCCAATGCCATGGATGGCTCGCCGCATGGGTCTATAAAAAAAAAGAGAGAGAAAGAGAAAGAGAAAGAGAAAGAAAAGAAGAGATGGAGAAGAGAAGGAAAAAGGGTCTGAACGTAGTGGAGAGAGAGATTCATGACCGTGGTTTTTAAAAAGGGTCTGAACGTAGTGGAGAGAGAGATTCATGATCGTGGTCTTTTCAAATGCCTGTCACCTCTCCCATGTAATAGACTCCTCTTCTCCTGCGCAACGGAGTCCTCTTCTCTCATGCAACGGACTCCTCTTCTCCCATGCAACGGAGTCCTCTTCTCTCATGCAATGGACTTCTCTTCTCCCGTGTAATGGAGTCCTCTTGTCCCATGTAATGGAATCCTATTCTCTCATGTGACAGAGTCCTATTCTTTCTTAAGATGGTGGTCAATGAATTTAATTCGGGCCTTCTCAAGAAAACAACGTATTTCTATTTATTCATATGATCGGACCTCTACAGGTAACTCTTTTCCCCGCTATCTTTGTGATGTAAGAAACTGTATTTCAGTTCTATAGGAAACGCTTCTATCTCGCCATCAATGGAAAGTATCATAGTCTAACACCTGCTACTGAGACCACAACCCAGGGATGTCAGCTGGGAAGCCCTAGGGGTCCCGCCATCTATCACCTAACTCTTAGTTCAGCTCTTGCCATGCTCACAGTTCGGAGATGTCCGTGGCGATTGAACGAAGTCTTGCCATTTACTGCTAGGCTCATAGTTTGGCAACTGCTATGCTAATAGTCCGGAGATGTCTGCGGAGACTCCAAAAGGCCCCCGTCATCTATCGCCTGACTCTTAGTTCAGCTCTTGCCATGCTCACAGTCCGGAGATGTCCGTGATGACTGAACGAAATCATGCCATCTACTGCGAGGCTCATAGTTTAGCATCTGCTGTGCTAATAGTTCGAGACAAGCAACTTCATCCTTCTCCCCCATGCAACGAAACCTTCTTCTCTCTTGACATTTCAATCTGGGCCTTCTCAAAGAAGCAATATATTCATATGACCGGAGCTCAACGGAGTCCTCTTCTCTCATGCAACGGAGTCTTACCTCTCATACAACAGAGTCCTTTTCTCTCATACTACAGAGTTGTATTCTCCCATACAACGGAGTCTCCTTCTCTCTTAAGACATTTAATTTGGGCCTTCTCAAAGAAGCAATATATTTTCATACGACTGGAACTCAACAGGATTTCTTGACAAAAGCAAAGTCGGGAGCCACAGTGCCCCGTACTAAGCCTGGAAACTCCTGAAGCCACTCTAAGCCCGGAAACTCCTGAAGCCCGGAAACTCCTGAAGCCCGGCACTTTAAGCCCGGAAACTCCTGAAGCTCGGCACTCTAGGCTCGGAAACTCTGATGCCCGACACTCTAAGCCCGAAAACTTTCGAAGCCCGGCACTCTAAGCCCGAAAACTTTCGAAACCCGGCACTCTAAGCCTAGAAACTTTCGAAGTCCGGCACTCAGGGACAAGCAACTCCATCGCCCTTAACAGAGCCCTTCTCTCCTATGTGATGGGGTCCCCTTCTCTCTTAAGATATTTAATCTGGGCCTCCTCAAAGGAGCAATATGTTTTTATTCATATGATCGGAGCTCAACGGGTAACTCCTTTCCCCCGCTATCTTTATAATATAAAAACTGTGTTATAGTTCTACAGGAAAAGCTCCTATATCACCTCGACGGCAAGTATTATAGCCCTGCACCAGCCACAGAACTCACAATCAGGTGGTGGCCTCACCACCTACTGCATGACTCATATTTCGGCATCTGTTGTACTCACAGTTCAGGAATGTCCGCAGGAAGCTTCGGAGGCCCCACCATCCACCGCTCGCTTCACAGCATGGCAAACCAATGAGCCTGCCACCTTATTAAGGATGTAAGAATTCCTCAATAATTAAAATTCCTCTTTGGTGCAACTTTATTTTTCACTAGTGCAGGAACTCGTCTGTCCGACTCCAAGTCCGACAAAGTAAGCCTGGAAACTTACAAAAAACTTTCAAAGCCCGACACCCAAAGCCAGGAAGCTTCTAAAGCCCTGCATTCAAACTAAGACCAAGCTTCCTGTTAGGGTCAAGCTCCTATCCAAGGCCAAGCTTCCGTTTAGGATGAAGAAGACCAACCCCCACCATGGCTGGGGAAAGTAACGAATAAGGTATGACTCTCAGAAGCGGGGAAGATCCTGTCACTTCATGCATACCATGCAGGACTACGGAGTAGGACTTCATCCTCCACTCCATATGACGTGGTGCAAACAAGGATCCTGTTCCTCCATGCAACGTGGGTGTTGGATGGTACAAAGTTCATAAGTGCCTGTACTATACTACTCCTTCCTTCGAGCCTTTCCACTGGGTTGACTCCCCCGAGGTTGAGCCTACGGCCGAAGTTGAGCTCCCACTCCTTGGGCTTTTCAGCAACTTCTATGCCTTCATCAAGGGCTCTAAGGGGTGCTGTAAGCCTGGCCATGTCAATCATGTGCCCAGTCATGTATGTGTGCACCCAAGCTGTGCATCTCACCAACCACATCCTCCTCGGCACCATCTTCTATCTAGATCGACGGGAAGTCAAACTGAAATGCTAGTATCATCACCACGAACACCGTCAAGAACAAGGCCTGCTATAGCTTGGAGTCGAATAGATAAAGCTACTCCCTTCATCTAAAATGATGAGAAGTAATGCTTTGGACTCAGGAAGTGGGGGCATCTGTTACAGTAGTGAAGGATCCATTCGGCCCTGACATGGCACTGTTCCTATTTGGCTAACATGGCCAGGGTCTCATGTGACATCCTCGAGCCTCCCATCCCAAGCAAAAAGATAGGGCCTCTTCCACCTGGCCAAGGGGAGCTCGTTCTTGTTCCTCTCACCCAACTTTGGTGACACAGTGCAACGCCGGTGTCAATGAGGAGCGGTTCGCTCCGGCCCCATGGCCCTCACTAGCGCGGAGTCCCACCTCGGCCTGCATCGCTCCGCCCACCTCGACGGGGTTCGATGCGGTGCTCTCCCTAGCATGGAGTCCAGCTTTATGGCCTGTAACGACCCGGTGCATACCCTGCATCAGTCCAGCACCGCCCGCCTGGAGTCCCGCTCCAGCCAGCACGCTTCAAGACGAAGCTTCGCACCTCGGTCCAGCACCTCATCAGCCCAGCTCTGGTCAGGAATGGCATGCTCAGAGTCCCCCTCTGGTCGGCTTCGTGGCCACCTCGGCCCCCTGCGATGGTCCACTTCCAGGCCGGCATCCTCCTCGGCGCGGAGGCTCACCTCGGCCACCCCGGCTTCGCACATGTCTGCCAATGCCCAGTACGACCCAACCACCGGGGAGCAGCATGCACTGGGATGGAGTTTTTCGGCTCCTCCTGATCTCAACCATAGTGACTAGGATGAGGCTCTCCGACCCCATCCACCTCAGCCCACGTGATGGTGAACCTAGGGGCAGCCCGGCGTTCCGCTCTAATCTGGCTCCATGGTCGCCTTTGCCTAGAACTAGCACCTCGGCAAATATGCCTCCATGCCACCTCAATCGCACGCGTCCACCAGTGGCCAGTTCCATCTCAGTCGCTGAAAGCAACACATGGAAGTAGCGGTCTTGGCATCTTGATCGTGCCCACATGGATCCGACTCTGCCAGCACCATCCGGCCGCAGGGGAGTAGCACGCCTCCGCGCACCCATGTCCGATCGCTAAGGGGTAGCATGCCTCAGTTCGCGGGGGGCAGTGCGGCTTTGCCCACCTCGATGCACGATGACACCACTAGGGGCATTTCGGGCACGCCCACGTGGCTTCGGCTCCACTCGCATGCTCCGGCACACCTGGCACCCCAGGCACTCTTCCCAAAGAGCAGGTATGGAGGAGGCCTGGATGGAAACCCCGATAAGTGAGGTCTCTATCTTCTTCAGACTTGCTATAGATGGTCCTGTAGCATGTTGCATGCATTAGTAGCACGTCGCCTGCACTAGTAGCATGTCGCCTGCACCTGTGGTATGCCGCACATCGCTTGCACCAGTAGCATGTCGCCTGCACCTAAAGCACGTCGCCTGCACCCTATGAAGGAGGGCTACATAGAAGCCTCACAGGCCTATGTCAGGAAGAGCACGTCTCCCCAAACGAAGAAAGTGATTCATCTACATAAGATCTGCGAGGGAGGTAAGTGAAGGTAAGTGAAAAAATGAGTAAGTAAAAGGAGGAGAAGCAAAGACTCTCCCATGTTTTCCATTTTCTCATTCTAGCGTAGCTATTATCTTTTCCTCTGTTACCCTCTGAAAGCAGAGAGTCTCCCAAGCTCTCCGTCTTAGAGGTATCTATTCCTCTCGATCATCTCACTGACTTGATCATCGGAGTGCCTTCGCCAGAAGCAGGCTATTATCTTTTTCTCTGTCTTGTAAGGTCCCCCTCGAGCAGGCTAGCGAGCCAGACATAGGATAGAAGCAAAAAATTTGGAGGGAACCCGACGCATTAGAGCTGCAGGCCACGGCGATCCGAGCGGCAACAATGACATCCCAGTTTAAAAGCTACGATATTCTAGTTAAAAAACTATGACACCCATGCATAAAATGTAAAAAAAAAAACTTTCTAATCTCTTCTACCTGTAATACATGTTATCCGTTGCTTGGTTTATGACTCTTAGAGTATCATAAAATACCATGGATTCTAGAAGATTACTTAAATAGCCTGAAATAGTATTACAACATCATAGTTTAAAAACTACGACATCCTAGTTAGAAAATTGCGACACCCTTGCATAAAATGTAAAATCAATGTTTCTAACTTCTTTTGTCTGTAAAATCTAGTTTATTGGTGAGATAATCTCTCTAAAATTAATAAACATAAAGGCTATTATATATTTTGGACCATAAAGTTGCATACATAATAGAAAAAATAGATATCACTTATGAGTTGATCCTTTCTTTCAAAAGGTTTTAATCAAGTTTTTATCATCTTCAAATTGTAAATTCAAATTTGATTCATCAGACTGAGATGTTTTCACTATCTTTATCTTTTTTTTTAGGTTAGCCTGTTTCAAAAGTAGAATCTGTTGTTATTTGTGATGCCTTCCATAGCCTAAATTGATTTTTCACCCTCTTGATAAGTGACGGAACCAAAGATTTTTCTTTATCCCCCTTAACATCCTCAGTCACAAGGGTGTCCTTCAATTTTTTTCTATCCTATATTCAGCCTCAGTCATAGGGTTGTCATAAGCTTTTTTCACCATCCTAGGCTGATATTGCCCCATTACTTCCACCACCTCTATATTATCTCCCTCCGCCCCTTTGTGCCCTTCTTTATTAGCATTGCTATCTTTTTTTAGTAATAAATTAAGGAGGGTTTCAACTATGGCAAGCCTCTTCTTTATATCTTATACTTCATTCTTCAATTGTGCATAGCTTGCACAACTATTTTCAGGTTCTGAGGATGCTACTGTTTTTTTAGTGATAAGCCACCGTTCCATTATCATAGGCTCAATAGCTCCCTCCAACTGCAAGCCAAGAGCAATAACGAATTAACTTTAATTAATGATAATAATTTATTATTCATTATGTTTATGATATAATGGATTATCTTATCAACTCATGAGACTGCATGTTGCAAGCTGAATATTCTATCTTCAACTAGCTGTCATACCATTTTAATAGCCTAGGTAGCTTGTTAGGTGTAATGGGGCTCTTAATGTGCTATGCTCGAGGAACCAAACCAATATATAATAATCATGTACTTTAAAGATATGAAATATTTAAAATAAATATAATTATATTTTTGCTGCATATTAATGATCCTTATCACCAGAGCAGCTAAACATCCAAACAGGGTTGGCTGCCTCCTACCCTTGTCACTTCTTTTAGATTGACTGGCTCCTCAGATCTCAAGCAAGCAGCAATATTTGGAAGAGCCATAACAGTCAACTCCTTTATTACGGAAGCCCAATCGATTTGTCCTAGCTAAGATAAATCATCAAAGTAAGGGATGATATATCTTGGATAAGCTTGATTTGACTTTGGAGACAAAAATAGTCCAAACATGTATGCGATCCAAAGTTTTATGGAGTCCTCAACATCCTCTTATATGTTTGATGAATGAAGTTGCGCTATCAACTTCTCCAACCCATTATTTTGAAGATTTAATTCCCTGCCAAATCTTCAGAATAACCTGCCTTTTTTATCTTGGCCTTCCATTGCAATCTTGTTTCCATGGCATAGCAGATCCAAAATCAGGGCCACAATGCTGAATATAAGTACCTTCCATAAAAAATAAACTCATCACCTTCCTTATAACATCTAATAATATCAGCTAGGAGTCGCTCATCGAATACGAACGCTACATGTCGATGAAGGCACCGAATGGAGTCTTTCAGATGATTTCTAAATGAAGATTAGAAAAACCCATCTTCGATACTTTTTCAACATACACTACTGACTTGCAATAGTTTTTAAATAGTTGCGAAGCCTTCACACTAGGCAGTCGAATAATTACAAGATCACTCTTTTCACACTGGCTTGTTATGACATGGGGGGTGTCGTCATGAGATTCTAAGAGTTTAAATTCAGATCACAGGTGACATGTATTACAGGCAGAAGAAGTTAGAAACTTTTATTTTATACTTTTTGTAAGGGTGTTATAGTTTTTTTAACTAGAATGTCATAATTTTTTAACTAGGGTATCATAGTTTGTTAACCAAGGTGTCATACTTTTATATGTTTTGCAGGTAAAAGGGGTTAAGAAAGTTTTATTTTATATTTTGTACATGGGTGTCATAATTTTTTAACTAGGATATCGTAGCTTTTAAACTATGATGTCGTAATACTGTTTCGGACTATTTGATTAATCTTATAGCATCCCTAGCATTTTATGACATCCTGGGAGTCATAAATTAAGCCATGGATGACATGTATTACAAGTAGAAGGGGTTAGAAATTTTTTTTATATTTTGTGCATGGGTGTCATAATTTTTTAAGTAGTATGTCATAGCTTTTAAACTAGGATATCGTAATACTATTTTGGGCTATTTGATTAATTTTCTAGTATCCGTGGCATTTTATGCATCTTTGAAGTCATAAACTAAGCCACGGATGACATGTATTATAATAAAAGGGGTTATAAAGTTTTTTTTTATATTTTATGCATAGGTGTCATAGTTTTTTTAACTAGAATGTCGTAACTTTTAAACTAGGATGTCATCATACTATTTCGGGCTATTTGATTAATCTTCTAGCATCCATGGCATTTTATAACATCCTGAGAGTCATAAACCAAGCCACATATGACATATATTATAGGTAGAAGGGGTTAGAATTTTTTTTTTTATATTTTATGAATGGGTATTGTAGTTTTTTAACTAGAGTATCATAGCTTTTAAACTGGGGTGTCATAATACTATTTCGGCCTATTTGACTATTCTTCTAGCATTCGTGCATTTTATGACACCTTGGGAGTCATAAACCAAGCCATGGATAACATGTATTACAGGTAGAAGGGGTTATAAAGTTTTATTTTATATTTTATACATGGGTGTCATAGTTTTTTAACTAGAATGTCGTAGCTTTTAAACTGGAATGTTGTAATATTGTTTCAGCCTATTTGATTAATGTTGTAGCATCCTTAGTATTTTATGATACCTTAGGAGTCATAAACCAAGCCACGGATGACATGTATTACAGGTAGAAGGAGTTAGAAAGTTTTTTTTTATATTTTGTGCATGGATGTCGTAGTTTTTTTAACTAGGATGTCGTAGCCTTTAAACTGGGATATCGTAATACTGTTTTGGGCTATTTGATTAATCTTCTAGCATCCATGGCATTTTATGATACCCTGCGAGTCATAAATCAAGCCACGGATGACATGTATTACAGTAGAAGGGGTTAGAAAGTTTTTTTTATATTTTGTGTATGAGTATCGTAGTTTTTTAACTAGTATGTCATAGCTTTTAAATTGGGATGTCGTAATACTATTTCGGGCTATTTAATTAATTTTCTAGTATCCGTGGCATTTTATGATACCTTGGAAGTCATAAACCAAGCCACGGATGACATGTATTATAGGTAGAAGGGGTTGCAAAGTTTTATTTTATATTTTATGCATGGGTATTGTAGTTTTTTAACTAGGATATTGTAGCTTTTAAACTAGGATGTCGTAATATTATTTTGACCTATTTGAGTAATCTTCTAGCATCCATGGTATTTTATGACATCCTTAAAGTTATAAACCAAGCCACAAATAACATGTATTATAGGTAGAAGGGGTTACAAATTTTTTTTTATATTTTGTACATTGGTTTTATAGTTTTTTAACTAGGATGTCGTAGCTTTTAAACTGGGGTATCGTAATACTATTTCGGGCTATTTGATTAATCTTCTAGCATTCGTGGTATTTTATAACACCCTGGAAGTCATAAACCAAGCCAAAAATGACATGTATTATAGAAAGAAGGGATTAGAAAGTTTTTTTTTATATTTTGTGCATGGATATTATAGTTTTTTAATTAGGGTGTCGTAGCTTTTAACTGGGATGTCATAATACTGTTTCGAGCTATTTGATTAATCTTATAGTATCCACATCCCTGGCATTTTATGGTACCTTGGGAGTCATAAACCAAGCCATGGATGACATGTATTACAGGTAGAAGGGGTTAGAAAGTTTTTGTTATATTTTGTATATTGGTGTCGTAGTTTTTTAACTAGGGTGTCGTAGCTTTTAAATTGGGGTGTCGTAATACTGTTTCGGCCTATTTGAGTAATCTTCTAGCATCCGTGGCATTTTATGATACCCTGAGAGTCATAAACCAAGCCACGGTGACATGTATTATATATAGAAGGGGTTAGAAAGTTTTATTTTACATTTTGTGCATGGGTATCGTAGCTTTTAAACTGGGATATCGTAACTTTTAAACTGGGGTGTAGCTCTTAAATATCTAAAGAATGTCATAATATTTGAATTTAGATGTCATAAATTTTGAACTACGGTATCATGAAACTATGCATGGTGTTATAATTTTATATTATGAGGTGTTAATCTTTTTAAAAATATATCGTGACTTTCCTCTGTAGACATAAATTTTAAATATTTATATTAAAATATATAATTTCCTTACCTATTTCAGATTCTGAAACTTCTTTTGGAAGGAAACTTGTAGGAGTGTCATCCTTTCCTGAATAAACAAGTGTAGTGCTTCCTTCCGCCATCTACATTTCCTTCTTGCGATGCTTTTGTGTTCGTCATCTGTATTGAAATATGAAACCACTTTTTTTCATTGACTGAAGATTTCAATAATCCTAGTTCTTTCATGGTATGCTCGAGAACTTCTAGCTCACCGATGATTACTCGGCCACTAAAGAGAAGAAAAAAACAAAAAAATGGAAGGAAAACTGGGGGTGTTGCTCTATATCGATGGATAGGCAAAAATAATCGAAGGAACTTTGGGGTGTCGCTTTCATTTGAGGTTTTTTTCGGCTTGCAAAAGAAGAAGAAACGGTTCCAGTTCAGAAGTACATATTATCTTCCGGAAGATAGGAGGGCAAAAAAGACATTTTTCATGTTTGAAGAGACTGCTGAGACGGCAATGTTTAGATTATGAAATTCTGGTGATACGGACTCCCGCCCCGTCCCATCAATCCATGTAGGAATTACATGGACTAATGAAAAATAGCGGTGCAGGCTAGATAGGATTTCCTGCACCGCACGTGATGGATAAAGACTTATTCTAAATAATAAGGAAAGGAAAAGGTAATGGAGACCAAGCAATCCAAGAGTAAGGCCCAGCCCAAGGAAACCCAATCACGTAAAGTTTCCCAACATCGTGGAGAAGCACCTGCCCAACTCGAGCTGTGGGAGAAGGCAAACCCATCAATCTCAAGGGCCCAGCAACCCCATACCCCGTGTGCAAGAGACCCTGTCTTGCCACCGCCATTAATGGGGAGGGAAATCTCGCCTGACATCTCCCAGCCTCGGCGACCATCTACTCCACCGCTTGCTTGATAAAGGACGGAATTTGTTTTTTTAAAAAAATTACGATACCTTCTTCCTATAATTAAAATAATAATAATAATATCTTAGTTCGTGATTGAGATTATATGCAGTCGTGCACAAAAATCACCCTATATTAAAGAGACTATTTTAATAGAGGGAGCGATCCAATAAATTCTACTCTGCGACTTCGCAACAGAGAGACATGCCATCTCCGCTACTGACATGACAAGCAAAGCTAGCTCCCAAAAGCTGGTAGAGCATGGTTGGCATAAAAAATTATTTAAAAAATAAATAATAATGTCATGTACATAAAAATGCTATGATGCCATCAACTAGCTACTATAAAATTATATCTAAGCTTAGATGCTGCAGCCAAAAAAAACTGGAAATTGCTGAATTGGTGGTAAAATCTGGTGAACAGCATCATCATGGGAATTTGATCAGCAGTCAATGATACAGTCGGCCCCTCAAATTCCGAGTGCGACGTGGACTAGTTTTATGACCGCATGGAAATCGAGCCATTTCCACGGATTTTGTCAGCAAACCATTGCAACCATGTCTTCCCCATGCATATGGCATCATGCTGTGTAATTTGTACCATTTTTACGACCATTAAAATGTAATAGTTTAGTTTAATTTAATACATCTATTTTATTTAAAAAAAAAAAGCTTAAGTGTTGATAGTAATTACAAAAATTTTATTTTTCTAAGCATGTGAAACGGTGGAAGAATCTTAGAATTCGCTTGGTTAGATATATCATATTACGGGATAACCTGATAATTTTTAGAAATCATTTATCTAGAAATATGATGGTAGAGAAAAATAATTTTTATTATTTTTGATAAATTGAGAAAATACTTCTAAAAATGATACTAAAAAAAAATTATATTTGGTTGTAGATAATCTTATATATAAATACGATCAATTTATAAATATATTCATTAACATAAAATAATTTATCAATATCAAGATAGTATTATTATTTTCAATCATTTTTTATATAATGCCTATAATATATAACATTTTTTATAATGCTAACTATATTTTAATTTTTTTTAAAAACTTTTTATCCAATAAATTTGGAAAGAAATCAAAACATGGGACCTATGTTTTATTGGAAGTATTTTAGTCAAAATATAGATTATCATTATTCAAAAATTTATCAAATACTAACCTCCAATAATAATTGTTTTACTTTCTCTTTTCAATAAATAAATATAAAATTTATCAATTTTTTTATCATCCTTCTCTTTCATTTTCATACCTAATAGTGTGTTGGGTTATAACAGATTTGACATACTTATGTTGATTTGGAAAGAGCATAAGGTCGATCAATGCCGAAAGAGCGTAAGGCCGATCAACGTTGAAAGAGTATAAGGCCGATCAATGCCGAAAGAGCACAAGACCGATCGATGAGTGCAAAGCCGATTGATGAGTCATAAGGCTGATCAACACAAAAGGAGCACAAGACCAATTAATAAGTCGTAAGGCTAATCAACGCTCATGGAGCATGAAGCCGACCAATGTTCAAGGAGCACCCAGCTGATCAATGCCCAAGTCGATTATGCCGAAGAAGATAAACCGTAAGAATTATAAAGGATGACGATTGCTGCACGTGCCAATCCACTAACAGACTAATCGTTTTTAGTTTTCATTAGTTGGAATCGGTTAGAACTGTAATCGGTTAGAACTGTAACCTATAAATACCAGTGGGTGAGAGAGAAAAGGGGATTCGAAACAGAAAAATTCTAGTACACCTTTGCTCGACTTTTCTCTCAGACATAATATGTCTAGTCTAGATTTATGCTGCAAGTTTGGGCAACGGAAGATTTCCCCACGAAGAAAAGCTAGATCATCTAGCAAAATTTAATTCCAGCAAATCCAATCCAAGCTCAAGCATCACAATAATCAAGACACAACATAGTATAATTTAATATATAATTTATTTTTTCATATCAGAGTAATGCCAATCAAATAGATCCTACGTTGTCTCTACGTATTAGCAAATAAGCAAAGGATTTTATCATCCGAAAAAAAGAAAAAAAGAAGCAAAGGATCAATAGGAAACCTCGTGTAACTTATAGGGTCGAGGAGGACTATTTGCTTCTACTTTATGGAAAGGTGAATTAATGAAAGAAACAAACAAAATAGTTTTATTAGTTTTCCTATCTATGTAAAGAAGGGAGGAAAAAAACAAAGATGCTATATATATATATATATATATATATATATATATATATATGAGTCCTATTAATTGCATCCTATGATGGGAGCTTCGTTAATAATGACCTTCTTTTAGACTTTGAACTGCTGACAAATTTTGCATGGATATATATATATATATATATATATTTCTGACGGGCGGACGAGGGGTAATATGAAATTTTTTTATTATCTTAAAATAATATAAAAAATCTTGGAATTGCTCCAAAAAAGAATGCCATGGAAAAGCATCAAAGCATGAACAAATCATAGCACTGATGAGATTCGCTCAAGAGAGAACTGAATCATTTATTCAATTTTTCAAAGAGAATAAAAGACTATTTATAGAACCTATAAGTGTTTAGGACTTAAGAAGGCCATATATTGAATCATCTAGAATTGTAATTATACACAAAAAGAGAAAGAAAATGAATAAACATTTTGTTTTGTTGAATAAAATAAAATCTTATTTAGAGAAGGAAACAACATAAAAAATGGAGAAATCGAGATTTCAACTGGGCTAATGGAGGAATGCCAGGTTATAAATATTAGCAATTTTAATAGCATCATTCAACATCAGCAATTTTCAAGCTTCTGGAGGGGTTTCCATGATAACTTGGCCGATAAACAAGGATAATCGCCAAATCTGAAAGCTCAACAATTTTAGCATATCTTATGTGCCTTTCGGGAGAAACTTTGGCTGAATCTTGTCAAGGTGCTTTGGAACTTCGAAATGTTACATGCACATTGGCGTGGAACCTTATACCGTGCAATGCACCACGTCGTATATGGCATAGAGATTTGGGTTAGACTCCACACTCTGGATACTCCTGCATCCATTTTTACTACGGAGCAAATGGAGTAATTAGATAGGCATCCATCATCAGCTTCGTTTTAACTCGCGAGACTTTGTTTTTTTTTTATTTATTATTATTATAAATAGAAAAAGAAAGTGATTTGGATAGATCAAAATGATTTTTGAATAATTTTAAGAATATTTTTTGGTGGTGTCAGGTGATGTATTCATTTTTGAATGAAAAAAAAATTATAAAAATTTTTCATCTTGAATCAAATATGTTTTTGATGGGATGGAAATCTATGGGATTGTTATGCTGGACTTATTCTCTTATTTATTTTTTTATATAAAGAATTTAAGGACTTCGATAGATCAAAATGATACGGATCCGGATTGGATCGGGACGAACCCAGTGCTGCGCTTTGAGCGTCCCACTTTATGACCCGGCCCGAATCGAACCGGCTTTCTCCTTCCGGAACGTAAGGCATCGGATTCGAGGAATATGCATCCGGCGAGGGTGAGGCGATGATGGCCGCGAAGCGGCCGCCGTCCGGCGACGGGTTCGCTTCCCAGGTCGCCGGCATGTCAAAGAGCCAGCTCTACGAAGTCATGTCCCAGATGAAGGTTTTTTTTTTTTTAACAAAAAAATATAATTTAATATATAAATAAAAGGCAAAAGAAAGGGAAAGAGGGGATGAATTGATTTCTGCTGTTTTCTTTTCCTACGTGCAGATTCTGATCGAGCAGAACCAGGAGCAGGCGAGGCAGATCCTCATCGACAACCCTCTCCTGACGCGAGCTCTCTTCCAGGTTCTTCATTCCACTCCCATTTCCCTCTCTCTGGCTCCTTGGAAGCTAGGGTCTGGTTTATGCTTCCTAAATTTTAGGGAAATAAAGGGTTGATTGGGGTTCTGGGGAGTGGTCTTCTGTTTTGATTTCTTGGGGTGTGGAGTCGATGCGATTTCCCCGATTGGAATTTTTAGTTTCTGCAAAATTAGAGGCTATGATTCAGAAGTATACGGGCTTTATCATTCTGCACGTATGATTATGGATATAATTCGTTGGACAAGGTCTCTGATGATCCCTTCTCTTAGCTGGGTTTCTTTTTCTAGTCGGGGGACTGCTTTTCCTCGAGCCAAAAAAAGAAGAAGAAGAAGAAGAAGTGTAAATAGGGTAATACTTCTTTGAAAGATATTTAAGAATTTGATCGAACTTAATTACTAGAGATACTGAAGCAAACCCTGGTGTTCTCTGCTACAACCCACCCGAACCATTAAGCATACAGACATCAGGTTTCCCAAATGAAACCATTAAGCATACAGACATCAGGTTTCCCAAATGAAGTGAATTTCCTTTACATGTTTAAGTGGATGCCTGTGAAGATTTTTGTTAGTTTTCTTCCCCCTTTAAGTGAGCTTTAATGTTGTTATTGGAAAAATTGTTGTCCCATGTGCAACGATGTTGGCTTCTCAATTGACTATTAATAACTAAAGAAAATGTTTCTTGAAACTTGGTAATCTTATGCTATTCTCCATACTGTCTTGTGATACGAAGCTTATCCACCATGATTCTGTTCAACCAATTGTAACTTTATGCTATTCATCAAGTACTATGCAGTCAATATTCCTAGTCCTATATACCCTTGAGAATTTGACCTGCCTTCATTGAAGACCTTTAGTTCTAGCAAAGCCACAAGCCAATTGATCAAACCAATTTTGCAAATCAATCTTATTACCTTAAAATGAAACTATTCGTGGTGGTAGCATATAAATTATGAGCTAAAAATTTGATGTGTTATCTCTTGCTGACAGAACCTTGATTGAATGGAATTGTGTGATTTATGTGTAATGGTCACAAACATTCTTGCATTGACCCTTTAAAATCCAAGAAAATGAAAATTCTTCCGGAAGAAAAAAGATACATTTTGGTTGAACTTAGCCATAGCTCAGAATATGACTTTATCTAATGCTGTAGATTAATTCTGCTTGTGATTCATTACGAGTAGTTATCTTTACATCAGGCAATAGCTGTGAGGCCCAGCCCATCCGGCTGTTCGATCCAGGCGGGTTTGGGCTGAAGTCGGCAACTGGGTTGCCGACTTCAGTTCGGAATTTCTTTAGGCACCGGACTTCGGAACGATCGGCGGAAGCTGCGGAAGCCGGTCGATCGGTGCAGGGGGATAAGGGTTTTCTCTGGCTTTAAAGGCTCCTCGCGTGCCTCTCTTCCAGCCGAACCCTCCACCTTCGATGGACGTCGAAGATCGACGCCGATCGTGCCGGCGTTTCCCTCTTGTACCATGGCTGTTTTCGACGGTCATTCCTTTCTCTGGTGCTGCCGAAACCGCTGCCGACCTCGCCGGTAAGTGCCCTATCCCCTGTCTTCATCTGTGCGTGGGTATCTAAGGCGATGGACGGGAGTCGTCTCCTCTCGAGCACGGGCTTGGGTAGGGACAATCGGGGCAGGGTCGGCGAGCGGCGATCATGGAGAGCTGCTACTACCGGGTGACAGAGCCACAGGGACCGTGAGGGGAGGGGGGAACAGCGGAGATGGGCCAATGGTCGGTGGTCAGCCGGTGAAGTCCGCCGTTGAGTGTGAAGTCCGCCGTCGAGGGTAAAGTCCGCCGTCGAGCGGAGATGGGCCACTGGTCGACTGGCTTTGTAGCAGAGGCGGCGGCGAGGACGGATCCTGTCGATAAGGACCGCCGGCGGCAGCGAAGAGGCGGCTGTAGAGGACCTCCGTCCGGCGGCAGTGAAGAGTGGCTGTAGAGACCTCCGCGAAGCAGAGGACCTACGTCGGAGTGCCAAGGTCGGACGCGTACTCCCGGATCTTGTCCAGGGACTTGGCGTCCAGATCCAGATCGGCGTCACGGGCGGAGGGCAGAGGGGTGTCGGGGGCGGAGGAGCGGGTTGAGGAGCGGATCGAGGAGCAACGTCTGGAGAGGGCGGCGAGAGAGGGTTTTCGTCGGGAGAGGGCGGCGGCTTGGTGAGGGCGCGTGGGGAGAGAGAGAGGGTTTGGATCAGGTGTGGGCGAAGGCGTTGAGAGAGAGAGATCACGGAGGTTTAGGTGAGGAATGTTTGCAATAAGCTAATTAACATTGACGTTGTCCATTTCATTCAGAATTACACCAGACTCCATCGCCATTCGCGAAACAATGCGAGGGCTTCATAAAGGATCATTGTTGATCTTGGAAGACCCGATTTAGTGTTGGATTGTACTAGTTGGTGGAGGCTCTTCGGTAAGTTATCTTGACCTCTGATATGTATGCCAATATATATATATTTATAACTTAGTAGATATATGCAATATATCTGTATTTGATTGCATTGGATTGCGTGCATCATATTGGTGTGGGTACATTATGGGATTGCTTTGGATTGCGTGCATCGTGTTGATGTGGATGCATTGTGTTGGTGTGAGTGCATTGTGATGGTGTGAGTGCTCTCTAGTTTGACTATGATCATACGAGAACCTAGTCTCTTTTTGGGCCTCCAGCAGGGCTATTACTGGCACATGACCGTTGAGCGGTATGTGACACAGGAGCTAGTTGCCTTATTTTAGCCATGCGTGGCGGGCACATGCAGAGGATGCATGTTTCTCGTGTGATACTCAGAGCTAGTTTTATTTTTGGGCCTCCAGCAGGGCTATTGATGGTACATAACTGTTGAGCGGTATGTGACATGGGATCTAGTCTCTTTCGGGGCGAGCCATGGGCCGATCGTGGCCATAGTCTGAGGGACTAGGAGAGTTAAGTAAATGGTTGGCCATCCATAGTCGTGTCTGTGTCGGTTGCATTTAAGTGTACATAGTTGTATCAGGTTGTTGGTTATATTATTAAATTGCTGGACATCTTGTTGTATGATGTGTCATGCTTGTTGTTATTAGTGGCATATTGGTGTATGTATATTGGAGATGTTGATAACTTGCTGAGCCTGTGTAGCTCATCCCTGTTTTCTTATATTTTTGTTTCAGATATCGAAGATCATTTGGGCTTTGGGACCAGTCAGTGAGGAGCTAGGATTTAGGTGTTAATCCCTGAGTTTATATTTTATTTGTATTTTATTTTTTGTTAATCTTTATGGAAAGTTGTTCCCTATCATTGTTTGGATGTTGAATTGAAAGTTAGGCCTGGCATGATCTCTATGGGATACCTAGGATTGTGCGGCCGGTCACATAGCCGATCCTTGATCTGGATTCGGGGCATGACAATAGCAATGGGAAACCTATCTTGGTTTGCTGCTATAAACCATATATGAAACATTACAAGATTAGGGTAAGAAGTACACGGTGGACAAAATTTTGGTGATAGAAATGATATGGAGGATTCGATAGTGAAGTTTGTGACAGCCTATAATCGAACAATAGCATATATTTAATATAAAAAGAGATAAGAGCATTTATTTACCTTTAAGAGTTTATTATCAAATGTCAAAGATAGTTCCAAGAATAAAAATCAACAAAAAAAAATATAGTAAATGATGCCAAGAGAGAGCTTGGTTGCGTGACATAGATTAGTAGTTATGGATGCATATATGAATTATTTTAAATTAAAAAATTGAAGATAATTGAAATTTGACAACTTGAGAAGTCATTAGAGAAGTGCTTAGAGAGGTAAACAAGATACATGGGAAAAAAATTAGTGATTGATTTTTTATGTGCAAGAGGTGATTGAGGGGAAGAGAAGTGATGAAGGCATTGAGTGACATGAAAATGAACTTGGTGGTTGAGTTGCTAGGTGGAGATATGATTGGGGAAGAGAATCTACTTAAATTAGCACTTTGAAAAATCACAGGAAAGGTTAATAGGGATATTAGGAAAAAATAATGCCAGATATGAAACTTATGATGACTTATATGATAAGTTGGCTTGAAAGAAGGAAGAAGTTCCCGAATTAGTTCAGATAATGAAGATGAATATTAGATTTTTTTTTAGCATCATTTTAGATGCATTAAGAACAAGGCTAATAAGATTTTTGTGAAATATTCGGAAATAAATTAAGTTTATTTCTAGAAATTGTTATTTGAGGACTCTAAAAAAGTGCATGTTTAGAAGAACCACGATCAGATTGTTGTCATATGTTGTGTCATTTAATATCAGATAAATCTTTGAAAAGATGGAACTTCTGAGGGATTAAATTAAAACAAAATCGAGGTATTTAACTAGCTAGTTTAATAAAGATTGGGGTATGTTTCAAAGATTGTACAGGTATTGTGGTAGCTATTAAAAAGAATATAGATGATGTCCAAAGACCAACTGTCATGCAATTGAATTTAGAAGCTGCATTATGAATTATAGGAGACAATGATGGAGAAAATATTTAGAATTTTTTGCTTGTGTGTAAAAGGTTAATCATGGAGGCTATTTCTTGCTTACTGCTATTGATGAAAAGTTATAATAAAAGAAAAAGAATCTATGTATGGCCATGATTGACTATTGTTGACTAGCATATGATAGATCACCATGGATGTGTGTGTATTGTCTGTGCATTAAGAGAAGTGTGCATAGATGATTTACTGAAATTGTTGAGGGGATGCATATTAGGGCTTGTAGGTATGATGGACCAGGGGATTTCTTCTTGTTGTATGATTGCAACAACAATGAGCCCATATCTCATATAATTAGCTATGAATATACATGTTATTGCATGATAATTGGCAATGTAAGGACAAGGTTGCATGCCAATTTGGAGTAATAGAGGTATGTGTTGGAGATTAAATGGTTCAGCAAAAAATGAAGCACATGGATTGCAAAATGGAAATTAAGATATGGTCTGGACAAATTTTTTGGCTGTAGGATATTATAGTGTGCTATCTTTTCTTATCATTTGTTTCAAAAAGTTGCAGATATTGATGAAGGCATATTCAATGGGACTGGACATCGGTAGACGGAGAGGTGAAATGCTTTTAGTGTTATGCCACTGAATTGTGCTTAA
Source organism: Areca catechu (assembly GCA_021397845.1). NCBI lineage: Eukaryota > Viridiplantae > Streptophyta > Magnoliopsida > Arecales > Arecaceae > Areca > Areca catechu. The sequence continues at coordinate 164,032,133 of CM038043.1, forward strand.
TGTCTTAACCAGTTATTTAGTAATATGATAAACTGGCTTGTGATATTGTATGATTGGAACAATGAGACAATAAAGATGCTCAAAGCAAACAGATAAATAGGAGATAGCATATCAGACGACGAAATGGTTATACGGTACAACAAGAGAGGATAGGGTGTGGAATAAGTCTCTAACAGGTGGTGCAGGAGATGCACCAATTTTGGACAAAGTGAATAGCGAACTTGGTTAAGATGATTTGAGCATCTCATTGAGATCTCAAGATGAGTTATTTTTTAGGAGTTGCTTGAATTTGTTATAAAGTATTAGAAAAGCATGGAAGATCTAAGGTAAAATGGATGAAAGTTGTCTGAATCTGGAACAACATGCAATAACAGAGGTAGTCCTTGATAGAAGAATTGCTGTATATACAATTTTATAAAGCCAACTTTTATGGAGTTGGAGAAAGGTTTAATGGTTATGCTTAGTTTGTGGTATGGCAGTAAGTGATAGGATTTAATGTCTAGTACAGTCTATTGTCCGAAACATTTAATTTTGGAGATATGAACAATATTTCTTAGATGAACTAGGCAAGGTTGCCAAGGTTCCTTATGTTAAAGGCAATACTGTGTGATAATGTGCTAGGCTTTTGTATGGAACGGGAAGCACCATTTCTAGGTATAAATAGAAAATTTGGAAGTGAAGGAGAAAAGGAAGCTTTGGGTTCAATTTGAGGTTTCTTGAATGTGGAATTGTAGCCATTAACGTTTACATTTGATCTAGGGTTTTAAAATATGGTTGTATATTGGGCATTGTTGAATTTTGGAGAAAGATATTGATAAAAGTGACTGCATTGACAATTTATAGATGGAAAGGAAATGGGAGAAAGAGGAAACAAGAGAGTGGGGTTTTGCTAAAGGAGTTGTACACACCCCTTGGCTATTGTAAATATATACATTCTTGTTCCAAATAAAGGCCAAGATCCTTACCTAGCTGTCACGCCCCGAATTCAGCACCAGAATCGGCTACGCGACCGGCCGCACAAATCCTAGGTTTTATCCTAGAGATCATGCAAGGCCTAGGAACACAAGAGTCACTTACTTCAAATAAACTGATATTATTTAAACAAATAAATAAAATTAAATGTCAACTTCCGTCTCACGCCCAGTCCCATCCTTGCTATGTATCTTGAGTCTCTAGAAAAACAAGAAGTAGAAAGTGAGCTTTACAGCCCAGTAAGGTTTCCAAACAGTCACCATCAATAATAATAATTTAAAAATAGCAAAGATATAAGAGTATATCATGTCATGCAACGAAACAACTCAACTGTCACATATGATAAAACCATGAAAAATTCATGTTTCCTTTTTATGTTTTCAATTTAATCATCATTCTTTAGGGTTCTGGACTAGCCATGGTCACATTCCAGCCTGTGACTGGCACACTGTTGTCACACTCCCCCCTGTGACTGGCACACAAATTTGTCACACTCCAGCTTGTGACTGGCACACAATTTGTCACACTCTAGCCTGTGACTGGCACACTAAGAAACCACGGTACCACCGTGGCATGGCTAGTCCAAATACTATTTTCACTTAACACTTTATCATTTCACCTCATCTTATGAAATTATATCATGATATAAAATCATGAAATCTCAACTCTTTCACTAACCAGCATCACGGTCCAAGCCATACAAATATTACTTATTTAATAAAACATGTAATACAGGAATATAGCTCATAACAATAATAATCGTACTGATCGATGTAAAAAGTCAAATTATTCCATGCAAAATAAATCATGCATATCAATGCATATGCGCACGGATCAAACCATGTCGAAATAAATAAATATATAACTGGTGAACAGGTCCAGAGATCCTTACCATCCTAGAGCCAATCCAAAATATCCCAATCAGTTTGTATCCAGAGCTCGCACAACACCTTCCTGCTCAGAAGGCTGTTCCCCCTATAGGTACAATAACAATTTTTTAATCAATAATCCTAGGATAATTGTAAATCCAAACCTTTTACCCAAATTCCTTATACGATTCATCCATAAATCCTAATCTCACGAATGTCCAGAATAAAACTTTTCGATCCCCCTTTCAACATTTATATATTTTTTTCCTCTTCTATTTCTCTCTCATCTTCTCTCTCCACTTTCTCTCTCCTCATCTTCTCTCTCTTCATCTTCTCTCTCCACTTTCTCTCTCATCTTCTCTCTCTTCATCTTCTCTCCACTTTCTCTCTCCTCTTTTTTTTTCTTTTTTTTCCTTCTCCCATTTTTTTTTTCCACGGAACATACCCTTTTCTTTTGTTTTTCTCTCTTCTTTTCTTTTCTCTCTAAACTCCCGACTCCCCTGTTCCTTCCCTGATTCAGCCCGAGCCGGTCTCCGAACAATCATCGACGACGGCCATGGGGGTAGTCATCGGAAGGAGGATCGGTGGATGGTGGCGCAGCCACCGACGACTCAAACTCAGGTAAGTATATATATATATTTTTCCAACCTTACCGTTCTTCCTCCACTAGACTGATCCGGCCTCCCATGGTTGTTGGCAGCCATGGGAGGTGGTCATCGAGAAGGTGCGGCTGGCCGGAGAAACGATGGCGACGACACGGCCACCATGATCCATGGCCCACACAATCGAAGCCGGATTAAATCCCCCCCCAAATAAATGAAAATACGGAATTAAAACTCACTGGTGGTTAGAAGGCTCTCGGTCACTTGCCGGAGAGAAGGTCGACGGTGTGGAAGAGGCTCGATGAGGCTTAAAAGGCGGCAGTGAGGAGATTTGAAAGGAATAAATCGATGGATTTAATCACCGTTTGGGAAGCAAACTCCATCCAATCGGAGTTTCAATCTATCCCGGACTCGTTGTCGACTTCTCCCCTCTCCTCCACGACTCTTCCCCCCAAGTCCTCCGGCGGCTTTCCCGGTCGATAAGGAAGAAGAGCAGCTTCGCGTCCGACTCTGCCTTCCCCTTCTCTGTCTTTTTTTTTTGTGCATTGTGGGTCGAAGCCAGCTGGGCCTGCCGACTTCGGCCCAAAAGCTCAGATATCACATTCTTCTCCCGTTAAAATAATTTCGTCCTCGAAATTAGCTTGATTGAGATTTATAAACTTTAACAATAACCAACCATCAGGTTATTCTCAAACTCCTAATTAACCTTCCTTGTAGGGCACTTGTTTCGCAAGTCTTATATATAACAAAATTATATAAAATTCTAATTTGATCTGTTCCATTTACAATCCATATCGAATTTTCTCGAGCTCTTCAAAAAGAAGACTTATCTTTCGATGTCGTTATAATTAATTATCCTTGATCAATTCTACAGAATTTCATGATAGCCCAACCTTAGATATACATAATTTAACATAATCCTCAAGCTTATGTATGATTCCTTTCTTAGATCATTTTTTTTTCATAAGTCTTTAACATTATATCACATCTCAATTCTTGCTCCTTATGATTTTAAGGTACATACAGAATCCTCTTAATTTCTTCCAAATAAACATTAACACTTTAACCTCAATATAAAATTCTTTGCTCCTGAAATTTATTTCTCTTGATTAACCCCCACATGGAAATCATAATCGATCTACACTATTCTTAACCAAAAATTTAGAAGAAAGCTTGAGCATTAGACACTTGCCATGGTCTTTAACTTTCTTTCTTTCCTTGCACCTCTCCATGACTTTACAATCAATCTTTTATCTTTTTCTTTAGGAAAACCTCGAGCACTCCTTAAATAGAGAAATCATAATGTCATAACTAAAGGAGCTTGGTGTCACAAATATTTCTAATCCTAGCTGGGAAAAAATGAATACTTCCTTATTCCAGATTTAGAGATGTCCAAATTTTTTAGCATCCTTCACCTCAACCCAACTGCATAACCTCAACCCAGAGCACTAATTTCTTGTGTGCTAGTTTTTACTAATTAAATTAGGAGATTTTTTCATCAATTTCTCCTTGTTTTTAGAATTCTATTTGCATCCTTGACTTATATCTCACCTTATAGACTTAACCCCTACTCTTGATTCATATTTATTAATTTAATCAGGAAACTAGACAGCCTATTATTTCCCATTTCTATGCAAATTAAAATTCTAGAGGACTTTGTTTTCACTCGTAGACATCTCTAACTTTAATCACATAGTCACCCAATTGTACCTTCATTTATTAGTTTGCTTGCTTAGTACTTGCCAGAACACCTGCTGAACACCCTTAAACACACCATCCCTATGGTACACTTGCATATACACCATTGAAAATATTAACTAATTCTCATGTGCACCCACTTTCTCCTACACTTCCTAATTGACTAGAGCATCTAGACTTGCACCATTTCCACACCCACATGCATGCTCCACTCACTCGTTAACTACCCTAGTGCCACCTAGGATCACACCCACATGCACCCGTGGATCAAGGGGCTGTCAATTTAAACTTGTACCAAATCCTAACTTGATTCCAAATTGGTCTTCTGCCATGTGAATCCCTAGCTTAGGTCTTTTGTTTGGATCCATGCACCATCTAGCTCCCCTAAAAAAGATGAAAAGAAATATTTTCTATATAAATATATATCTCTCGATCTAGATCCATGGCATGCATTGGTTTGTCACCATATCATGTGGTTGGCCTCCCTTGTCATTCCAAAATATGCCCTCCTACCTTTCATCTTGTTATAAATCACCAATTTGCCATCCATTCTACTGTAAATAATTACCATCAGGCCATCTAGTTAGATTCTCTCCATTAATCATGCAATCCCCTCCATGCCCCTTTCAATTGCAAGTGTATCCTTCAAAATGTTTTTTGTTTGTATGTTTGTCCCTACTGTCAAAATCTCGGTCAACATTAGTTTAATTAGGGTTTATCTAGTTTAAAAGTTAACTAAACCATTGAATTGACCATTTTATTCATTGTTGAAATGTTGAGGAGCCAATTGTAAAGGGTTATTTGTGTAAATTCCTATGTGCAAAGCACAGGAAAATTAACTCCATTCTCTTCCACTCCACACTCTCTCTCCCCCCCTTCCTCCTAGGGATGGCAACAGGTCGGGTTTGGGTTGGGTCATCCAAAATCTATACCCGCCTTGCTAAAAAATTCTCTGTCCCATACCCGTCTCAGGTCGGATCGGGTCGGGTCAGGTAGAGCTGTCAAAGGATTGGGTCCGGCCACGAGACCCGCGGGTATTTACCCAACGGGTCCGGGTCTGATATTAAATCCAGACCCGTTTAGCCGGACCCGGATCCAGACCCGTTTAACCATAATTAAATGGACTCGAGTCTAGACCCGGGACCCGGCAGACCCGGGATCTGATTATATAAAATAATATTATATATATTTATATATTTATATATATTTATATTATTATGGACCGTTAGATCGTGATCTAAGAGTTCAAAATTAACCATTGTTTTTAATATAAAAGTCCTCGATTTGGTGCCCTAGATTTCTTCTCTTCGACTAAATCCCCAAATCTTCCCCCCTCGATGATCGATGCCTCCCCCCCTTAGCGGCTCAGCCCCTCTGCAGTCAAGATCGGCCATCGACGTCCATTGCCGACCATCTCCCCATTAGGCCGTCACAGGTGGTCCGATGTCACTCCATCATCCCTCTCCCTGTCCGGCCGTCCGCAACTCTAATATCATCCCTCGATAGCCGCTGCTTCTTCGACATCGGCCTACCCCTCTGGCTTTCCCTTTCTCAGATCTGAGCCTCGCCGGCCGCCATTACTCGGACATCATCCTCCAGCAGTGCTGCTTTCATCGGATCCGAGCCCTGCCGACCGTGCTACCCCAACATCGACCCCCTACAAATTTGGGTTTTGGGGATTAATACGATGTAAGTTTGCTTTCAGCTATGATGCATAGCTGAATGATTATAAAAATGCTTAACAACATTAATAACCTCAACCTTGACGATGTGCCAAAACTCTCTAAAGAAGAATCCATGGTACCTATCCGGTCCAGGTGCCTTCTTTGGATTTAAGCTTGTGATAGCCTTCACAATCTCCTCCCTGGTTACAGCAGCAATTAATTTACTATTCTGCAAGTTTGTAAGCTCGAATGGAATAGTCGGAAGGTTTATCTCCTCATAATTACGCCGAAACTCGCACCTATTCTTAAAATGATTAAGCCAGAGTCCCTTTATATCTTCCTGGTCTAGCACTTCTCCTGTTTCAGTTTGCAATGCATTAATTCCATTTCGTCTCCTTAGCATTGTTGATTTATGATAAATAGAATTGTATTAACATCACCAGCTTTTAACCACATTACTTTTGATTTTTGCTACTATAACAGTTCGTTTTTGTGATAAGCACGGATCAATGGTGGTACCTTCCATTCGGGTTCGGGTTTGGGTCTGGATACCCGGGATCCATTCGGGTCCGGGTCTGGTACTTCAAAATTAGACCTGTCGGGTATTCGGGTCCGGGTTTGGGTCCAGTAGCTAAGATTGGGTCCGGGTCTGGATATCTGGGTTCTGACCCGAACCCGACCCATTGACAGCTCTAGGGTCGGATATAAAAAAAATCACATTTGGATTGGATCTGGTCGGGTATACCCGGTCTTATAAAACCTAGTTTACTTAAAACCTAAACAGGTTGGGTCGGGTCGAGTATATCCGTTCCATATCCAATTTACTTAAATATTTTATAAATATAGTTTTTTCATATATAAAGGGGTTGGGTTCGGATCGAGATATACTACTATCCGTACCCGATCCAAACCTGAGTCGGGTTTTTTTTATATAATCCATGTCCTTTTATAAATTAGATGGGTCGGGTTTTATCTGCTTCATTAGGGTCGGGTCGAGTCGGATATCTATCGGGTCGGTAAAAATTGCCATCCCTACTCTCTCCCTCTCTATCGTCTCTAATTACTATACTTGCTCTCAAAGCCTAGAAATCCCTAAATCCCGATTTCATTACAAGACAATGTGACGAGGCGGCAAGTTTCAAAGGCATTGAAGGGCAAGGAGCATCAACTTGGGGCACTTAGGTTGTGAAGGTCAGCAATCTTTAAGCGATTCAACTCGAACTAGGACAAGGAGTCAATAATGCTTGTGGTGGATGTCAACCTGCACAGTAATTTCATTGACAAGTAGATTGTCACCATCCTTAATGATATCGTTGACACCTACACTAATTTCATTTGCCTCAATCATAGCCTCACTCTTGATAGCCTTTGCACCCACAATGATGATGCTAGCAATATTGATTGTGACTTTGACACCCTCTATCTTCCCCCTCTCCACTAAGGCAATGGTCGCGGTCTCCACCATCTCCTCCATCCTTAAGGACCACCTCTCTCCATGTTTGCACCAAAGACTGCCCTCACCACCAACCATTAATCCACCTCCCTGAACCATGAGTTCGTCTTTGACTTCTCCAAGGTCCTCCCAAATGACCTTGAGATCCTTGTCAAACGCCTCCATTCCAAACACCTATCGAAATCTAGTGAACCACATCAGCTGAGAGAGGCACATAGACGAATAGTCGTCCCTAGAGATAATCTACCTTTTTTTCTGAGAGAGGCACATAGAGGAGCTCAAGATTGGAGAGGGTTAGGGGCACCTAGCGAGGTGAAGAGAGGCACCAGAGTGATGGTTAGAAGGAAACGAGAGAAGCACTATGCCCGGGGGGCTCGTGTTTGGAGAGGGTGATGATCGGAAGGGGAGTGGATGCACCAAGATAAAAAGGATAAGATGAGAGATAGAAAGGGATATTAAGTCAGATTAAAAGGCTAGCTATTTTATCACTGGATTTGAACATGAAGTTAGGGTTATCCTAGTCAATTTAGTCCAAAACAACTAGTTTTTATCATTTTTGGATAGTAGAGAAATCAAATAGGTGGACGTGCAAACAGGAAATGCTTTGGAAGGGATACCTGCTAAAGGACCTTGTTAAAGTGTTAAAAATGTCATTGTCGTTGCTTTTAGACGTAAGTGATTGTTTTGTTATCATTTTAATTATTATTTTTGTCATATTAGTTATCCACATATTTCTGTCATCTTTTAAAAGACTATATATACACCACCTCTATCTACTTATAGGATTTTCAGGCAGCATTTTGTCTGTCTTGATTGATTTTCTGTCGTCAACATTGATACTTTTCTTATGAATGAGCTGAAATAGGACTCTAAACTAAGAAAACAATAATAGGAGACAATTCCATATCGATTATTTTAGTATTATTTTTTTGATGTGATCTTGCATAAAAAATAAACAGAAGTAGGAAAGAGAAATAGGATCCGATGGATTGGTTTGCAAGATGCCTGAGTTCCCTTGAAGTTATCATGGCGATACATCTTCATCATCCAAAAGTCTTTTCTGTAATAGTAGACAATGAATGAGATAGTTGTTAAGGTGCATCATGGGCTTCAGATATATCTATTAATTGGTGCCCCCCTCCTCTCCTTTTTTTCCTCCCCTCATCCGTGAAGATGTTGATTTTTGTACTTAACTCAAAAAGCCTTAATCCCAAACTAGTGGGCGTTTGCTATGGAATTTCATACATAGCAAAAATTAATTTTGAGTACCTGAGTTGCATGGATTTCTTTAAATATTCACTTTGGTCCATGATGCAAAATTTATCGATACTTCTAGAACATGTTTTCCAACTTGGCATGTACTATTTTACAACATAGTGGGTCCTACTACTCTAGAATTCAAACAAATGAATCTGAGTTAAACAACTCTCTAGAATATGCTATAGAGCTATTTGAGGCAAACAAAAGCAATGGATTTAAAAAGTCCCACATATTTGATTTGCTCATTATACTTCCAGTTATTCCTTAATGGGAAAATCACCTTTTGAGACCATATGGACAGTGGATCTGGTCTCTAAGTGAGAAATCATATCAGGTTAGTCTTCTTTTATAAACTTTATTCATGGGAAATTTATTTGTATTAATGCCTTGCCATAATTGATATGTGCTGGATTCTGCCTATCACAAAGGAGTGATGCAGCTAATACTTCAGAAAAAGGATGGATAGAAAAAAAGGGCCACAATGAAAGAAAGGTCAACTACCATCTCGTATTGGATAAGGAAAGCTAATTGGCATTTCTATGAAAAAGGGATGCTGACAATTATTTCTTTTTGTTTTCTTGTTTTCCATTGTCATTATGAGAGTTTGTCCATTTCATGGTGATCATATTAGGTTGAATCATTTTCTTTCAGAGTATGACATTAGTCAAGTTATCAGTTTGTCTTATGACTTTTTTTTTAATTGTTTGTTGATCTTGGAAGGTATGGGTGAGTGACAATCCCTTTGATTTATGGTGCATTATGATTGTTTTGGTTTAGACCAGTTTGAATAATATTATTACTCCTATGTTATTTTAAGCACTTCAGTTTTATTTCATTCGATATGACGTCTTGGCATGTAATACTTATAGCTAGTGATTTACATTGTGAAATGGAATTTAATTGTCTTAATGTTTCACTACAGGGGCAAATTATGCTTGGAATGCTGCAGCCTCCTCAAGTGGTAATCTTTCTTTTTAACTTTAAAATATATTTTTCCATACTTAAGTAGAGCCTGTGTTGAAAATTATAAATCCTTGTTCTTTCTTCAGGTGCCTAATATCCAGCAGGCTTTATCGCAACCACAATCAGCACAGGTGCAGCAGCCAAACATTCAAACTTCTCAACCATTGCCAGCACAAGCTAGACTGCAGGATCAAGCTAGTTCGCCTCAAACCTCATTATCTGGTAGACAGCAAAATCCTACTCAACCATCCATTCCATTGCCATCTGCTTCAGTTCCCCCGTTGAACTTTCAGTCGCTGACCATGTCATCAGATTCCCCACATTCAGCACAACAAATTAAGAGTTTTCTGGATGCTCAAGCTCCTTTATCACTTCCACAATCTTCTCAGATCCATAACCTTACTTTACCCCCCTTCCTCAGTTTTCTTTACTTCCATCCCACATGCCTATTGTTTCTAGCCAGACACAGCAACCTTTGCAGACTCCTGGAGTATTTAATCTGCCACTCCAACCACCTTTGCCACAGCAACCTAGGCCACCTTCCATGCAGCCTTTTTCTCATCTGCTTCATTCCCAGATGCCTCATGTTCTTGGATTTCAACCATCAATTGCACCGCAACAGCTTTTATCACAACCTTCATTTCCTGTAAGTTGGCTATTACAAGCTCCATGTTACTTTGCATTTTACCAATACCTGAACTTTTTTAACAATATGAACAAACTGCATGAGATAACCTTTTTTGTGTTTTTCAGTCAGGTAGCAATCCTTCATCTTCCTTCCCACAAGGACAACCACTGCTACCAAGTCAACCACCGCCCCTGCAGCTTTATCGGGTCAGCTTAACATTCCTGCTCGTGGACAGGGTGGAGTTTGTGACTTGCTATTATATTCACTATCTGCAACATTTGGCTAGGAGAATTTTCTCATTGGTTCATATATACATATAAGTATTCTAAGTACAATGTACTTGGACTACTGATGCCAAAATATGGAATCCCGTGTGTTTTTTTATATATGCGCTCAACATGATCAACAGATCACATGACTAGATCAGTTCTATGTGCGTAAGCTTAAAATCTCAAGGTGTGAGGTCACCGCATGCTCCCTTTGGGTTGCAAACAGATTTCATGTTGACTTTGCAGTCATTATGGTACATGCTCTGTAATCGCTTGAATATCTAAAAGTTTTTGGACCATATTTAGTAGGATCATGCTTCGACCTAATTATCTTCCTTGCACATGATCTGGCAGCAGAATGGTCTGTTATGCTGCTGTTCACTGCCCTAGATGCAACTTTCACCTAACAAAATCAAATTTGGTGTTGTTTTTAGGGTGGTCCACATATAGGTCCGGATTATGGCAATCAAGTTGGGACATCCATTCAAGCTGAAAGAGGAGCTGCTTGGGCACCCATCCTGCCTGAAAAAGCAACTCTTGGGCCCCAGTTGCGGGGACCGCCACCATTGATTTCAGGACAGACTGCTTCAGGCACAGGTGGTCAGCCACCTCGTCCACCGCCGGTAATTATCATCATGGCGATGTTTAGGTGTTCATTATTTAAGCTCCAACCTCCAAGGTTTCCTCTTATCGATCCTACCCTCTGGTTTGCTTGTTCAGTTGACACCTGAGATGGAGAAGGCTTTAATTCAGCAAGTCATGAGCCTTACTCCGGAACAAATCAATCTTCTTCCTCCTGAGCAGAGACATCAGGTGCTTCAACTACAGGAAATGCTAAGATAGTGATGGAACTGGTACTTCGTGTAGCGTGGAATGGCTTTATTGGAACAGATACGCAGTTTAATGCCTGGATAATTAAGATCAGCCTGTTACGGTGTAAGGAGTGGCTTTTCTGTATTGTTCACTGAAACAGTCACAGGCTGTTCTCAACCGAGCCATTCTTGGCAGCTGGTCGCTAACCTATCAATGATCTAGGTTTCTTATAGGTGTAAAGCCTGTCATATCTGTTCATGTTGATCTTTTGTTTTTTGTTTGTTTTTTTAATGTCACACTAGTTGGTATCTCATATCTGCTATCCTCACATCGGCTGTTAAATTTCGATGCCTCTTATTTTGGGGACAAATGTTGTTCAAGATGTGTGCAAGGATCAGTGAGTTGAAGGCATTTGAGTTTCCATCAATATACAATAGGAAAGGAAAATTAATGGAAGATCGATATTTTCTGAATGTAGCACTTACAGAATATTCAGACCCAAATGGCACGCTATAAGAGTAGTTAACAAATTTTGTCCTACTAAAGTACAGCCGGTCTGTAATGAGCAGGCTTCGAGACATTAGCGGTGTATTTTTGATAATGTATTTCTAGCAACGTGCTTATTGTTCATGAATTCATATTGGATCTTCGACGGGTTTATGTTTGTTGTTCTCTGATGGTCATCAAGCTAGATATGGAGCGTGCTTATAATAGAGTTGATTGGGATTTTCTCTACAGGGTTTTTTGGGATTTTGGCTTCCATCAGACTTGGATCTCCAAGATTCTTTCCTGTATTACTGTCCTTTTTTTTTTGCTCTGATCAATAGATCCCGACAGAGTATTTTACTTTTACGGTCAGTCTCCGTCAAGGTTGTCCCTTCTCCCCTTCTCTCTTTATTATTAGCGTTGATTTTCTGTGGAGGACGTTGCGAGCAGCGGTGCGGGAATCTGTCGTTTTATCGTTTATTCCTGCATCGGATGTTCCTCCGATCTTCCATCTTTTATTTACAAATGACTATCTATTTTTGGGTAGTGCTTCAGTTGGCTGTGCCCAGAGATTCTGGAGGGTTATCAAGGATTATTGTTTGGCGTCTGGCCAGAGAATCAATTTTCATAAATCGGGTATTTATTTTAGTCCTAAGACTCCTGCTCGGTTGCGTCATCGGATCTTGGATACCCTTGGGATAGTGGAGCGCCATGTCCCTCTCAATTATTTGGACATGCCTATATCAGTATCCAGACTCTCTATGGTTAAGTGCTCCTTTTTGTTTCAGGCTGTCTGTGATAGGGATTTATGGTTGGCAGGATAGATCCCTCTCTTTTATGAGTAGGATTATCCTTGTTCGTTTAGTTCTTATCTCTTTGCCGATCTATTTGTTCTCTAATGCTGTTATCCCGAAGACCTTCATCCTTAAATTGGAGCAGATGTTTCGGGCGTTCCTCTGGGATTCCACCTCGACTCGTCGAAGGATCCATTTGGTGAGCTGGCAGTCTGTTTGCCAGCCGATTCGGCATGGTGGTCTGGGGATTCATTCCCTAGCCACTAGGAGGGAGGCTCTACTGGGAAGACACCTTGCCAGATATTTCTTGTGTCCGGATGCTCTGTGGCCGTCCATGATGAGGGCCCGCTATGGTGACCACTCGGCAATTCTCAATGGCACTTATTGCCCCCCCAGACATTGTTCGGTTATCTGGAGGGAGATGATTGCGAGGGCTCCACTGATTACTCCCCATCTTTCCTGGGTTGTTGGAGATGGCAGATCTATTCGTTTATTACTGGATCCTTGGATTTTGGATCTTCCTCTAGTACAGTTGCCTATCTTTATTTCGATAGATATTCTAGATTCGCTCTCCATTGCTGATCTTATGATGCAGGGGCAGTCCCAATGGGATATCGATGTGGTCTTCTCGGTTTTTGGTGATATCCTTGGTTCCCGGGTCTTGTCCATTCTTCTGCCTATCTTTCCTGGCCCGGATGTCAGAGTTTGGAGGCAATCTTCTTCTCCCCAGGTCCCCATGTCTCGCTCATGCCTATTTTCTCCTTGGTTCATCCCACTACTTCATCCTTGGGCTGAATCTGGTCATTGCCGATTCACCTTAGGGTTTCTCTCTTCCTGTGGAAGGTGGCCTGATGCTGCCTTCCTACTAGACAGCTCCTCGCTTCTATAGGCATTCACATGTCCCCGGGTTGTTCTCTATGTGGGGAGGTCGAGGATACCCAAGCTCATGCCCTGTTTCTTTGTGCCAGGTTACAGAGGGTGTGGTAGACGGCGGGCCTTGCTCAGTTTTCTCTCAGGCTATTGACATAGAGGTCTCTTTTGCATCCTCAGATCCTCTGATGCCTCCCTTACTGCTTCTCTCTTGGCTTATATTGTTTACCATATTTGGCTGTTTAGAAATGAGCTCATTTTTAGCTCGGTCAGATGCTCTCCCCGCATCATTGTTGCCAGAGCTACTGCTCCTGCCTCTGAGTACTGCCGGTCGACTGGGTGTTTTTCAGAGATCTGGGGTTCCCGGCTCGCTCCTCGAGCACCTCTCCAGGTTTTCATCTCTTGGGAACCCCCTCCTCTGCACCTGTTCACTGTCAACTTTGATGGTAGCCTTCATCAGAGACTGGGGGGCGCTGCCTTTGTCATCCGGGACCATCGACTAGGGTTTCTAGGTGCGGGTGGTTTTCCTCTCCTGGATTCTACTATCCCCATGATGGAGTTGTATGCAGCCTGGGCGGGTATTAGGTATGCCCGCCGGATCCTCCTTTTGGGTAGTCTAATTATTGAGGGAGACTTGCTGACGGTTATTTCCTGGATTCGACGGTCGCTGACGGCTTCTTCGACTCACCCAGTATTGCGAGACATTGGTATTCTTTTATGGGGTTGTGCCTCTATTCAAATTAGACACATTTTCAGGGAGGCTAATTCGGCTGTGGATTGGGTTGCCTCCTTCGTTGCCTACCATTCTGTTCCGACTCTCTGGTCCGACTGGCGGGCATCTCCTGTACAGCTTAGGAATATTGTCCTTTCAAATTTTTTGGGTTATATTCACTCTCGTTCTTCTAAATGAATACACCGCTTTACCAAAAAAAAAAAGTATAGTCAGATTTGTGGGCAATTTATCGACATATCAATGGTCCTTGGTTGTTACAATTATATTTGTTTCTTACAATTTTTGCTCAAGTAATTTCCTAAATGTTCATCATAAAGCCTTTGACACTGTCCAGGTAAGTTAAAATTGTACGTGCTATGATGATGTTAAATTTTGGCCTTCATTATTTGGACAGTAATTTGTAATATGATTATATATATATATATTTTTAAATATGTAAATTTATAAAAATATTTTTTCAAAATTAATATTATATATATATATATTATTGTAAAATATTTATTTTATACATGTACCTTTTTATTTTTTATTAATATATTCATATCATCTAATATCATTAAAAAATTAATGATTTAAGATTAAAATGATTGAAATATTTTTATAAGTAGATGTGTAAAAAGAATAAATTAGAAAGATATATATGTAAATAGTAGTTGTATAATGATATTCATATAAATTTGAATATTTGGAATGATATTAAAAAAGCTTAAGTTAATTTTTATTTATTTTATTTTGATTTGATCGAAGGGCTATTCAATTATTATCCTTAGCAATAATTTCATAAAATCTTGAGAAAAATTTAAAAAGGCTCGACTTGGCCTGGCTAACATGATTTGGGTTCTTTCAAAAGTTTTTTATATGGTATAATATGCATGGTATAATCGATTTTATACTCTATATAGCATGGTATATCTTATACATTTTATAGGAGCATTTTTGATGAAAAATTTTAAAATAAAATTTAATAAGATTATAATTTTTTATTATTATTTAATAGCTAAATCTATAATTATGTTTAATCTATGCAAATATATGAGCAATCTATTTAATATCAAGTTTAGACATTTTTCCAAAATATATTGTTATGTACCATAGGAAATATGAATGGCTACGATGTATTTAATTTTTAGATAAAATAATTTTAATTTATCATTTGACAAATTTTTTATCTATATAAATCAATAAATTAATTATATTCATTATTTTGGTTGTGCATGTTAATTTTTATTCTATTAGAATAGGAAGAATTAATAAATTTAAAAAGGTATACTTGAAAAAGATTTTTTTTTGCATGTATACCTTTCCAACGTTCAAATTTGTATGAATATCCTTATAAAATTATTGTTTACATATATATATATATATACACACCCTTATATATATATATTTTTATGCATACTACATATAAAGATATTTCAATCATTTTAATTTTAAACTGTTAATTTTTTAATGGCGTTAGATGATGTGGGTACATATACAAAAAAAATTAATAGAAAAAAAGAGTATACATGTTAAACAAGTATTTTATAAGGATATACGTGTAATATCAATTTAAAAAAATATTCATAAAATTTTAAATATTTAAGAGGGTATATAAAAAAAAAATTTATAATAATCGCCATCTCTTCGCTATAATGATAGGACAACTTAAGCAGCTCATCATGCTCCTTGTAGGATTTTATGGTACTCCCAAGTCTTAGAGAGACTTGGAAAGTAATGACAGGGATGTTCGAGGATCCTTAGGCTTGGGGGAGTATCCCAAGCGGGTCCTGGAAGTGTTCTAAGGGATACTCTGAGTCTGAGGTTGAGAAAACATGTGAGTCAGTTGGGTCAGGGGGCTTGACCCAGGTTTGAGTGTTTTCTCATGTATATGACTTAGGAAAAAGTTTTTGAAAGATTGTAACATAACTCGGTTTGTGGGTCATGGGGTTTTAGGTCCAGAGGTGTAGTCGGTTCTCTTTTAGTTTAAGAGGAGTGTGCGTGATCTCTCTTTCTCATCGTGAGGAATTAGCATCAGGGTTACATCACGCGGAAGAAGGGCTTGGACGTGGGTGTTCCATGGGCTTGGAGATGGGAACCGAGCGTGAGGGAGTCCGCAGGTTTGGGAGTTTCTTCCTGGGTTTCAGAGAGGAGGCTGGTGTCTTGTGTCTTGTATCAAGATCTTTTTCAAGGATAATAATATAATCTCTTTTCTCCTAATCTCTTCTATATATTTTCTCCTGCTTCTTTGTGAATTAAGAAGGTTGCCATCATCTCGTCAGGATCTCTCTCACGGTGCTTTCGTGGTTAGGCGCTGATCCAGGATTCACAATAAGTGGTATTAGTACCTAGGATTATGTATAAGTGGTATCAGAGCGGGTTCGAGCGTGGGAGAGGAGTTTTCTACTCGAGGATCCCATTGAGGTGTTCTTGATCAAGGTATTTTTTGGATCAGGTTTTTCCAGGATTTTGGGGAAGGGTTCAGATCTTGGGTTTCCTCAAGGTGTTGAGAGGAAGGATAAGATCTGGGACTGCTGTCTACACCCTCTTTACATCTGGTATCTTTTTCAAGGTTTTTGTCAATATTTTACTGTTTGTGATTATTTTAGATCATGGAAGGTAGCGGGGTGAAGATTGGTGTGGAGAAGTTTGATGGAAAAGGGAGTTTTACTATATGGAAGATTATGGTGGAAGACTTGCTGGTTCAGATGGGATTAGATCTGGCTTTGGAAGATAGGCCAGGGGATATGAATGACAAGGAGTGGAAGTCCTTAGAGAAAAGGACATGTGCCACGATTAGGACTTGTCTGGCGGATAAGATTTTGTATGGCATGTTAGAAGAAAATATACCTAAGGAATTATGGTCGAGGTTGCACACCATGTATATGGGAAAGAATATGTGCAATAAGTTGGTGCTGAAGAAGCAACTGTACAGCCTTCGGATGAAGGAGGGCGAGGATGTTGCGGGACATATTCAGCGGTTTGACCGGATGAGTATGGATTTGCTCAACATTGGGATGGATTTAGAAGAGGAAGATAAAAGTCTACTGCTTTTATGTTCACTACCCGGGAGCTTCGATCCATTGGTGACTAACTGTTGTATGAAAAGGAGACGCTGGTGTATGAGGAGATCATATCAGTGCTAAGGTCCAATGAGTAGTGAGAACGGATGACGAAGAGGGAGGTCTTCCAGGAGGGTTTGGCTATGTCAAAGAGGCCAAGAAAATGGAAGAAGAAAGGTGAACAGGTGGGACGAGTACAGTCCAGAAAAGGCAGCATGGATGGCAAGTGCTACAGATGTGGTATAGCAGGGCACTTTAAGCAGGAGTGTCCGCTTAGGAAGAAGAGCAAGGATGGAGAAAAGGAAAGCCTAGATTTTTCAGGTTCAGTCGCTGGGTCAAAGAAAGAGTTGGATGAGCTCTTGGTTTCGGAGGAGCCTACGGGAGGCAGTGTATTTGGAACGGTCTCGGAGGGATCCGTGGGATGCAGAGGGTCCAAAAAGGTAGCGACGGGGTTCGAGGTGCAGGGGTAGGCTCAGTAAGGTAACGTTGAGTTGCTGACCTCGAGATTTCATTATGTGGCATCAGGTGACTTCAGTCTTAGGTAGAGCACCAAGGAGAGGTGGCTTCACGGGTGGAGCAGGATTCGGCACGAGATCAGAACAGAGGAGTGCATGGGAAGGAGTCACATCCCAGCACTAGTTCCAAGGGTGCACCGAGGCAGGTGGAGCAGCGTGCACAGGTAGTGAGGCGTGGCTCTAAGGAGATGGTGTCAGGTAGAGCTCCAGTTGCAGCGAGTTCTAGTTCAGGTTTGCTGGGTTCTCTCCAGGAAAGTCCAATGAAAAGACTGATGCAGCTATCAGGCAGAAGGAAGGCTACAATAGTGGTGCCAGGTTACAAGCAAGGATCTTCAGCTGAGGAGGCGGTCATCTTAAAGGCCTCCAAGGGTGCACAGGAGCTGAAGGGTGTTGGCAGAGGCAAGGAGATCCGCATAAGAGATTGTTAGGACATGCAGTTACAGCAGGGATGTGCAAGAGGACATTGCCAGGTTTGCCAAGGCTTGGGGGCACTAAGGTGGAGATTGTAGAATTTTGTAGTGCTCCCAAGCCTTGGAGAGACTTGGGAGGCCATGGCAAGGATATTCGAGGATCCCTGGGCTTAGGGGCATGTCCCAAGCGGGTCCTGGAGGTGTTCCAGGGGATACTTTGAGTTTGAGATTGAGAGAACATGTGAGTCAGTTGGGTCAGGGGGCTTAACCCAGGTTTGTGTGTTTTCTCATTTATGTGACTTAGGGGAGAGTTTTTGAGATATTGTAACATAACCCGATTTGTGGGTTATGTAATTTTAGGTCAAGAGGTGTAGTCGGTTCCCTTTTGATTTAAGAGGGGTGTGCGTGATCTCTCTTTCTTATCGTGAGGAATCAGTGTAAGGGTTACATCACGTGGAAGAAGGGCTTGGACGTGGGTGTTCCACGGGCTTGGAGAAGGGAACCGAGCATGAGGGAGTCCACAGGTCTGGGAGTTTCTTCCTGGGTTTCAGAGAGGAGGCTGGTGTCTTGTGTCTGTATCAAGATCTTCTTTAAGGATAATAATACAATCTCTTTTCTCCTAATATCTTATGTATATTTTCTCCTGCTTCTTTGTGAATCAAGAGGGCTGCCATCATCTCGTCAGGATCTCTTTCACGGTGCTTCCGCGGTTAGGCGCTGATCCGGGATTCACAATAAATGATATCAGTACCTAGGATTCACTATAATAGACTAACTTACTCACCATTTGAATCCATCATCAATTGATAGTCAATTTATGAGTTCTTTTATTGCTTGAGTCTCAGCGATGCAATTTCAACATTTCCTTTTAGATCACTTGTTTATGGCTCTACACGTTGCAATAAATTCCTATTTGTTTCTAAAATCAGTTGCACATACGGTCCCCATTGCAATGCTCTTCGAGCCCTAATTAGCAAGTTGCACGGTCCAAAGATGGTGTTTCTGTCCCATACGAGCAACAATCCTCAAGAGAATGAATCATGGATGTGTGAAGCAAGATTCAAGATCCACTAGCCTGTCACTTAGAATAATAGCAATGATTCTATGCAACGAGAAATTATACCTTACACACCATGTACATCATGTGGCCATGCATGTAGCTAATCAAAGCCACTTGATCCTATAAGTTCTATTCATCAAGCATTTATTTCAGCATATTGATAAAGAAACAAGTGATCATGCTATTTGTGTGCACAACCATGGGATACATGCACTGTAGGCCATAATTTCTTCTCTAGTTGATCAACAATTAAAATAAAGAGAAAAGTATAAAGATATTCCTTGAACTTTCATTAATTTGCATTTTGATTCCAAAAATTTAAAATCATTGTAATTAGTTCCAACTACATGTGCCTAGCTTAACCACATTTATAAAAAAGATTAAATGACTAAAATGGCTTCAAACTTTTTGGATAATTAATGATCGGATGGATTGCCTTATAGAATGAAATTCAAGCATGGAGCTTGAAACCCTTCCCGATTTCGTTACTAGTTGCCAAATTAAAGGATTCCTTGGAAGGAAGGTATGGTTTCCAAACTTTTCTATTTTTTAAAATTTTTCATGAATTTCTTATATTTTCACACATGCTTTTTTTTGTGTGTTTTATCATGTAGTGTCACATGCAATGTCCTAGATTTTATAGTTTCAAGTGTAGTTTGGGGATTGTAGTAAGAAAATATTTTTTTCTAAAAAGTTATATAGTCTCTAGTCAATCAATTGTATGGATGCTTTTTTGGGACCACCATTCATATGGATTTGAAGGCATTATAGCCTTAGGATAAGTGGATAATAGACCTAAAGAATTTGAAAATGGTGAAGGTAGAGAATACTGCACCACCCGAACTCCTAAAAGATATGATATAGCATTTTGATAGCAGTAATGCATGTTCCAAGAGGTCACCTTCCATAAGGATTGTTAACATAGTTAAATTGCAGTCTTCCATTGTAGAACCTAAAAAAAAGATGAGATCCTTTATTTAATATAGATCACATGTGCGAATTGGATCAATTAGTTGGAGGATGGGGATCACTGTTTTATTATAATAGTATTCTATTATTAGGTAGTTAGGTAATAGTGTTGTATGTTAAGTAATTTAAGTAACATTGAAAAAATGTTATATTAACAATAATTTTATATATGTATACAAAATGGATGAATTATTTATACTAGAGATCTACCATAGGAGACATGCATCTTTCTCAGCATGCGGTATATTGATGGCTTTGTTAGCTATTATGATAATTATGATCCAAATTTAATGAGTTATATTGAGTTAGAAAATCTCATAAAGGATCTTGGATACCAAAGGATAGAACAACTATACTATACAATCCTAGGACTGTCTTTGGAAGAGGGACTAAAGTCTCTATAGAGTGATTAAGGTGTGCTCCAAATAATGGTTATCTATAAGGGAGGAAATATATAGCACTTTATGTAGAATATGAAATCGATGAGATAGAGTTGGATATGATAGAGCTACTCCATGCACTTCCATCCATCTAAGACATTGATGAAGTAGTTGGCGAGCAGCAAGAGGAGCATTAAGGGCAGCACCAGTAGCAAGGGTAGGAGCAAGGGCAAGGACAGGAGCAAGGCTTTGAGGAGATGCATGAATAGGATAGAAGGCCTAATAAAAGGCCTATTAATGAAGAAGAGTATAACATAATCAGTTCAAACAATGATTAAAGTCTATCCTTAAATCACTTTTGGATTCTAATGATGATGATGATGAGCTGTTTAAGGAGTACATTGATGATTTAGTAGATACAAATGTTCAAGAGTAATAGAAAAATCAAAGTCTATCCTTAAATGACTTTTTGGATTCTAATGAGGATGATGATGAGCTGTTTAAGGAGTACATTGATGATTTAGTAGATACAAATGTTCAAGAGTAATAGAAAGGAGTTGTGGAGGAAGAGAAGGAAGTTGAGAAAGAGACTGAGCATGGTGATAGTGATGAGCTCAGAAGCATTGGTATCTCATCGGAAGAGTTCAATAAGGTCATATATTTCTAGAAGCCTATAGATCTAAAGTTAGGAATGCTTTTTACTTCAATTAATATATTTATAAAGGCTTTGAGGTAGTATGCTATACAACAAGGGTTTAACTATGTGTACAAGCACAATGAAAAAATTAAAGTAATGGCTATCTGCAAGAAAAAAATATGGTTGGAGGATGCATGCCACCTCTTATAGATGTATCTACTTATTAGATTAGGAGGTTTCAACCATATATAAATGTGGTAGACATTTTGATAATCACCTTATGAACTTTGGATGGTTGTCTGAAGCCTACATTGAAGATATTAGGATTGATACTAAACAGTGTTGAAGAATTTATTTATAGGGTTAAGAGGGATGTTAAGGGCAAATCTTCAATGCTTAAGTCTACTGGACAAAGAAGAAGACACTCCTAGCCATTTATGGGTTATATATAGAGTAATTTGAAAAATTATGAGTATTGTGATATAATTAAGAGAACTAATTCTGGTAGTATCATGCTCATTAGTTCATTGCCCAAGGAAGGGTAGCAATCCATCTTTCAGAGGTTGTATATCTATCTCTATGCTTGTAAGAGGGACTTTCTTGATGGATGTACACCCATTATTGGCTTAGATGGGTGCGATTTAAAATGAGCCATGGGAGGATAGGTACTGTTAGCTATTAGAAGAGATGGGAATGATGACATTTTTTCTATTGCATGGGCTATTGTTGAGGCTGAAAACAAAGAGAACTAGATGTGGTTTCTGACAAAGCTCTTAGGAGACACATAAATAGTAGGAGGTTGGACATTCATTTTGGATAGGTAGAAGGTACTAAACTTTATTTACTCTTCTTAGACTTTATGATATTTCGATATACATACTAACTTTTTACTTTTCTAGGGTTTAATGGAGACATTCAACTCCATAATGCCAAATGCTGATAATAGATTTTGTACAGATACTCGCATACCAACTTTAGAAAGTTGTTCAAATAAAAGAACTTCAAATATGCCATATATGCAGTAGCTCAGGCTTCTACCCACTCTGAATTCAAACTGAAGATGAAGGACTTGGTAGACTTGCATTAGAAAGTAGCAGATTGGTTACTTAGACAAGAGTATCTTTATAGTACAGGCGTGCATTCAGTCCTAGGCTGAGATATAGTATATTGCTAAATAATATATATGAATCATTTAACAATTATATCATGGAAGCCAGGGGCAAGCCAATTATCACTTATTTAAAGAATATTAGAAGGTTTTTATTGCAGAGGTTCTAGGCAAAGAGATAAGCTACATTGAAGTATAATGGCCCTATGTATCCTAAGATTCAAAAGAAAGTAGAGTCAGTAAAGCTACAAGTTAAGCAAACATGGGTTGGAGGCAACAATTTTGAGGTGGACCACTATGATTATATCTATGTTGTTGACCTTGATAAAGGAGTTTGTTGGTGCAAGAAGTTTGAGTTGGCTGATATACCATGCTGCCATGCAACAGTAGCAAGTATATTCTTTAGAAAAGAGATTGAGCACTATGTAGATTATTAATACACCAAAGAGAGCTACATGAAAGCATACAAGCCGCTAATTAACCTATACTTGGAATGCAATCATGGACACCTTCTTCTTTTAAGCTACTAGTTGTACCTAAATAGAAGAGACTTCCTAACAGGAAGAGACCTCTAAACAGGCCCAAGAAGTCAAGAAGAAGGGATGAGGATAAGGTGCAAGATCCTTATAAGGTAAGAAAGATTGGAGGTAGTTTTAGTATAATTAATACATATAGTGGGGGCATAATGCTAGAGCTTGCAAAGGTTCTAAGAAGGATACTTCATGTACTGGTCTTAAGAAGAATGGAGCTGTACCTAAATAAAAGAGCACTACATCTACTAGTATATTAGAAAAAAAAGAAATTCAAAAAAGATAATGAACCAGCTGGCACTTGAAAGAATTTAATACTTTGTTGATACATCTTTGTTGATATATCCTTTTGACTCCAAGGGATGGAATCCCGCTCCTAGAGATAAATTTATCTAAGATTTTACTTGCACAAATTTATTTAGATATTTTGCATAGAAAAATTGATGCTATTTAGTTTTTCATAATTAGCTTTTATTTTATATACACTTATTATCTACCGAACATTTAAGTGCTTGCTCTTTGAAAAAACAATATCTTCCAAGTACCAATAGGATATACAAACCTCAAGATCACTTTAGTAAGTACTTAGAGCTCTTCTAATGTGCTATAAGCATCATAGATATCAACATTGATAGTAAGTAAAGCAATTACTTTTGTCAAATAAATTGGGATCCACAATAATGAGGCTCAAAATATACCATAAGAGTCCAAAAAAAATCCTTAACCACTCTATCTTCGTAGAAGGTTAGCTTTTTTTCAAGATCAAGTGCTTTCTACCATCTATGAGGTATACAAAGTATGCTAGATTTACATTAAATAGAATTACAACCTCAATAAAATTAGAGTGCCACAAAAATGCATGATACATGATTGATGCAGGGAGGAAATATATAAGTTGATGCAATATTACATACAAGTAACATGGTTAAAATACTTCATCAAAAATAGATAGATGAATAAATAAATAAATAAAAGAGTTATGATTTTTTGAATTACAATATTCTTATTGAAAATGATGTGAAACCTAAATTAACATATGGCTTATGTCACTAATACATGAAAATCCTTTAACAAAATATAAATATTTTGCATTATAAAAAAATGTGGAGAATTTGTTTGACATTAACAAGGACTTTGAATTGTAGAAAATTATTTACTAAAAGAAATAAACTAAATAATTAATTTGTAGTCTTGAATAAATCCTAAATAATTAATTTTGAGGCTAAAGTAATATTCTACAATATTACATAGTTCTTACTTAGTTCAAATATATGATAACACTTAAGACAATCAATTAGCTTAGCTTAGCTTAGCTGGTTGATATCATACTCTAATTGGTTTAGGTGTGCATCGATCTCTGGCATTTCTATGAAGAAAACTATAATTTGCTTAATTACATTGAAAAATCAAGATTAATTAGTGAACTTTTCAACAATATAGAGAATTTCTTGATAATAATAATCCCATCAACGAAAATGTAAGGTTAGTATCAAACAATGTCTTCATTCTCCATGCAAGATAATATATTTTGTTAAAGGTACTTTGCTAGAAAAAGATACTTTTAATTTTTATTTTAGAATTGAGGATATAAAAATCATAAAAATCTATTATAAACTAAATTCTTAGGTCTCCTCACACTTGGCACCCTATGACCTCCTTCACCATGTTAGCTTTCATATATGCCACTATTATTACTAGATTATATAATTTAAAGTTATAGAAAAGACATGCTAGTTTAGCTTTCTGCAAAAGTAATTGTAAGAGTTAAACAATTTGGATGGCACTTTTGTATAAACACAACATGGACCTTAATCACTCAAATCTTTTTCTAGAGGCATTTAATGCATTAAATAATCTGATACATCTTTATTGATATATCTTTGTTTGATGCTGTTAGAATATCTTGTGTTAACATATATTACTAGAATATATGTTAACATATATTCATATATATATATATATATACATATTCTAGCAATATTTGTTAACACAAGATATTCTAATATTTTCCGGCAAACTTAAGTAGTTATAGAAGAGGACAACTTGAGTTTGATTTATAAATCTCGAAACCAACTTGAAGGATAAGATTTGGTGAAGATATTTATAGTTTGATGTCCAGAGGGAATATACTGAAGATGAACCATATGACAAATAACTTCATTTTAAATGAAGTGACAGTCAGTCTTAATGTATTTCATGCACTCATGGTAGATATCATTATAGGCAATCCTAAAAGCACTACAATTATCACAATGAATAATAGTGGGACTATCATGAATCACACCCATATTAGTGAGAAGCCACCAAAGCTAAATCAACTCATCCACTATATCAACAAGGGCTCGATATTCCATCTCGGTGCTGGAATAGCAACTTTCATCTATTTTTTACTATGCTAGGAGATAAGAGAGGTGCCTAGGAAGAAGCCAAAAATTAGTGATAGATTTTCGAACAGTAGGATCATTAGCCCATTCAGCATTAGAGTAGGCAACAAGCATAGATGGAGATTGGGTAGAGTAATGAAGACCATAGTGTAGGGTGCCTCATACATAACAAAGAATTCAAAGGATAGTAGCATAAAGAGGAGTATGAGGGCCAGTAAGGAATTAACTAATCGAGTGAACTACATACATAATGTCAGGATGGGTGGCAGTCAAATTTTATCAATTCTCCAACTAGCTGACCATAGCGAGTAGGCTCAGGTGAGTGGTGGGGGCACCAGGATCAGATACAGATTACTGGGCCCTATCTGATTTACTTAGTCATGTGTCCAATTTTGTAATCAAGTAAGATTGAGTCATGTAATAAGTTAAGGCTAGTTGATTTGTCTTAACCCTAGTCCAGTCTTTGAGTCCTGTACCTCAATATTAGTTACGTACGAGTCCAATTTTTATATAAGAGAACTGGTTACACAGTTTTGGAGTTTCACTAGGCCTCATCCAGGAGCTAGAGGCCTTCACTTCAGCCAATTGGGCCTTGTTTGCCATCCTAGGATCCAAGATTTCTTTCAAATGCCCTAGATACCCTCCAGATGCCTTCTAGATGCCTTGATACCCTCCAAATGCCAGAGTATATTCCCAAACCAAGTCACCCCATGATTCCAGGAATATGCCAGCACCCCAGGCCAAGAGATTCCAAGTCCAGGAGTCAAGCCTATGAGCCCCAAAACCAAGATTCCAAGAAATATGCTGATACCAGGGCGTCCCAGCTTCCAGGGCCCATAAGCCCATGCGCCAAACCAATGGAGGATGCCCCATGCTGCCCTAAAGCCAAGCCCAACTCTATTTTAGGTGTCCAAGCCTAAGAGACCAAGCCCAAGGTGCCTTTGACCAAGTCCAAGGAAGGGAGAAATTCAATTCAAACAAGGAGATCTAGTTTTATTTTCACTTAAATTGTATTATCATAATTTTAAGCAAACTTGTAATCCCTCTCCTACTCAACTTTGTAATCCTATCCTAACTAGGAGAGGACTTAGGGAACATCTATAAATACTCCACCCCTCTCCCTCTTGTAAGCATCTTTTATTCATGAATCAAAACCCCGCTAAAATTTTGTGTTATGTTATGTTCTTGTGTTCTTGTGTTGAGGTGTGTGAGTTTTGTTTATGAGCCCTAATTCATCCAAGCCCTAGCCATCCCAAAGCACTCTCATCCAAACCCTAACATGCAGAGAAGAAGCCCTAAGCCGTCCATCAGCAAGTGGCCATCTTCCCCCTCAAACCTCCAGCTTCTAAAACCCTAATTCCCTCTTTCTCAAACCCTAGTTCGCTTCTTTTTCATTCTAACTTGTTTACTTGCTGACCTCTGATGCTTGTAGGATCCTCGTGGTGTTTTCCTCCAAGGAGAAGGCCCTCTTTGCCTCCAGGACTGATCCCAGATAGTTGCCCGAACCGAGAAACTGAAGGCTTGTCTTCCAGGCGATGATCCCGAGTGCTATGTGATCCCTTCATCAATAGGATCTTCGAATCGATGCTTCATAAAAATCCTTCCTCCAAATTTCTAATTTGTTAAAGGTATGATATCCTAATTGGAGGTTTCTCAATCTCCGAGATCCTTTCTTTTATTATTTTGGTATGAGTTTATATGCGGGTATGATGTTTTCTTTCATTACATACTTGCCTGCTGATTCTTTACTTGATTTCGGATTTCTAGCCTACAAATTAAAATTCTAAAAAAATTATAAAAAAAAAATTAGTTTCTATTTTTCTACAATCATGGTAGTCCTAGGATCATCTCGCATCAGTTTGGTATCAGAGCTAGTTTAGGATAGCTTGCATCTTCATCAAAATCATAAAAACACTCATTGCTATTTTTCTGCATCTTGTCTTCTGCAGTAGGTGTCTGATTTTCAATCTAGTTTATCATCTTAAAAATTTTATATTTCATTGAGATTTTTATAAAATGTTCTCTGTTTAGTTATGATAATTATCATAATTTTTAATTATTTTTACCAAAACAAAAAATATAAAAATTACTACATCATAGGAACCCTAACAGAAAACTTGAACTTTTGCACATAGCATGAAAATCCTAGGTTTTGCATCATCATCTGATTTTTGTTTTGCATGAAACTTGGTAGAGATCATCTACACTTCTCACTCTCTGTTCTGAATTTTTTCTGCATCAAAACCTGAACCAAATTCTATAATGAATCAAATCCTAAATTTCTGTTCGGCATACTTGACTCAACCTAACCTAACCAACTTCCAAACCTCTCAATCCCAAGTTCAATTTGATTGCTAACCTAATCAACTTAAACCTAACTTAACATCTCATAAAATACCTAAAAAATATTTTTATTTTTTTGATTGTTGTTAGTTTGCATCAGGGCCATTGAATGTGCATCATCTTTTCAACTAATCTTAAGGACAATTCAATATCTCAGATCAGGGCAGGATTTCATCACCTATCCTGAGCCCAAAACAACCGCCATCATCCTAACCTAAGCCTTAATTAAAATTAATTAGACTTAATTTGTCCTAGTGGGCTAGGTGACACCAACAGGTCGGGTTCGAATTGTGTGGGCCAACTAGTGCATTCAATTCTCCAACTATTACTGGAATTTGGTATCTAAGGTTGGGGGTCAAGAGTCAAACGACCTAAGTGGTGTTGTAGTTATTTAATTGGATCCCTGCGAAAGCAGGGGGGCCTCCCACACTCCCACCCCCTACTTGGCCAGAGGAAGAATTAGTTGTTGAGTTGGGTGTAAGTTGAGTCGATCCACTCAGTTTTGGCTCTAGGTCTAAGAAACCCTAGCTTGTACTAATCCTTGCATGCTTGGCTATATCATTTTACCTTGATTGCTTGTTTGATTGCATGAACACTAGATTAGGAACCAAATATCAACAGTCCAGACCTCAACCCAGTTCAGCCATGGAGTCCAATCTTGAAGCTCTTATAAAAGCCATGAGTGAACGGATGACCCAAATGAATGAATACCCAATTAACCACCTAAATAAACCAATCTAATACCCAATTAACCACTCAATTAACCATCCAAATAAACCAATCTAATACCCAATTAACCACTCAATTAACCATGCAAATAAACCAATCCAATATCCAAACCCAAAACCAGCTTGCCCAGTTGACTACTCAAATCAACCAAATAACCCAATCAAATACCTAAGCAAACCATAGGTTTGACCATTTGACCTATAGATCTAAGCCCATAACCTATGAACCCATAACTCTTAGTCGACCCACCTTTACTATCCCAGCCACTAGTCAGTTTTTCCTTAGCTAAACTCCTCTTACCATCCCACTAGTTCTCAAGGATGACCTTGAAGAGGAAGTGTATGAAGCTGATAAGAGCTTAGTGAATAAATATGAAAAAGAAGAGGAGTTACCCATAGATTGCCTAGAATTAGTTGACCTAGTAGGTACCCAGACTGAGACCAACCTAGAGTTAGTTAACCCTAACCATACCCCGATGGAAGTCAATCCAGAATTAGTTGACCTTGACCATACCCAAACTGGACCAGTAGTGGATGACCAGTTAGAGGAAGAAAATCCAGATACTACTATTAGGATCTTACCTGAGGAGCCACTAGAAGAAAGCCCAATTATAGAGCCTAGTCCTAAATTTCATAAGCCAGAAGAGTTTATTAAGGACTTGATCTCTATAACCCAGTACCCTCAGGATGAATTCCCTTCTGTAGTTCCCATTGAGAACCTCTTTCCTGAAATTAGTGACCCATTCTTCCATTATACAAACCCTGTAGACACACCTCAATCCCATAAGGTTAACCTCATTAGTCTAGGTCTAATCCCTAAAACCTTTTCTTACATCCTACTTCTTCCAGTCAACCCTGAACCCTTTTCTAACTTTCTATCCCATTAGACTAACTCTGAATCCACCTCGTATTTTTTTCCTTTTCTTGAATTTTCTTATATTTCTTTAACCATTCACCTGCATCATGTAGAGGTTTGCATATTACATGCATTCATTGAGCCTGTCATGTTTGCATCATACTTTTGGAAAACCCTTTGGCATATATTAAGGGTTCCTGTTAAATTTTCATGTGCATGCCAAACCAGAGTCAAACTTAGAGAGCCTATAGTCTGTTAAGTTTAGGTCCCAAGAGCCCAATCAGTCTACAAACCTAATCCATCTGTTTACATATATACTGACCACTGCATAGCATTTGCATCAAGAAATTAGCCTAAAGATGAACATAAGCAATGCACCCTATAAAAACTTGGCTAATTTTTGAAAACAAGCTAAAGAGTTTTCTGCAGGAGATTTTGTGATGATCAGGTTTAGGCCTGAGTGGTTCTCTTCAAGGACCGTAAAGAAATTTCATGCTCGCAAAACTGGACCGTACAAAATAATAAAAAGAGTTGGATCCAATGCCTATGTGCTCAAGTTGCCACCCGAATTAGGTATAGGGTCCACATTCAATATTTTAGACCTTATGGAGTACCGGGAGCCAGTAGCGATACCTAGCAAGCTCTTTGAACCTCTCCCTTCCCTTGAGAGTGAACCCATTCCAGAGTGTCTACTTATAATATGGCCTAATAGTGAGGAAAGGATTGAGAGAATCTTGGATGATCAAGCCATCAATACCCGAAACAAAGGCTATCAGCGATATTTGGTCAGATAGTAAGGTCGACCAGAATCTGAGGACTTGTGGATCATCCGTGAAGATCTGCAGTGCCTCAACCCAGATCTTCTTGAGCAATATGAGAGCCAAGTTGACCCTTACTCGACGAGATCGAGTTCCTCCTGTCCCGGGAGAATTGGTGGGAGCACCATGATCAGACATAGATTACTGGGCCCTATCTGGTTTACTTTGCCATGTGTCCAATTATGTAATCAAGTAAGATTGAGTCCTGTAATAAGTTGAGGCTAGTTGATTTGTCTCAATCCTAGTCCAGTCTTTGAGTCCTGTACCTTAGTATTAGTCCTGTACCAGTCCAATTTTTGTATAAGAGAAGAGGTTACATAATTTTGGAGTTCCACCAGGCCTCATCCAGGAGCCAGAGGCCTTCATTTCAGCTAATTGGGCTTTGTTTGCCATCCTAGGATCCAAGATTCCTTCTAGATGCCCTAGATACCCTCTCGATGCCTTGATACCCTCCAAATGCCAGAGTATATTCCCAAAACAGGGCACCCCATGATTCCAGAAATATACCAGTACCCCAGGTCAAGAGATTCCAAGCCCAGGAGTCAAGTCCATGAGCTCCAGAACTAAGATTCCAAGGAATATGCTGATACCAGGGTGCCCCAGCTTCCAAGGCCCATAAGCCCATGCGCCAAACCAACGGAGGATGCCCTTTGCTGCCCTAAAGCCAAACCCAACTCTATTTTAGGTGTCCAAGCCCAAGAGACCAAGCCCAAGGTGCCTTTGACCAAGTCCAAGGAAGGGAGAAATTCAATTCAAACAAGGAGATCTAGTTTTATTTTCACTCAAATTATATTATCCTAATTTTAAGAAAACTTGTAATCCTTCTCCCACTCAACTTTGTAATCCTATCCTAACTAGGAGAGGACTCGGGGAACATCTATAAATACCCCACCCCTTCCCCTCTTGTAAGCATCTTTTATTCATGAATCAAAATCCTGTTGAAATTTTGTGTTAAGTTGTGTTCTTGTATTCTTGTGTTGAGGTGTTTGAGTTTTGTTTGAGAGCCCTAATTTATCCAAGCCCTAGCCATCCCAAAGCACTCTCATCCAAACCCTAACATGCCAAGGAGAAGAAGCCCTAAGCTGTCCATCAGCAAGTAGCCATCTTCCCCCTCCAACCACCAGCTTCTGAAATTCTAATTCTCTCTTTTCCAAACCCTATTTTGCTTCTTTTTCATTCTAACTTGTTTACTTGCTGACCTCTGATGCTTATAGGATCCTCGTGGTGTTCCCCTCTAAGGAGGAGGCCCTCTTTGCCTCCAGGACTGATCCCAGATAGTTGCCTGAACCGAGAAACTGAAGGCTTGTCTTCCAGGCGACGATCCCGAGTATTGTGTGACCCCTTCATCGACAGGATCTTCGAATCGGTGCTTGGTAAAAATCCTTTCCCCTCCTAATTTTTATTTTATTAAAGGTACATTATCCTAACTGGGGGTTTCTCAATCTCTGAGATCATTTCTTTTATTATTTTGTCATGAGTTCATATGTGGGCATAATATTTTCTTTCATTACATAATTGCCTGCTGATCTTTACTTGATTTCGGATTTCTAGCATGCAAATTAAAATTCTAAAAAAATTTAAAAAAAATTAGTTTATGTTTTCTTGCAATCATGGTAGTCCTAGGATCATCCCGCATCAGTGAGGCATCCCATCAATAGAGTTGATATGGTTACACGGTTCCAATGGGGTGGAGACAACCTTGATATCGATGATGCCGGCACGAGTAAGAAGACCAAAGGCATATTTAATTTGGAATAGAGAATAACTAGTAGAGTCGGAAATAGTTTCAATCTTAAATAGTGTAAGTGGACTAGATCCTTCATCTTAAAGTAATATTGGATATACTTTTTAAGATCAGAAATGCCATTAGCATCATCATCCATTATCATCATGTCATCATCATAGAGGAGAAGTAAGATAGTGCCACACGAAGAGCGTTGCATGAAAAGAGTAGGATCATGAGGGCTAGAGGAGAAACTAAGGTTGTTAATAGTGTTGCTGAACTTGGCAAACCATACCTGAGGAGCCTGTTGAAGCCCTTAGAGGGCTCATCGAAGGCGACATACTTTATCGAAGGGAACATCAAGACCAGGAGGTGGTTGCATATAGACTTTTTCCTTAAGGTCACCATTGAGAAAGGCATTCTTGACATTTATTTGAAAAATGGGTCAATAACGAAGGGTAGCAATGACAATGAAAGAGCAAACTGAATTAAGACATGTAACAGGAACAAATATTACATTAAAGTCAACATTATATTCCTGAGTGAAGTCCTTGGCCATAAGATAGGCCTTATAATGCTTAATAGACCTATCTAAGCACGTTTTGACCTTATATATATATTTGCATCCAATAGAGGACTTTCCTATAGGTAGATTAGCTAGATCTCAAGTAGAGTATGAGTTAAGGCCTATAGTTTGTCTTGCATAGCTTGTTGCCAACATGGATCAGAACAAGCCTCTTGATAAGTGCGAGGCTTATGAAAGCTAAAAATAGTAAAATAATAACAAAAGTTTTTCTGAAGATAAGATGGAGGTTTATCCTTCGTGGTATGAGTAGACTGAAGTATAGGAAGAAATTTGGTCTCAGAGAGGAAGGCGACGAGTTTGGCTCAGGAGGTGAGGTTGTCATGGCATGATCGTTTGGGAAAGACTGGTCCATAGGAGGCATAGAGGTGACAGCACAATAAAGAGAAGAAGGTTCAATGACCAAGTCAGAGTGGAGAGGATGTGTAGAGATTGGAGAAGAAGATCATGAAGACCTGGGCGACTCAAAAAGAAAAGGATCAAGGAGATGAGAAGTGAAGTAAGGAGGAGACGAAATGGTAGTGGGATGGAATTGGGACAACAAAGCAAACATCACATGTTCCCAGAAAATAACATGACTAGAGATTAAAGAAGCTGCGACATAGAATCCCAATAGTGATAACCCTTGTGTTTTAGATTGTAACCTAAGAAGCAATGGAGATGAGAGTGACTTTAAAGCTTATTGCGTTCATGAGTATAAAGAAGAACAAAGTAGCTATAGCCAAAGATCCAGAATGCGAAATAATTAGGAGCTTGACCATAAAGATGCTCATATGGAGATTGATGAGTAGTGATAGTGGAAGGAAGGTGATTGATAGTACAGATGGTAGTGAGGGCAGCCTCATCCTAAAACTGTTTAGGATAAGATGTAGAGCGGAGCATAAAGTGAGTAATGTCGAGAATATGATGATGCTTTCGTTCGGCCCAATCATTTTGTGTAGAGGTGCCTAGATAAGAAAACTAGAAAAGGGTACCATATTAGTGTAAGAGATGAAAGGAGTCCCTGTATTCCATAGCATTGTCGGAAGGAAGATGTTTGATGCGGCAAGAGAATTATGTGTGAACCATGATGACAAAATTAGAGTAAATTTGATAAAGTTCATATCAGTTTTTAAATTGATATAATCAAGTAAATCGAGAGTAATCATCAATAAAAATAATAAAATAGCATGACCCATCCATAATGGGGTGAGGAGCAAGACCCCAAATATCAGAGTGAACAAGTTCAAAGGGAGCACTGGCATGCGATTCACTATTTTTAAAAAGTAAAGCATGTTGTTTTAACAGTTGACAAGATATATACTGAGTAGTGTCATTGTGGACTGATCCTAATTGATCACAAGGACTAAAGAACGAAGGGAATCAAAGGAGACATAACCAAGATGAGAATGCTAGTGACTGAGGAATGTGGAGATATAGGGTGCAACAAAGATAACTGGAGGCACAAACAAGGATATATCGAGAGGCAAGTAAGAGCAAATAGGTGACTATCTTTATGCCCGATCCCAAGAACTTATCTCGTTCAAAGATCTTGTACATAACAACCGGAGTGTGAAAAGAAAACATCATAGCTAAGTTCACAAAATTGTCCAATAGAAATGAGATTGAGAGTAAGTGTAGGAAGTAAACTTACATGACTGGTGTGTGTGTGAGATGGATAAGGTGGTGCTATCAATAGTATGTATCAAAGGAGCATCAAAAGTAGGAGTTTTAGTATGAAAAAGGTATAGATTAGAGATCATATGATTACTACACGTAGAATCAGAGTACCAAGTTGAACTACTTGGGATAGTAAACAATATAGTGACAAAGGATGTACTAGCTTGAGATTTGTGTTGATCAAAGGATGCTGGTAAATCACTCAAAGAAAGAGTAACTTGTGAAGATGGAGGGACTCATTAGTGATAGTAGCAGCAGGAGGGGCCTTGGAACCAGATGGAGCATGGGATCTAGGATGTCGTCTTGGTGGTTTGTGGCTAAAAGACTGAGCAAGAGGAGTTTTCAAGCATTATTATTGATAAAGCCCAGGGCCAATTTTGTAGTAGTGGCAATACTTGTGAGTAGGATAGGCTCGGAGAATGTGACCAGTCTCCTTGCAATACCTGTACTTAGAAAGTCTAGAAGAAGAGTGAAAGCAATGTGTAGGGGCCGCCATATTATGAACATGTACAATAAGTTAAGGATCAGTAGAGCGGGTCTGAGAAGTACCAAGATGTGTCTCCTTTAATAGAAGTTCAGCAATAGCAGTCTCCAAGATAGGGAGAGAGTTATGATTGAGCAAAGAGGCTCAAACTAGCTCATAGTCATCAAAAAGAGCCATCAAGAAGTGAATAAGCCATTTTTGCTTATAGTGTTGAAGAATAGCATGTATATTATCCTTGGATAAAACCAAATCAAGTTGAGTTTAAAGAGGATGAATCTTAGCAAGAAATGTATTAAGAGTTTGACTGGAGGCTTGGTAAAGATGATGAAGCATTTGATAGAGTTGATAGCGATGAAATAGTCCAATGGTGGAGAAACAAGTTACAAGAAAGTCCTACATAGTTTTAGCAATATCATAAGTGCCAAGTTGAGTGATAGTAGCAGCAGGAGGGGCCTTGGAACCAGATGGAGCATGGGATCTAGGATGCCGTCTTGGTGGTTTGTGGCTAAAAGACTGAGCAAGAGGAGTTTTCAAGCATTATTATTGATAAAGCCCAGGGCCAATTTTGTAGCAGTGGCAATACTTGTGAGTAGGATAGGCTCGGAGAGTGTGACCAGTCTCCTTGCAATACCTATACTTAGAAAGTCCAGAAGAAGAGTGAGAGCAATGTGTAGGGGCCGCCATATTATGAACATGTATAATAAGTTAAGGATCAGTAGAGCGGGTCTGAGAAGTACCAAGATGTGTATCCTTTAATAGAAGTTCAGCAATAGCAGTCTCCAAGATAGGGAGAGAGTTGCGATTGAGCAAAGAGGCTCAAACTAGCTCATAGTCATCAAAAAGAGCCATCAAGAAGTGAATAAGCCAGTTCTGCTTATAGTGTTGAAGAATAGCATGTATATTATCCTTGGATAAAGCCAGATCAAGTTGAGCTTAAAGAGGATGAATCTTAGCAAGAAATGTATTAAGAGTTTGACTGGAGGCTTGGTAAAGATGATGAAGCGTTTGATAGAGTTGATAGCGATGAAATAGTCCAATGGTGGAGAAACAAGTTACAAGAAAGTCACACATAGTTTTAGTAATATCATAAGTTCCAAGTTGAGTGCGAACAGTGAGGATGGAGGTATTGCAAATCCAGGTAATAATTTTATAATTCTTAGCAACCCATTTATGTTTGTGCTTAACGAATACTACATTCGTTTCATCTTTGAGTTGAGTGGGTAGAGGATCATCACCAGTGACATATTCCCATACTTGACATCATTTAAGAAAGCTAAACATCTCCTAGGCTTCAGGGGATATAGTTGGAGCTATCCATAATAGTAGCAATAGGATGAGTGGACTTACATTGATCCATACCTGGATGTGAAGATCTTAGATGAGCAAATATGTGGGAAAGTGGGATTGGCCCAAGGATTGAGATCTTGATCAGGTGGCATAGGAGATCAGGACTCGGTGCAGAGCGAGATAGGTGGAGGACTCACATCTTGTGCAAGTAAAGATTGGAACACATGAGCATTCTCATCATGAGAGCAAGCAACGATCTTGAGTAACTAGTGACGGAGAAGAAGCCAGTGGAGAGGGCCGAAGAGGGCAAGGCCGGATAAGCATTGAGATCTCAAGATAAGCTTGGTTACTTGGCTTGGTTTCTTGGATTTGGTACTGTGATGGGCTTAAAGTCTCAATCACAAATCAGGAAAGGAAATACCAATAACAACGCATGAGTAGTTATCAATAGAGAAACCTCAAGTGCACTAGGTTTGATACCATGTAAAAAAATCTCAAAAAAGAGAAAGATGGGGAATGGTATCTCAAAAAAGAAAAAACATGTGAAAGCTTTGTATTATCCTTCTCAATGGTATAAGAGGCTCTATATATTGAGCAGTAATGATTCCCTACTTTATATGTTTCCTAAACATGGATTATATACAATCATAAATATATGGTAATGAATTTCAACAATATATGCTAACATATTCTATAATATATTTTAGCAATATATGTTAACAAGATATTCTAGCAATATATAATAACACTAGATATTCTAACGGATATGTTACAGCCGTTACGATGACATGGCATGTCTCAGATTCCGCCGGGCGTGATCCGAACCACGTGGATTTATTCAGCATAACGGGAACGGTCCAGCAAGGTCAGATGTAGCTCCACCTCGGCCGAAGCCGGCGGCCCCTTGCTCTCTCGCCAAGTGGCATCCTGAGACGGTTCCACCTTGGTCGAGGTCGAGCCGGTCCTTCTTGCTCCTTCCCCAGGTGGCGCCCGGACACGGGTCCACCTCGGCCGAAGTCGAGCACCCCTCTGCTGCTCCTTCGCCAGGTGTCCGCCCAGGAGGGGTCCACCTCTGCCGAAGTCGAGCGCCCCTCTGTCGCTCCGCCAAGTGTCCGCCCAGGAAGGGCCCACCTCGACCGAAGCTGGCGGCCCCTTGCTCCCTCGCCGAGTGGCGCCCTGAGACGGTTCCACCTCGGCCGAGGTCGAGCCGGGCCTTCTTGCTCCTTCGCCAGGTGGCACCCGGACACGGGTCCACCTCGGCCGAAGTCGAGCGCCCCTCTGCTGCTCCTTCACCAGGTGTCCGTCCAGGAGGGGTCCACCTCGGTCGAAGTCGAGCGCCCCTCTGCCGCTCCGCCAGGTGTCCGCCCAGGAGGGGTCCACCTCGGCCGAAGCTGGCGGCCCCTTGCTCCCTCGCCGGGTGGTGCCCTGAGATGGTTCCACCTCGGCCGAGGTCGAGCCGGGTCTTCCTGCTCCTTCGCCAGGTGGTGCTCGGACACGGGTCCACCTCGGTCGAAGTCGAGCGCCCCTCTGCCTCTCCGTCAGGTGTCCGCTCAGGAGGGGTCCACCTCGGTCGAAGCTGGCGGCCCCTTGCTCCCTCGCCAGGTGGCGCCCTGAGACGGTTCCACCTCGGTCGAAGTCGAGCCGGGTCTTCCTGCTCCTTCGCCAGGTGTCCGCCCAGGAGGGGTCCACCTCGGCCGAAGCCGACGGCCCCTTGCTCCCTCGTCGAGTGGCGCCCTAAAACGGTTCCACCTCGGTCGAGGTCGAGCCGAGCCTCCCTGCTCCTTCTCCAGGTGGCGCCCGGGCACGGGTCCACCTCGGTCGAAGTTGAGCGCTCCTCTGCCGCTCCGCCAGGTGTCCGCCCAGGAGGGGCCCACCTCGGCCAAGGTCCGTTACCCTGCATGGTGAGGCCGCCGAGAAGCAGGAGCACGAGTTCCGAGACCGCCCCTCGAGCAGCGCGCGCTGCACCCCGAGAGGAGCGCCGCTACGGTCGACAGCAACGCGCGAAACCTCGTTTACATCGGCCCGACAGGTTCCGCAGCCGAGAGGCGAAGTCCTGGCAAGACAGGACCCGGTAACGTACGTTGTCGGTGCATGGGAAGGAGAGCGCTCGCGCTCGGCCCAAGGTCTGGCTGGTGTCCTCCCTCTACCCTTTCCTCGCTGGGCTCGGCAAGCAAGACAAGGAGGCTGCCGGGTTCTTGGACCCGAAGGGGAAAGGGGAAAGGGGAAAGAGAGGGAGAGAAGGAGGTGAAAGCGAAGAGAGGGCCTCCCAAGGGTGGGAGGTCGGAGGCAGCGTGATGGGATAAAAGGATGGGAAGAGCGGACGACCAGGTGAGGGAAAAAAGGCTGGGAAAAGAAAAGGCACCGAGAGCAGGATCCAAGATCCCGAGAGGGGTCCCTTGACACAAGCTCGGTGAAGGAACTTGGCCCAATTTCCACAAGCTCGGTGAAGGAACTTGGCCCAATTTTCACTCTTCTTGAGACCTTTTTTGCTAAGATAATCTCTAAGCCTGGGACTCCTTCGAGGGCCCGCCTTGGAGACTCTGTTCCATCTCGCCGTTCTCTAACTTGACCGTCGGAGCTCCCTTGCCGGGATCCCCGGCCAGGATTTTTGACCTTGTCTTGCAGGATCGGGAGCCCGGAGACCTCGAGGCGAGACGGTCTGATCCCGCCACCAGCTCTGAAGTTACAGGCCGCGGCGGCGAGATCGGCAACAGGATACATCTTTAATGAAGCTTTGTTTCTTCCATACAAACTAAAATGGTTCGTTTATATTTTTAGGTGGCAAGAACTAATCAACTAGCTAGTACTTAAGTATCGATGAACTTGAGGTATGGAAGTTATCCTTAATATGCATATAAATTCAATAAGATTTTGATGTCAAGGTTTCTTTTTGTCTATGCAAATTTTAGGACCATGTAAACACAAGATTGTAGCTAGATTTGTTCAGTGATAGCCCCACAACATCAACCCTAGTAGCACTAGTAGCAGCCAGATCAGGAACAATAGCAAGTAGCTTTACATCTAGCCACCCAGCCTAAAGAGCTCCTTTAATACCTTGATATCATGTTTTCCTGTACTTATTTATTATGAACAATATTTTTTTGTTGATGTTATTTGGTGATATACACATATTCATTGTATTTGGTGAAACATATATTATATGTGGTGATACAAAAACGATACACAACCTTTTATTATTCCAAGGATTGATACAATATATATTATGTAGTCTTTGTTGGATATTGCTATGAACTTAATTGATTAAATAAATGCTGTCATTTTGGTTTACTTTTCAATGAAAAATGTGCTTGAAATGTGAATGTATATGGATATGTTTAGGTGATTGTATAGATTTGGTACTTGTTTCACACCAATAGGATTATGATAGCTCATTATATGAATATATATAGTGTGTATAGCTGATTGTATAGATTTGATAACTTATCCATGTTAACACGATTACCACAGCTCATTATAAGAATGTATATGGATGTGTACAAGTAATTATATACATTTGCATACGAGTGATGTCATTTTTTTCATTGTATCATTTCACATATCTTAATTGATCATAAAAATGATATATCTCAAGATATTGTTGACATTCAATGCTAAATATGTTCACTCATGACTTTCTAAATTCGTTGCATGAAAACTTCAAAAGTTTTGATTGGATCCCATAAATTATCAGAAAATAATACTTAGATTCCAAAAACTCTAAATGGACATACTTGGCCCCTCCATTGACAACTATATCTATGGACTAAATTGCTTTAAATCTCGGTCCCTAGCCTACTTTAACGCCAACAAAGCACCAACAAATGCCCACATAGCAAACAGATGCTATGCCAAACATGTTTTCCTCACTCTACAGACATGGATCTCAGCTTCCAGGTTTTATTTTTTTGGATTAGTTTATTAATAAGCTCTCTTATTTGTGATGAGATTAGGGGATCATACCATTCATAAAATTTATATCCTTTTCTTTCATGTATTAAAAAACTGAAGAAATGAATGACGAATAGATGATGAAAAATTAAGAAGCCTGTTATCTTATACACAAAGTAACCAAAGAACCTTAGACCAGGATCAGCCCTGATCAATGATGTTTTCATGGATGCTCTCAATCCATGGCTACAATAGACCACTATAGTTTGGCCAGATCATTGGAAGGAGGCACGGTTGTTGTGGGTGCCCGAAGTCATTATAATTCCTTTCTCTCACTTAAATTTATATTCTTTTTTATTCCTCCATTATATCTTCTTCTCTCCTCTCTTTTATATTATCTTTTCTCTTCTTCTTTTTTTTTTTCTTTTTCTTTCCCTTCACTCCATTTCATACTAAAAATAAGAAAAACATATTTATGATATTTCTTAAAACTTAACTTCTCATGTGAGTTCAGGTCATAGCGTGCTTTAACGGAGATACAGATGATTGTGACTAACTGTAACAATTTTAAAATTTTGAAGAATTCTTGTAATTTTTAAAATTTTTGGAATTAAAATACATATCGATAAAAACTCAATAAATATCCCTATATTTTTTAAATAAAAATATTTTTTTATTTTCTCCTGTACTTATAATTTGCTTATCCCTAGTTCTTATTTTGAGTCCTAGTTCCACGGTGCATGATAGGGGAGTACAAAAAAAAAAAAAAAAAAAATCTAGAGCTAGCCCAGGAGCTCCTGTTGCTGGATTTCCTCCATGTGCTTTCCACCACGGCGTGGCAGTGTCCCCATCTGAGCCCGTCCACCCCCGGTTGGCCGTATTATCCCAGGGAGAGATGGCGACTTGAGAGCGCTGTCGGAAGGATACCCCCTCTCTTTCTCCATCTTGCCCACGCGGACAGCGTACCGACACGCGACGCCTCAGCCTTTTTGTCCCTCCCTGACTTTTTAATCGTCCGGATGTGTGCAGAGAAATCCGATGCTGTGCTCCAAATCCACGTCAAATGAATGGAAACGCCTCGGCGTGACACCATGAGTGGACGTCAGATCCTGCGTCCGCACAGAAATTTCTATGCAGAGGATTTCGTAAAGGAAACAAACCCAACGGCAGTGAATGCCTCTTTAAGTCTTGCATCGGGCAACAGAAGAAGCGGCCCCTTTTGAGGCCGTACGGCATAAAGCACTGAATCGTACGCTATGTATATAGTGCCAAGAGGAGGACAGTTAACCCAAAAGACTACATGGCTTTTAGTGGGATGGGAAGGGAAAGCAACCCAAGGCTTTAGATGGTTTGGATTATTTTGATACTAAATCCAAATGGGGAAGGGGCTATGTGGTTTAGAAAGGGAAAGGTGTGGGAAACATAGAGGAGACTAGGGTACGTACTCTTTCTCATGCAGGGTTGGATATTCTTCCAACTTTCTATTCACATGTGTAATAAGGCGTTTCTTCGGTTGTTTTCCCCTCTCCCTCTGTTTTTCTTTCTTCTTCTCAATATTATTATTATTTTTTTATGTAGTATCTCAAGGTTAGATGGCTAGCTAGGTTGAGTGATAGCCTTCCACTTTATATCATGCGTGTAATCTCAAACACCAACTCAGCGCAGCTTTTAGGGGATTGGCCAATCATGTCTCCCTCATTACACAATGGATAACACAATGTATCCGATTTTATATGTAAAGAAACATATACCAACGAACTATGTCATTTAGCATCCTAACAAATTGCCCTCGCTACTGCTTTTGACAATTGCTGTCGTAGCAGTGCTATGCTCTGTATATAGATCTAGTTGCCATCGCTTGTCACCAAATCTAGAATATGTACTTCAACTTCATATATATATAGCTGAAATGCACATGAGAAAGTGTTCAATACGACTGCAGAACCTCTATGTTCGGGAACCTGTGGCCCTCTTCATGGTTGCATGGTGATTAGCGTGACTTTGGAACCATGAGGAGCTGGCGGGCGCAGGCACAGGACGTGGCTGCAATCTTGTGGTGGCAGTCCATCAAAAGTTGGCAAGGTAGTCACCGCATCTTCAACCTGGAATCACATGCATGTCACACCGGGGCCATCGAAAGGGCAAGTGTCATGATCTGAGTACGGCTTGCAATATAATATTTCCATATGGTAGCCATGCCGCTTACCGTTTTACTCGTACGGTGTTGCTGAGTGAAGCACCAGACGACCAAGCGTTGTCATCTTTTTTTTTTTCTTTCTTTCTTTTTCTTTTTGTTTGGTGAAATGCAATTGCTTGGTTAAAAAGCAAGCTCACGTATAATCTCAAGACAAGTTCTCTTAATTGGCATAACCAAAAGCTTCCCGGCTGCTTAACTTCTTGCACTATTTCTTATTCCTGTGTGCTGATATGTTCCTGTGTCTACGGAGAGGTATATATATATATATATATATTACA
Organism: Areca catechu; assembly: GCA_021397845.1. Classification (NCBI taxonomy): domain Eukaryota; kingdom Viridiplantae; phylum Streptophyta; class Magnoliopsida; order Arecales; family Arecaceae; genus Areca; species Areca catechu. Next base: position 164,074,085 of record CM038043.1, read on the forward strand.
TGGTAGAAGAAGGGTAATGGAGTTAGGAGGACAGGAGCTGGACAAATGGCCGAGATATCCGAGAGGGGTACAGACTAACAGAGACAGCTGCTTGACAAACATCCGGCAGCGAAAGACAAGGAGAGGATGGGGAAGGAAAGATATCAAATCATGTGAAGGGGGTCAGAGAAAAGGCTCTTTCTCAAAATCCCGACTACGGGCATCCTCCCAGACACAACTGTCAGTGGTCGGCAGAAGGCTGTTCCTAGAAATCTATAATATTTACATAAAAAAAAAAGAAATCTATAATATCTTGTCTATCAAGGGTCACTTCTTCCTTTCTTGTCTTACTCTAAAGGTAAAATGGATAGTTTGGCCCATGCGAATCCTAGTCAAGCGAGTTCTGCTTACTTCGCACCCCGCTCCCATCTTTTTTTTTTTTTTTTTTAAAAAAAAAGGGGAAAAAAAAAAAAAAAGAGTTTTGCTTCGCGGTTGCCCGGCTACCCTTCTTCTATTGATTGATTGATTGATTATGTGTGTATGTGAGAGAGGGAGTGCAACAATGACTAGCTAGGAAGGGAAGTACATTATGATACCAGCTCTAATATTGTCTAGGTTTCCTTGCCTAGGGAACTAAATAACTGAACACAATAAATGGTTTAATCCAGTTATAGTACATGACCATGGCTTTAAGTGGACCGGGTTGGGTTGTGCATAGGCTAACTTGGATTAGATCTCAACTAGCTGAGGTCTAAGATTTAGATCCAGAGGTGACTCATTAGCTTGATGGTTTCAGTCGATTTCCATTAGGTGTAGAGTTACGTTTAGCTCTAGGCTAAAGGTTCTACACCAAGAAATTTGACCTAATTTTTGTTATAACTAATATGCTCCATTGGATCCCATCAGATTCGCTCCAATTTTACAATATCCCTGTCGTTAGAGTGTGGCGTTAGTCTACAATCTCGGATGGTCGGACCCATGCTTGATGCACATGTCTAAAGTTTATATGAACTTTGGTCTAGATAGGTAACACGAAGTGAACCTAGTCAAAAACAGAATCGGGGTGATGGTCTCACAGACCATCATGCAATTTCTTTCCTTTTTCATCTATTTTCGATTGGCAAAATCATGGAGAAAATTTAAAAAAAAAAAAAGAGGAAAGAGAAATCCTGGCCATGGATTTTATCAGAGCCCCTCCCATTTCTTTTGTTTTTGGTGGATTTTCTCTACTGGCACCAATATTCCCCTCACCATTTTTGGAAGATGGGTGTGAGGAGATCATGAAATTGTCGATCTCCTCCCTCTATCTTTTTTCTTTCTCAGTTGCCAAGACCATCAAGATCTCCTTCGTTTTCCTTTCTTATCTTCTTTTATCTACTTCGACCTTGCTTTGGCTAGATTTATGGTTGCAGCCTAAGCAAGGGATAGCCTGATCTCCTCCCTTGTCTTCTCCTCCCTCTCCTCTTCTCTATCCTTGTTGCAGGCTCTGATTGTCAACCTTGCTAAGCACCACCTTCCCCCCACTGATAGCAATCTAACATTGGCAATAAAAATAAATTGAGGTTTCTTAGACTTCTCTTATTTTGATATGATTCTCATTTAGAATCGTATCCTGAAATTTTTTTTTTAGCTTTTCTTATTTTGATACTAATATATCTTATTTTGGTACTGATATTATTTATAATTGTTGGGCCTATTATTTGGTAATTGTTTTAAATGAGGTGTGATGTAATAAATTGAACATTGGGTCTAAATTAGTTTATAAATATAAGCCGTTGGCTCTTGATAATTAAGCAATAAAAAATTTTCATTTCTCTTCTAAATCTCCTACTTTTTCCTCTAAATCTCCTTCTTCTTCTTCCTTTTCTTTTCTAATTAGAGGTTTACCTCCTCAAAGAGGTCGCGATATATGAAGGCATGTATCATTTGGTATTACGGCAGTAATCCCATAACATGGCTTTGATCCAATCTAATATTTTCCTAGTCTATGGTATAAACCCATTCTCAAAAAGAGAAGATGGAAGCAAAGTTAGTAGAAAGGGAGGCCATCAATGCCTGGGTTACTAAGCTTGAGATTGAGATATAGAATTCACCAAAGCCATCAACAATCTCAAAAATTTAATCGCTACAATAAATATGAAGATCGACTATTGGCCATCTACTTCAATAGAAGAGGTGTCGATAATAAGTTTTGATGCAAACTGTCTACTTCTTTCTATGGCTATGAGGGAAAGATCATATTTTTTTTTATCAAGATCATGACTATGGTGCAGCCATGGGTCACTCGATTGAAATTTTCTTGCTTCGATGGTAATGATCCTATTGGATGGATTTACCAAGCAAAGCAATTTGTCAAATTAAATTAAATACTCAAAATGCAAAATGTACCACTTGCTTTCTCACCTGGAGAAAGAGGTTTTATAATGGTTTCAATGGTTTGAAAAGAACCATCAAATTATATCTTGGACAAAGTTTATTGAAACTCTTTGCATCCATTTCGATTGACTTTATATGAAGATCATCTAGGAGAGCTAACAAAGTTGCATTAGTGCCTTACTCAATTTCTTTGAGATTGCTAAGCACTATTTAAGATGTTCACAAATCATACAACTGGGCTAACCAAAGAGTTTCTCATTAGCTACTTTATTAGTAGACTAAGAAAGGATTTGAAGCATGATGTATGGGTTTTTCATCCTACATCTATGTATGCAGCATTTGAACTTGTTTACAAGAAGAGAAGTAAATTATCCAACATCATATACTAAAGCCATTCGTTACTTGGTTTATGATTTTCATAACAACTGCACCTAAGGAGGCACTTCTTCCTATTAAATGCTTGATGCTTGCTGAAGCAAAGGCATAGGGAGATAAGGGCCTTTGTTACAAATATGATGCAAAATTTAGTCTTGGCCATCGGTGTAAATCATAGTAATTATTTTTAATCAAGGGCGACTCTGATAATGAGGTCAAGAAAATTATGAATTAGATACATGAATAGGCTTTGGAGGAGATGGCACCTGAAATCTCTATGCATGATATCTCAGGACCCTATCCCCCCAAGTGACGTGGGTTAAGGGGCAAATCAAGCATCAATAAATCTTTATTTTCATCGATTCAGAAGCACTCATAAATTCATCAACCCTATTCTTATTAAAAGAATTCAATGTCAACTATCTATGGAGAAAAAAATCTTTTAAAGTAATGATTGCTAATGGAGATAAATTAGCAATAAGTGGTATATGCTCTAACCTACCAATTACTAATTAAGATTTTTACTTTAATATATATATGTGTGTGTGCATGCGTGCTTCATCTTGGAGGAGGTTGTGAGGTGGTGCTTGGAGCCTATTGGCTTCACACCCTGAAAACCATAATCTATGATTTCTCGAAGTTGTCTGTACAATTTACAACTCAAGGTTAACAATATTAACTAAAGGGATTTAGAGTTCCAGCTACATAGATCATGAGTAGCCACTCAAATGAAAAGATCTTGGCAAAGGGAATAAATACAACATGTATGACTCTACATTCTATACAAAAAGTAGAGTTGGATTAACAATCCTTATCTCTAGAGTTGCATAACCTACTAGAAGCCTATGCAGATATTTTCTCTACTCCTTCAATACTATCTCCTAGTCGAGCTCATAATCATCATATTCCTTTTTTGCCTGGTAGTTGTCCCTCAAATATTTGGCCCTACCATTATCCACATTATTAAAACAAAAAAATTGAGCACCAATCATGAGAAATGCTTGCTAATGATCTCATTCAACCAAGCAATGGTATTTATTCATTGCTGGTGTTGCTTGTACAATAGCATGATTGATCTTGATGCATATGTATCAATTATAGAGCTCTAAACAACATCAACATCAAGAACAAATTTTTAATCCCATCAGTTGATGAGATACTAGATGAGCAATATGAAGCTCAGATCAGGCAATTATCTAGTTCGAATTCACGAAAATGATATTCCAAAGATAACTTTTAGAACCCATGAAGGCCACTATGAATTCTTAGTTATGCCATTTAGGTTAACTAATGCTCCATCAATTTTTTAAAGCCTTATGAATAATGTCTTTCAAACAATATTCTTGCAGTGCTTTATGTTAGTTTTTTTCGATGACATCCTGATCTATATCTCATCATGAAAAAATCACCTAGCTTACCTGAGATAATATTTTGAATCCTTTAAGAACATAAACCATTTTTCAAAAGTTCGAAGTGTTTTTTTGGTTCAAACTAGGTAGAGTATTTGGGGTATATTATATCCAAAGGTGTCGCTATCAATTTTTAGAAAATATCTTACATGTTGGAGTGGCCTACATCTAAAGATATAAAAGGATTGCAGGAATTTTAAAGGATTATTGGTTACTATAGAAAATTTGTCAATAACTATGGGAAGATCAGCACTCCATTAATGGTCTTATTAAAGAAAGATTCCTTCCAATGAAATAATGTTACAAGTTAACCTTTCAAGTTTTCAAGCAAGCTATGGTAACTATTCTATTACTAGTGCTTCCTAATTTCTCCAAATTTCGTGTTATAGAATGTGACTTGTCAAGCATTAGGATTGGTGTAGTCTCGATGCAAGCAAAATGACCTCTTGCCTTTACAAGCAGAGCTCTATCAGAGAAGTACTTGGGTCTTCTTGCCTATGAAAAGGAGATGATGGCTATATTACATGCTATTGATAAATGATAAAGAAGGCATTTTAGAATTTATATTGACCACCGTAATCTCAACTATTTAATAGAATCGAGAGTCTCTTTGAACGTGTGACAAAAGTGGACTACAAAACTCTTGGGATTCAACTATGAGATTAAATACATGCATGGAATAGATAAGTTACTGATGCCTTATCACGTAACATGGAGGGACAATAATATCCTATCTCCTACCCTTTACCTAATTGGATGGTGCAAGTTTGAGTAGAAACAAAACATGATGACTCCATATGGGTAATCATCCGAAAGGTTCAAAATAATTCTGATAAGCCTTCACTTTATATATATAATGGAAGGCATTTTGGATATAAAATTAGAGTGGTTCTAGGAGCCAACTCTAAGTGGCTAGGAAAGGTTTTTTTGACTTTTACATGATTCTTGGAAGGCAAGATGCTCTAGTTTTCATAAAACATACAAGAGGGTTACCAAAAGTTTTTATTGGAAGGGAATCAAAAGAGATATATTTATGAATCACAAACTTATAAGGCCATTTAACATCTTAATCACATATGATTTCTGAAAATATTATTTAAGAAATTATGAATTAAAGAAATATAATTTAAGAAATAAGCTTACATGTTTCAAAAAATTATGTACGGTTATCACCAGTGAATATAATAATTGGTATACAGCCTTTGCCAGTAGGTAAAATAGTTGGCAAACCATCATTGCTAGTAGATATAATAGTTGGTAGACTGAGATATCTAGTCCATTACTATCTTGTCATGGATATAATATGACATTAATATTTAGTCTAAGAGAATTATTAAAAAATATGATATAGCAAAATAATTAATAATTTATGAGTTTTTTTTATGCTATGATATGGTGATTTACGAAATTTGTATGATTTATGAATTTGTTTATGTTGTGCATTGGAAATGATATTTATGTAAATTATATGATTTATGCATATGCAAGAGCATGATTGATTTATGATTATCTATTATTATAAAAAATTTTTAATGATAATTATTTTTTAAAAATAACTTATTGATGTATGTACAAACTTATACTCGATCAAGTAAGGTAGTGAATGGTTATTTACTAAGTTGTAAAGCTTATTCTCTTCTTTATTTTTTTTTAGATAAATAAAGTTGGTAAGAGTGCGAAGGGATATATAAATCAAGTGGAGGTCGAGATAATATGTTTTAAATCAAAATTTGGTTGATGATTATGAAAATATGCATTATATAATTCTTGAATATTTAAATGTTGAATTTAGATACTCTATGCCTACATCTCTTTGCTTGATAAATAGAAAAATAATTTTAGATCACTTTTATAATTGAACTTTATAAGAAATTTTTATACATGTTATCTTTTGGGCACCGTATTATTATTGGTGAAACTCTATGATAGCATGGCCATGTTGTGTTCGGGATCTGAAGCACTACAAAGCAAGCACAAGATTCATTCTAAGCTCCATGTTTTACTTAATCCAGAACCAAATGTTGCCTTGAAGGTTGTTGGTGAAGAGTAAATTCATGATATTGTGTTTGAAAGGTCATTTCTTCCTTTATTGGCTTCTATCTGAAATAAGAAATCGCATGTCAATTACTTGTAATATCACTATACTTTGTTTAGTGTAGGATAATGGTTGTTTCAAGCATTTCTACAAATAACTTAAGCACATTTTTATCTTTTTGTGGATGCTAGTATCTTACATTCATATTTGGTTGCAGTTGCGATATGCAGAAGTCAAGCTTGCCGAAACTTGAATGTTTTCTGGAATTCAACAGAGTGCAATTTCTATCACTAAAAAACTAGTTTTTGGCTTGTCAAAGAGAAGGTTGATTGATGTGGATAGGTTTAGGAGTTTTAATGATTCAAGAGGATTGCTAGATTTAATGTAGACCACTTTGACTACTATGGTAGGTCTTGATGTGGACTACTTTGGTCACTATAGATAGAACTAGACAAGATTTAAGAGTGGCATGTATTACATTGGGAAACCAAATTATGAACCAAACTTCTAGATTCTACAACTTGATTATACAATACTTGAATGAGATTTTTTTTTCAAATTAAATAACTTTTTGGTATCTACAACTTAGAGCTAACCCACTAAGAGATTAAAATAGGCCAAAATTCTATCATTAGAACCTCAAAATAGAACAATCAATTTTTTTTTGAAAATGATTTAATTGAATGTTTCTTTCAATTCGTAAAAAATAGATAAACTAATAAAAGACAAAGTTGATGTAGAAAACAAGAATTACCATTTGTTGAATTTTAGTTTTTTTTTTTTTAGTCATATTTATTTTTAGAGACCGAGTTCTATTTGAAGTAGGAAAAAAATTCTACTTGAATTGTGTAAAAATGGAGCTCACTAGTATTAGAAATGGAGCTATGTATCTCAATTTATAGTGCGTGGATCATTAATGAATGAAAAGAGGATACAAATCCTATTTTTATATATTTTTATATATTTTTTTAATTTTTTAGAAGATTCAAATTGGTTGAATTGAAAAAAATATTCTTCCTTCTCATCCGAATTAATTAAACATCATTATATGTTATTTGTCAACTTTGAATTTGTTTATTTCCACAAAAGTGTTAAACCTGTGAATTTCAGTTCTGTTGTTCATTGAAGTTGATGCACAACAAAAATAGTTTTTCAACATTAAAACGTTCATTAAATATTTTTAGTTGCAATTATTTATATTTATCTTAAATGATCTATATTTTATAAAAGGGCGAGTGATCCCGCCCTCGTTTATGAAATCGAGAAAACATAACTTGGTTTCGGAGCTCCCTGACTGAAGAAAGGCTCGACTTTTTTCTTGACTTGAGAATAGGAATTTGAACAACTTCAGAGTCTTTATGAGAAGGTCTGACCTTGGCACTTGGGGGCGAACCTATGCAAGTCCTGATTTGGGCTCCTTACTAACCTCCAATCAGACATGTCTTTAAATCGAGACTACCTTCTATTTTTTGGCTTAAAACCTGAATAGAGTTCATATCCAAGAAACAAATGAGTGAACTTGAGCATTGCCTACGTATGTGAAAAACAAAAGGGAATAATTGAGTCTTTAAATTGGACACCAAGCTACATATTATTCTGAGTGTGTTTAACAAGCAGCAAATCACAGGGAAGTCAAACAAAGGACCGAGTGCTAGGTTTCATTACGGTGAATGCCAAGAAATGGCCTTTTTCCTTGCGATGGAATGTCAATAAATGATACGGATGTGTCATAAAAAATGTGTTGGTAAATGAAGGTAAACAAATTGTTACAAAGCATCAAAGATGTTGAACTGATGAAGAATATGAGATAAAAAATCTAGTGCCTGGACTCTTATATTTTACTTTGAGAGGTGCTAGGCGACGGAGACAGAAAGGTAGAAAAGCCTCCAAGGGTAAACTAAGCTAAAAGTTACACTCAATTCAAGGATGCCGACGACGAGGAGGTGTAGCTTAGAATGTCTCCATCACCAAATCCCTATACTTTGACAATAAAGAAATGCAATGATTATAAGACACAGAATATATATAATTGTTTGAATAACATTCATATTCTTAATTAGTAATAACTATGTGCAATATGAACTCTTGACCATGATTTTTAGCTCATGGAAGAGAACTCAGCTTTCTTGTTGCTTACACTCATAGGTACTGTTTGCAGGTATTCCTACTGAATATAGAGTTACTCTGGAGATGTATGTTTGGGAAGCTGATTCAATGCAGTTCCACTGAAATGGTAAAAGGTAACTAGCAATGTAAATGGGAACACAAGAAAGCCAGCATGGTGTACATTTCTTATTTTAGCTATGTGAGAAGCAGTAGGAAACATTTATTGACTGGTGTCTTATAGCCGAGAGTTGGATTGGAGGGTATACGAGAAATTAAAAGACCCGGCCGAACCCAGACTGTGATGTTGATGTAAGCTAACTCCCAGGTGATACAGCCATATATGTACCAATCATGTCACGTCTCACGCTAAACAAATTCCTAGGCAAGATAATGATGTATCTATGCAAGTAGTTGTAAGCTAGCTAGTGCAAGCTAGTGCCAAATAGCACATAATAGAGTTGTAAGCTAGCTAGTGCAAAATTTTCCATGGCATTATATATATATACATAGCACATAATAGATTTGTTTGACCCAGACTATAACTTTGCATATATCCATGCCACCCCAAGTCTCTTAAACTTTATATAAGAGTTGTTCCAATTTCTGGACGGGCTTTAACACAGTACGGTGTCTCTACTAGCCAAGTGCACTTGACAATTACTCTACCACAAGCTTAGGTACCCTGTGATGGTCCTCATACAAGCAGGCCCTCTTTCAGACTATAAGCCTAGCTAGCATACCCTTTTAACTAAATATTCGGGCAGCATTTTGTAAGAGGTGATCTTGTCTTTACTGCCCACTAAAGGATAAACCCTCATTTCCTGTGTACACAGCCACGAGAGCTAGAAGACACTCCCCACCAGTACGTATCTTACGGTGTACCCTACTCTCTGGTCCATATGCCTCTCACCAAGGATCCAGGGTGGTGAGCAAGGTTATACAGGAAGAAAAGGGTGTGAGGCTCACATGGACAACTCCCCATGGTAATTATACATGCAGGGGCTCAGTTTATCAGTTTATCTATCACTGGGCACAGGATATGAAGCAGTGAGAGAGGACCGGGAGTAGAGTAGGGTTTGTAGGCGGTGGGGAGGAGCGAAGGCCACGTCCCTCTCACACTTCCCTCATCCCAACCAAAAAGAAAAGAAAAACACTACTTTCCCCCAAGCCCCTCGTCGTCTAACAGTCACGGAAACCAAGGCCCTTTGCCCCTTTCGTGGTATAAGAAGAGGGATTAGGGAGAGGGAGAGAGAGAGAGAGAGAGAGAGAGAGAGAGAGAGAGAGAGAGAGAGAGAGAACAAAAGGGGCGCTAAGGAGAGAGAAAGCGACGGCTGGGCAGTGAAAAACTGATAGAGAACTTTCAACCCTCCTCTCTCTCTCTCTCTCTCCCCCCCTCCCCCCTCCCTCTTTCTCTCTCTCCACCATCACTTTAAAACAGCCTTCCCAACATTGCAGTCCAAAACTGCAGTCTTTGCTCTCGTCTCCACAACCTTTCTTCCATCTCTTCTATTTTTCCTTGCCTTTGTCTTCTCCTTGACTGCACTGCCATGTATCCTTGTTCCATTCATCCCCTTGCGATTTTCCTCTCATCTTATTTTAAGTTCTTTTTTGGAAACTTATCAGATCGTGTCTTTGTTTTGATTGCAGGAGACCAGAGGGGAACCCATTAGACCTCAACAACTTGCCCGAGGAATATGGTAAGCAGGCTTTGGAAGAGAGCTCGACGACAACTGCTGCATCCACCGATACTACGAGTATGTTGGAAAGGATATGAAACAATTAAGAAATATATTAAAATTTAGACAATGATTTAGGGTTTTAAAGAAAAAAGAGGATGTAGGAACGGTAAAGTTACTGGTTTATTATTTCTGGTTATAGTTTTGTCATGCGTGTTTCACTTTGTTTATTAGTTATTTATTGAATAGAATAAAATGGTACAGGGTTTAAGAAAAAGAAGAGCGAAGGAAAGGACGACAGTGCAAAGGTTTACGAGTGCCGGTTTTGCTCCCTAAAGTTCTGCAAGTCTCAAGCCTTGGGTGGCCACATGAACCGGCATCGCCAAGGCAAGAACACTGCTATATAGAAGTTGCACTGCCAGATTAGAACAACGCGTTTGATGTCCTCGATAAAATATATAAGGACTATTTTAAACTAGTCATTCATATGTACTTCGACTCCATTTTAGCAAGTGGTGTTTGAGAATTCATGTTGATTTATTTTGATTTTTGATTAGAGAGAGAGACAGAGACACTTAACCGAGCTCGTCAACTCGTGTTCAGCAATGAAGGTCTGGCTGGGGCCGGCGCTCATATGGGGTAAGTGGTCAGACCAAAGAAGCTTTGATCAATATATCCCACTTTCCATCTCTCTCTCTCTCTCTCTCTCTCTCTCTCTCTCTCTCTCTCTCTCTCTCTATATATATATATATATATATATATATATATATATATATATACATATATATATGTATGTATGTATGCTTCCCTTTCAAGGCCAGGTACTTGTTGATCTTTCATTTCCTCTTGCAACACCAAGGCTATTTTGAAACTTTTTAACTGTCTTAGAGTTTTTTTTTTTTTTTTTTATGTGAGTTAGCTGTCTTAGACATTGCCCAGTGATGTTACATCATGGATCCATGACTCTCCTCTCCTTCTCCATTATAGCTTTTTCTTTTATGAAAGTTGTTCGACAATTAATTCAGAACTTGATGATATGAATTCTTTGATCCAACCAGCAGCTTGAGAGATCTAAATCTCGGGGGCACTCAACCTATCCCTCCTGGAAGCTTCCAGCACAGAGGTGGCAGCATCGGAGACCCATGTCTTCAATACCGGGCAGTCTATCCAAGGCTAACAGCACCATCACCACCTCTGCAACCATATGTTTACCCTACCACTTCCTCACACCCCATCCCCTACCCACCATCCTACCCACCTCCCCATCCTTCTATGGGTGATTACTTCATTGGCCACGTCCTCAACAGCAGCTCCCAGCACCAAGTACATCGCCCCAGTTACGAACCTGATTCGAGCTACACTTGCTTCGGAGCCCCTCTTGCTCACGGCTCGCCCATGGAAGGGGTGCGGGCGCCTATGGGTAGAGATAGTGCTGGTAATCAAGCAGACGGGATGAATTGGAGCTGTGGTGGACATGGCCAGCACATGGATTCCTCCTCTACCATCGATCGATTTCGGGATAACTTCTGAGGATGAGTTACCGAACAGCAACCACTAGCTCATTGTGAAGGAAATAGAAAAGATGGAATTGGCCATCCAAATGAGTTACTGGAACAAACCTTTATATTTTCCTTTTTGCATGTTTTTTTTTCCGCTCAACTCTGTGGCTCTGAGAGTGAAGTGAAAGATAGAGAAATGTATATTAACTGAGAAATGTTACATTACTTAGTCTCTCTCTCTCTCTCTCCAAATTGAGCACCTTAAAAACTAAGGTTCTTCTTGGTTGAAGACTTGTTGGGACAATAGGAGAAAAAGGCTTAGAGAATGAAGGCGGCAAGGGTTTCAATAAACCCACCTTCAATATTTCTAGTTTCCCGAGCATGAGTTGTCAAAGCTAATGTTCTTAGAGCTCTGGATGCTACCAAACACTTTAATCAGTGAGTCTGAGACCGAATAAAAGTTTTCCAATTAAGTGTTACTCAAAAGCTACCCAGCTAAGATGTAGCCTGACCAGTCTATGTTCACTTTAATCCTAACTTTGGCACACAGACCACGATAGAAAGAAACAAAACAAAGCGAAACGAAAAAGAAAGGATATTTATACTGTAGCCCAGGCTCACCATCTTTTTGTTGTGCTTCCATTCTGTGTTCTATGATTGGAATGCATGAGACCACTGGAATCCAGGTAATATAACACTATGATTCAGGAATAGGCTCATGTCTACTTTTCGAGCAACATTATGATTGTGGATTAATTGGACTATTAATTCCTGAATGGAAGCCGTGAAGCTGCATTGGTGGGGCAGGTGGTGTGTCAAGATGCCAAGAGTGCATTAGAGCTCCGGCATGGTTGGATTCCGTTGTGTGGTAATCGAGAGAAGTTGGTGAGGAAGTCCTTTGAGAAATAAAGGCAGCCAATGCCGAAGGGACAAGTAGTTTTTTAGTTTTTTCCTGATGATCCCAAGTGCAGATATATTAATCTCTTTTAGAGCATATCCAACTCAACGAACGGTTGCAAGGAAATGCAAGACACGAGCAATTTGAACAGTTCAGCAAGATGCCTGAATTCTAAGAATAGAAATGAGAGTGAGAGATCCCCATTCCAACATTAGCAATTGCTAAATGCATGGATCTAATATGTTGAAGCTACAAATCTAAAGCCAGATTTCAACTTTAATCAAGTTGAGACGTCTTGGGAGATGACACACATCAAAGGTGATGTCATATGTCACGGAGCTTGAGTTCAACGCTCCATCTTCTTCTACTTCCCTTCCATATTCGGTCCTCCCGTTGTTCTATACCTCTGGATCTTTATTGTATTTTATTCTTTTTTTTTGGGTGGGGGGGGAGGGGTAATTTGCAGATGACCAGCCGTTCACCTTCTGTCTCTGTACATGGTAGAGCTGGCTTTTGTTTGGAATAAGAACAATGTAAAAATGGCTGTAATTATGGCTCAACCCGGAAATCTCTATGTTCAGGTTTCACCGCTTGCCTATGGGAAGAGAAATTATTGCATGGACCTGGTCCAAGTGGACCGGGGCAAATCTCGGAGCATATGCACGGTGGATAACGAGCAAACGGGAATGGGTGAAATACAAGGGAGTAATGTCGCGTGTTGTCCACCGTGAGATTTGGCGTGGTCAATTAGGACCCGGTCCATGCAAATGGAGAGGGGTCTATGATGGTTTACATGGAACCCATTGTCAAGATAATTTGGGAGCACCATCGGTCTGGGGAGCATCATCAGTACAACGTTGATAAGTTGGGAGCACCGTCAATGCAATGGTAACTATATATATATATATATATATATATATATATATATATAGTTAGATTAGAGTAAGGTGGGTCGGATTTGGATTCAAACTCAGTGAGATCAAAACTCTACAACGATGATTCTACATCAATATAAAATTATATGATTAAAAGACTCCTACACAACAAATAGTCAAAATTTGCATAGCCTAAACAATTTTTTTATTACTTGATGCTTAGACTAGAAATTTCTAAAATATATAATTTTTGGTGTATAAGTAGTTTTATAGTTTAAATTATCGATATAGGATCTTCATTATCTAATTTTGATGTAACTGAATCTAAGCTTAAATCTGCTTGACTTCATCTAAGTCTATCCCTTCCCCCCCCCTCTCTCTCTCTCTCTCTCTCTCTCTCTATATATATATATATATATATATGTATATATTCCACCTTTTCAAAATTATTCTCATTCTATAGAAATTAACTCACAAGTTTTTAATCTTTTAATAAACATATGCATTCCGTCTTCGATCATATAATTGATAAAGGAGCTTTTAGATTAGTCCAAAAGATACGTCCAAAGCACTATTAATTGGTCCCATTCCATTAATTTAATTCTTTTGGCATAATCTTTTGGCGTTTTGCTTCTTTCTGCTCTTTTTTCTTTCCATATATTTTTGTTTATGTTGAAGAAAATGTGGATATATACACACACAAGCCTGGGAATCCTCGTAATAAGAGAAAATGATAAAACAAGATAGAAATTATGCACCTTATTCCTGGAAAGAAAAAGCTAGCCTGAATTTGATCAGATTTATTTGAGATCTATTTAGATATTATTTTATCACTATCATTGCCCTTGCAATTGAGATAGATATGTCATATTTATAAAATGTGTTGACTCTTATCTTGATTTTGATGAATAACAAAATACTTAAATATATTTGAGTACTAACTGTGTTAAAAGTATGTTTATCAGAATAAGGTACTCATCAAAGCTATACTGTGTTGAAGAATTCAAATGCTTGTCAAACTGTTGAAAAAGTCATCTAAATTAATGAAATTTCAAGTTATATGGACTTTGGCACGTAAGAATGACATTGAAGAACTCAAGTTTTGAATTTGGACAAGTTTTAGCAAAAGTCTCAACCAAGTGTCGACTCATGAAGATCAAGTATTAACTCAAGAAGTCGACTCACAGAACTTTGTGCTGATATGCAAAAAGAGTTTCAACTGGCATGCATGAAGTGTCAACTCATGAAATCCAAGTGTCGATACATGAGTCGACTCATGGTCAAGCAAGTGTCGACTCAAGGTCTAAGACCAAAAATGATACAGAATATGTAGGTTTTGAAATTTTGTCTAAGTGTTGACTCATGAAGATGAAGTGTCGACTCAAGTGTCGACTCATAAGAAGTGTCGATGCACCAGAATACTACAAAGAACTTCAGAAAATATTTTTGACCTGGCGTCGACTCAAGTATCGATACATGAGTCGGCTTATGATTTGAAATGTCGATACCTGAAAGTTTGGATGAACAGTAAGGTTAGTTTTTTGAAGTGTAGAACTTCTCCAATTTATTTCTAACAGCTATTTTCTCCTCTCCAATGATCATAAACGGTTATTTAAGGCTTGGAAAAGTATTTAAAGTCCACTAAACACAAGAAGAAAGTAATTCATTGATTATACATTAAAAGTTCATTGAGTATTCATTACTTGTGAGTGAAGTTGAGCTTTCAAGCATTCAAGAGCATTCGAGTCTAATTCTCAAGCATTGATTAAGGCTTCAATAACTTGGAGACAAGCTTCTCAACTGCAATCAAAGAGTTTCAAAGAGATATTTGATTTTATTTTGAGAAAGCTTATTGTATCTTTCATCATACTTGATTTATCTTGTTGTTCCTAGTTTCAAGTGAATTAAAACTAGTGCTTGGTTGTTGGTGAGCCTTGTTTGAAAAATCAACTAGGTTGTTGGTGAGCTTTATTTGAAAACCAACTAGATTGTTGGTAAGCCTTGTGAAAAACTAACTAGATTTTTGGTTAGCCTTGTGAAAACCAAGAGATTTTGATTAGTGAGCCCGGAAAAATTAATCTACTGTAATCAATGAAGGATTATAATGAAATACCCAAGTGGACCTTAGGGAGTGGACGTAGGTGCTTGGTATGCATGAACCACTATAAATTCTTTATTTGTGATTGCTTATCTTTCTTCTCTTGTATTTACTTTATTACTTCTGCTGCATACTCTTGTTAAGCACACAAATACTTGCAAACACACTAGCACTTGAATTTAATCTTTACAAAAAATTTTTAAAACCCAATTCAACCCCCTCTTGGATTACTTTAGCTAGACAACAAGTGGTATCAAAGCCTTGTACTCAGCTTGTAGGTCTAACCATCTTGAGTTAAAGATCTATAGCAGTCTTTATAGGTACTAGTGTTGTTGAGGATCAAGTTTCAAATGTACCACTACTTTTTAATGACACAAATTATATATATTGGAAAACTTGCATGCGAACTTATATGCATTCTATTGATTACAATCTTTGGAAAGTTATTGTTAAAGGTTCTCATGTTCCTTCGATTTTGGTTAATGGCATTTTCATTTCCAAGCTTGAAGAGGATTGGGATGCAAAGATATTAAGCAATCCGAGCTTAATGCCAAAGCAATAAGTTTGCTTTATTGCGCATTGGATCTTAGTGAATTCAATAAGATATCCACATGTACGTCGGCAAAGAAAATTTGGGACATACTTGAGGTTACTCATGAGGATACCCATCAAGTGAAGAATATTAAAGTGAATATGCTTATTCATACATGTGAAATATTTAGAATGGAGTCAAATGAATCAATAACTGATATATATACAAGATTTACCAACATTGTAAATAGTATAAAAAGTCTTGGCAAAGTAATGTCTAACGCTGACCTTGTTAATAAAATTCTTAGATCTTTGCCAACTTCATGGAATCTGAAGGTCATGGCAATCCAAGAAGCAAAGGATGTAGAGACATTTTCTTTGGAGCAACTTGTTGGTTCACTCATGACTTATGAGTTGAACTTAAAGCAAAATCAAATGGATGCGGATAGAAAGAAGAAAATAATTGCTCTTAAATCCACTACACCAAATGAGCCTTCAAGTGATGAGTCGGAAGAAGGTGATGATAATGATGAGGAGGCTCTTGTGGCTAGGAAGTTTATAAGATTCATGAGGAAGAAAAAGTATTCTTATAAAAAGAAGCCACAAAAAGGTGAGCCCGGTAAAGATAAAGGCAAAACAAAGAAAAAAAAAGAGAAGGAGAAGGAACAACTAATATGCTTTGAATGCAAAAAGCCTAGTCACTACAAGGTTAATTATCCTCTTCTTAAAAAGTTTAAAAGGAAGTTCAAGAAGAAAGCAATGATGGCAACTTAGAGCAACAGTGAAGACTCCAGTTTAGAGGAAGAACAACAAGAAATCACCAATCTCTATCTCATGGCAATTGAAAACGAGGTACAATCTGAACTTGAATTTATTTTTGAAGAACTTAGAGATGCTTTTGATGAATTTGTGCATGAGTATAAATTGCTGAAAATTGAGCACAAAAGGTTGAAAAAGCATGCTAATTCTTCTTCTATTGAAAATAACAATCTTGTTAATGAAAACAATGATCTAAAAGCCAAAATTGATGTTTTGGAAAAAGAAAAGAATGCACTTTCAAAAGAAATAGAAGTTTTAAAAATATCCAAGGCTTTTGTTTCAAATAATGAGCTTATAAAGAAAAACAAAGACCTTGAGCTAGAAAACAAAAAGTTAAAAGATGAGCTTGATAAAACAAAACCTTTTGTTGAAAAGTTTACTTTCAATTTTGAAAAACTAAGCCTACTTTTGAACAATCAAAGAACTATTTTTGATAAAGTTGGACTTGGTTACTGTTGCCGATCTCGCCGCCGTGCCCGTGCTTCGGAACCGCCGATCCTACTAGACCGTCTCGCTCCTGGGGCCTCCTGGCTGGACCGAACCTGCAAGGCAAGGTCAGAAGACCTTGGCTGGGGATTCCGGCGAGGGAGCTCCGATGATCAAGTCAGTAGACGGCGAGAGGGAACAGACTCTCTGGGACGGGCCCCCGAAGGAGTCCCAGACTCAGAGAATGTGCTAGCAAGAAAGGTGCCAGAGAGAACAGAAACCTGGCTGGGCTCCTTTGCCGAGCTCACGCCAAGCGATCCCCTCTTGGAACCTTGGATCTTGCTCTTGAAGCGGAGTTTTTCAGCCTTTGTTTCTTGCTTGCTCTACTTCACTTACCTTGTCGTCTATTTTCTCCTTCCTTTTATCTCCTCTCGTTGCCTGCTCGTTTTCCGCTCCCGGGAGGCTCCCTTGTCGCTCTCGTCTCCTTCTCTCCACCCCTTTCTCTTTCCCCTTCTGGTTCAGAGGGCTGGGCGGCTTTCCGGCCTCGTTTGCCGAGTCCAGCGGGGAAAGACTAAGGGAGGGGGCACTGGTCAGACTGCCGACCGGACCTCGGGCCGAGCGTGAGCGCTCTCCTTCCCAGGCACCGGTGGTGTCCATTATCGGGTCCTGTTTTGTCAGGGCCTCGTCTCTCGACTGCGGAACATGTCGGGCCGACATAAGTGATGTTTCGCGTGCCACCGCCATTCGTACGGGGCACCTTTCTTGAGGTGCGGCGCGCATGGCTCGAGGGGCAACCTTGGAGCCCGCGCCTCCATTCTTCGGGACCTTCTCTGTGCGAGCTGGCCGACCTCGGCCGAGGTGGACCCCTCCTGGGTGGACACCTGGCGGGGCGGCAGAAGGATGCCCGGCTTCGGCTGAGGTGGTCCCGTCTCCGGGCGCCACCTGGCGAAGGAGCGAATGGGCCCGGCTCGACCTCGACCGATGGGGGACCGTCTCAGGGTGCCACCTGGCGAGGGAGCGGGGAAGCAGCCGACCTTGGCCGAGGTGGACCCCTCCTGGGTGGGCACCTGGCAGGGCGGCAGAAGGACGCTCGGCTTCGACCGAGGTGGTCCCGTCTCCGGGCGCCACCTGGCGAAGGAGCGAAGGGGCCAGGCTCGACCTCGGCCAAGGTGGGACCATCTCAAGGTGCCACCTGGCGAGGGAGCGGGGGAGCAGCCGACCTTGGTCGAGGTGGACCCCTCCTGGGTGGACACCTGGCAGGGCGGCAGAAGGATGCTCGGCTTCGACCGAGGTGGTCCCGTCTCCGGGCGCCTCCTGGTGAAGGAGCGAAGGGGCCCGGCTCGACCTCGGCCGAGGTGGGACCGTCTCAGGGTGCCACCTGGCGAGGGAGTGGGGGAGCAGCCACCTTGGCCGAGGTGGACCCCTCCTGGGTGGACACCTGACGGGGCGGCAGAAGGATGCTCGGCTTTGGCCGAGGTGGTCCCGTCTCCGGGCGCCACCTGGCGAAGGAGCGAAGGGGCCTGACTTGACCTCGACGAGGTGGGACCGTCTTAGGGTGCCGCCTGGCGAGGGAGCGGGGGAGCCACCGACTTCGGCCGAGGTGGACCCCTCCTGGGTGGACACCTGGCGGAGCGGCAGGAGGGCCCGGGCCGAGCTTGACTTCGGCCGGGTCGATAACGTCTCAGGGTGCCAACTGGCGGGGCGGTCGGGGGGCCCGGGCCGAGCTCGACTTCGGACGTGTGGGAGCCGTAGCTGACTTGGCCAAAAAAAACCTCCACGTGGCTCGAATCACGCCCGACGAAATCTGAGACCCGCCACGTCATCGTTACGCCCGTAACAGTTACAAACAATAAAAGAAACAAAAATTATTGAAAAACTTCTTTATTCTTGCTTCTACTAGTGTTACATGTTTTCGTTGCAAAAAATTTGGACATAAAGCTTATCAATGCAATCTTAGAAATGTAAATAAATCTAGAAAAGTTTAGGTTCCAAAAGGAACCATTACTACTAATTCTAAAGGATCCAAGATGGCTTGGATACCTAAAGTAAAAACTTGATCTGTTTTATATGTGTCTTTCAACCAAAGAGAAGAGGAGATTATAGTATCTTGATAGTGGTTGCTCAAGATACAGACAGGAGATATGAAACAATTCACCTCTCTTGAAGCTTTGAATAGAGGGAATATAACTTTTGGGGATAATGGTAAAGGCAAAATCATTGGTATCGGTAAAGTTTACATTTCTCCATCCACCTTTATTGATAATGTATTGTTAGTAGAAGGATTAAAATATGACTTACTTAGCATTAGTCAATTTTATGATAAAGATTTTAAAGTAATTTTTGAATCATCTCTTTGCATGGTATCTAGTCTTGATGATAATGGAGTAAAATTCATTAAAAATAGGCATGGCAACATCTACCTTGTTGATCTTGACAATTTACCTATACAAGATGGTGAATTTCTAGTTATAATGAATGCCATAATTAATGAGACTAGTTGATTATGGCATCATAGATTAGGTCATACAAGCATGCATTTACTTTTCAAATTATGCAAAAAGGATTTAGTTAAAGATATACCAAAATTTAGATTTGAAAAAGATAAAATTTGTGATGCTTGTCAATTTAAAAAATAAACAAGAACATCTTTTAAAACTAAAGGAATTGTTTCAACTTCTAGACCACTAGAACTTCTCCATATGGATCTCTTTGGACTAACTAAGACCACAAACCTAGGAGGCAAAAGATATGGATTAGTTATAATAGATGATTTCTTGCGTTTTACATGGATTTTATTTTTAGCACATAAAGATGAATCTTTCATTGTTTATACTAAGTTTTATAGAAATGTTTCAAATAAAAAAGATACTTCTATTATTTATATTCGTAGTGATCATAGTATTGAATTTGAAAATCAAGATTTTGAAGATTTTTGTAATGAAAAAGGTATTGAACATAATTTTTTTATACCTATGATACCTCAACAAAATAGGATGGTAGAAAGAAAAAAATAAAACTTTAGAAGAAATGGCATGCATAATGCTTTGCAAAAATAACCTTCATAGATATTTTTGGGCCAAAGCTGTTAATACTGTCTGTTATATTTTAAACCGAGTTTTAATCTGACCAATTTTAAAGAAAACCTCCTATGAACTTTGGAGAGAAAGAAAATATACTTTAAAGTATTTTCGTATATTTGGTTGTCGATGTTTTATATTGAATAATGAAAAAGAAAATTTAAGCAAATTTGATACCAAATCAGATGAAGGTATCTTCTTAAGATACTCTACATCTAGCAAGGCATACAGAGTTTTTGACAAAAAAATACTTGTAGTAGAAGAGTCTATGCATGTCATGTTTGAAGAGTCTACTAATAAGTCCTCTAAAAAAGAGGATGCTTTTGATGATATTGCAGGTATTGAAGGACTTAAGAAGCTGACTCTGGATGATCATCCTTCCAAGGAAAGCAAAGAAGATCAAAATGAGGAGAATGAAGAAGTCACAAGATCCTCACCAAAGGACAAGGATCTATCCAAAGAATGGAGGTATGCTTATGGACACTCTAAAAAATTAATCTTAGATGATCCATCAAAAAAGGTAAGAACTAGATCTTCTATTAGAAATGAATGTAATTATATTGCTTTTGTTTAACAAATAGAACCTAAATATATTGAAGAAGCTAAAAAAGATCCAAATTGGATGATTGCTATGCAAGAAAAATTAAATCAATTTGAAAGAAATAAAGTTTGGACACTAATTGAAAAACCATCTAATGCTTTCATAATCGGTACTAAATGGGTATTTAGAAATAAATTGGATGAAAATGGAATAGTAACTAGAAATAAGGCTAGGTTAGTTACTAAAGGCTACAATCAGGAGGAAGAGATTGATTTTGATGAAACTTTTGCTCCTGTTGCAAGACTTGAGTAATTAGACTATTGTTAGCATTTGTATGTTTTATAAATTTTAAATTATTTTAAATGAATGTTAAAAGTGCATTTTTGAATGGTTATATTGCTGAAGAAGTTTTTGTAGAACAATCACCTGGTTTTGAAAATCATGCATATCTTGACTATGTTTTCAAATTGCACAAAGCACTTTATGGTTTGAAACAAGCCCCCCGTGCATGGTAGGTTAAGTAAATTTTTAATTGAAAATGGTTTTACTAGGGGTCATGTAGATACAACCTTATTTTTTTAAAAAAAGATTGATGATCTCTTAGTAGTATGATCTATATTGATGATATCATCTATGGTGCCACTAATGAATCTTTTTGTCAAGAATTTGCTAAGCTAATGTAGGAAGAGCTCGAGATGAGCATGATGGAAGAATTGTGCTACTTCCTCGAACTCCAGATCAAATAAATAAATGAAGGGATTTTCATCAACCAAGCTAAATAAACAAAGAAGATTCTAAAAAAGTTTGGGATGGAGCAAACTAAACCTATTGGTACACCATGAGTCCTTCATGTAAGCTTAACAAGGATGAAACTAGTAAGAAAGTCGATCAAAAACTTTATATAGGTATCATTGGATCTTTATTATACTTAACTACAAGTAAACTAGATATTATGTTTAGTGTATGCATGTGTGCTAGATATCAGTCTGAGCCTAAGAAATCATATTTATTAGCTATTAAATGCATACTTAGATATTTATTTGGTACTCTTGTTATTAGATTTTGGTACTCTAAGAATTCAACTATAGATTTAATTGCATATTCTAATGCTGATTTTGCTAGCTATAAGTTAGATAGAAAAAAGTACTTCTGGAACTTGTCAATTTCTTGAAATTAATTTAATCTCATGGTTTAGCAAGAAATAAAATTTAGTTGCACTATCTACAACTGAAGCTGAATATATGCAACTGGAAGTTGTTGTGCTCAAATCTTATAGATTAAACAATAGCTCAAGGACTTTGGCATTAAATTAACTAAGACATCCATAAGATATGATAATACAAGTGCAATTAACTTAATTAAGAATCCAGTTCAACACTCAAGAAGTAAGCATATAGAAATTAGACATCATTTTATTAGAGATCATGTTCAAAACAATGATGTTATGCTTGAATTTATTTGTACTAAAATATAATTAGCTGATATTCTGACCAAGTCTCTTAATGAAGATAGGTTTAGTATGATTGAAGAGAGTTAGGAGTCATTAATCCTTTTGATTAGATCTCAATCATTTCTAATGACCTTTGAAATTCCTTTTGAAAATTTCATGATCAAATGTCCTTGAAGGTCATATTCAATCATTTATTGGCCATTAAAATCAATTATCTTGATTTTCTATGATTTTTTCCTATTTTTTTGATTTTTTTCAAAGTGTTGACACTTGGACTTAAACCCGTGAGTCGACACTTGACCGGTGGGAACCGATGAAGAAATAAGAAAAATGATATAATTTTTCTCATTTTTTCCTCCCATCTTCTTGAGCCGACACATCCCCTTACTATTTCCTAACTTTTGTTAGCTTCCATTCAATTTACAAACAGTTTTATTTTGTTTTTTAGCCCTCTTTCCCTCTCATTTTCTTTGTTCTTCATGGTTTCATCGTGATTCCCTTATGCATTTCCCTTTCCATCCTTGTTTTCTTATTTTTCTTGAACCATGGGACCCAGGAAGTAGTTGGTTAGGAGGCCATGTTCAGTATTACGGGGTGCGGAGTGGCGCACGAAGGCTCAATATGACGATCAGTCTATAGAGGCAGCAACATATCCTGAGATCCCAGTTCAACCTCCACCAGTCCCTAGGGCAAACCACATGGCTTCCAAAGCCATTGTTGGGGGCCGAAGAGTGAATTTTGACTTTATGGACCAGCAGCATTTTTGGATTGGTGATTGGCTGAGAGAGGCTGGTCTGGCACAGTTTTGTTCCCTCAGAGGGAGGTTCTATCCAGCATTGATGAGATAGTTTTATGGTACCCTGGTTCGAGGTGTTGATGGTCGGATTGCAGAGGTGCGAGGGATTTTTATTCCAGTGACAGTAAAGATATTGAGTCGAGTATGGGAGATCCCGATGATAGGGACAGTCACAGACTCACTTGTAGACAGGATCAGTGGCTATAGGTGTATCTTTGAGAGAGATGACATAGGAGAGGGAGCTAGCATTGTTGCTTCACGGCAATCACCAGAGATGCGACTCCTTCACCACATAGTTGCCTGGATCTTGTTACCGAAGACCGGGAGGTTCGACTTCATCATTGAGAGAGAGCTTCTTGTGATGGTTGCCCTGATATAGAGGACTCCAGTATGCCTACCTGTGCTCATGATACATCAGATGACGGAGGCAGTGACTAGCAAGAGACTTTGTCTACCATATAGGATGGGTCTCACTATATTGTTTAGGGCATATGGAGTGGACCCTGACGGAGAGCCATACCGATAGCTACTCCATACAGATGTGTATGATGAGAGGTCACTACATCGCATGGGCTATCCAAGCACCAAGGTCAGTGGAGATGGAGAGTTTCTGGAGATACAGCTGACTGGGACTCAGATGATGTTGATGCAGATGCTGAGGAGGAGGATATACATAGAGATGAGACTGGGCCTTCTGAGCCATCATGTGCTACTCCAGAGCTGCACGCCGAGCCATCAGTACTGGCACATGCTGAAATGCCACCTCCTGGAGATTTTATTATTGACAGGATCACTCGATTAGAGGATGAGATGCAGATCATTAGACAGCGAGTAGATTTGATGCATGTGGAGATGAGATCAAGTTTTCAGGAGATGAGGGAGGGATTTTCCTCAGTATTGGCTGCTTTACAGGGATTATCTTATAGCAGGCCACCTTCACCTCCACCAGCACCACCGCTCCGCCAGCTCCACTTGCAGATATTGAGATAGGAGATGGCCAGGATGATTCATCCGCTGATTTTGATGTTGTCGACTTCATAACAAATCCTGAGCCATACACTACAGCTAACCAGCATGCTGAGCCCACAGCTGATGTGAAGAGATCTCATGAGGATGCTCCTATCCCATACAGTCCAGCTGTTCAGACCCCTGTCCTTTCGAGTACCCTCATTATACCTGATTCTTCAGATCTAGTTGTTTCAACACCTATCCTTTATTCTGATCCATCTACTGACTTATGTACACCATTTTCTATACATCATACCATCTCTGATCTCGATAGGACACCAGTTTTACATTCCATATCTCTACCTAGTTTCTCTTTATCCAAAGAGTTAGGATCTTACTGTTGCCTAGCTAGTAGCCCAAGAGGGGGGGGGGGGGGGGGTGAATTGGGCTTCTTAAAATAAAACTTTTCAAGATATGCGTCGATGAAACATAATTCAAGTGCTTGAGAACAACAAGTGTTTGTGTGCAATGCAATTATATGCAGTGGAAAGAAATAAGCAATTCCAAAGTAAATTAAGCAAATAGAGATAAAGCAAGTAATCACAAACACAATAATTTATAGTGTGTTGCCCAGGTGGCTTTCCAAGAGGGGGGGGTGAATTGGAAATAAAAACTTTTCATAATTATGTGCATTTTGAAATTCTTTTGTGTTGTGGTGCGATATGCAATGTGGAAGTGATTAAGTAAAAGCAATAGAGCAATAAGAACACAATCATAAATACAAGGAAATAGAGTGGTTCGGAGCAACCGGCTCCTACGTCCACTATCCAAGCACCACTTGGGATTTCCACTATATCCCCCAAACCGAAATACAGTCAGATTGTTTTACCAGGCTCACAATCCAAACCTATACACTTTAGTTTTACTGGGATTACCAAAGAAACCCTAACTCCCTTTGGCTTTAAACGGGATTACCAAAGAAAACCCACACACTTGGTTTTAGACCAGGATTACCAAGAACCCAACTTAGGTTTTACAAGGTTCACCTAAAAACCTTCAACCCTATCTTAAGACACAGCCCCTTGTTGTTCTTAGAGAGAAACAAAAGATAAAGAAATGATAAGCAAGCAACTACAACAAACCGAGTTTGTTTAAGTGTTGCCGATGTAGATCAAGATGAAGTCAAGCATTGAATGCTCTTTAATGCTCTTCAAGCTGCTTCCTTGCTTCTTCAATGAGTGGATTCAATGATGGAGTAGAGTTGGTGAAGCTTTGAATCCAACTTGAAAGCTCTTTGAGGTAGGTAGTTGAAAGACTTGAAGGCTCTTTGATTTCTCAAGATAATTCCATAATAAAGCTCTAATAATTGTTTAATCATTCAAAAATAGTTCCTTTTATAGTTTTTCAAGATATATGACCATTGTAGGGTCTAGGGATTCGTGAAATAGCTGTTGGAGACGAATTGGAGTTTAAATTTCAACTTCAGCAACTAGCCGTTGGAGTGCAGAAAACCGCTCCACGAGTTGGCTCAAGTTCCAGGAGTCGGCTCGAAGTCTCAAACAGCTTAAAATGAAATTCTGTAAGAGTCGACTCTTCTGGCTGGAGTCGACTCTTGCCTTCAGTCAAGTCAAAACCATAAATACCTAGAGTTGGCTCTTCAGTGCAGAGTTGGCTCGAGTTCTCAGACCTTCAAAATACATAACTCTGGACGAGTCGGCTCTTGGGGCTTGAGTCGGCTCGAGGTCTCAGGCTTCAAAAAATTACTTTCTTCCATGAGTCGGCTCTTAGGATGGGAGTCGGCTCTTGATACTGAAACACTGAAACTTCCTTTATGCCGTGCCGCCATGAGTCAGCTCTTGCAAATCTTCAAAAAATGCTTCAAGCTTCTCCAAAAATCTTCAACATTGAATCAACTAGAAGCTAATCTACATACTCTATAAGTTTTACAATTTTCAGCCCATTTTACAGGATTACAAGATTGATAAAGCTAGGGCTTCTACAAGTTCAAGTTTATAAAACTTTATACACAATTGAATTACCTTCCAATCAGTTCGAAAACAATTTTAAACTAAAGGTAACCAATTTTCTGCAAAACTTTGAAAAGAATTAGTATCAAATACATGCTTCAATATTTTTTGATCATCAAAATCATTCCACGGGTCAACAATCTCTCCCTTTTTGATGATGACAAAATACTAGGCATGAATAAAAATTAAAAGCACTTTACAATTGCAGTATATTCAAATTTATGTGTATCACACATATTAGATATCAATGTATCAACATAGTGTACCACAATGTATCATATGTGTCAAATGTATAAAATTGAACACTATCAACATAAAGTATTATATGTATCAATACAATGTATTTTCCATATCACATGAACAATATGTATCGAAACATGATGTGTCAACACAGAATATATCAAGAGTATAATTTATATAGTGCGTATCAAAACTTATAGAATTAACAAACATTTGAAGTGAATTTCAAGATAATATTTGAGGTAGACTCCCCCTTACTATTTGTAATGGCATTCCTTCTAAATTTCATCATATTTTCATTTTAACATTCATATTTTCATAACAAACACCAAATGTTCATAACAATCAACATCATCAACATCCATATAGCTTTTTCATGCATAATTTCCAAAATAAACACAGTCTTTTCAAATTTTCAGATAAAATTGTGAATTGAGTATTATATTATAGCTATCTCATGCACAATCTCCGTTCTCCCCCTTTTTGTCATCAACAAAAGGCATATAAGAGAACATTCATTTACAATAATTCAGACATAAGAATAGAAATGTATCATGAAAAGTGATATCTATATATATATAGAAAAAGTCAGTACAAAATGTATATGATACTTTACAGATGTGCCACGGCACGACAAAATAGTATCATACTATCAAAATACAACAAACATAGAGTCCTAAAACAACAAGCTAAAAGTCTAAAAACATCAAAAAGAAGGGCTAGGATCATCACTATCAGGTTCTTTCTCTTCAGAGGAGGAACCGACTTCTAAGATTCTTGGACTAGGTTTGAATTTAGGAAATCTAGGTCTCAGATCCCTAATCCTAGTCCTAGTAGGAGTAGCAGTCCTAGACCTTTTAGTTTTAGCTTTAACTTTGGCTTTGGACTCTGAAGATATAACAATAGGTGTAGGTCTGGCAGTTGGTGGATCACAGGATAATGCCAAAGTGTTGGTGGTCGAAAGTATCTAGGTAGCCAGAGTGTGTCCAACCTCAGATCCTGTAGCCTCCATACTAGCCTCGGGCTCAACATCAGTAGGTGTGGCATGAGAAGGTACATCACTGGAATGTGCCGCCGGTCCCTGCTCTCTATCAGTGCCAGTGCCAGGTGCTGTGGAAGTCGATGGTACATGCTGGCTGGCTGCAGAAAGCTATCTCAAAATAGTCATAATATCATGAAATTCCTGGTGCATTTCAGATCGGAGTAGAGTGATCCTACTATCAGTGTCTGATCTGAGACATGAAATCTCCTCCAATACTCTCTGAAGTCTGTCCTCAATATCATGTCTAACAGCAGTGGATCTCCCAACTGGTGAATGAGATGTAGTAGGAGCTAGCTCTGATGGTCCAGCCTCATCAGCCTGTGCCTCAGTCTCCTCACCAAGTCTCTGAGCTGCATGTGTGTCATCCTCTGAATCATCCAAATATGCCATAGGAACACCAGAAGTCTTCCTGACCCAGTTGCCATCAACTTTAATGAATCCCATTCTAGTAAGGGATTTCACGGTATACCTGTCAGTATGCAGCAACAGTCGGCTATCCTCTCCAGTCAGATCTACGAGGGCATCCTGGAATAACAGTGTAAAAACCATGCCGTATGGCAGACAAGCCCGTGCCCTTTGGGCTGCCTCCCTCATCTGCGATATCATGATAAATGGCAAGTTGAGGGCCTCCTCCTCAATCAGTCACCTCATAAACATAAGGTCACGCTCGCTGACCCAGTCAAATCTCCTCATCTGGGGCAAGAAAATCCTGCTGATAAAATTATGCAATAGCCTCATCTCCAATGATAGCTGATTTGCACTCGCATGTACAATGCCTTTCACATTTGATCTCTCTAATATGAGTCTGAGGGTCTTTTGTTTCTCTTTTAAAACTAAATAATACTCCCCTTCTTTTGGTATATTTAGTAAACTTGAAAGCTTCTATTCACTTATCTTTATATGCTTCCCTTTAACTATCCCTTCTAAATGAAATGCTCCCAGTGACATATTCTCAAAAAATTGACAAACTAAATTCAGATATGTCAGAACATTCAATAGGCAAAAATCTTTCCATCCCTGTTTTTCAAGCCAATCCCCTATGGTGGTGTTTGGATGTTAAAAAGTTAACCCTGGAATAGGGATAGTAATTCCTGGGAATTAGTTGGTATTCTCGTTTTCTGTTTGGTTGGAAGTATGGAATAAGGTGGTTATTCCAGTGCAATTAATGCAGTCTTATTCCTATTTGTGTTTGGTTGACATGAGAATAAGGCTTTATTCTTGGAGGATAGTGGATGAATTTTATTAAAATGATAAAATTACCCTTGAAGATTATAATGTAGAAAATGTTAATTATTTTTTTAGTAAATTATATTTAAGTTGGCAAATTTCCATGTTAACATGGATAGGGATATCAATTTAGATATGATTATCTCCAATAAAATATTATAAAATTGTTAATATTTTTATTAAAAAAATTATTATCAAATAAAAATGAATAAAAAAAATTTTAGGCATTAATTTTAAGAAAATTAATATTAATTAATAATAATTTTTTATTAGTTATTTTGATAATAATATATTATTAAAAAAATATGATCAAATAAATTTCACAAAATATAATTTCTACAAGAAATTGTATTATGATCCAATATATTTCATAACACAACATCAATGTCATACAAGACCAAAACAAGAATACACCTAACAGATGAATATTGGCAAAGGCTCTGTTGACTTCAAATCCTTCGACGCAGCCGATTAGATTGGATATATATTTTTCTATGACAATTATGTATCCAGCAATATAGAACATAGCCTTCTAAGAACCCGGACATTTAATTATACAACTTCAGACTAATTCAAATGGCAAAATTAAAACCTGGGCATTTGAAAATGCAAATTCATTATACTACATATAAACCTGGGCATTTCAAAATATAAACCTGGGCATTGCAATATAATAAATCATCCATAACACATGGCACAATACAAACCTGGGCATTTCAATATACAACTTCAGACCAATTCACATAGCAAAATTAAAACCTGTGCATTTGAAAATGCAAATTCATTATACTACATATAAACCTGGACATTTCAAAATATAAACCTGGGCATTGCAATATAATAAATCATCCATAACACATAGCACAATACAAACCTGGGCATTTCAATATACAACTTCAGACCAATTCACATGGCAAAATTAAAACCTGGGCATTTGAAAATGCAAATTCATTATACTACATATAAACCTGGGCATTTCAAAATATAAACCTGGGCATTGCAATATAATAAATCATCCATAACACATAGCACAATACAAACCTGGGCATTTCAATATACAACTTCAGACCAATTCACATGGCAAAATTAAAACCTGTGCATTTGAAAATACAAATTCATTATACTACATATAAACCTGGGCATTTCAAAATATAAACCTGGGCATTGCAATATAATAAATCATCCATAACACATGGCACAATACAAACCTGGGCATTTCATTATATAACTTCAGACCAATTCAAATGGCACAATTAGAACCTGGGCATTTCAAAATGCAAATTCAGATACACCATATAAACCTGGGCTTTTCAAAATATAAACATGTGCATTGCAATATAATAAATCATTCAGTACACATGGGAAAGAGAAAAACCTGGGCATTTCAATATATTACTTCATCCAATACAAATGGCACAGTACAGACATTGGATAAATGATCTGAAAGGCTTTAGATGAGAGCATGCTTTCATTACAAATATATGATGATTGTTTAACATGACAGATACTTCATCATAATAGGATAACATACTGTTTCACAATTTTTGTATTACTGTCGAAACAATGTAATCCCAAATGATACTACAAAATAGTAACTAAGAAATACAACATTCAGTTCGATACAAGGCACATTATAATGAATATCCGCAACATCATTTTGATAAAGGTACATATTGCAGATAGTGACAGCAGTGGCAATCATCAGTCTTGTTCACTCCATCAAAGTCCATCACCACAGCAACTTGTAAGCTGCAAAAAATAAAAGAAAATAGTAAGTAATTTAGATGTAACTTGGAGCATTTTCTACAAGAGCCGACTCCTAGGGAGGAGCTGACTCTGGCACGGATCCAGCACGCACTGGCACGGCAAATTTCTGGCACCCAGCACAAGAGCCGACCACCTGGCTAAGAGCCTTCTCCCACAGAACTTCATTTTCAAGACCCTGAGAAAAGGAGCCGACCCAAACTGACCCAAATTTTTAAATACCATTACATAAGAAACTGACTCAAAAATATATGTACCAAATAAACTACACTGCAAATTCACATTTTCTATTAGATAGACAGCTTTTTCATGCTCAGCAAATAAGAAAACAGAAGCAAGTATAAGCTGTGTGCATTCATGCATTGAACAAACATATACAAACATGGATCTATATATCATACTATAATGGCAACCAGGGCTTAAGCAAAATGATATATAAGTTTCATGCAACACTTTCAGCCAAGTGAGTTTCATAGTACAACACATCATAAAAAAAGACCCATCCGATAAGAACCAGGATATGAAGATATTCCAGAAATGCAAGATCATGTTTGGTTGTGATACAGAGAGAAGGCCTATGAATATAAAACAACACAAACAAATATTACCATGCAATATATGGTATCATCTAGTACAAGATAAACTAAACTTTGGGGAAGTATGCTCTCCATTCATAACAACTAAAATTTTATTTCTTACCAATCATATAAAAGAAGTCCAAATTGTCATATGGTAACAGGCTGCAATAACTTCATCAACGAACTATAAGGTAAAGAAACCAAATAAATATATATTCATTAAATAACAGTAAGAAGGGGCCGTCTTAATACATGAAATGGTAGACCTGCATGTGTCAGCACATCATTCATAAAATTCTAAATGCACATGTTCATATACTTGTCCTTATAGATAGAGTACAAATTCATGATAATAGACCAATTGGGCTGCCATTACCAAGTATAGAAACATATATATAATTGTGGCTCAGGAGAAGCGAAGTTAATGCCAGTGGAGCATCGTGACTACATTATGAAAATTTATTTTTAATTTTCAGCTAATGTCTCCAAGCCATGCTCCATCAACATGCAGCCCTTCATCATTGCCATCGATAAGGAAAATTGTTCCATACAAAAGAGGGTCAGACATTTCAAAGACAAACCATACTATGTAAGAAATTTAGGATGTAATGCAACAATCTTACCAAACATGAAAAATCATTGGCAAGGGGTCACTCTTCTAATCCATTGATGATTTTTAGTTAGTGAGAGTGTTTGAAAATTGTATCATGTTGTAATAGAGTGAATACTATGTATCATTGAAAAAGTGAGTATAAAAAATACCCTCTACTTGAAAGATATCTCAAAAAAAGAAAGGAAACAAGATATGATCACCGACTACAGCACAACATTAAAAAAGCAAATATTGTTGTTCCTATTGTCATATTCAGGCCTCCAAATATTGCGTGCCGTGCCATCCTGTGCCGTGCCAGCCTGTGTATCGACTCGATCTCCAGGAGTCAGCTCGACATGAAACACCTCTAAATGCTTCAAAACTTTGGCCACAAGTCATACAAATTTTGTGGCCAAACAAATTGCCAGGCAATATAGATCTTGGACTGCACAACTCTGACACCGTGCCCATTCAGTTAATCAAAATCTCCCTCATCAGACTCACTGGATAATCTGATGGAAACTAATATTAGAGAAAAGTCTAGAATTCAACAATAAACTCCTCTGTGAAGTGCTGGATGCGTGTTCGGCATCGAGCAAAGGAAGAAAAATTCTCTCATGGAAAGAAGCTCTAAATGCATGTACGTACAGGTCAACAATCACAGCTCCAACTTTCTAACCTCTCAATGCCCTCTCCTAGACTAAATATTCTACTTAAACCCTGCACTAAAACCTCCTCGAACTCCCATGAACGGTCTATTTTGATCTAAATATCCTTTCCAATCCTGTAGTCTGGTTTCGTAGACAATGGCCCTTTATTTGCTCTAGGAATCGATGTAGATAATAACCGGAACAAATATTTTACTGTAAACCTTATTAAAATAATATTACATTATCTCAAGTTAGGTTTTCCCCTAACTCATTTATATTAATTAAAAAAATTAGGTACACCTGATTTGCCATGCATACGAACACTACGTTGTCAGAATGTCTCTACAGGTGGAGAGTCACATGTTTTTGTACCGATAACCATATCATAATTAAAATCATAAAAAATACTAATGCAAAATTTATTGTACAAAAAAAAAGATAAAAAATCCTAATAATATAACCAATTAATAAGCAAAACCGAAGAAGGGAAGTAATTATTGGGTCTTGTGGGCTCACATGAAGAGGGGATATGGTTGTGCTTTTGAAGCCTGCAGTATATATGGACCATCTGCAGCAAAAGAAAAATTGTAAGAAAGATATGATACTTCAGTTAGAAAAAATCTGATAGCATAATAAAATTTAAAAAAGTAAACATTAGAAACAGGGGAAAGAACCACACACCTGAAACTTGATACCTTGGGTCTGATGCTAGGATCCTACCACATACCCACACACACACTCTCTCTCTGTGTGTACTCCAGAAAATATAAATTGTTCAATAAGTTAGGGATCGAAAAACCATATAACACTATGAAAAAAAGAAAGAAAGAAAACTATACAAACAGAATGCATATACGGGTCGTTTTGTAAGTGGACATTTGGTTCATGGGAAAACGGGAATGGCAGTGCACCATACCAATCTTTCAAAAAATCATATCCTGTCTCATGTGCACCAACATGACAGTGCACCATACCAATCACTACATTTCCTTTCCATGGGCCATCATTGAGATGAGCATGCACATTAATGATTATGGTCTATGAGAAGGAGACAAGATACAATGGGCTGTCTCAATAAAGTAAAATCAGCAGTACAATTGAAATGGTGGCTCAGAAGATATTCGAATTTTATAACATTAGAGCAAAGCGGCTACAATAGGAAGAACCCATACATAAGAACCTCAACTATTGTCTCCAAGCAATGCTCTATCAGTGATCAGCCCCTCATCATTGCCACACATATGAACCTGGAACTTTATGATACAAATGGCACAATAAGAACCCACTATTTCAAAATACACATTGATGATAAAAATGGGTTGTCTTAATCAAGTAAATCAGTAGCACAATTGAAATGGTGGCTCAGAAGATATTCGAATTTTACAACATTAGAGCAAAGCGGCTACAATAGGAAGAACCCATACATAAGAACCTCAACTATTATCTCCAAGCAATGTTCTATCAGTGATCAGCCCCTCATCATTGCCACACATATGAACCTGGAACTTTATGATACAAATGGCACTATAAGAACCCACTATTTCAAAATACACATTGATGATAAAAATGGGCTGTCTTAATCAAGTAAAATCAGCAGCACAATTGAAATGGTGGCTCAGAAGATATTCGAATTTTACAACATTAGAGCAAAGCGGCTACAATAGGAAGAACCCATACATAAGAACCTCAACTATTGTCTCCAAGCAATGTTCTATCAGTGATCAGCCCCTCATCATTGCCACACATATGAACCTGGAACTTTATGATACAAATGGCACAATAAGAACCCACTATTTCAAAATACACATTGATGATAAAAATGGGCTGTCTTAATCAAGTAAAATCAGCAGCACAATTGAAATGGTGGCTCAGAAGATATTCGAATTTTACAACATTAGAGCAAAGCAGCTACAATAGGAAGAACCCATACATAAGAACCTCAACTATTGTCTCCAAGCAATGCTCTATCAGTGGTCAGCCCCTCATTATTGCCACACATATGAACCTGGGACTTTATGATACAAATATCATAATAAGAACCTGAGCAATTAAAAATACACATGGTTAATTAATGTGTCGTATTGAACACAACCAATATAATCCATCCAGAAATCTTTTATATAATATTGTTATAGGGCTTCAAACATGAAAATCATATAAACAATACAACTTTAGAATATAAAAGGCAAAATCGACAAAAACCAAGTATGAACAATGTGGCTCAGAGAATTTGAATTATAAAATAATTGAATATTCATGGTTATAAAAGAAGAAAAGTAGTTTAACTAATCAACTAATGTCTCGTAGCCAATCTCCATTTTATGGCAGCCATTCATTATAGCCAAAATCGATAACATGCATACATCTTAAATTTGATAAGTAGATATGCAAGGAGTAATGAAGATAAAGAAACATTATACGTGTACCACTAAAGGAAAGTATCATACGGGTTAAAGGTCCTAGTACAAATTCTACTATTACATAATATATATAACTTTAAACAAACAGTTCATATAAGACCACATGAACACATTCCCAGCAGATATCCTATGATGATGCCAACTATTAATACAGCCATTAGAGAAGATCGTGACCCAGTGGTGGTTCTGCCACAAACAAACATATCTCTGTCAACCTCATTGATAACATTTTGATGAAGTATTGGATTTTGGAGGCCTCGAATATATATGTCAAATGCTTCAAATGCCTCGGCTTTTGTTCTATACTTTTTATATAAAGCATGGGGGTAACCCGATACTTCACGTTGACAATCTGGCCATGACTCATAAACTCCCCTTTGACGACCCTCGAAGACGACATAATACCTTCCCGAAGACATAAGTAGATGCAATTAACAACCACGTTGTCTTCCTGTATAAGGAAAAAGATACAGAAATTTACAATTAGTTATATAATTAATGGTAGATGGAGGGCTTACGAAATCATGAAATCATTATATGAATACATTCAAATGTATCTCATTTGCTACTTCCATTTTAACCTACCCCTATTTTGATGATCAATCCATAGCCTGCTTGCTATAGAATTTCGTAGATCTTCTCCTCTACGGCTTTCATCATCACCAACAATAACAAATGGATCTATGTCATCATCATCATTATCAGCAGGCTCCGGTGCTAATGACATGTTGAAGTACTTGTCATTTCCCTAGTTGCGCCTAATGAAATTATGAATAATGCAACAAGCCATGACTATACGCTTTTGAACCTTGAAGGGAAATGGAATGGCAGTCCTCAAAATCTTGAAACGCTTTTTCAGAATTCCAAATGACTTCTCTACACAATTACGCAATTGTGCATGTCTATGGTTGTACAAATCTCGTTGGTTGGAATATCGACGAGATCGGGGATTACTGAATGTACTTAGATGATATCTATTCCCACGATAGGGAGCAAGGAACTTATCTGTATTCGCATATCTAGAGTCAACTAGGTAATATTTTCCATCTGGAACATTAAATCCACCCATCTCCACACACCATCGCAAAACACGCATGTCAGCTGCCGAACCTTCCCATCCAGTACAAATGAAAAGGAAAGAGTGATCAAACGAGGCAGCAGCCATAACGTTTTGTGAAATCGTTCCCTTCCGATTTCGAAACCGAGGTTGTTTGCTCACCTTGATTAGTGCAGGTATGTGTG
This sequence comes from Areca catechu, assembly GCA_021397845.1. Lineage (NCBI taxonomy): Eukaryota > Viridiplantae > Streptophyta > Magnoliopsida > Arecales > Arecaceae > Areca > Areca catechu. The sequence continues at coordinate 164,109,781 of CM038043.1, forward strand.
TGTCATCAACAGCGCCTACAGCATTCTGTGATGCAACATAATGCTTAAAATCGAATAACCAATAAAAAATTTAATGAAATTCATATTTATGGAAACGTACCTTGAAAAATGGATGGAAAAGATTGCTATCACGGATGCGCGGATGTACACCGACATCGTCATCTGGTTGAACTATATAATCATGTTTTAGGTTACAGATTGCTTTCAAGACTGTGTTAAAGTACCTGGATATTGTCTCTCCCGAATGTTGGAAGGTCTCAGCCAAAACCCTATTGGTGACACAATGCCCTATACCGTACAAAAAGAAACCCAATTGTTCCTTAGCAGTCACGTAACGACTGCCACGAAGAAGTCCACGTGAAACCAGTAGTTCCTCTAACTGAACGAACATTGTATTTGTCATTCGAAAGTGGTTATAACCCCTTTCAGGATGTCCACTGAGAATGTCTGTAATGAATTGATGACCTGAAAATGGACGTGTTCGACATGGTACCCTTGACACTACATTGCTTTCGCCCATTGATGTTAAACCACTATTTAACAATGCGATAAGGACATCATCCCAAAAGTTATCGTCATCTATAATGAATTGCAGTAGCTCATTCAACCTAGGATCCATCTAATCAAAACAGAAAATAAGTTAATGCCATTTAATATTGAAATATATTTGCATTTATACATAGTACAAAAGACAAACATAACCAGATACGAGAAAATATGACAAAGCAAGAAGAACTTAAACAACATATAATAAGTTCCGAGCCTACTGTATATCATAACTAAATAAGATGAAACATCAACAACTATTTAAAACTTTCAACATTTAGGTCAAACAAAATGCATATGAGAGATTCAAGGCCAGCCAGGCCTGTAGATGTCAGCACTTTCTGTTGCATGTGTAGAAGATGTTTGCATAAAAGTATGGGAGCTCTCTGGAGTAGACCGCCTAGTAACATCGGCAGGCGTATCATGACTGCTAGCTCTGAACACTTGCTCCGTGAAAGAATGGGTCGACCCTTGTATTGGTGAATGCATATAAGTTGGCATGAAGATATTAGGAGTACCTTGATTAAGTTGATTGAACAAAGGTCGAACAGGTACATGCGGTCCTCTTGTATGGATCGAATGCATTGGTTGTGATATGTAAGAAGTGAGGTCACATAAACCGCTTGGAGTAAAAGGTGGCATACAATAAGGACCATGATATACGTCCGACATGTGCTTCCTAAGCCATGCTTCCAAAACTTTCTCCTCATATTTCATAAAAAACCATCGATAAGTCTCGTTTTGGAAAAGTTCCAAGCCGGCTACAATGCATTCGGGTGTAACACCCGGCAAAGTCTCCAACTTATTCATGCATTCTTCTATCGAGTGGAGTGTACGCCTAGCAATCTTATCCCTTCGTAGAATCTCATGAGCAATCTCTATTCTTGTCCTACCTTGCTCCGCTAATTCAGTCAGTGCAACAGAAGCATCACTAGTCATCCGAATCTGAGATGCCATTGCAGTCGGAGTACTTGACCTCCTCCGCTTTCCACTTGATGTGGATGGACGTCCCTTCGAAACAGTATCAGTAGGAGGTGTCGAAGTACATGCGGGAGGGCTATTATGAGTTCCGGCTGAGTCACTATGATTTGAATCTACAGCACGTACGTACGAGGAAGCAGATACACCAGCATGTGTTTGAGATAACTGCCGGTGATGAACGTGTTCTGACTCAAATCTTTGTGGATCATCGTCAGAGGTTTCGTTATCAGAAACACCTTCAGGAAGAGCAGACGTGTCCCCACGCCTACCACTGGCCGTACTTCTAGAGAAAAGTATCTCTAAGTCTTCATAACCAGGAAATTGCTTATCCTTAATGCGGGCATAAGATTTGTTCGCCTGTATGCAATAAGAACTGAGATGTTAAATTATGCTAACTATTTGCTTCATTACCAAATTTTTAATAGCTATGTACGTAACACTCACCGCAATAACCTCATCCCACATTTGATGATCGCCGGGGGTTGGCAGCTTCAAGACAGGATCCCAACCCCATCCTGATCGATTTGCCAGGTTGTAATACATGTTGAAAATTTTTTTAAGAACTTTCAACCTATTTTTCAGGTTCGTATAGGTGAAATCCTTACTGGTTTGTTGATTAAACGCAAGTGTCATCTTCCTCCAAGTCTCCTTTGAAAAAATACTATTTTGAGAATGTCCTTCATCATTGGCTTGCCTCATTAAGCCAAGCATTATGAGATCGAGGGTATCTGTCCAATTCGGAGCCCTCTTACGTGATGATACATTGACATCAATTCTTTCTTTATCTCGAGATTTAGACATTTTTATCCAACACTGTAACACCGACAAAACATAAATAAAACATAAATTAGGTACAAAAATATCAACAATTACAATAGTAAAGTATGATTAGTGTTTTTGAAATTGTTAAAGTAATATTTTCTGGTTATAAATGTCCAAGGATTATATTTTCATATGTAAGTTATGTGGCAGATGCAATCAATGATCCCACATCCATAGCTATGTTTCAAGTTTCGAATATATACATTTACAAATAATTTGAAATATCACATATCATACCATTAGCATTCAGTTTCCGATTTCTTTTAATATATCACATATCATACCATTAAGCTTTCCATGTAGAGAAAGACAAAAAAATCCGGAGAAACATAGAACGCACTAGACCAGAGCACTAAATCCCTGGAAACTCAAAACCACATATAATGCACTTTTATGTCTCTATGCACCTCATGGGCATTTTTTTTCAAAGATTATATATGATTTGTTTACTTCCTGTAGAGTTATAAATGACATTCTAAGTTGCTGCAAACATCTAAAATATCAATAAGTGATAATGTGTTGGAACAAACTTCTAATAATAGAATTAAATAAATTTTCAGTTGGTAGATGTGCATCAAGTTTAATGCCTTTATTAGCTTTAAAATGTGCATCTGTAGCTAAAATCTTGTTAAACTTCATGAAAGGTTCAGTGAGAAAAGTGGAGGTCAAACTATAACGGGACCTGAGAGACTCATTAATCAGTTTTTGGGCTATGCATGAGAGACAACTGAGTTGCTTTCTAACAACATGAGTGCGATCGCCGGAGCCAAGAGAAGGAGATTTGAGATTAGAGTAGGGGGCTTGGGGTTGAACGGGGGGCATGGGCGTCCTGCATCGGATGTGGGCACCGGGGTTGAGGAAGGAGATCGGAGCTGAGGAGGTGGGCTTGGGGTCACACGGGGGTGGAGAGGACATCGGGTGCGTACACCGGAGCCGAGGAGGGAGATCGGAGCTGGGAAGAGCTGCGGGTCATGCTGGGGGAGGGTAGGGGGCATCGTGACCTCGGGTGCGTGCACTAGGGCCGGGGAGGGAGATCGAAGCCTAGGGGGTCGTGCGGGTAGAGGGGGTCACATGGAGTCGGAGGCGGCGGCGGGGTCGCATGGAACAGGGGACGGCGGCGGGGTTGGGCTGGCGGTGAAGCAATGAAGATTTTACCTTAGAGGAGACGATCGGAACGATGAAGACGACGATCAGAACGGCGAAGCCGGAAGGCCAGCCACGGAGAGACAGAGACTTCACTACTTCCGTCTCGATCAAATACTCTCTCTGATTTTAAGCCTCCATAAACCCTAACCGATGTCCTAACCGTTGCTCTTGATAATAAAGGAGATTGAGGAAGAGAGGGACCAAACAATACCATACCTGGGAGGAGACCGATCGTGAATAAGGAGTACAGGGGACGGAGACACCGGAGCGAGACGAAGAAATCAAGACCTTCTCTTCAGAATAAGTCGGGACGAAGAGGGTTTGAGAAGAACACCGATCGGCCATTTACATGGATACCCTTGGAATACAAAAACACGAATAACGTAATTCCATGGGAACCCATGGAATTAGAATTCGTGAATAAGGCCATGTTGACCGGAATAAAAAACCATCCTAATTCCCTCTCGTTATTTGGGCCGTTTGGCATTTTAACCGCGAATAAGGGCTTATTCTTCGCTGTATTCCGCAACCAAACACGGCCTATATGCAGTTGTTCTTGCTCCAGAAAATTAAAATCAATGCACCTACCCTTGGTAACTTGATGATTTCCCGTAAGAATCACTTGCCGGGGTGCTTGAGGTTCTTCTTCCTGCTCAATCTGTGGTTCTTCTACTGGAGTGGAGGTGTCCAAGCATCTTTTGGTTCCCCATTCTTCCGTGACAGTTCGAACCACCCGCAAGGGTTTCTTGGCAACAGCTTTGCGGGGTGCCATTGGCTAGGAATAAAGGATTGGAGGGATTTGAGAGAGTTTTTGGAAGGTTTCCTAGAATAGAATGTGGAGTCGGCTAAGTGAAAACAGCCAAAAACCTAAAGCACAAAGAATAGAAAACACGGAAGCCCTATTTAAAAAAAGTTTGGCCCGACCTTCGAGTCGGCTCGCCGAGCACCCTGATAACTCGAGTCGGCTCGAGCGAAAAATCAATCTAAGGGTCAAAATAGGTCAAACATAGTTTCTAAAGATTTCTTGAACCTAAACTAGGTTGTCCTATGCTCTAAAAAAAATTGAAACATTTAGAAATTTTTTCTTTAATTTTCAAAAATTAGGTCGAAAAGTTCAGAATGGGTCACATAGCCTTAATTCGCCTCTAATTTTCTCAAATCTATCTAAACTAAGTGGTTTAGTAAAAATATCCGCTAGTTGATCTTCAGTAGGTACAAAGTCTAGTTCAACAATATTGTTTTAAACATGATCACAAATAAAATGATGTCGAATTTCAATGTGTAGTTCGTGAGTGCTGAATTGAGTTTTTGGATAAATTAATAGCACTAGTATTGTTACATTTGATAGAAATTCTTGATTGGATAACACCATAATCTTCTAGTTGTTGCTTGATCCATAATACTTGAGCACAATATCTCCCAGCAGCCATATATTCTGCCTCAGCAGTAGATAGTGCTACAGAATTCTGCTTGTGACAGTGCCAAGAAATCAAGCTAACACCTAGAAATTGACAGGTGTCACTTGTACTTTTTCTATCTATTTTACAGCCTCCATAATCAGCATCAGAATAACTAATTAATTTCAATGATGTGTTCTTAGAATACCATAAGCCTACATTACATATGCCTTTCAGATATTTGATAATTCTTTTAACAGCCATGATGTATGACTCTTTTGGGTTAGATTGAAATCGTGCACATATATAAATACTAAATAATATGTCAGGTCTACTAGCTGTCAAATAAAGTAAAGAACCAATCATACCTCGGTACAGCTTTTGATCAACATTTGTGCCATTATCATCTTTATCAAGTCTACATGCAGGACTCATGGGTATTTCAATTTCTTTGCTTGATTCAATGCCAAGCTTTTTGATTATCTCTTTGATGTACTTGGCCTGGTTGATCAGGATACCTTCTTTAGTTTATTTGATTTGAAGTCCAAGAAAGTAACTCAACTCACCCATCAAGCTCATTTCGAATTCTCCCTGTATTAGCTTAGCAAAATCTTGATACAAAGATTCATCAGTAGATCCAAAAATAATATCATCAACATATGTTTGAACTAAAATATCATTATTTTTTATTTGAATAAAAAGTGTAGTGTCAACACTACCTCTTACAAAATTATTTGCGATTAAAAACTTAGTCTATCATACTAGGCTCTAGGTACTTGTTTCAGACCATACAAAGCTTTATTCAGTTTGAAAACATAATTTGGAAACTTGTGATCGATGAAACCCCGTGGTTGCTCAACAAAAATTTCTTCAGACAAAAAACCATTCAAAAATGCACTCTTTACGTCCATTTGAAATAATTTAAAGTTCATAAAGCATGCATAAGCTGATAGCAATCTAATAGCTTCTAATCTAGCTACTGGTGCATAAGTTTCATCAAAATCTATTCCTTCTTCTTGACTATATCCTTGTGCAACCAATCTAGCCTTATTTTTAATTACATTACCATCTTCATCTAGTTTATTTCTATAAACCTACTTAGTATCTATAACAGGATAGTCATTGGATCTTTCAACTAGGGTCCAAATATTATTTCTCCTAAATTAGTTTAATTCATCATGCATTGCTAACATCCAATTAGGATCAGTTTCAGCTTCCTTTATATTGTGTGGTTCTATATGTGAAATAAAAGCAATTAAATCATGTGCATCTCTATGTGCTGATCTAGTTTTAACACCTTGAGATGGGTCTCATATAATTAATTCTTTAGGGTGTGATTATATATACCTCCATTCTTTGGGTATATCATCATGATCTTTGCTTACCTCTTTTTCATGTGGTTCACTTGATTGTTTGTCTTTGAGAGTCAAGTCTTTCATTCCATGTTCTAAAGTACATGTATCATCATCAGCAAAATCTTCCTTTCTAGAAGATGTAATGTCAGATTCATTGAAAACAACATATACATGTTCTTCAATAGTTAAAGTCTTTTATTGAAAACATGATAGGCTTTACTATTTAAAGAATATCCAAGAAAAATAGTCTCATCAGATTTTGCATCAAATTTATCAAGATTATCTTTTCCATTGTTAAGAACAAAACATTTGTATCCGAAAACATGAAAATACTTAATATTTAGTTTTCTATTGTTCCAAAGTTCATAGGAGATTTTTCTGATAATAGGTTTAATTAAAACTCTATTCAAAATATAGCAAGCGGTATTCACAGCTTCTGCCCAAAAGTATTTTAGAAGATTTTCTTCACATAGCATTGTTCTGGACATCTCTTCCAAAGTATGATTCTTTCTCTCTACAATATCATTTTGCTATGGTGTTCTAGGTGCTGAAAAGTTATGATCAATACCATGTTTTGTGCAAAAGTGATCAAAATACTGATTTTCAAATTCAGTACCATGATCACTACGAATAAAAATAATAGATAAATTTTTCAAATTTGTAACTCTTTTATAAAGCTTTTTGAATACATTAAAAGTTTCATCTTTATGTGTAATAAACAAAACCCATGTGTATCTTGAAAAGTCATCTACAATCACAAGGCCATATTTCATACCACCTAGGCTAGTAGTCCTAGTAGGTCCAAATAAGTCCATGTGAAGTAGCTCTAAAGGTCTAGTAGTAGAAACTATGTTTTTAGATTTAAAACTCCCCCTACTTGCTTTCCTAACTGACAAGCATCGCATACATAATCAAAATTGACTTAAAATTTTGGCAAACCTTTGACTAAATCCTTTGAAATAAGTTTAGCTATTGTGTCCATACTAGCATGACCAAGTCGCCTATGCCATAGTAAACTTGATTCCTTTCTCTTGTCATTCATTGCTACAAGACTTGTATTGCTTGATATAGCTAGATCATTAAGATCTACCACATAAATGTTACCAAGTCTGTGTCCAATGAACTTAGTATTAGAGTCAAGTGGATCAACTCTATATACATTGATGACTTGAAAAAAACATTAAAACCAATGTCACATAGCTGACTAATACTCAAAAGATTATGCTTTAATTTTTCTACAAGTAACACATTTTCAATAAAAGTAGAAGGAATAATTTTGATTTTACCAATACCGATTATCCTTCCCTTTTGATTATCACCGAATGTTACCATTCCACCATCCTTCTGTTCTAGGATGAAGAACTGATCAATGTCACCCGTCATGTATCTTGAACAGCCGCTATCCAGATACTATCTTTTCTTTATATTTGTGGCTGCAAGACAACCATGCAAAATAATCATTTAACAAGTTTAGGTACCCAAGCTTTCTTGGGTCCTTGTATGTTAGTGGAAATGGTTCCTTTTGGAACCCAAACTTTCTTAATTTTTTTTTGTCATTATATTTCAAATGACATTCGAAAGCTTTATGACCAAGATTATTACATGCATAGCATACAACTTTTGATTTTGAATAATAACCATGAGATAATGCAAATTTAGGTCTAACTTATTTTGAACTAATGAACTTATGAGCATATGAAGTAGATGCAGAAAATTTGTTTGAAATAGAATCTTTATATCCAATTCCAAATTTATTATTTGATTCTTTTTATTTTTCAAAATTAATTCAAATTTGTTAAAACTTAAGATTAGTTTTTCAACCAAGGATTTTAGTTTATGAACTTCCTTCTTTAAATCATCATTTTCATTTTTCAAACCTTTGTTTTTCTCAATAAGCTCTTCTTTTTCAAATTGAACAATTTTTAGTCTTTCACAAACCAAATTTAATTCCCTTTACAATATTTGATTTCTTTCACCAAATTCATTTTTGCTTTTTTCAGATGTATCATATTGATTTTTCAAAGCTTTCATTCTTAAACCGACCTTTTTGTATTCTACTAATAATTCATAAAAAGCATTATGCAATTCATCGTAAGTGAATTCTAAATTGGGTTCAGAAGTAGTTACCTCATCTTCTAAGTCCATAAGATAGATTTGTACAGTTTTTGTTGTTTCTTCATCCTCTTCAGTGGATGTGGTTCATCACTATCACTCCAAGTAGCAAGTATTGCCTTCTTCTTTTTAGTGAATATCTTTTTCTTCCCTTCAGGACAATCAGGATGGATGTGCCTGGCTTCTTGCATCCATAGCAGATAGGTACTTGATCCTTATCTTTATCCTTTTCTTTTTCTTTATCTCTTTTTTTTCTTTTCCAAAATCACCTTTTTTATATTGCTTTCTCCATCTATTCATTTTCCTTCTGTCCATAAACCTCTTGAATTTTCTCATGACAAGGACAATTTCATCATTTCCAAGGTCATCATCATCTGATGAGTCTGATTTTTCATTCTTATCTTCTTCAGTAGCTTTAAATGCAATGGACTTCTTTCTTTTTGTATCTTCCTCAGTTTTTTGTTGCATAGCCAATTCATGCGTGATCAGTGATCCAAGCAGTTCATCCAGTGGTAGAATGTTTAGGTCCTTCGTCTCTTGAATTGCTGTCACTTTGGCTTTCCACTTATCTGGTAAAGATCTTAAAATCTTTTGGACAAGATCAGCATTAGTATAAGTTCTACCAAGATTCTTGAAACCATTTATGATATCAGTAAAGCGAGTATACATAGCAGATATAGTCTCACTAGGATCCATCTTAAATAGCTCATAATTATGTACAAGAAGATTGATTTTTGATGTTTTAACTTGAGATGTTCCTTCATGTGTGATTTCTAGCTTGTCCCAAATTTCTTTAGCAGAATTGCAAGTTGAAATTATGTTAAACTCATTTGGATCCAAAACACAATACAATAGGTTCATTGCCTTAGCATTAAGCTCAGCTAATTTCATGTCATTCTTGTCCCATTCCTCTTCTAGTTTGGGAACCTCTACATCATTAACTCTAATTGTGGGTGTGTGAGGTCCTTTCAAGATAATTTTTCATAAATGAAAATCTACGGTTTGAATATATATTTTCATTCTTGCCTTCCAATATGTATAATTGGTTCCGGTGAAAAGTGGAGGTCTATTTGTAGATTGACCTTCGACCAATGAAGTACTCATGGGATGTGCCATATGTCTTTACTCTAAGTAACTTTTAGAGACTCTGCTCTGATACCACTTATTGCATAGGTAGCTTTCCAAGAGGGGAGTGAATTGGGAATAAAAACTTTTCACAATTATGTGCACTTTGAAATTCTTTTGTGTTGTGGTGCGATATGCAATGCGGAAGTGATTAAGTAAAAGCAATAGAGCAATAAGAACACAATCACAAATACAAGGAAATAGAGTGGTTCGGAGCAACCGGCTCCTACGTCCACTATCCAAGTACCACTTGGAATTTTTACTATATTTCTCAAATTGGAATACAGTCGGATTGTTTTACCAGGCTCACAATCCAAACCTATACATTTTGGTTTTACCGGGATCACCAAAGAAATCCTAACTCCCTTTGATTTTAAACGGGATTACCAAAAAAAATCCAAACACTTGGTTTTAGATCGGGATCACCAAGAACCCAACTTAGGTTTTACAAGGTTCACCTAAAAACCTTCAACCCTCTCTTAAGACACAGCCCCTTGCTGTTCTTAGAGAGAAACAAAAGATAAAGAAATGATAAGTAAGCAACTACAACAAACCGAGTTTGTTTAAGTGTTGTCGATGTAGATCAAGATGAAGTCAAGCCTTGAATGCTCTTTAATGCTCTTCAAGCTGCTTCCTTACTTCTTCAATGAGTGGATTCAATGATGGAGTAGAGTTGGTGAAGCTTTGACTCCAACTTGAAAGCTCTTTGAGGTAGGTAGTTGAAAGACTTGAAGGCTCTTTGATTTCTCAAGATAATTCCATAATGAAGCTCTAATAATTGTTTAATCCTTCAAAAACAATCCCTGTTATAGTTTTCAAGAGATATGGCCATTGCAGGGCCTAGGGATTCGTAAAATAGCTGTTGGAGATGAATTGGAGTTCAAATTTCAACTTCAGCAACTAGCCGTTGGAGTGCAGAAAATCGCTCTACGAGTTGCTCGAGTTCCAGGAGTCGACTCAAAGTATCAGACAGTCCAAAATAAAATTCTATAAGAGTTGTCTCTTCTGGTTGGGGTCGGCTCTTGCCTTCAGTCAAGTCAAAACCATAAATACCTAGAGTCGGCTCTTCAGTGCAGAGTCGGCTCGAGTTCTCAGACCTTCAAAATATATAACTCTGGACGAGTCAGCTCTTGGGGCTCGAGGTCTCAAGCTTCAGAAAATTACTTTCTTCCATGAGTCGGCTCTTAGGATGGGAGTCGGCTCTAGATGCTGAAACACTGAGACTTCCTCCATGCCGTGCCACCACGAGTCAGCTCTTGATCCAAGAGTCAGTTATTGCAAATCTTCAAAAAATGCTTCAAGCTTCTCCAAAAATCTTCAACATTGAATCAACTAGAAGCTAATCTACATACTCTATATTTTTATAATTTTCAGTCCATTTTACAGGATTATAAGATTGATAAAGCTAGGGCTTTTACAAGTTCAAGTTCATAAAACTTTATACTTAATTGAATTACCTTCCAATCAGTTTGAAATAATTTTAAACTAAAGGTAACCAATTTCCTGCAAAACTTTGAAAAGAATTAGTATCAAATATATGCTCCAATATTTTGTAATCATCAAAATCATTCCAATAGTCAATATAGTGGCTCGGTGCACATCAAACACCTACATCCACTCCCAAGGTCCACTTGGAAATTCTACTATAATCCTCCTTGATTACAACTGATTAATTTTTCCAGGCTTACTGATCAAAATCCAACTTGTTTTCACCGGGAATATAAGTCAAACCCCTTGGTTTTGCAAGGCTAACCAAAAATCTCTGTTGATTTTTCGAGCTTACTGACAACCTAACTTAGTTTTTACAAGGCTAACCAAAAACTCTTTGGTTTTCTAAGACTAACCAAAAATCTTTTACAAGAGAATCAAATAAATATAAAAAATATAAGTAAACTTTCAAATAAAAGTATATATCTCTTTGAAGCTCTTTGTAGATGCTTGTCTTGAAGTGGTTGAAGCCTCAATCAATGCTTGAATGGATGGACTTGAGTGCTCTTAAGTGCTCTTAAATGCTTTTGGTGCTTGGAGGTTGAAGGTAGATGAACTCTTAATGATTAATCAATACTAAACTCATTCTCTCTTTCCTCTTGAGTTTAAATCACTTTAAATACCTTTCCAAGCTTCAAAATAGCCATTTCTGACCATTGGAGAGGTGAAAATAGTTATTGGGAGCAAAAAGAAGAAGTTCTGCGTTTGAAAAAACTAGCCGTTACTGTTCTGCAAAACTTAAAGTGTCGATACTTCAGGTCATGAGTCGACACTTAGGTCGATACTTCACTTCTATAAGTCAACAAATAGTTCAAAAATTATCCCTTGAAGCTCTCTGAATATCTCAGGTGAGTCGACACTTCTTCTGGTGAGTCAACACTTGAATTGACACTTGGCTTCTGTGAGTCAACACTTGAGAAAAATCTCAGAATTCAGCATGTTCTGTTTAACTTTTGTTTTAGGCCTTGAGTCGACCCTTGAGTTAACACATGAGTTGACACTTGATTTTTGTGAGTCGAGACTTTAAGCATGCCGGCTGAAACTTCATTCTGCGTATCAGTTGAAACTCCTGTGAGTCGATACTTTGATCTTCATGAGTCGATATTTGACTGAAACTGACTTAAAAACTAACTGAAATACTGTTGAGTTTTCTTCAAACTTCTAACTTGAGTTCCTCCAAGTCAATCTCATGTTCTTAAGTCCAATTACCTTGAAGTTCTTCATCAAAAAGAGGACTTCTTCAACCATTCAACAAGCAGTCACATAACTGATTTGATGAGTACCTATTTCTGATAAGATACACTTTAACAACTAGTTAGTACTCAAAATATTTAAGTATTTTATTAATCATCAAAATCAATACAGGAGTCAACAATCTTTTCCTTTTTGATGATGATAAAATCTTTAAGTATATTCATGTGAAAAGCTCAAAACATTTTCAACAAATATGCAGCTTTTGTCAAAAGGGTTCATAGCTAATGATGATTATTGTTAGAGTCTATATGTGTAAAAATTATCAAGGAAATGAGACTCATTTTCAATCTATCAGAGCTATATATATATGTGTGTGATGAATTTTCAGAGAATTTTAGCTTCAGTATCAGAGCTATGATTATGATGAATCAGAGTTATAATTAAAATGCACCAATGCTCAAAATTATAAGATATCAGTGGTTATGAATAATAAGGCTTAGATGTATATTTATATGAGATGCCCAAACAAACATTGTCTCAAATTCGATGGATTTGCATTTCAACATGAAGAATGTCAGAGCAAGGTTAGTAAGGAATTACTTTTTAAAGATATCAAAGCATGAAACATGTATCAAAAAGATAGATTGTATCGAAACAGAATTGATAGATTATGAGACGTATCAAAATAGACATGGAAGCATTAGAGCAAAGAGTTGAGAGGTAGAACATAAATATCAAAGCAAAACCTCCCCCTTAACCTAAGATCTGAAAAGATTTTTTTGAAATAATTAAAAAAAAATTTCAAAGATAAATTACTTTTTGTTCTCCCTTACTTATTGCTTCTTTCTTTGTTTCATTTAATTTTCAATTAATTCCTTTTTGCTCTCACCATACATTATTTTCATTATTCTCTTATTCTCTTTTTTTTATATATATAAACCATTTCACTCATTATTCTTCCCCTTTTTGTCATCATTAAAAAGGTAAAAAAATACAAAGCAGTCATGAAACATTGTAATAAGATTAAACATCATGCTCATATAAAATTTTAAGAGGTTTAAGAGAACATCAAACATAAGATTCATTATACTAAAAGTTAATACATTAGATTCCAAAAGTTACTATATCAAAGAGATACAGTCCAATACCAGAAATACATGTAACTAAAATTTACATAGCAAAGAAATGAAAAGTACAGGACTACAGACTAGCTAATACATAGATCAACTCGAAGAAGTGCTCTCCTCATCAGAGGAGGACCCGATCTCAATTGGTCCGGTATCCCTAGAGGGTCAGGGTCGCGGCCACATTGGCCGGAGATTAGATAACCTGGTCCGGGTCGTTCTAGAAGCAATGCCGCAGCTTCAGTTTCTGCATCTGACATATGCTCTACCTCTAGCTGGTGTCATCGAGGAAGAGGCTACATCAGTAGCAAGAGCGGCAGTGATAGGGACAGTATCAGTGGGAAGGGGAGTATGGTCAAAGATAGGACCTAACTCAAGAATGTGGAAACCAGGAGTGTAAAAGCCTAATTCTCGGATCAGGGAGGATGTAGAAGGAATAGGTGGAGTCCTCGTAGGAGTACTAAATGTAGGAGTAGGGTGATCGAATGAGTCAGTGAGAATAATGGGGGTGAAAGCAAATGTATCTAAAGGATCAAGAATGGTGTGACTGGAACTACAAAGAAAAGGTGTTTGAAAAGATGGACTGGAGGGATCTGGAACTGGTGTCCTAGAAACAGTCTCAGAAGCAACTGGCTCTGGCTTTGTCATGAAGTCTCCAACATCGAACTCTATGGAGTCCGTTTGATCATCCCCTGAATCCGATGCTAGGGTAAATGGTGCCGGTAAAGTAGGTGGTGCTGTATGAGAGTCTGTATGTGAAGAGGGTGGTATCCTGCTCGATAATCTATCTAAAGCTACAAGTATGGTAGAAATACCATCTCTAAATCCCTGATGCTCATCTCTCATCTCCTGATGCATCTGATCAACCTGCTGTCTAGTGATAAGGACTCTATCTCCAGTCGAACGATCTTGTCTCCAAGAGAGTCTCCAATGCCAAGTGTCTCTGATGGTGTAGGAGCTGCAGTCTCTAGCTGAATGGTATGCTCGGGCTGAGTGTCTAGAATCTCTCAGTGGTACAGATGGCCCAGCCTCCTCACTGAAAATGCGCTCCTCCTTTGCTGCCTCCTCATCTGCGTCAGTAGTCTATCCTGATACATGCATCTCCACTGACCTCTGACCAGATGATATCACATCCTGTGAAGAGATCTCATGTTGTAGACATCAGTATGCAGAAGCTGCCTGTATGGCTCTCTGTCTACGACAACTCCATTGCCCTAAATAACATCATCAATTCAATACCGTAGGGCAGGCATAGTCTCCGATTGGTCGCTGCCTCCGTCATTAGATGAACCATAAGTACTGGTAGGCAGACAGGGGTATACTGTATGAGTGATACCATGACCAATAGCTCTCTCTCAGTGATGAAGTTGAAGCGTCCGGTCTTCGACAGTAAGATTCGGGTGATGATGTGGTGAAGTAACTCATCTCTAGCATAAATCTAGAGACGACAACTGTGGCTCCCTCTACCAAGTCATCTGTCTCAAGAATGCATCGAAGTCCACTCATGCGATCCACTAAGGCATCCGCTATAGAGCCTCTCATAGGCAACTCCCAAACTCTACTCAACCTCTGCGGAAAGCGGAACCTCAATGCCTCGAACCATTGCAATCCAACCATCACCATCACTGACTAGAGTCCCATAAAACTCTCTGATCAAGCCAGGATAGAACCTCTGAGACAGGGTGCAGAAGTGCTTCAAGCCAGCATCTCGTAGCCAATCTCTAATCCTGAAATGCTGCTGGTCCAGGATATCAAAGTCGACATGTCGTCCACCAATAATAACCATGGAACTCATCCTATCCACTGCAAGAACCGGCGGTCTGCTCAGAACATCTGATTGAACAAGGGATTCCACTTCTTGATCTTCATGCCTAGCCTTTGTCCGATGCTCTGCCTCCTGAACAGATGGTCGAGGTCTCCAGACAAGTTGTTTTCTTAGACCCATTTCTAAGAAAACAAGAGGAAGAACAAATGGGGGAAGAAAAGATGGGGTTTTCCTGGTGAAAATCATGAACAACGGTTGAGGAACGGAGAGAAAGCGAGGGAAAAAGGCTTCAAACAAGAAATTGACACTAATGAATAGTAATCGAAAGGAAATGGATGGTTTGGAGTGGCTTATCGGTGAGTCGACTCGTGGATTTGGAAAGAAAAAGTGAGAAGAAAATGAACGGTTACCCTATTTGATTTTGGAAATCCGTCGGTTAAGTATCGACTCATGACTGAGAGTCAAGTTTGACACTTGCAGGTGTCGACACTTCGACAAAAAAATCTGAAAAGAAATGAAAAAAAATCATAGAAAATTATGGAAGTTTATTTCAAAGGATTATGAATGATTAAATATAATTTTCAGAAGGATTTGATCAATGAAATTAAAGAGTCATGAAAAGATCAAAACTTAATCGAATGGATTAATGACCCCTAACTCTCTTCTAATCATACAGAACCGATCTTCTTGAAGTGGTTTGGTCAATATATCAGCTAGTTGTATTTCGGTACATATAAATTCAATCATAACATCATTATTTTGTACATGATCTCTTATGAAATGATGTCTTATTTCAATATGTTTGCTTATTGAATGTTGAACATGATTTTTAGTTAAGTTAATTGTACTTGTGTTATCACATCTTATGGATATTTTAGTTAATTTAATTCCAAAATCTTCAAGTTATTGCTTAATCTACAAGATTTGAGCACAACAATTTCCTGCTACAATGTATTCAGTCTTAGCTGTAGATAATGCAACCGAAGTTTGTTTCTTGCTAAACCATGAGATTAAGTTAACTCTAAGAAATTGGAAAGTTTTACTTGTACTTTTTCTATCTAATTTATATCCAGCAAAATCAGCATCAGAATAACCAATTAATCAATTAAAGAATCTCTAGAATACCATAATCCAATATCAATAGAGCCAGACAGGTATCTAAGTATGTATTTAATAGCCAGTAAATGAGATTCTTTAGGAGCAGACTGATATCTAGCACACATGCATACACTGAACATAATATCTAGCCTACTTGTAGTTAAGTACAGTAAAGAACCAATGATACCTCTATATAGTTTTTGATCAACATTCTTACTTGATTCATCCTTGTCAAGTTTACAAGAATGGCTCATAGGTATACCTAACAGTTTAGTTGACTCCATCCCAAACTTCTTTAAGATTTCTCTTGTATATTTGGCTTAGTTGATGAAAATCCCTTGGTTTGCTTGATCTGAAGTCCGAGAAAGAAGTTCAATTCTTCCATCATGCTCATCTCGAACTCATCCTGCATGAGCTTGGCAAACTCTTGATAAAGTATTTCATCAGTAGCACCGAAAATAATATCATCAACATAAATCTGTACTACTAAGAGATCATCATTTTTCTTTTTCAAGAATAAGGTGGTATCAACATGGTCTCTAGAGAATTCATTTTCAATCAAAAATTTACTGAGTCTTTCATACCATGCACGGGGTGCTTATTTTAAATCATAAAATGCTTTGTATAGTTTAAAACATGATTAGGATGTTTATGATTTTCAAATCCAGGTGGTTGTTCAACAAATACTTCTTCAGCAATATATCCATTTAAAAATATACTTTTAACATATGATGTGGTGGGATCGCTGACGTGGAACCCTGGTCAGATGCCATGTCGGACAAAGATGCCATGTGGGACGTCTCTGCCCGGACTCCTTCGCCTGGTCGCGCTCCCTCCGGGTCGAGATGCCAAGGTCGAAGTCGAGCTCCGCCTCTCCTTTGCCCGGCGTGCTCCCTTCGGGTTGAGACGCTGAGGTCGAAGTCGAGCTTCACCTTTCCTTCACCCGGTATGCTCCCTCCGGGTCAAGATGCCAAGATCGAAGTCGAGCTCTACCTCTCCTTCTCCCGGTGCGCTCCCTCCGGGTCGAGACGCCAAGACCAAAGTTGAGCTCTACCTCTCCTTTGCCCGGCGCGCTCCCCCCAGGTCGAGACGCCGAGGCCGAAGTCGAGCTCCAGATCGACTCCACCTCAGACGAAGAGATCTGTAGTCGAAAGAAGTCACCGCTCTCCCTGGATGACGGCCCGACATCCAAGGACCGCGAAAAGATACCTACCAGGCCATGATGATGATCCCAGCTACCCTTCGCCAAAATGGAAGGAATCATCCGACTGAGGCTCTGCATTCTCCACCAACCGGCTGCACCCTCCAAAATTGGAAGTCAACCAGTGGATCCGGATCCAGGAGGTGATGGCCCATCAATCGAGGCCTTGCCAAATTACCTAAAAGGGAGCGACCAGAAGGAATGTCAGCATGAACGGTAGCTTCCGCACCTCCAAAATGGAAAGGCAACCCATCCACAGCACGAAACATCGCCGCACACGTCCATGAGCATGGGGGAGATCCTGAGATAAGCTGTGCACAACGCCCCCAGCTAAAAGGGGTCTTCCAGACTCAAACAAGGTACGTTTTTTACTCAAGCTAAGATTCAGTTGAGTGAGGTCCAACGAGCAAGAAGGGGGCAGTGCACAGGAAGATAACGCTCGAGGCTACCGCGAAACCTCCATGAGGGGTTTAGACGGACACAGCCACTCAATTCGAGCTCTCCTCTGCTACCATTCCCATACTCTGCGCTCAGCCCGCTCACAATCTTTCACTTTACAAACTCTCCTCCTCGCATGGAGTCCACCATCGGGGCTCGACCTGGAGGATCTGTTCTCTTAGATCGTTACTGACTTGACCATCGGAGTGCTCCCGTCGGAATCCTGGCCCGGGTCACTAACTCTGTTTTGCAAGACCGGGTGCCCGAGCAGGATCCCGAGCGACAGGAGCACGTTCCGACCTCGACCTCAGCTGCATGCCACGACGATCTTGACAGCAACAACATCTATTTGAAAGAGTTTGAAATTCATAAAACATGCAAATACTAAAAGTAATCTAATTGCTTCAAGTCTAGCACCTGTAGCAAATATTTCATCAAAATCAATACACTCTTCTTGATTATAACCTTTGGCTACCAGTCTAGCCTTGTTTCTAGTTACAAAGCCATTTCCATATAGTTTATTTCTGTATATCCATTTTTTACTAATAATTGAAACATTAGGTGGTCATTCTGTTAGGGTCCAAATTTTTTTTTTCAAACTAGTTTAATTCTTCTTGCATAGCCATTAACCAATTTGGATCTTTTTCAACTTCTTCAATACATTTGGATTCTATTTGAGAAACGAAAGCAATGTAATCACATTCATTTATAATAGAAGATCTAGTTCTTATCCCTCTCGATGGATCATCTAAGATTAATTCTTTAGGATGTCCATGAGCATACCTTCATTCCTTTGATAGATCTTGATGCTTTGATGAGGTTTGAGTAGCTTTTTCTTCTTCAGCATTCTTGCTTTGACCTTCTTCAGCTTGTTTTAAGGGGGAATCATCCGAAATAGGCTTGTTCAATCCTTCATCACTTGCATATGCATCAGAAGTATCATCTTTTCTTGAGAATTTGTTCGTAGATTCTTCAAATACTACATGCACGGATTCTTCAACCACTAGTATTCTTTTATTAACCATTTTATATGCCCTGCTAGATGTAGAATATCCTAAAAAGATACCTTCATCTAACTTGGCATCAAATTTACCTAACTTATCTTTACCATTATTCAAAATAAAACATCTATAACCAAAAACTCAAAAATATTTCAAGGTAGGTTTTCTTTCTTTCTAAATCTCATATAGATTTTTTTTAAAAAATAGGTCAAATTAAAACATGATTTAAAATATAACAAGCAGTATTTATGGCTTCAGCATAAAAATATCTTGGTAAATCATTTTCACAAAGTATTGTACATGCCACTTCTTCTAAATTATGATTTTTTCTTTCTACTATCCCATTTTGTTGAGGTGTCCTAAGTGCAGAAAAATTATGCTCAATTTTTCTTTATTACAAAAATTTTCAAAATCTTGGTTTTCAAATTCAGAACCATAATCATTTCGAATACAAATAACTAAAGTACCTTTATCATTTGAAACTTTTCGATAAAATCTCATAAATACTGAAAATGATTCATCTTTATGAGTTAGAAATAAAATCCATGTAAATCTAGAAAACTCATCCACTATAACTAATCCATATCTTTTTCCTCCTAGGCTTGTTGTCCTAGTTGGTCCAAAGAGACCCATATAGAGTAGCTTTAATAGTATAGAAGTTGAAACAAAATCATTTGGTTTGAAAGATGTTTTTACTTATTTGCCAAATTGACATGCTTCACAGATTTTATCTTTTTCAAAACTAAGACTTGGTAAATCTCTTACTAAATCCTTTTTGCATAGTTTTGAAAGTAAATGCATGCTTACATGACCTAATCTACGATGCCAAAGCCAGCTAGTCTCATTAATTATGAATTTCATTGCAACTAGGCATTCACCATCATTTAAATACAAATTATTAAAATCAACAAGATAGATATTGCCATGCCTATTTCCAATAAATTTCACTCTATTATTGTTAGGACTAACAATCATGCAGAGAGATGATTCAAAAATAACTTTAAAATCTTTATCGCAAAATTGGCTAATACTAAGTAAGTTATGTTTCAAACCTTCAACTAGTAAAACATTGTCAATAAATGTAGAAGTAGAGATGTAGACTTTATCGATACTAATAATTTTTTCTTTGTTATTATTACCGAAAGTCATACTTCCTTGGTTGCAAGAAACCTGCAAAAATAAGTTATGTTTTGGTTTTAGGTATCTAAGTCATCTTGAGTCCTTTAGGGTTAATGACAAGAGTGGTTCCTTTCGGAATCCAAATCTTTCTAGAATTATTGATTTTTCTAAAATCACATTGATATACTTTATGACCTAACTTTTTACATGAATAACATGTGATGCTTGATAAAATTCTTAAGACATTTTTGCTATTTTTGAGGTCTAAAATCTAAACCAGCTTTATTGAAAATAGCTCTTTGATTATTCAGCAAAAGATTTAATTTTTTAGAACTATATGTAAATTTTTCAACAAAAAGTTTTACTTTTTCAAGCTCATCTTTGTATTGCTTATTTTCATTCTCAAGATCCTTATTTTTCTTCAAAAGTTCATTATTTGAAATAGAAATCTTAGATCTTTTCAAAACATCAATTTCCATTGATAAAGCATTAATTAATTTTTGTAAAACACCAATCTTTGTTTTCAAATCCTTGTTTACATTTGAAAGGTCAGTATTTTCATGAGAAAACAAGTTTGCATGCTTTTTCAACTTTTTATTTTTAATTATTATTAATTTATAATCATGCATGAGCTCATCAAATGCATTTCTAAGTTCATCAAAAATAAAATCAACTTCAAATTCAGAGTGTACCTCTTTTTCTTGTACCATGAAGCAAAGATTGGCGATTTCAGTTTGTTCTTCTTTTGAGCTAGAGTCATTACTGTCACTCTAAGTTGTCATCATTGCTTTCTTTCTGAGCTTTTTTCTTGACTTCTTCAAAAGAGGGCAATCGTACTTATAGTGTCCTGGCTTCTTACACTCGAAGTATATTGGTAGTTCCTTCTCCTTATCATTTTCTTTCTCATTTTCTTTTTCCTTTTTCTTGCTTGGTTGGGCCTTTTTCTTGTAAGGAATTTTTTTTCTTCATAAATTTTCTAAATTTTCTTGTAATTATAGCCTTTTCATCATCATTTTCTTCTTCTTCCGATTCTTCGATAGAAGACTCATTTGGTATAGTAGACTTGAAAGCTATGGTCTTCTTCTTTTCCACATCCATTGCTTTTTGCTTCAAGTTCAACTCATAAGTCATAAGTGAACCAATTAATTGTTCCAAAGAAAGTTTCTCAACATTTTTGGCTTATTGAATAGCAGTCACTTTAGGATTCCAAGATGTTGGTAAAGACTTAAGGATTTTATTCATAAGATCAGCATTAGATAAAACTTTTTCAAGGCTTCTCATACCATTTATAATGTTAGTGAATCTAGTATATATATCAGTAATAGATTCATTTGGCTTCATTCTAAATATTTCATATATATGAGTAAGCATATTAACTTTAGTATTTTTTATTTGATCGGTACCTTCATGAATGACTTCAAGTGTGTCCCATATTTCTTTGGCTGAGGTGCATGTGGAAATCCTATTGAATTCATTAGGATCCAATGCACAATAAATGAGATTCATTGCCTTAGCATTGATTTAAGATTATTTAATGTCATTTTCATCACAATCCTCTTCGAGTTTTGAAATGGAGACGCCATTAACAACAACAGAAGAAATATGAGGACTTTTATCAACAATTATCCATAAATTGTAATCTATAGAGTGCATATATATTCTCATGCATGTTTTTCAGTACATGTAATTTGTGCCATTGAAATAAGGAGGTCTATTTGAGACTTGTCCCTCAACTATATTAGAACTAAGTGGGGCAGCCATAGATCTTTACTCAATGTGGTTAAACCTATATACTGAGAACAAGGCTCTGATACCACTTGTTGCCCAGCTAGTAGCCTAAGAGGGGGGGTAAATTGGGCTTCTTAAAATAAAACTTTTCAAAATATGTGTTGATGAAACACAATTCAAGTGCTTGAGAACAGCAAGTGTTTATGTACAATGCAATTATATGCAGCGGAAAGAAATAAGTAATTGCAAAGTAAATTAAGCAAATAGAAACAAAGCAAGCAATCACAAACATAATAATTTATAGTAGTTCGATACACATCAAGCACCTACATCCACTCCCTAAGATCTACTTGGAAATTCCACTATAATCCTCCTTGATTATAGCCGATTAGTTTTTCCGGGCTCACTAATCAAAACCCAACTTGTTTCACCAGAAATACAAGTCAAAATCCCTTGGTTTTGCAAGGCTAACCAAAAACCTCCATTGGTTTTCCGGGCTTACCAACAACCTAACTTGGTTTTTACAAGGCTAACCAAAAATCTTTTTGATTTTTTAAGGCTAACCAAAGTTTTCCAAGGCTAACCAAAAATTTCTTACAAGAGAATCAAATAAATGTAAGAAATATAAGCTTTCAAATAAAAGTAGATATCTCTTTGAAGCTCTTTGTAGATGCTTGTCTTGGAGTGGTTGAAGCCTCAATCAATGTTTGAATGGATGAACTTGAGTGCTCTTAAGTGCTCTTAAATACTTTTGGTGCTTGGAGGCTCAATTTCACTTGAAGGTAGATGAACTCTTAATGAATAATCAATACTAAACTCATCTTCTCTTTCCTTTTGAGTTTAAATCACTTTAAATACCTTTTCAAGCTTTAAATAGCCATTTCTAACCATTGGAGAGGTGAAAATAGCTGTTGGGGGCAAAAAAGAAAAGTTTTGCGTTTGAAAAAACTAGCCATTACTGTTCTGCAGAACTTTAAGTATTGACACTTCAGGTCATGAGTCGATACTTAGGTCGACACGTCGCTTCTATGAGTCGACACATAGTTCAAAAATTATTCCTTGAAGCTCTATGAAAATCTCAGGTGAGTCGACACTTCTTCTGGTGAGTCGATACTTGAGTCGACACTTGGCTTCTATGAATCAACACTTGAGAAAAATCTCCGAATTCAGTATGTTCTATATAACTTTTGTCTCAGGCCTTGAGTCGATCCTTGAGTCGACACATGAGTCGACACTTGATTTTTGTGAGTCGACCTTCAGGCATGATGGCTGAAACTTCATTCTGCATATCAGCTGAAACTCTTGTGAGTCAACACTTTGATCTTTATGAGTTGACACTTGACTGAAACTAACTTAAAAACCCACTGACACATTGCTGAATTTTCTTCAAACTTCTAACTTGAGTTCCTCCAAGTCAATCTCATGTTCTTAAGTCCAATTACCTTGAAGTTCTTCATCAAAAAGAGGACTTCCTTAACCATTCAACAAGCAGTCAGATAACTGATTTGATGAGTACCTGTTTTTGATAAGACACACTTTAACAACTAGTTAGTACTCAAATATACTTAAATATTTTGTTAATCATCAAAATCAATACAGGAGTCGACACTTACACTCTTGGATTTCACATTCTTTCATCCGGTCCTATGTTTGATATCACTCCACCTGATTTTGATACTAATCTGACTAATCCAGATCCTGTACCATTTCCTGACCCTGCTCCTAATGTTGAATCTTCTTCAGCATGAGAATGAGGGAGAACATGACCCAGAAGCCGAAGCCAAGGACATAGTGATGTTTTTAGAGCCGTCCGCACTAGGCTTGCTATCTTCGATAGATGTAGCCGCGATCCCGTCCCTCTAGGATTATAGGGCCTATCATTATAAAGATTGGATCTTCCTCTGATGAGGACAGTACCCCTTAGGATTGGTCATTATATTAGTTGATATCATTTCAATTAGATGTATGAGATAGTTATGTATCAATTAGTTATGTTTGTATCAAACTATGTTTTATTGTATCCAAGTTTGAAATTATATATATGATGATGACATTTTCGGTATCTTCTTGTGTACTTCTATACTCTTCTTACTATAGTACCTCTTCATTTTATCTCCACTTTTCACCTTTTTTATGATGATGACAAAAAATGAAAGAAATAATGGTAAAGTAATGGTAATGATGAGAATATTGGTAGCAAATGACATAATATTTAATATTTTGTGGTATCAAAATGATAAACAAAAGGAAAGAATAAATGATGTAAGTAAAAAAGGAGGAGAAAAGTACTAAAGATTGAAATTTTGAAAATTTTAACATTTCTAAACTTATTAAGTTTTTTTTTGAAAAATGCTAATACATGTAAGTTTTTGAAAAATATTTTCAGATCATATATTGAGGGAGAGCTTTGGTTGAATACTCTGATACTCTTTGGTTGCATGTTCTGATACTCTTTAGTTTTATACTCTAATACTTTCAGTTTTTATGCTCCGATACTTCTTATTTATTTTTATGCCTTAATACTCTTTAACTTTATGTTCTGATACTCCTTATTTTCTTTATGCCCTGATACTCCTTATTTTTTATGCTCTGATACTCTTTAATTTTTATGCTCTGGTAATCTTTATTGTCATGATCTGATACTCTCAATGCTCAAATATTTTTGCTCTGATACTCTCAATCTTTATATTATATTATTTGCTCTAATATGCTTTGATACTTTTCATGCTGCTCTGATACTCTCTATGTTGTATTGCTTACTTTGATACTCTTAAAGATTTTACTCTGATACTTTTCACATTCAACCTATTTTTGCTCTAATGCTTAACTTTCAAATCTATTTTAGCTCTGATATACCTTTTGAATATCTCATATAAGTATATAGCTCTGATACATTTTAATTATAGCTTTGATACATTATAGTTACAGCTCTGATATATTGGAACTATATGAATTGAACTCTTCCTATTGATATATTTACAGCTCTGATATGTTGAAATTGAATTCTCTCTTATATATACATGTATAGCTCTGATACATTATAAATGAGTTTTTGCTCTTGATAATCATTTCAACTTAGCTCTGATACTTATTATCATTAGCTCTGATACTAATAGTCAAATGCTCCGAAACTTATTACAAATCTTTTGAGCTTACAATATATATATACTTAAAGGTTTTGTCATCATCAAAAAGGAAGAGATTATTAACTCCTGTCTTGATTTTGATGAATAACAAAATACTTAAGTATATTGAGTACTAACTGTGTATTAAAAATGCGTTTATCAGAATAAGGTACTCATCAAAGCTATACTGTGTTAAAAAATTTAAAGGCTTGTCAAACTGTTGAAGAAGTTACCTAAATTAATGAAATTTCAAGTTATATAGACTTTGGCACGTAAGAATGACCTTAAAGGACTCAAGTTTTGAATTTGGACAAGTTTCAGTAAAGTTTCAGCCAAGTGTCAACTCATGAAGATCAAGTGCCGACTCAAGAAGTCGACTCACAGAACCTTGTGCTGATATGCAGAAAGAGTTTCAGCCAGCACGCATGAAATGTTAATTCATGAAAACCAAGTGTCGACATATTAGTCGATTCATGGTCAAGTAAGTGTCGACTCAAGGCCTGAGACAAAAAATGATACAGAACATGCTGATTTTGGAATTTTGTCCAAGTGTCAACTCTGAAGATGAAGTATCGACTCAAGTGTTGACTCACTAGAAGAAGTATCGAGTACCAGAGAGCTTCAGAAAATATTTTTGACCTGGTGTCGACTCAAGTATCGATACATGAGCCGACTCATGACCTGAAGTGTTGACACCTACAGGTCTGGATGAACAGTATGGCTAGTTTTTTGAAGTGCAGAATTTCTCCAACTTATTTCTAACGACTATTTTCTCCTCTTCAATGGTCATAAATGGTCATTTAAGACTTGGAAAGATATTTAAAGTCCATTAAACACAAGAGGGAAATAATTCATTGATTATACATTAAAAGTTCATTGAGTATTCATTACTTGTGAGTGAAGTTGAGCCTTCAAACATTCAAAAGCATTCAAGAAGCATTCAAGTCCAATTCTCAAGCTTTGATTAAAGCTTCAACAACTTAGAGACAAGCTTCTCAACTGCAATCAAAGAGCTTCAAAAAAATATTTGCTTTTATTTTGAGAAAGCTTATTGTATCTTTCATCATACTTGATTTATCTTGTTGTTCCTAGTTTCAAGTGAATTGAAACTAGTGCTTGGATTGTTGGTGAGCGTTGTTTGAAAAACCAACTAAGTTGTTGGTGAGCCTTGTTTGAAAACCAACTACGTTGTTGATGAGCCTGTGAAAAACCAACTAGATTTTTGTTAGCCTTGTAAAAACCAAGAAATTTTAATTAGTGAGCCCGCAAAAACTAATCTACTGTAATCAAGGAAGGATTATAGTGAAATATCTAAGTGAACCTTGGAAAGTGGATGCAGGTGCTTGGTATACACCGAACTACCATAAATTCTTGTATTTGTGATTACTTATCTTTCTTCTCTTGTATTTATTTTATTACTTCTATTGCATACTCTTGTTAAGCACACTAGCACTTGCAAACACACTAGCACTTGATTTAATCTTTGTAAAAAGTTTTTGAAATCCAATTCATCTCCCCTCTTGGATTGCTTTAGCTAGGCAATAATATGTTATAAGATAAAGAATCCAAATTCACATGTCTGACATCGCCAACTTCATCGATAATTAGAAAAGTTAATGAAACTGATAAAATTTCTTAGTAATTACAACAGTAGCTGGGGTTCAAATACCACTTCCATCGAGATTTGGGAGGCAACAAGTATTTGTTTCCGAGGTCCAGAAAGTCATGGATATTTATTTTTTCTTGATAAGCAAGTTATGGGATATTTCAAGTAGGGGTGGCAATCGAGTCGAGTCGGATCATATACGGGTCGAGTCAAAAAAGTCTCAACCTGAACCCGACCTGTTTATTAAACGTGTTATAATTTAAAACCTGAACCTGGTCTATTTAATAAACAGGTAACCCGACCCGACCCGTTTAACCCGTTTATTAAACAGGTAACTTGCTAACCCGACCCAACCTGTTTAACCCATTTAACAATAGAATAATATGTTTATCCAACCCAACCTATTTAATAAATAGATAACCTGTTTACCTAACCCGACTCGACCCGATCCAACCCATATATTAAATGGATTAAACAGGTTAAACATGTTAAATAGATTGGGCCTAAAAAGCTTGAACCCGACCCATTTATTAAATGGATTAAACAGGTCGACATGTTTACGACCCGAACCTATTTATCCCAAATCCAAACCTGTTCATGGCGGGTCGAGCATGAGTCGGATTGGCGGGTCGGGCCATAAATTGCCATCCCTAATTTCAAGCTGGGCTAAATTCCAAACCCCATTGGATAGCGGGTCTCTTCTATTCTTTTAAATAAGTAGATTATATTTTTAAAATATCAAAAAGTGTCCTCTTGATAATTAGTTCTTCAGCGGTTCAACCAATATCTATTTTTTAGTATAGATCGCAAAATCATTTTAAGCAAATGAATACTAAATACAAGATGTCCCTTGTAACTATCACAGTGCTTAGACTTCATTACTAAAGATGGTTCCTCACAGTTTAATATGATAAAGAAAGAGAGAATGACCACGAATGGTTAACCATGACTCATATTAATGGTTAAATTATGTCTCATCATCATCATTATCAAAGTTTGGACATTGAACTAGGATGTCCTCAAAGAGGAGGAGGGGAAACGATTTGAGCGTAGCCCCATCTATAAATCATGTGCCCACAGGACTCTCTCTAAACACTCACATTTTGAGCAACCAACCCGGGCAACAAAATCTCCTGCTCTCGTAAGAAGAAAGTGGATTGCCACCCTATTTCAATTCCTGAATGAAAAAAGAAACAAGTAATGAACTGTTGTGCCCAAAATATAACTTATTTCATGATGCATTTTAGGCACTTAGTTATAACTTTTTTTTTTCCTATTATTAGGTCATAACCATACTTTTTTGTCTTCCAAAGAGCATGAGTAAATTCTGTTATTTATCAATATTTTATTTACTAATTCTCATGATTATATTTATTCTAGATTGGCTTGATAAATTCGATTTATCAAAGAGAGAGAGAGAGAGAGAGAGAGAGTAAATAACTAACAAAGAAGATATTATGTTGACGAAACCAGACAAACAACTAAATTTGGCTCCACGAGGAAGGTAGGTAAGGGTCGGAGATGCTTGTGGATACTGCGCGCAATGCCTAATATCTAGGGACAGCTAAATCCAATTCAAATAGAGATTTTCACTACGGATGAGGAGGATGGACCACTTGCTCTTTAGATTTCTCCGCCCAAGGCTGGTTTGAAAGGACAATCTCGACCTCATCCCCAGATATGTACAGGTTCAAGGTTATCTGGGTCTACACACCCCTAGTTTGGGCCCTTTCCTACTTTATGAGAAATTTGGATGGAACCAAAGTGAATAACATGGAGCACGGACCAAAATATCACGAATGGAAACCGAGGAAACGGGAAGCAGAGAAAGTGGTGAAGGATGGAATGGCAATAGATTGGTCAGGCCAGGTGATACTTAAATCGGGTTAAGATAGGATGATAAGACGTGAAACCTTAACTCATTGCCGATCCAACCTGACATTGATTTACGACTCTTCAACCCATACTGTGTGCATGGGTCAACCCACCTTCGTGACCCAACTCAACCAGTTTGACCAGTAATCCACTTTACTCCCGATGCCCTTCATTTCAAGGGATCATGGAATGTTACGGCTGTATCATTCAAAAAAAGAAAAGAAAATAAAAAAAAATATTTAATTCAACTATTACAACTCTTGATGGCTTACTTCTAAAGTTATCAACAACTGGCACTAGAAAACGGATCAACCACTCCTAAGAACAGTATCCTGAGGGCATGGCTAAACTCAAGCTAGCCCTGCAAGACCCAAATGAAACCGTACTCCTATAAGTTCAAGCGTTTGACTCATAGGCAACTTGTTTAAAGTTCTGGATCAGAAAATTTAACCCCTACCTATCTTTTTTAGGATAATAATAATAATAATAAAAACTAACTCTAGTCCAGTTTGATCTTTGGAACCTGACAAACTACTTGTCCAGGATATGTTCTAGACTCCATGGTCCCTGAATTTCTCCATCCCGCAGTTCCTTTCTTCAGAAAAATAATATAGCTAGATGTGTATGGAATGTACTTGGAATTTTATCGATATTGTAAATTAGGTGAAAATATGGTCCTTGGTCACGGGTATTGGCATTTTTTGTTCCTATGTTGGTCCTGAACAAGCTAAAATCTGTGAAAAAATAGTTGCTACTTCCCTGGTAATAATAATCATAATCTATACTTCAAGAGCAGCATCAGGGCAGAAAGTCATCATAAGGAGCCATGAAATTGTTTGAGAACCATGCAAGGTCAACTCACTTGGAGTTCTTTATGAGTTTTGTGTTGATAGATAATTTCTTCCACCAAACGTTACAGTAGTGCATAGATCCTGAGATGGATGAAGAACAATTCTTACTCCTAATGAACTGTTTTCCCCTCGATAAGTTTGTTATGCTGCTACAAGTACACTGATTGTTTTTCTCTAGTTCTAAGAAAAGGTACAGAGCAAACGTAAAATAGCCACATGAACCATGTATGCATATTAGTGAGATCAAGCAGCAAGAGCTGGAACTTCAGACCAAAATGATGTACCCTTAACATTAGTCAGGATCACCATGTTCAATGTACATACTTCCTTTTATTAGCAAAAATGATGCAAGTTTTCCTTTTTTATGAGATGTCCCATGGCTGCATCTACATTTTCAGTCTCGCAACCTGATAAACATGGAAATATTTGGATCCACAAACTTAACACGATAAAAAGATGCATTAAATTTTAGACATGATTAAACCAATAACAGTAGAGACTTGTTCAAGCTATTTCAGCTGGCTCAAGTTTTTGGCTTATAAGAACAGAAAAGGCTGTCCATAAAATGACAAGAGAACCTTTTTCAGGGGAGTGAAAGCCCAGATGTCTAGCAAGTCCAAAAATGCCAGATCCCCCCAGACCGCAAAACCAAAATAAATACATAGGGGTCTTAGACGTAGATGTTCTAGTAAAACTGACATAATGATCTTTTAAGAAATAAAAATAATGTTTTCTGTGAATAATACTAAAGCCTTGCTTTTTTACGCTGGCTTGGCTTTCGAGGTAAACTTTCATGAAGAAATTAAGCAAATTTGAAGTGAGTGGCCATTAACTGACCGGAAGAATTTGCTTATCGAGCGTGTCCTGGATGAAAAAGATCATGGTTGTGTTCCATCAAAGTGACAGTAAAGTTGTAGTCGGTCTTTTTACGCAAAGGATTTGTTTCTCCAGTGTAATCTTTAGACTCAGAAAGCATCCACTCGTATATTCGAAAACTTCAGTAATTAACCTTTTCTTTTATCAAATGCTATATGCTGGGAATTAAATTGGATAAAAATATATTACACAGAATGCGTCTTCGGACCGATAGCAAATAATTGAATAATTGAGCATTGGCTACCAGCTAATCCTGTCATGGAGTACTGGAAAATGACTAAGGCATACCTTCAATATTTTTCAATCAAGGATTCAACCAGGACCAGTCCAATCTTGCCATAAAAGTAAAAATAACCTGTGCACCAGAAAGACTAAAGCAATACATACATGCACCACAGCCTTTAAAACTACTACATGACATTTTGAAAATATATTCCCTGAAATTTTGAAGAGATGATGCAATCACCTAACACATTTTTTCCTAAGCAGATCAGATGGATAACAGAAACAGAAGAAAAGCTAGAGATCTAGTTTAGTTTAATTCAATATTTTATCCTCATTTCAGAAGCCAAATGGAAAGCAAAAACAAGAAAAAACTACTTAACCGTGAAGGAAATCAGGAAATAGTTCACAAAATTTAATTTAATAACAATGACATGATATTTAATACACACAATGATTGAGTTAGTTCAGTGCTTTTGACAAATGGAACAGGAATTTGCTGTAGCTCAAAAAAACTAGCATTTTTATCTTTCAAGATTTTTGACAAAACAATACAAAAAATATACCATGCCAGGACTATTATGTGAAACCCGGGCTTTTTGGACCGAAGTCGGCAGGCCCAGCCGACTTCAACCCAACATGCAGAAAACAAAAAAAAAAAATGAAGGGAGAGTCGGAACAGGGGACTCGTTTTCCCCTCTTATCCAGCTGAAAATCTCGTCGGAAAAGATACCGGACCACCGTGAAGGGCAGGGACAAGGCCAGCGATGAGTTGGGGTGGGATGGGGACCTTCGATCGACGAGTTTCTTTTCTCCACCGCAAGGAAAATATTTTGTTCTCCCTACAAATTTCTTCCCCTCCCAGCCCCTACGGCCTAATCCCGAGGATGATCGAGCACACCTTCGACAACGAGCGCGCGTACGATGTCTTCTTCCGCTTCCATGTGCTCCTTCGAGGCATTCATCTAAGGAGGGGGGATGGCAAATCAAGAAAGGAAATAGAGCGGGGGGGGGGGGGGGGGGGGGGGGGGATTTTCTCTGTTTTGGAGCCGTGTGGGAGAGAAGAGAAGAAGCGTACCCCCAATTTCGGCAGCGACGAACGGCCTGATGATGGGAAGAACGACGTTGGCGGTGGTCTTGGTAGCTGCCGAACAAACTAGGGAGTGGCGCGGTGAAGGGCAGCAAAAAACAGATCCTTAGGCAACGAATCCAAAGCTCCATCAAGACCTTCAGCGGTGGCTTTTGGCAGCGTGAGGGAACTCCGACGGCGGCGAGCATGACATTCTGGGTCTAGGAGGCGAGCTGGACTTGGAACGGTGAGTGGACCTGGGACTAGGGCGATGTCTGGAAGAGACCTTGGAAAGGGAAACCACCGGACGCCTGGGGTAGCGAAGGAGGTCAAAGATGAGAGGGCTGATTGGCTACCGGTGAGGCCATTCCGAGATTTTCCGTTTTGGGCTGTGCGGAAGAATAGAGAAGAGGAAGAAAAAAGAAAAAAAGGAAAAGAAAAGAAAAAGGGAATAAGAAAAAGAAAAAAAAAAAAAGGGAAAGAAAGGAAAAAAAGGGAAAAAAAAAGAGAAGAGAGAGAAAGGGAAGAGGGAAAAGAGGAGAGAGAAGAGAGGAGAGAGAGTAAGAGAAGAAAACAAAATAAAAATTTGGGTAAGATGTTTTGGTTTAATAATTATCCTAGAAATATTTATTTATAAAAAATTATTATTGTAGGGGGCATCCTTCTGAGCAGAAGGGCATTGTACGGGTTCTGGGTACGGACCAGTATCAGGCATTTTAGTTATCTCTAGTGAGGTAAGGATATATGGACATGATCACCAGTCTTATACATATATCTTATATGGCATGATTTGATCCGAGCACATGAGCATTGGCATGCATAATTATTTTTTCATGGTATAGTTTAACTTTTCATGATGGACAGTATGGTTATTGTTATTATTATTTATGTTCCTGTATACCATGTTTAACGAGTAAAGTTATCTTTGAAAGGGTTAGACCGTGATGCCGATTATTGAAAAATTATAAATGACATGATTTGACTACATGAAGTGAGTTGATGAAGTGTTAATCAAGTGAAAACGGCATTTGGACTAGCCATGCCATGGGATCGTGGTTACTGATATTGTCAGTCACAAGCTAGATAATGAGACTGCCAGTTACAGGCTGAAGTATAACAATGAGATTGCCCGTCACAGGCTGAAGTGTGATATCGAAATTGTTAGTCACAGGTTGAAGTGTGACATCGAGGTTACCAGTTATGGACTTGAGCATGACCGTGATTAGTCCAGAACCCTAAAGAAGGATGACTAAATTGAAACATAAAAAGAAAACATGATTTTATCAAAGGTTTGTTATATATGGCATTAATTTGTTTTGGCTGCATAATCTGATAAACTATTATTTTTCAGTTGTTTTCAAATTATACTATTATTGGTGTGACTATTTGGAGACCTTATTAGGCTGTAAAGCTCACTCTTGATATTTTGATTTTTTCCAGAGACTCGGGATGCAATACAGGAATAGGGTTGGGCATGAGACTGAACATCAATATTTAGATTATTTAGATAGTTTTGTTTAGTTAATTTGATTGCTGATACTTATTATAAATCAGTGAGTCATTTAGTGATTTTTGATTTGAATAAATAAATTATTTAGTTATATTTTAATTTTTAAATAATGTTGGTATAATTGCTGTGATTTTAAATAAAGCGACTCTTGTATATTTAGGCCTGACATGATCTCTAGGATAGAACCTAGGATTGTGCAACTGGTCACGTAGTCGATTCCGGTGCTAGATTTGAGACGTGATAGAATGATATCAGAGCTTAGATTATGATGATTTGGGACTGTGGTATAAGTATTAGGATAGTTATAAGTGACATCGAAATTCAGATCATGATTGTTTGAAACTGGGACATAAGTGATTTGAAAATCACATGGTGATTATTAGGACATGACAGAATGATATCAAAACTTAGATTATAATTACTTAGGACTATGATGTAAGTGATTAAGATATGATATGAGTGATATTGAAGCTTAGCTTATGATTACTTGGAACTGTTGTAAGAAGATATTTAAGGTATAGGTTATATAAGAGTTTAATGATATTAGAAAAGATAATTTTTCGAGGAGTCTGTATGTGAATTATGATTGTAAATATGTAAAGAAAAATATATTTGGATTGATGTATAGCTTGTAACTCTATATTGGTGGATTAGATTATATCATGTTGAAATGGATGCATATTTTTGATAGAATTTTGATAGCCTATGTTAGCAGTTTTGGATTGGATTACTGAATCTACCCGATATTCGTTGAGGATTATTTGATATGTTAGATATCAAATCAAATTAAGATCTATACAAAGATCTAGGTTATCATGTTATATTAAGCGAAGAAATTAGTATTAGAAGACTTATAGGGATTTAGCCTATAAGAAATTATGGTAAGATAGTTATATGAGTGATAATATTCTATTCATAAGAGTATTGATTGAAAGTCATGTATTTGTTAGAGTTAATGATAACTTTCTAAGAGAAGAGTTGCTTTAGATTGTTTAATTAAATTGTCAAAGAAAGTATGATTAAATCGGACTTGAACTAGAGTTATTAAAGTCTTAAAAGGATGGTGAAATTTATGCAAGGACTTTCAATATGGAAATAGGGTCAGGATAAACCTTAATATGATATACCTGAGATATGAACGAGATAAAGAGACTCAACAATTCTACTATAATAACTTGAGATCTCCATAGTACCAAAATAAGATAAATTTTATTAGGGATTCATTTAGTGAACCTAGATGGTTTAGTAAATTTTATCAAAGTGCGCAGTAAAAGCGCAGTGGTTTGAGTTATACTAAAATTAATTAAAAACGTTAACTCTAACTTTAGAAATGTTATAATAGGAGTATTGATTTGAATCTCAGTAACAAGATTTTAATAATAAATAAAAAAAAAGATGTTATTGATCCTTTGACTAGTCTATCGGTATTGCCATGCAATTTTATCAATAGGTTCCTTAATGTAAAGAACTCTAGTAAAAATTTTGGACATTTCTAAATCTAGAATAAAGAAGTGCTGATCCTTACCCGATTAGGATTGAGAATATTTGTGACACCAAGCTCCTTTAGTTATGACATTATGATTTCTCTATTTAAGGAGGGCTCGAGATTTCCATGAAATAAAAGACTGATTGTAAAAATCATGGAGAAGCTTAAGAGAAGAAAGAATGCTAAAGATCATGGCAAGTGTTTAATGCTCAAGTTTTTCTAATTTTTGGTTAAGAATAGAGTGGACTGATTATGATTTCCATATGAGGATTAATCAAGAGCAATAAATTTTAGGGGCAAAGAATTTTGTATTTTAATTCGGGGTTGAGGCACTAATATTTATTTGAAAAAAATTGAAGGAATTCATAATATAGATAGATGGTGATGACCAAAATAAAAATGCTATATTATGTTGTTATTGTAAAAGTCGTATGAAGAAAGCATTCTAAGAGGGGATTAAGGATAATTAATTACATCTAAAGGTTGGTATTCTTTGGAAGAGTTCAAAAAAATTTGATAAATATTGTAAATAAAAAAAGATCAAGTTTTGAATATTATATAATTTCGTTACGTTGAGACTTGAGAAGCAAGTATCTTAAAAGGTAGACTAATTGAGAGTTTGAGAATGACATGAGGGCTGGATACTTTTAGGATTTAAAATCTCAATCAAACTAATTTCGAGGATAAAATTATTTTAACAGGGGAAGAATGTGAAACCCGGATTTTTTGGGCCGAAGTCGACAGGCCCAGCCGACTTCAACCCAATGTGTAGGAAAAAAAAAGGAAGGGAAAGTCAGAACAGGGGACTCATTCTCCCCTCTTATCCAGCTAGAAATCTCGCCGAAAAAGATGCCGGATCACCGTGAAGGGCAGGGACAAGGCCGGCGACGAGTTGGGATGGGATGGGGACCCTTTGATCGACGAGTTTCTTTTCTCCATGGCAAGGAAAATCTTCCGTTCTCCCTACAAATTTCTTCCCCTCCCAGCTCCTACGACCTGATCCCAAGGATGATCGAGCACACCTTTGACGGCAAGCGCGTGTACGACATCTTCTTCCACCTCCATGTGCTCCTTCAGGGCATTCATCTAAGGAGGGGGGATGGCGAATCGAGAAAGAAAATGGAGGGGGGGATTTTCCCTATTTTGGGGCCGTGTGGGAGAGAAGAGAAGAGGCGTACCCCTAATTATGGCAACGACAAACGGCCCGATGACAGGAGGAACAACGTTGGCAGTGGTCTTGGTAGCCGCCAAACAAACCAGGGAGCGGCATGGTGAAGGGCATGACAGCAAAAAAATAGATCCTTAGGCAACAGATCCAAGGCTCCATCAGGACATTCGGCAGTGGCTCTCGATAGCGTGAGGAAACTCCGACGGCGACGAGCATGACGTTCTGGGTCTAGGAGGCAAGCTGGACTTGAAACGGTAAGTGGACCTAGGACTAGAGCAGTGTCTAGAAGAGGCTTTGGAAAGGGGAACCACTCAATGCCTAAGGCAACGAAGGAGGTCAGAGGTGGGAGGGCTAGCTAGTGGATGAGACCATTCCGGGATTTTTCCAATTTTGGGCTGTGCGGGAGAACAGAGAAGAAGAAGAGGAAGAAGAAGAAAAGAGAGGAATAAGAAAGGAAAAGAAAAGAAAAAGGGAAAGGGAAAAAGAAAAGAAAAAAAAGAAAGAAAAAAAATGGAAAAAAAAAAAAAAGAAGAGAGCGAAAAAGATGAGAGAAAAAGATGAGAGAGAAGATGAGGAGAGAGAGAAAATAAAATAAAATAAAAATTCGAGTAAGATGTTTTAGTTTATAAATTATCCTATAATTATTTATTTATTAAAAAAAATTATTATTGTGGAGAGCAACCTTCTGATCAAAAAAGTATTGTGCGGGTTCCGGGTACGGACCAATATCAGACATGTTAGTTATCTCTAGTGAGATAAGAATATCTGGACATGATTACCAGTTTTATACATATATCTTATATGGCATGATTTGATCCGGACATATGAGCATTGGTATGCATAATTATTTTTGCATAGTATAGTTTATCTTTTCATGATGAACAGTATGATTGTTGTTGTTATTATTTATGTTCCTGTATACCATGTTTTAACGAGTAAAGTTATCTTTGGATAGGTTAGACTACCATGTTGATTATTGAAAAACTGTAAATTACATGATTTGATTATATGAAATGGGTTGATGAAGTGTTAATCAAGTGAATACGATATTTGGACTAGCCATGCCACGAGAACATGGTTACTGAAATTGCCAGTCACAAGCTAAACAATAAGACTACCGGTCACAGGCTGAAGTATGAAAATTAGATTGCCCATCACAAGCTGAAGTATGACACCAATATTACTAGTCACAGGTTGAAGTGTGGCACCAAGATTGTCAATTATGGGCTGGAGCATGATCATGATTAGTCCAGAATCCTAAAGAAGAAGGATGACTAAATTGAAACTAGGATTGGAAATGGACCGGCCCAAAGACTATATTTTAAAAATTTTTTGACCGAATCCGGGCATCCCTTTGGCCCAAAAATTAAATGGGCTCTAATTTACAGCCCAAAGATTAGTCATATATGCTTAAAATTTGGTCCAAAACCTAAACCAATTTCAGACCGGCCCGAAGTTTATTAGGCTGGACCAGCCCAGTTCCAGAATATGGGCTTTTGGGCCGGCCCATTTCCAGCCCTAATTGAAATATAAAAAGAAAACATGATTTTACCAAAGGTTTGTCATCTATGGCATTAATTTATTTTGACTGCATAATCTGATAAATTATTATTTTTCAGTTATTTTAAAATTATACTGTTATTAGTGTGACTGTTTGGAGACCTTACTGGACTGTAAAACTCACTCTTGACTTTTTGATTTTTTTCAGAGACTCGGGATGCAATACAAGGATCGAGCTGGACGTAAGACTGAACATCAATATTTAGATTATTTAGATAGTTTTGTTTGGTTAATTTGGTTGCTGATACTTATTATAAATCAGTGAGCCATGTAATAGTTTTTAATTTGAATAAATGAATTATTTAATTATATTTAAATTTTTAAATAATATTGATATAATTGCTGTGATTTTAAATAAAATGATTTTTATGTACCTAGGTCTGACGTGATTTCTAGGATAAAATCTAAGATTGTGTGGCTGGTTCGTAACCGATTTCGGTGCTGGATTCCGGAAGTGACATATTATATAGAGGAACAATTTTTTAATATCACCTGATCATGAAGGAGCCCTTTTGACATAGTGAACATCCAACCATGAGATAATGTTGTCAAGGACTTTAAATACAATCTCATCAGATTCACCTTCAACGACAGAATGATATGCATCTTTGTAAAGGCGCAGCTTCTTGTCTGAGCTGCATGCATTCTCGTACAAAGGCTTACCATACAGAATTATAGGTGGCAGGGAAACCTGAAGAGGCAAAGAAGAGCTATTATATTTCTACTGTCATATAATCTCGAAAAAATAGTTCTACAGCTACAAAATGGTCTTAAATAGTGAGGTTTATTGCTCAACATAAACACACATTGAAATGGGAGGCGATTATGCTGGCTGGTCACTCTTTAGATAACAGGGAGTTGTTGGTGGCTGCTTGTTATTATAGCCAAGGAGATCAGGGGTCGAGAAGAAAGATGTGTGGTGTGGTAAGGGTGTTTTGGCTGGTATGTTTATGGTTGACATCATAGAAAAGAGGGCACTGTACTTGTTTTGCCAAATTGATTTACAGCAGCTTATTAATAACAAGATGCAAGTTTTACATGTAATGTTTTCACAAAATTAACTTTTCTATACTGAGTAAACAATCAAAACATAACATTTCCTTAAAAAAGAAACTAGTAAATGAGTAGTTGTTTAGAAAATAAGCAAACATATGACTATGGGTTAATTACTCCCGTAAATGAAGCACAACTACGTATTTTAATATCTTAGATACTCTGCAGGTTATGAAGAAGACCATTAAAACCATTACAGGTTGCTCTACAATTATATGGGTTGCCCTATGTTTCACTGTTAAAGGTAGCCCTATCACACAGCAGACCTTTAACTGCTTTCTCTACAACGGAGGTGGAAATTCATGCACGTGAGAAGTCCAAAGTGTATCGTGACTCATGATTAATCACATGCCAAGAGGGTTCTATTGACCACACCCTTGATTTCTAAAATCTGTGACTGTGACAACCACAGGAGACAGAAAATTGAGGTAAAGAATAACATTTTAAGTATGAAGTAGTATCAGAAGTGGATGGTGATGTACTTTACCCTAGGTAACAACTCCCTGAGAAATAACTTTCAGCCATTCATTCAATACTAGAAGTCCCATGAGCCTTTAACAACCTAGCATGCATCAAAAGCATGTCCATACACAGACATTTTTCAACATGCATGTGTATTTGTGTGTGATTGTAGATAGATGTGTGCACATACTACATGCAACAATAAGACTTCCTAAAAAACATCTTTTGATCATTAAACATTAACTCCTATAGTCTCTTCAATAAATATACTCTTCATTAAAGTCACTTCATCAATACTCAAGAATCAAATGAAACATCATGATGAACAAAAAGAAATAATAAATTCTACAATATCCTGGGAACTTTACAATATGACTAGAAATGGGCTCAAGCTAGGCAGGCTTTTTCTTGAGCTTTAGGCTGGCCTGCGAAGGTATGATTAGGATTGGGCATGGAAACCAGGGTCCAATTAAGACTAAAGTCATGTTTGGGTCTGGCCTTGACTTGGCCAGTTGGCCCGAAGCACAAACTAGTTAATGAGCCTAACTAAACCCTAAAATATTGCCTCCAACTCTCCCCATTTTACCTGCTCCTCTCTGCCCCTTGCCCCCTTCACATCACCCCTTTCTTTACTCTCCCAACTCTCCCGGTTACAATGATTGTGGATAGCTTGCAGCACGCCAATAATAGATTGCAGATGATGAGTTGGCGCCCCTCTCTCTATTTCTCTTAAATCTCTCTTCCCCTCTTAGCACTCCCTCTCTCACCCCTCTATCACGCTCCTCCACTCTAGGCACCCCCCTCTCTCTGACCTCTCTCGCAGGGCCCCTCTACCTCTTATTTATCTCCTCTTAGCACTGTCTCTCTTTCCCTTTCTTCCCCTCCTCCCTCTTAGGTCCCCTCTCTCTTTCCCTTTCTGATTTATCTCATTTTTTTCCTCTTCCTTTTCAATGCTTTCTCTCTGTCTCAAGCTGATCATAGACAAAGGTAGATGGTAGGCCGGCCAATGTGCTTGATTCAAATTGAATTAGACTACAAGCTAAGTTTAGGTTTGCGCTTGGATCAAGCTTGACTTGGACATGGAAAGAAATATTGGTCCCAAAGCTCTTTTTCATTTGGAGGTGGGGCACTTAGGCCAAAGGGAAGCCCAACCTGACTCGGATTGCATCCAGTCCTATTTACAATGCTAATCACCTTGTTGGCTAGTTTCTTTTATCTCCAGAAAATGTGGGACTACTTCTACACTATTCTTGAAAGTCTTCAGGTTTGATCTTTTATATTACATCCTTTATAATTGAAAAAAATACTATTAAAAATCATCTAGGATTTCATGCATGATTTTTTTAAGAAACTTATAGCGAAAGTGAATATATTTTAAAACTATTTTAAATAGAAACATGCATTTAAAATAATTCTAATAAATCCTAAACAAGATCGTAACATGATATACAATATAGAAAATAAAATAAGCATACATTGATCTACCCAATGCATGCTGTAGATCTAATTTACAAATAATATAAAATCTAATTTCATACCTAATGGTGGGTCGATGATCGCCACTGCTGATGGTATGTGGTAAGAACTCTCCACATCGCTTCGTTGCCGTACAGGATATCCAGTCTCTACGAATCGTCCACACGAAGTCCTGACATGATCAATATTCTCGGACTGCTAGATCCACGTGAAGGTCATTGGATGATTGAAAATAATTTATTTCTTGAATTTTCTTGAGCCTTCCAAGAAACCCAAAAAGAGGATGAAGAGGTCTAAATCAAGGAAGAAGAAAACAAAAAACAAGAAACTCTTTTCTACTATTTTTCTCTTATTTTCTCTCTCCCTTCAACCCTTGATCCCTAAAGAACCTCTCACGGCCATCTAGAATTCATGCCCTCCTTTTTCTCTTATTTGCTCGATAATTTCACTTCAGATTTTTCATCGTAATTATCTCTTAATGTTATATATATAACAAAAATCTAAAATAAAATTTCGTTGATTAGAAGAGGGATTAAATTAGGATAAAGTGATGCTGTTTGAATAGGATTGGATATTCTATCCCCAATAAAACTCCTCTAATTAAATTCAAATAAATTCAAATTTAATTCAAACCAATCCTAATCAAAATGAGAAAGAGGGTTTCCAAACAATTCAAAAAAAATCATGTATGAAATCCTAGGTGATTTTCAATAATGGTATCAGAGCGATAGGTTTTCATAACATGATATGTAAATGTAGAACTTTATATATTAGATATAATCTTAATCCGAGCAACTGCTTTGAGTTGGATTGATCACCATGACCATCCGGTTATACAAGAAAAATAGGATTTAAAGGCCCTCTCTTTTTATTCATTAGGATCTCCTATAGCATGTAGGGGTGCTGCTTGTAGTTATATCCCATGAACAAGTAAGATGAAAGAAAAATCATTGAAATTCTTTCAATAATTAGATCTATTTTCTAGCGATTTAATCTTCATTAATTTACTATTTTTGATCTGAAATTAATGTATTAGAATTTGTTTTTATATTTAGAACATGAAACAGAAAATTAATTTCAGCATATAAACCTTAGTACTCTACCCATCATAAATTTAAATGTTTTAATTTTTCATTCAAAAAAGGTTGTCTTATATTCCACTGAATTTTAAAAGTGGTCCATTTAGTAATAAGAACAAAATTCAGGTTTGATCATTGCCATCAAAAAATGCTTGTAGAGATTCAATGAAACCCACCCACCCCCATTCCTACTCTTTTCACCATCACATCCAATCACACAGCTGAAACTGAATTTAGAAACCCTAATCAGATTATGACAGACAATAGTGATAGGCATATTTACCATTCCAACAATCTAATAATTCAACAACTTTTTATCAGACAACTACTACTGGCTTATTGCATAGAACCATAGAACAATATCCTTTCAAATCAAGTTGGCCTTTCTCATATTCTTCTTAGAAACTTTATTATTGTCATACAAGATAGGTAAAATTCAGTATCCCACATACTAGAGGAAATTGGGTAAGTACAGTTTATTTTGCTCTCAGAAACTTGTGATTTTCTGGCACAAAATGTGGTTTTGCATAGTTTCATCGATATTTTGGCTATGCAAGACAAATGATCAGATACATGTATTGACAAAAGTTCCTCTCACATTTCTTACTTATATCCACTAACAAAAACAGTAAACCCTCTGGAATTTTTTAGCTGCTAGACATCCAACTTGTGCTCAAGAATACGATAACATGTTTTATGGTAACCACACTAAACTCCAACTCAAGAATGGCCAACAAACAGAACCATTTGCACCGTTCTATTCCTGCTCCACCGTTACATGCAAAAAAGATCATAATAATCAGAAGAACGCACCCATTCAATATGCAGCAACTTTTTCGATGAAGCCAAGAGGTAAAAAGAGCAAAACGCTCAAAAGTAGAGGCATAAGCACTCCAACCAGCTATAACACCATACTTCTTGTTCATCAAAATTTGCTTAACAATAATCATTTCCATACCCCTTATTCCAAGAATTCCCGTAGGCGAATATGACACCGCACAAGTCCACACCCAATCAACTATTTTTTTTATGACATTCCATGTTTATTTCAAGCTCTTGCTATTCTTTTCGAAGGGAAAATAAACTCCAAGATGAAAATTTTATACCTCTAAATTGTTGTACAATCGACAATAAAAGAAAAGCAAGAACTGATATTCCCGAAGCTATACGAATCAAAAACTTGAAAAAGAAACATGAATAGATGACGAATTAGAGATTTTAATTATATAAACGATCAGGAAAATATATTTACAAGATACCTCGAACAAGCAGTGGTCGATGCCGAGCCGGACCCTCCGACGCTCGGGGCCTGGTCGACGATGGCCTCGGAGACCATTTTGGCGACCCTCTCGTCGACGCCCTCCCACCTGGTAACAACCAAGATTCTCCCCCCGCCGCTTCTCCTCCTCCTCCGCCGGCTTCTTCTTCTTCTGGTGCCGGTCGAAGCAGATCCCAACCCTAAAAAAATCTATTAAAGTTCACACCAACGAATACTCCAATGATCCAAAGAAAGGGGAAAAGAATCGATGAGAAGAAAATCTTGCGCAGGAGGACGACGAAAGAGTCCGGGATTAAGTGATATAATTAAATTAGAAAAAGGTGAGCGAGGCATCAGACTTGTGAGCGGAGGTGGTTGGTGACCCAAGATTTGATCCGGAGGCGAGCCGAGAAAGGGAGTCTTGGATTGCGAGGGATTTGGAGTTGAAAAGTGGGGGAGTCGTCCCACTCTCCGCCCTTCTATCCTCCAACCCCTCCATGGTGAACAGGGCAACGACCACGTTAACCAACCTTCGGCTCTGTTGGGCGGATATGGTATGTGGGCCTTTCAAGATTAGGCCAGGCCTGGACAAAATATAGAGGGGTTCGGTATCCGGACCAGACCAAATTTCGACTGTAGAACCCGGTTTGGCCCAATGTGTCATAAGATCTTCTCTGATCGTTTATGGACTATAGGATCCAAACATGTTAGCATTTGGGCCACGCCATTGCCATTATCATCTTCCAACACAACCTACTTATAGCCGCATGCGTTTTCTTGCTTGATGGACAGCAAATTTATATATAAAAAATTACACACGATCTACGTATCATTTTTCTTTTATATATTGATGACGAGAGTACTGCTAACCATTTCAAAGATATGGTTTGGAAATTATCTTTGTCAAATACTTAAGAAATCATGTTCAAAACTTGAGCACGTTACCTCCTCTATTTGGAGAAGAAATATATATAATCAGGGGGTTATAATTAACCTAGATAGGATCTAGATATCAATTCCAATAATGCAAACAAGCTGTATTAGGTGAATTCGAAGTTGAATGTAACTTCAATCCAAGTAGTTGAAAAGTTGAGCCACATTCTGGCATGGAGTACATTCATCAACCCCCCATAACTCTATATAGGTGCAGGAACAGCTTGGATTTAATGGATAGTGATAAATTTTGGTATAAAACTAAGCATATATAAGATAATGAGGTTGTTTGCAAAATGGGAGCACTTTGACCCCGCATACACCAAGGCTAATCTAAGTATCTAACACACATATTCTTACTCACTTTGTTTGCACCCAATGTTTCATTTGAGTAGAGATCATTTAGTTTCCTGGAAAATGACTCTACGTGTTTCGTACGATTAAATAACTTTTAATTGACCGGATATGAAATCAATTTTGCCCATGTATTAATTGATTGCCTAAGATAGGAATTCATACTCCCATATGCAATTTGTTGGAATATGATGAAAAAAAATCCAAAGATCACACTATACTCACGCGGCTAGAAAGATTTTCTTTCTTTCTTTTATTTTTTTGGTAGACTAGCTACACTAGCAAGGTGCTTTAAGACACCATTGCCACTTACAAACCGAGACGTAAGCTTGATATTACCCGAATTTGTGCTAGACATGACTCAGACCTACTCACGAACTTAGATTCGCCAAGCCCGAACCCACCGATGAACAGGCCTATATTTTTTAAGGCAAGAATAAAATATTTGAGCGACCACTAAAACAGTTCAGACGAAGCCATGATTTTTCTTTCCCCCTTCTATTATATTTTTCTTTTCCTAATGGAAAATAGCTTTTGGAAGAGAACCAATTTTGGACTCGATTTGGAAGTACATGAATCTGGAAGTGCATACATATATCAGCGAAATTTGAAGCCCCGCACTTTTTAGATAGGAAAGCAGGGATTTGCTTTTTTTAAATAAATAAATAAATTATTTTATTTTTATTTTTTTTATTTTTTTTATTTTTATTTTTTTGCAAACTCTGAATGAATACTCGATCTTTCTCGCCAGGCTGGTGTGGATTCTTCTTGGTGAATACATGGTGACACGAATTCCTCAAAAAGATATGTAGTGACATGAATGTTATATATCCTTTATTCAGAAGAAAATGTAAGTATGTTATGTTAGGCTTCAAATTGATGATGCCCGGTTCTGTGCATCGGTTCTTCTTGATAGTAGGAGACATGA
Organism: Areca catechu; assembly: GCA_021397845.1. NCBI lineage: Eukaryota > Viridiplantae > Streptophyta > Magnoliopsida > Arecales > Arecaceae > Areca > Areca catechu. Next base: position 164,154,312 of record CM038043.1, read on the forward strand.
TATTTTTAAATTTGAGCCACTAATATATAGCACCTTAGGGCGTATTAGGGCATATGCAATACCAGGGAGCTGGGAGCCAATGATTAAGTGAAGATCGAAAGCAATTAAATCGAACATCATAATTGTTTTCCTTATTTCATGCACTTATTTTTATACTTTTCTGCAAGTTTAGTTCCGCTGATTGACTAATTAGAACCGTGGTCGGTCTTGCTAACTTGGATCCCTTGCTTGTTCGAGTAATGCTGCCAGTGACTTAATTAAGTAGTAGTTAACGATCTCCAAATTCTTTAAAAAAGTTATCTTTTACTCCCCTAAGTATCTTTGTCGGAAATAGTTGAATAAACTACCGAAATCTAATAAGTTAGCACGTGGACTACACCTTGCTGACCTACAACCTGATTTGAAATAAGGGACATCAAATAGCTGAGGCCCAAAGAGAACTCTAAACTATTTCTTTTCATTCCTCCAAATATATGCCGTCCCATATGGATATGTTTGATTAGGACTTAAAGGGCCATAAATTAACTTTGCTCTGACTAGAATAAAAGTTGTGCAGTCATATACTTTGGATGACGCATGAGCCACGATCTCTCTCTAAAATATTTACAAGACTATTCCATGCTCTACGTAGACCTCTTGTTGCCACTCTTCCTCCTGAATCGGGCTGGAGGGCTCTTCGACCGGACAACCTACAAGAAGTTCCTAAGCATCGGAGGAGGCTCCGGCGGGGGACACTCCGATGCTTAAGTTAGAGGAGGATTGGAGTAACAGGACGAGAAGAACTCGGAAAGAGAAATCAGAATGGGGAAGAAGAACATTACCCCTCATGAAGGTCCCCCGGGTGCCTTTTATAGGCACGGAGCGCTGCCAAATTCTGTTGGGGGGCAGGCTGAGAAAGTCCAGAAATGTCCCTGGGAGAATAGGCGTGGCGGCAAGATCGTGGGTGGTGGCGTGACGGGTGTGTCGGAGTAGTGGCCATGCGGTGGAGTTTGTTATAACAGAATGTCAGAACTGTCGGAGAGAAAGGGTTCCTGGAAGCTTCGGCGATTCCTTCAGCGGCGGATCGGCTGGCTTCCACGAAGCCGACCCGGGCGTTCAGTAGGGTCAAAGGGGGGCCGACCGTAGCGATCAAAGGGACGCCACACGGGCGGCGAAGTACCTGTCAGCTCTTGGAGCCCCCGGGCTGGCTCTTTGGAAAAGCCGACCGGGAAGTTGGACTCCGCTCGGGGACCAGCCGACTGGACGCCGGGGCCGGTCCGACCCGGGGCTAGCCGAAGGGGCACATCAGTTGCCCCCCTGATCTAGGGCGTTGAGGGGCCACATGGCACAAAAGGACAGGAGAATGATCGTGCACACCTGCGGCGAACTCCGGACCGAGACGTCGGGTCACTTCAAATCCGCCTCAAACGGTGCCCTGAACAGCTGTCAGCCGCTTGGTGGGGTGCAAGCGAGGCAGTTAATGCAAGTCCAGTGCCATGATGAGAGCCAGGCTATCCCACGTCAATTTCGGGCCAGACACCACGTGGCAGCATCTGGCCGGCCGGCGTTGCCTTCTGGGCCAGTCTCACACCGCTGATCCAACATGCACGCGGATCACGATCCGCGTGAGAGGGTGCTTCAGCCGCTCCGATTCCCGCGATGCTGGCGGTTGCGGTTTTCGACGGGACGGCTAGGATGCTCCCGAGGTAGGTAATAATTCCTTCTCCAGCCTCTCTCCTCCCCCAAAAGCCTATAAAGGGGGGAGGAGGCAGGGCAAGAGGCTCTTTCTGCTTCGTCTGCACTTCGAGCTAGGGTCTTCCCCTGCCGCAAATCTCGTCATCTAGGAGTTCATCCCAGGTTAGTCCCAGTCATTCCTCTTTTCCTTCTAACTCCCGATGGCATCTAGCAGTAGGGATTCGTCCCATAGACCTAGGGACCCAAGGCAGAGCGCAGTATCCTCGACCATGACCCGAGAATGGCTTGAAAACCTTAGAGCAGTGTACGGCATCCTGTCCACCCTGCACCTCACATTACTCGGCCGAGAGGGGAGAGCAAACAACCCACTAGGTTCAGGGACCCTCCCAATGTACGAGTCCCATCTTAAGGCTGGCCTTAGGTTTCCATTGTATCCCTTGTTCGTAGTCATCTTCAACCATTATAGGGTGACCCCGGTGCAGTTGACCCCGAACAGTATTCGGGTGATATGCTGCTTCATAGTACTCTGTCGTAGGGTCGGGTCCGACCATAGTCTGTCCCTTTTCGGTAACTTCTTTTACCTAAAGAGGGACTTTAGGAGCTAGGAGTGGATCCTGTTCGTCCCTTGTCAAGGCCGAAAGCTATTGAAGTGCCTCTCGTCGGCCGTCCATGGGTGGGAGGCCAGGTTCTTCTTCGTCAGCAGTCTCGAACGCTGGGGGTTCGAACCGTTGTGGAGAGAGCCACGGGCGAGGGTCTGCGAGGGCAGGTCAGTATCGACAGCCGACCTGGGTGCATTCACCGTGCTTAGTAGAGCCGGCTCGGTGGCGGCATATGAGCTGTTGGGGGAAGAGACCCTTCATCAGGCAGGGATCAGCCCCCAAAGATTTCTAAGCAAGGGACGACCCCTCTTCTCACCGTTCTTCTAATCTTTCCTCCTTCTTTCTCTGACTCTGGATATTTGGTGATAGGAGGAAGGATGCAGCGGATCGACAAATCCAAGGTCATCCGACGGGCGGTGCGGAAGCGCACCGTTCCAGAATCGGCCCCTGCACCAGCTGCCGAGCGGCAGAAGAAAAGGCGGGAAGAGGAGCGACCCGCCCCCATCGTTGACGTCGAATCGGACGGGGACGACATCCCCCTTACCGAGGTAGGGCGAGGAACGCGATGGGGGCATCGACCCTACAAGGAGAGCCAGCCCCTCGGTCGGAGCAGGAGCGTCCGGAGATGCCCGTCACGGCCGCAGCACCTGCCGATCCGAAGGCAGCACCTCCAGCCGACAAGGGCAAGGGGCCAGCCGTTGAAGGGACAGTCGACGGTGAGCTGGAGCTGTCAGAGGAGGAGGTATGCCAGGAGGAGTTCCAGCACTGGCATGTGCTGGACCATCCCAGGCAGGCACGGAGCCTGTTGAGGGGGGCGATGACCGATGCCGATTGGGAGGCGTCGATCAAGAGGAACTTGGTCGACGTGACCGTGGAGAGCTACCGTGACCTTATAAGGGTAAGGATTTCACCTTACTTTTTTTTTTTTTTCACTACCTTTCCGTCTTCAAGTAAAACACTAACTGGGTCATGCTCCCGCAACTTCTCCACGGCATCTCCCTCATGGATGACGCCATCGGCCAGGTGGTGCAGGCCGCTAAGACCTCTGCGAAGAGGGCCCAGGAGCTGGAGGCAGCCCAGGAAGCTGCTGCAAGTCCTTGAAGTCGGCCAAGGAGAGTCTAGCGGCAGCCCAAGAGGAGACAGAGTCGGCGAAGGCGGCTCTGAAGAAGGTCGAAAGCAGGCTGGCCGGCTGCGAGGCTAAGCTAAGGAAGAAGAAGGCAAATGCCAACTCTCTCGCCCGCCGGCTGGGCGAGGAGGAAAAGCGGTCGGCAGAGCAGGTGCAGGGGGCCATGGTGGCATATAAGGCCTCCAGCGCCTTTACCGAGGATGTGGAGGAGGCGGCGATCGATTTCTATCGGGAGGGCTACGATGATGCCCTGAAGAAGGTGGGTCGGCTGTTCCCGGAGCTGGACCTGGCGGGCGCCGAGCTACGGGACCCGTCCGAAGGGGAGGAGGCCGAAGCGGAGCCCCCAAGAGAAGGCGGAGCAGAAGCGTCCAGGGTCGAAGCTCCGATACCGGCTGACACGGAGGTGATGGCCCTCTCGGTGGACTCTCCAACCGTAGTAGACCCGGTTGACTTGCCAGTTGTAGCTGATGGGGCCGAGGTTGTGGCCCCTGAGGCATCTCTCATGGGTCGGACCGAAGGGGTTTGTAAAGGTCCGACCCACCTCTTTTGTAAGTACTAATTTTGGAAATGAATGAGTATACTTATTTCCGAAACTCCTTCATTGTGTGCAAAATGCTTTTCTTTTCAAAAATCTTTCTAAGTACCTCGGGTCGGCCTTACGGCATTGCAGGGTCACCAACCGCTTTGAAGCGGCCGGCGGGCACAGGGCAAGTGCCCTTTTCCTGGAATTTCCCTAAGTACCCCCGGTCAACCTATTCGGGCCAGGAGCCGGTAGGATAGCTGAGAACAGTGATTTGATTCGGGCCAAATACCTGGGTGCTTGTTCTTGGTCTCTGTCTGCAAGTCGGCTCGAAATGCGGTCCATCTTCTTTGAGGTCCCGCCGGAGCTGATGGTTGTCCTAGAGCCTCTATCGACCGGGGTCGGGCTTTCGGAGTGGGCTGCCCTAGAGCCTCTACCGACCGGGATCGGACTTTCGGAGTGGGTTGCCCTAGAGCCTCTGTCGACCGGAGTCAGACTTTCGGAGTGGGCTGTCCTAGAGCCTCTGCCGATCGGGGTCGGACTTTCAGAGTGGACTGTCCTAGAGCCTCTGCCGACCGAGGTCGGACTTTCGGAGTGGGCTGCCCTAGAGCCTCTGCGGACCGGAGTCGGACTTTCGGAATGGGCTGCCCTAGAGCCTCTGCCAACCGGAGTCGAACTTTCGGAGTGGGCTGGTATAAGTTGAAGGAGTTTGAAGAAACTTATAGACTTCATTGATAATATTTGCGAAGATTGTCTACATTCTACGGGCGTGCCATCTGTTGCTCATCCAAGTGTGCTAGGCGGTAAGTTCCAGCATGAACTATCTCGATAACCCGATAGGGGCCTTCCTAATTGGGGGAGAGCTTCCCCTGTTCGGTCGGCCTCGAGACCTCCATCTTTTGCAGGACCAGATCTCCAACTTGAAAAGTGCGCGCTTTAACCCGCGAGTTGTAATACCCGGCCATCCTTTGACGGTAGGTCGCCATCTTCACACTTGCCCGGAGTCGGGTTTCGTCCAGCAGATCTAGGTCAACCCTTCGTTGCTCCGAGTTGACCGGCTCGGCAAATTGGTCAGTCCGCAAAGATAGTAGAGAGACCTCCACGGAGATGACAGCCTCACTTCCATAGGTCAGGTTGAATGGGGTTTCCCCGGTTGCCGACCGTGCGGTCATTCAATATGCCCAAAGCACTGAATGGAGCTCCCCCGCCTAGAGCCCCTTGGCTTCATTCAGCCGGATCTTCAACCCATGCAGGATCGTCCTATTGGTGACCTCGGCCTTCCCATTGGACTGAGGATGGGCGACCGACATGAGCCGATGGGCGATATGGTATTGTTGACAAAAGTCCCGGAATTTGGAGTTGTCGAACTCCCTTCCATTGTCAGTGATGATCATCTTCGGAATCCCAAACTGGAAGATAATGCAGTTCCGGGCGAGGTTCTCCATTTTGGCCTCGGTTATCTATGTCAATGCCTCTGCCTCCACCCATTTCGTAAAGTAATCAATGGCCACGAGGAAAAATTTTCACTGACCGGAGGCTGGGGGAAAAGGTCCCAGGATATCCATCCCCTACTGGACAAATAGCCAAGGTGCTGTGAGCGGGGTCAGCTGACTAGCTAGCCTCCTTTGGATGTCGGAGAACCTCTGGCAAGCATCGTACCTTCATACGAAGTCCAAGGCATCCTTCTGGATTGTAGGCCAGTAATACCCTTGGTGAATGATTTTGTAAGCCAGAGACCTTCCTCCAAGATGATCGCCATAGATGCCCTCGTGCACCTCCCGAAGCGCGTAGTCCGCATCGGTCGACCCCAAGCATTTTAGCAAGGGTTGGGAAAACGAGCGCTTGTAGAGAGCCCCATCAAGGATGACGTACTTGGAGGCCATGGAGCGGATGTGCCTAGCTTCCGTCAGATCGTCCAGAAGGATCCCTTGCGCCAAGAATGTGCAGATTGGGTCCATCCACGAGGCCTCTTGCTCAACCTGATGGATCTCCGTCGGCTCCTCAGTAATACTTGGACACTAGAGATGTTCTACGAAGGTCTGGTCGGAGGTGCCGACCGCAGCGGTAGCCAACCGCGACAAAGCATCTGCCCGGGAGTTTTGCTACCGGGGTATATGGAGAATCTCAAAGAATTTAAGCTGTGACACCAGGTCTCATACCTTGTCTAAGTACTTGGCCAAAGATGGATCCCTCGCTTCAAACTCGCCCTTCACCTGATTAACCACCAGTTGAGAGTCGGAGAAGGTGCGGATCCTACCAATGCCTAGTTCATTCGCTATCTTCAACCCCGCAAGCAGAGCTTCATACTCTGCCTGGTTGTTCGACACCTGGAATGCAAAATATAGGGCATACTCCAAACATTGCCCATCGGGGTCAGCTAGCATTAAGCCTGCACCGTACCCCGAGAGGTTGGAAGATCCATCTACGTGCAGGGTCCAGGCGGGCTCGTCTTCCCCCGCTGGATCGGCCTCTCCCGCGAGCTCAGCCACGGACGTCTCGACCATCGCCGGGGGTGGGTCCGCCCCCCAGGTGCATTTCGCAATGAAATCAGCTATCACCTGGGCTTTCAAGGCTGACCGTGGCTGAAAGGAGATGTCAAACTCGTCCAACTTGATGGCCTATTTGGCGAGCCGTCCAGAGGTATCAGGGCTTCAGAGAATCACCCAGAGGGGTTGGTCCATCAACATGATGATGGGATGCGCTTGGAAGTAAGGTTGAAGGCGCTTCGCCGCTATAACCAATGAGTACACCAGCTTTTGCACCTTAGGATATCTGACCTCGGCATCATGGAGAACCTTGCTGATGTAGTAAACAGGTCTCTGTTGGCCACCTTCCCCCACCTGCACAAGGACAGCGCTGACGGCCTCACTAGAAGCCGACAGGTACAGGTACAACACTTCCCCCTCCATTGGCTTGGCCAGGAGCGGAGGGTTCCTCAAGTAGTCCTTCAAGGCTTCAAAGGCCGTTCGGCATTCATCAGTCCACTGGAAATGGTCCGAGCGGTGCAAGGTTTTGAAGAATGGGAGAGATCTCTTGGCCGACCGGGAGATGAAGCGGTTAAGAGAGGCGATACGGCCCGTAAGCTCTTGTACCTGCTTCTTATTGGTCGGATGAGTCATGTCAATGATGGCCTTAATCTTCTTGGGGTTGACTTCGATGCCTCTTTGAGTAATGAGGAAACCGAGAAACTTTCCAGAGGTCACCCCGAAGATGCACTTGGCAAGGTTCAGCTTCATCTTGTGGAGCCTCAACGCGTCAAAGGACTCCCAAAGGTCTCTGATGTGGTCGACCTTATAGAGACTTTTGACTATCATATCGTCGACGTACGCCTCCATGTTTCTCTCAAGCTAATCCTTAAAGACTTGGTTGATTAGCCTTTGGAAGGTGGCGCCTGCGTTCTTTAGGCCGAAAGGTATCATTTTATAGCAATACAGCCCCCTGTCTGTGACGAAGGCTATCCTCTTCTCATCTTTGGGATGCATCCTGATATGGTTATACCCAGAAAAAGCATCCATGAAGCTCAAGAGTTGGTGGCCGACCGTCGCATCCACCAACTGGTCAATTTTTGGCAGGGGGAAGCTGTCTTTGGGGCACACCTTGTTGAGGTCTATGTAATCTACGCAGATCCTCCACTTCCCGCTAGCCTTCTTCACCATGACGATATTGGCCAGCCACTCCAGGTAGTGAGATTCCCTGATGAAGCCAGCATCGAGGAGCTTCTTTACTTCCTCCTTGATAGCCCTCTGCCTTTCGGCGACGAAGTTCCTCTTCCTTTGCCGGACGGGCCTGTAAGCGGGATCCACCCTGAGCTGATGGATGATGATGTCTGCCGGGATGCCTGGTATATCAGACGCCGACCAGGCGAAGACGTCCGCATTCTTCCTCAAGAAGTCGACTAGTTCCTGCCTGGCTCTCTCATCTAGGGTACTCCCTATTTGGAGGACCCTCGTTGGATCATCCTCCTTAAGGGGCACAAATACAATCTTCTCGATGGGCCGACCGTGGCTGTCGGCCTTATCCCTGGGATCTAGCTGCTCGAGCGTAGGGCACTTGTCCAACTGCCTGTCGTGGATAGCAAGGCATTGTCGGGCCATTCTACGGTCTCCCCTCAGCTCTCCAACTCCATCGCGGGTCAGAAACTTGGCCAGCAAGTGGTAAGTAGACACAATAATCCGGAACTTATTGAGGGTCGGCCGTCCCAGGATTGCGTTATATGCCGAGGTCGTACGGACGACCACAAAGTTGATGGAGAAGGTCCGCTGGTAATGTTCCGTTTCGAGGGTCACGGGTAAGGCAATTTCTCCTTCGACCCCGACGGGATTCCCTCCGAAGCCGGTGAGCGATGCCACGGACTCCCGCACTCTAGACCTGGACAAGTTCATCCGGATGAATGCATCATACAATAAAACCTCTACACAACTCCCATTATCGATAAGGACATGCTTTACATCATAGTTGGCGATGACAACCGACACAACCACAGGGTCATCGCCTGGGAGAGGAGGCTCCAAAAGGTCCTCTTCAGAAAAGCTAATTACATTGGATCCCTTGGGCCTTTTACAATGTCATGGTCTCCTTCTGGCCCCAGTCGGACTGTCGATGTAGCATGCCGACGCCTCCATCTATCGGGCACTAGTTGGGGAGCTCAGCCTCCCTCGGGGGGTTTCTAACAGTTGAAGTCTCGGCTCGATCCTGGCAGGGTCGGACGTATTTGTTCAGATACCCCGTGCGGATGAGATCCTCGATGGCATCCTTCAGCTGGAGGCACTCCTCCATCACGTGCCCATAGTCCTTGTGGAACCGACCGTATTTGTTCTTGTTTCTGGAGGCAGGGGGTCCTCTCATCGGTTGAGGTCTTTGAAAGAAGGCCTCGTTTTCAATCTCCATCAGAATCTTCTCCCGCGGCAGGGAGAGGGGCGCGTAGTTATTGAACCGCTTGAGGTATTCCCTCGGCTTGGGGCTCTGGTGCCGGATGGATCGACCGTCGTTGTTGGGTGGTCGGACCATAGGGGCCTTATCGCCCCGCTTCTTCGGGGCCGACCTCCCCTCAGCTTGGTGTCGGCTCGCTGCTTGCTCTTCCGTCAAGGCATACTTGTGCGCCTTGGCCAGCAGATCGATATAACTTGTAGGGAGCTTCTTATCCAGGGAAAACGTGAACCTGGACGAGTGGAGCCCCCTCTTGAAGGCTGACATGGCCACCGCTTCATTTAAGTTAAGAATCTCCATAGCAGTCGAGTTGAAGTGGGCCACGTAGTCCCGGAGGGTCTCTCCCTCCATTTGCTGGATGAGGAAGAGGCAGTCAGTGTTCTTCGGAGCCCGGCTGCAGGTCCTGAAATGAGAGAGAAAAAGGATCTCGAGCTGGGAAAAAGAATGAATCGTACCTGGGCAGATGGCGGAGAACCACATTCGCGCAGCCCTCTTTAGGGTTGCTGGGAAGGCGATGCAGTGGAGGGCGTCGGATGCGCCCTGCACCATCATGTGGGTTTTGTAGGCGCCCAAGTGATCCAGGGGATCGGTGGTACCGTCGTAAGGATCCACATGCGGGATCTTAAAATGGCGGGGGATAGTCTCCCCCAGAATCTCCACGAAGAAAGACGGGCGAGTGTCGTGCGCCGGGCTTCCCTCGACGTTCTGCCGCTCGGCTATCTCGGCAATGCACTCCTCCATGTGCATGATTTTGCTGTCGTAGTCGTGCAGGTCTGCAGCAGGGCGCCGGTCGCCGGGATGAGCAGAGTCAGCGAAAGAGGGGGAGGCTGACCTCGCCCTCTTTCCTTCAGCGCGGGCCCTCATGGACCCCTGGGGTTCTGGGACTATCGGGGACAGCGACGGAGGTGTGTCCGGCTGCCGGCTAACACCGGCGACCGGCTGGTGATTGACGCAGGAAGCCACCGGCGGCTACTGTTGATGGTCCGCCATCTCTTGGAAGCGCTGGACCGTCGAGGTAAGCGTCTCAATGCGGTTTACCAATGTTTGGAATTGTTGTAGCCCCAGGGTGATGGTGGGCTTGACGGCGACGGCGACATTGCTCTCCGCGGGGGGTGCGTTGGGCCCTTAGTGGGAGCGTCCTCCCCTCGCGGAGACGCTTTGTGTTCTTCCTCTTGCCATAGCTGGATCCTTCCCGTTTATCTTCCCTTCTCGAGTAAGGAGCGTAGCGGAGGTTCGTGCCGCCCTCCTTCTAGCACCAATATGTTGCCGCTCTTCCTCCTGAATCAAGCTCGGTGGACGCGCTGGAGGGCTCCTTGACCGGGCAACCTCCAAGAAGTCCCTAAGCGCCGGAGGGGGCTTCGGCGGGGGACACTCCGATGCTTAAGTTAGAGGAGGATTGAAGCAACAGGACGAGAAGAACTCGGGAAGAGGAATCAGAATGGGGAAGAAGAACATTACCCCTCACGAAGGTCCCCCGGGTGCCTTTTATAGGCACGGAGCGCTGCCAAATTCTGTTGGGGGGCAGGCTGAGAAAGCCCAGAAATGCCCCTAGGAGATAGGCGTGGCGGCGAGATCTTGGGTGGTGGCGTGACATGTGTGTCAGAGTAGTGGCCATGCGGTGGAGTTTGTTATAACAGAATATTAGAACTATCGGAGAGAAAGGGTTCCTGGAAGTTTCGATGATTCCTTCAGCGACGGATCGGCTGGCTACCACGAAGTCGACCGGAGCGTTCAGTAGGATCAAGGGGGGTGACTGTAGCGATCAAAGGGACGCCGCACGGGCGACGAAGTACCTGTCAGCTCCCGGAGCCCCCGGGCTGGCTCTTTAGGAAAGCCGACCGGGGAGTCGGACTTCACGCGGGGACCAGCCGACCGGACGCCGGGGCCGGTCCGACCGGTGTTTAGCCGAAGGGGCGCATCACCTCTAATTTGTAGTTTTCCCCTTTAATCTAAAACCCATGTTCAGGGACCATTACCCACCCACTACTACAAATCCCCCTTGTAAAGCAAAAGAAAGCTAAAGTTGCGCCTGTCTCTAGCTATCCCCCCTCCTTCCACCCTCGTGCCTCTCTCACTTTTTCTTAACTTTGTCTTTAAATGCTGATGAAGAAATCCTACACCTTTCAACTTTTTCTGAACAACATGGCTTCCAAATCTCCAAAATCCATGTCATCACATGCAGCCATGTTTGGATGTGGCCTCTTATTTTTCCGTATCTTTACATTGATTTGCTTTATAAGATAAGGTTGGGAATGCATATTCTCAAATCCAAGTACTTTATCTAGTCATCAAGCAACCTAAAGTAAAATAGATTATACAAGGGTGGGGTCAGTGAACGGGGAAAAAGAGTGGGGAGGAATCTCTTTCCATTTTCCCATTCCCAACTCTCACTTTGCTCATCTTCTCATCACACCAGTGCATCTGCTCCGCACTGATGTTAGGCATCCTCAGAACCCTTGAAACAACCTTCATGTCTATTAGGCTCATCAGTATCTCCATCTCTTTTTCCTCTTTTATCCTTCTCTTCTTTAGACAATTCCGCTGCCTCCCAAGGTCTTTGAGCCTCATCTTCTTCTGAACATATTATGTTAAGAACAATATAAGACTACCAATAAAGTGCAAGGGAGAAAAAGGATGGTAGACCTTATCTAAGGCAGTGCAATAACCTACCTTTTTATTAGCTTTCTTGAGCAAATGAAGAAGGGTTGGATCGACCGAGCTTGATTTCTTCTTTATGAGCGATTTCAACATTTGGCAGTAGCTCTGCTTATCGGCCTTGAGAAAATTCATGAAGGTCCGGATCGCATCTTCCAATATCTTTAAAAATTCAGTAGATGAAATCATTTCTTCCTTGCCTCCATCAGCCTCTGAATCTTTTTATCAAACAATTCAAACGTACAGCACCAAAAAGGGTAAAGATCAAACATAATTTATTATGAAAGAAAGGCACTGTGGCCGTCGAGTAGCACTTTGAAGATATGGTACCTTTGAATTCCGGAACTTGGAGCAACTTTGGACAGGAAATCCTCACCCGGGCGTAGACTTCAGGCCTTTGGCCGCGCTGATAGGGCTCATTTTCTATGAAACGTTGCAACAGGACCTCAAACTGCTGGAACTGCTGAGCGATTCGCGCAGGGCAGCGGAAACCTTCCATTTCTCGGTTGGCATTCACTCGCCGGAAATTAGCATGATTCCAATTTAGAGCTTCCCATGTCAAACTAATCTGAGCCACATAAGCACTCTCCAATTCCAAATACGGATCCGTACCTCCCCTTGATGAGTTCTTATTCTTCGTCATTAATTTGTGCACTATCCTCTTAGAAATTGATCTTGGTTGGAACTTTATAGACCTCAGTGATTCTGAAAGCAAGTATTAACACCAAAACAGTTCGTAACAAGGCAAAAAAGAAGGGAAAAAAAAAAAACGTTTGAGGAATTATTATGAAGGATCTGTTGAAGAACCTGTTTCACCGAGTTTTTGTGCACTGACTCGGTCGAAGAACATCATCTCCTCGTCGTACTTGCGGAACATTGTATATGATTCCCAGTTGGAAGAGCTCCTCCGGGATGAAGAGGAGAAGGGATATTCTGTCTCCGAATCCCTGAGGATTGTGGAGCTTCTCCATTCGATAGAGCTTTTCGACGTGGACTCGCCGGTGAGAGACCCACCAAAATTTTCCTTGTGATCACCATGGACTTCCTCAACCCGGAACGACGTTTTGCTCTCCGTGTCAGAGTTGTTGGCGACAAGGAATTTGAATTTCTCGTCCTCCCAAAAATTCTTCTTTTCGTGATTCTGATGAGTTTCTTTTTCATGACTTCTGTCTGTTAACACCACTAGCAATGTCAGGACGAGAGAGAGAGAGAGAGAGAGGGAGTCAAATCGTAAGATTCACGACTTAGACTTGGATGATTACCTTCGCAGGTAACATTCTCCGATGCCAGTATGATTGGACTTGGGCAATCCGATGATGTCGGCACGTCGGTTATCAGATCATTACTGGACTCGATTCCAAGATTCTCATCCTCAAGATTCTCTGAAGGGGAACAGTGCAGAGATTCCGAAACAAAGGTATCCTCCAGTTCCAAGGAATGCTTCTCGCTGTAATCTGTTCCTTGCTCGGCAAGTAGAGAATCCTCGGCACTGCTTTCCTCATAGAAGAAAAGTTGGTCTTCTCCGCAAAACTCGTCGGCGACCGAGCCATCCTGCTCAAACTGCTCATCGGAGGTCGATACGTGCTCGTTCTCATGTTGAAGAGCACTGATCTGAACATCCCTGCATAAGAAATAGTTGGTTTGTTCGTTGGTCAGTGAGAGAGATCAGAGAGAGAGAGAGAGAGAGAGAGAGAGAGGAGTTACCCTTGGGCTTTGGAGATGGCTCTATGATGAAGAAAGGTGAAGAGCTTGGTGAGGAGGAAGGAGGAGAGGTGAATGAGAAGTAGTAAGAAGCTAAGAGAGATGGAGGCATGTTGGAGAAACATCACACCCTCTTCCTTCTGGCACGGGAAGGTGGTGTGGCCATGGCACTGGAGGAAATAGATTGGTTCGCTGGGAGTCTCCAGGCCAAGCAGTGCGAGAAATGCCTGGGGGCAACCTCTATCATGCATTTATGATGGAGGAGGAGGAAGTGGTTTTGCTTTTGATCACCGGCTACAGACTGCGGTGACTTCTTTATTTAAGCAAAGCTGGATGGCATCAACCGGCTCTCAAACCGAGATAACAAGAATGGCCTCTAAACCGCATATTTGGGATGCCAATGGGACCCATCCCGATTGAAGCAAGCTAAAATCCTATCGAACTCGGAGTCCGGATCAAGTTACTTGACCCGAAAGCAAGTTGGTACGCCCCGGATATAAAGCCCGTCTGTTTCATATGCTTTGGGCCCGGTTTAGAAAAAGAATTGGGATTTTAGATATATAACCTTTATAGGGGTTGGGTTAACTTTGGGTTGGTTTAGTGGGGAGTGAGCCTTCTTTTTATGTAGGATTAATGCTATAATCATATGTAATGATGACGATTTTGTTGTTTTTCACTTTTGATGCATTTCAAGGATAAGAAATAGTGTTAGGATGAAATTTGATGATAAATATTGAGCAGGAAAATTTTGTCATTAGATATTATTATATAATCTAATTATATAATATGAGGCATTCAGCTTTTATTTTTAAAAAGAAATAGTTAGATATCTAACTATTTTTATGAAGATAATGAAAATCAAATAGCACAATACCCTAGCCTAAGGCTAGTGGCTCTGGCTTTTAATTTTATTCTTGTGCACTCATAAGTACGATCAAATCTTTTTACCTTTTCTTTACGCAATGTGTCCTCATTCTTTTAAAAAATATTATATAATCCAATTCCTTCATAAATTTTACGGTATCATATTTTTTAAAAAATAAATATTGAATTGTAAACTAACTTTACCTTAAACTAAATTTGTTAAATTAAAGTGGTTTCTTATATATCTAACATTTCTTGCACCATGAAAATGCATAGGTAAACATTGTATAACAATGACCATACAATTCAAGGGTATTATTAAGTGTATAACACAATTTTATTTTGAATGCATATTAATTTTTGGTTTCAAAAAATTTATTTACTTTTTTTAAAAAAATAATTAATTTTTTAGATTTTTTTTCTAATTTTTTGGATTGTATTCATACTCGTCTTGTATGATTTATCCATCTACTAAAAAAAAAAGGGTATGATATCCTCATCATACATGTTTAATTTTGGAAACCAAGAAACAAGATAAAAATGCATACCTAATCTTTTTTAGTAAATATAAAAGATATTATTTTTGTAGTGTAAGTTGGTTAAGGCCTTCGCTACCTTACATAATTATATTTAATTTCAAATAAATCTAAAAATCAAAAACTCCAAATATGATACATTAATTGCTGTTCTAGTTATGATTGGATTCTTCTTGCAATTAAAAAAGATTATTATGCAAAGAAATATTATTTTAAAATAAACACTGAAAAATTAAAACTACAACATTAGAAAATTGTTGCAAAGATTTTTCTATTGCTTTTGTCTATAGTTTGGCTCCATTGCCCAGGAAAATTAGAGATTTCATAGTGAGCCCTAATCTACCATGCATCAAAGTTTGAGATTCATAGAGTACTCCATGATTAACTCATCAGTCATGGGCACTTAATAGAAAACATGAATATTGCAGGCCAGCTCATAGCAAACTTGGTTCTACTTTGCAAAATATCACCTGAAAGTCCTAGAATAGAAACATTGCCTCTACCTTTAATTATCTTGATTTTATTATTATTATTATTTCTCATAAGGTCATAGCTATGGTGTATTAAAACTCTCTCTTTTTTTCTTTTTTGGTTTAGTTAAGTTTCTTACTTTAATTATTAGTAAGACTTTGGTTCTGTATTAATAATTAAGGGTGGTTCGGCTTCTTCTTTTTTTTTGATGGAGTGGAGTATTCAAACTAGAAGTCTAGTATGGATACAGCAAAGAAAATCAGAAAGGATAATATCATAAAAAAAAAGGAGCATCAGCCATCTGGGTCCAGAAGATGTCACCGGAATGATTGGCAACATAGGAGCTATCCAATCAACCGCAGAGTTAGCTTTCCAATAAACATAGTGCACAAAGAGCTCCGTACAACCCCGTAGAAGGAGAGCTATACCCCGAATGTAAGGGTGCAAGGGAAGAAACCTCCGAGCCTCCCAGATCTGGGCAATGATTATAGCAGAATCGTCTTCAATGATAATCCAATCAAGACGTAAAATCCTTCGGGCATAAGCAATATCCACTTATGCTCCTCGTAGCTCCACCAAAGGAACCGTCGAATCAATGAGATGGCAGCTCCCGGCCGCAAGAAAGCCAAGTCCAGGGGTGCGGATAACAAAAGCCACCCCACCCCGGCCATTCCTCACACTTCCATCAAAGCTGAGCTTGAAATACCTCGTAGGAGGGGGTTTCCAAGAGATGAAAACCAAGTGGGGCACTCGAGGAGCAAAGGTAGAATTCCAAATCTCCGAGGACCTTTAATTGGAGAGAAGAAATTGCTAACCATGAGCCCTAGCTCACTCGATAATAACTCTAATAGAATATGTAAAGGATGCGAAAACAATATCATTACAAGTAAGCTGGATATGATAAGCAGTATAAACCATAAAAGTAGAGGAATGACTCTGACTGCCAGTGCGAAGAAGGTCGAGGAAGGTATGCACTAATCCGATGAGTGAGTGAAAAATTTGTCAAACCCAGTCATCCGCCAAACCTACCAAGCTCTCGGATAAAGAAACAAGACATGGTCAAGGTCCTCAGCATGAACCCCACAAACTAGACAAGAGGGGTGAAGATGAAACCCTTTAGCCCGAAGCATAGAAATCATGGGAAGACGATGCCAAGCCACTTTCCAAAGAAAGAAAGAAATCCTAGGATGAACTGAAAGTGACCAAATCCAGCTAATATCCAAAGAATCCCACGAGTCCAGGGTGAAGAAAGGGATCATATCAGACAAAGAAATCATGGGAAGAATCAAAGAGCTCCATATCGCAATGTCATCACAAGGATGGATAGATAGGGCAATAGATAAAACTCAATGACCGAGAATATCCCTGAAGGTCTGGATAACCAGCACGGGATCCCATCGAGTAGTACCCGGAATAAAAAGATTAGAGATATACATAGTATCCAGAATATCAATAGAGATAAAGGTCGGCCATCGGGCAATAGGAGTCTTTGAGATCCAAGAGTCGGTAAAGAAATTAATTGACCCACCATCGCCCATAATCCATCGCACATGCTGTTCAGCCCTGATCATCTCCCTCCAAATCGGAGAACATCGCTGATGGAATCTCGCACCAATGTTATAGACAATAGGAAGGGCCCCATACCTGGCCCTCATCATGGAGGTCTACATACCATCCGGGCAGAGAAAAAGCCTAGCAACATGTCTGGCTAGTAAGGCATCATGCCTAACAAAAAGGAAGTGAATGCCCATACCACCATACCGAATAGGCTGACAAACAACATTCCATCCTAAGAGGTGGACACCCCGAGAGATAGTAGAAGAACCCCATAAGAAAGATCGAATAATTTGCTTGATTTTGAGAATGGTAGCCTTGGAATAACAGTATTAGGGAGCATATAGACAAGAAGAGATGAGTGAACAGACCTAATCAAAGTGACTCTGCCAATGAAAGAGAGAACTCTGGCTTGCCAACCCTTAACTCTTTCCTGAATAGCCCAAACCATCCAAGTATAATCCTTGCTCCGAAGTCTGGCACCTGAAATAGGAACGCCCAAGTACCGAAGAGTACTATCACACTCGAGAATTCCAAGGAATTTCCGGATAGATCAACGGATATGCACGGGAGTCTTAGGGCTAAAATAAATTTTAGATTTAAGAAAAGTAACCCTCTAATTAGATGCCAAGCAGTAGGCCTACATGATCGATCTAAATTCTCGGGCAGTAGATATCATGGCCCGATCCAAGAGAAGACAATCATCTGCAAACAATAAATGCGAGATAGAGGTAGCACTAGGGACGGGGAGGTAGGGTTGGATAATCGACTCCCGCACCACTGCTCTTAATGCTCGCGAAAGAGAGTCAGCACAAAGAATGAAAAGATATGGAGAGAGGGGACAACATTGATAAAGGCTGACGTCAGAGTAGAAGAAATCCGTGGGGGAGCCATTAATAAGAATAGCATAGGATGGTCAAAAAATGCAAGCCATAATGCAAGTATCCAAGATTGATGAAAACCAAAAGTCATCAAAGCACACTCCAGGAAGCTCCACTACACGCAATCATAAGCCCTCTCCATGTCAAGCTTGATAGCCATTAAAGAGCAACGAGTAGGGGCTCTCCGAAGATCGAACATAACTTCCTCAGCAATAAGGACATTGTTTGGAATAGATCAATCCCCAATAAATGTAATATCTGGGCTTGGGCTGAAGTCGGTAGGTCCAGCCGACTTCAACCCAAACCAGTCAAAAAAAAATCCCGGAGAGGTCGTGGAATAGGGGAGCTGGGATTGGCTTCATCCGGCCGGCATTTTCGCCGAAGATTTCGAGGGCAGAGACATGGAGGAGAGGGGCTTTGTCGGAGGCATATTTGGGATGAGTTTGGACTTCGATCGGGCGGTGGTTACTTCCCAAACGGTGAGGGAGATCCGTCGAGAGTTTTCTTTAAATCCCTTTCCATCGTCGCCCAATCAAGCTTTCAAACTCCTCTCTAAGCTATCGTCTCCCCTCTCCGGTGAGCATCCAATAGTCCAATAAGGCTAGTGAGTTTTATTTTATTTTATTTTATTTTTGGATTTGTTTCAGTTCGATCTTGGGGATATGGATCGGTGGTAGCCGTGCCACCATTTCCTCGGACCGCCGATTTCCCTTCCTAGCAACCTCCTCCTATGGCTACCGCAGACAACCATGGAGGGGGTCTCGGCTTGGTTGAGCCAAGAGAGAGAGGGGGAGTTCGGTAGAGGCAGAGGAGAGAAGAAGAGAACGGGAGAAGAAAAAAATAAAGAAGAGGGCCTGTTCCATGGAAAAGAAAAAGGAAAAAAGAAAAAAAAAGAAAAAAGATAAAGAAAAGAAAAATAAATAAATAAATAAATAAAAAGAAGAGAGAGAAATAAGAGAGAGAGAATTAGGATATTTTCTCGAAATTTATGGAAATTGAGAATTTAGATTTTAATTAAATTATTTTTGTAGGGAATTAGTCCCCTGAGCAGGAAGGAGTTGCGTAGATTTCGGGTACAGACTAGTTCAGGTGTAGATAATTGATTTTTGAAATGTAAGGATTCTGGACCTGATCACCAGTATATATATATGTGTGTGTTTATTATTTTAGTTTGCCTGATCTGAATATACATATGTTTACATGCATGGGTGCTTTCGGATAGCATGATTGATTTTTCAAAATATAAATGGATTTGTTATTATTGTTATTTATATTTTATTTTAATATACCATGGTTATCAAGTGATCTTTGAAATGGGTTGGATCGTGATATCGGTTGTTGGAAAATGACATGTTTTGACAAGATGATGTGAAAAGATAAGTGTTAATGTTGTTTGGACTAGCCATGCCACGGGATCGTGGTTATATAGCTAGAGCGGGCTTAGTACATGAGCTTGGCCATGAGCAGGTTGTACATGATCAATTACATAGCCAGAGTGGGCTTTGTACGTGAGCCTGGCCATGGGCAAATTGTATATGGTCGATTATAAGATTGCCAGTCACAGGATGGAGTGTGACATATAGTGTGCCAGTCACAGGCAGGAGTGTGACAATAGTGTGCCAGTCACAGGCTGGAGTGTGACCGTGGCTAGTCTAGAACCCTAAAGAAGAGGAAAAGTTAATGAAAACATATAAAGAAAATATAATGTTATGAAAGGTTTTGATATACTTGATATGTGATTGGTTTTGGTTGCGTGACCGAAAAATTTATCGTTTTCCATTATATGATTATGATATTGCTGTTTTTAGTTTTTATATTAATATTGGTATGATTGTGAAGGAACCTTACTGGGCTGTATAGCTCATTCCCTATTTTTTGTTTTTTTTCAGAGACTCAGGATACATAGCGAGGATTAGGCTGGGCGTGAGATGGAGCTTCATTAATGTTGAGTTAGTTAGCTAGAGTTAGTTTTAGTTACTGATGCTTGTTGTGAATCAGTAGACCAATTAGTGATATTGATTTAATAAATGGATTGTGTAATTGTTAATCAATTGTTTATATAATATTAGTTTTAATTTTGATGTATTTGACTCTTGTGTACTTAGGCCTTGCATGATCTCTAGGATAAAATCTAGGGTTTGTGCGGCCGATCACGTAGCCGATTCCGGTGCTGGATTTGGGACGTGACAATAAAGATGCCCTGCTCTAGAGAAATAAGATGGGGAATGATCGGCTTCATCCTGTTTGTCGACAATTTTGCACAAAGCTTATAAAGAGTAGTATAAAGGCTAATAGATCTAAAGTGGCTTGGCTCACATACTGCTGAGCATTTCGGAATAAGAGCAATAAAAGTTTGCTTCTAGCTATAGGGCATATAACCAGAGATAAAAAAACTTCTGCACAGCAGAAACAATATCAAACCTGATAATGTACCAATATCTTCTGAAAAATATGGGAGAGAATCCATTAGGGCCAGGAGCTTTGTCCTCATCCATAGACTAAAGAATAGACCGAATCTCATGCTCAGAGATAGGAGTGAGAAGGGCTTGATTTTGTTTAATAGAGATAAAAGAAGTCGGAGGCGGAGAATCAAAAGGAGAAAGAATCCCTAATGGCCCACACCACCTAGATCAAAAGAAAGAAGCAAACTCCTTCTTAATATTAGTATCATCCTCCATCCACCCCCCTTAGAAGACCGCAGAGCTCTGATGCGATTCCGAGATCTATGAACCACAGTGGCCTGATAGAAGAAGCAGGTGTTCCTGTCACCATCCCTTGCCACTATATTATAGATTTTTGCCTCCAGAGGATTTCCTGCTGGTGAAGAAGAGCATTGTGCATGGCAAGATAGTTGCGAAGAGTAGCCAAGTCACCGTCAGACAAGCCACCATTCCTATCCTCTCTTTCTTGAAGAGTGGAAATAGATTTTTTCATAATATCCAATCTATCAAAAATATTTCCAACCACTACCCTGTTCCACCAGCAAAGCCGCCTTTTGAGCAGCTCTAAGTGCTGGATAATACGGTACCTCGCATCACCACGGACCGGCAATCTCCAAACCTCCCTGATAATCTCTCATGATCTGGGATAGTTTAACCAGAACTTCTCAAATCTAAAAGAAGCATGGCAAGGGAGAGAAGTAGAAGTGGAAAGAAGAAATGGGCAGTGCTCAAAGGTGATTCTGGGTAGATGGCAAACCAAATGATCAGGATACAAGTGGAGCCAAGTGGGGTTCGTAAAGATCTTATCAATCCACTTCCAAACTCTGGCTCCCCCAGACTGATTGTTACACAATGTAAAACATGACCCCACAAATCCTAAATCAATCAAACCATTGGATTGTAGGAAATGACTGAATTTCTTGGAGGCAGCATCCTCAATAAAAGGTCAACCACCATCTTATCCTCAGCTTTGTCAATACAGTTAAAATCTCTAGCCACAAGAATAGGGATACCCTGATCAACGAGAGCCGAGACCTCATGCCATACCATTCTTCTCATTCTATAATCTGTAGTGGCATAAACAGCGGATAACAATCAGGTGGTACCAAGAGGTTCGGAGATAACAATAGCTGCATGCTGGGAGCAGCAATGAAAAGCATCAACCTTAACAGCCCCTGTATTCAATGCCACTATTATACCTCCAGAAAACCTCTGGGAACTAATAGCATAAAAGCTCCAAGAACATGAGAGGTGCCGACGAAGGCGCTCCAAAGGAGGACCACTGAGATGGGTCTCCAAAAGGACACATAAATCAGGATGATATAAGTAGACCATTCTGTGGAAGGTAGTATGGAAGGCAAGTTTCCCCGCCCCCCAAATATTCCAAACCATAATTCTCATGAAAACCATAGAGTAGTTAGAGAGCACCATTACTCGGCTCAACATCATTCGGACCCTATTCTGCTTGGTCATTAGTAGTCCCAGCCATTCCTATAGTAAATAGAGCCTCCTTCAATCTTTCAGTAATAGCTTCATGACTTTGGGTATCAACAAAGGTGGCTGGCCATTCTAGCAAGACCACGGAAGGTCCAGAAGAGGCAGAGGAGGAAGCACCCCTGGCCAGATGGCAGCATTACCGACCACCAAGCCCAGAAGGAGCCCCAACATTGACAGAACCCCCAAGCACCTGCTTCCCCTCTACAACCCTAGAAAGTAGACCCTTGCCCTTAGTGTAGAGCCCTTATGACTCCTAGCCACAGAAAGAAAAAGCAGGGAAGCATCTAGACAACCACCAACCAACACCTTATCTTTTGAAGAAACAAATAAAGGAGGACAAGAGTCCCCCTTGATAGCACCTCGTTCTATAGGCATCCCAGCCGGAACCCCCTTCGGTGTCGGTCCAATAATAAACCCCTCCTTCCCAACTGCCCAGTGAACAACCGCAGCAGCCGATCGCTCGGAGGAGACTTGGAAGAAGGGGTGTGGTGAGGGCACCAGGCTCAGAAAGAAGAAGCTTCAACTAATACCAAGTTCTTTATGGATTGAGACTAGGAACTCAAGTCTCGTATGAGTCCTGTATATTTATTGAGTCTTGTTTTATTTTCTTTTGAGGTTTTAAAGTTCAATTAGAGTCAATTAGGCTTTGTACTGAGTCAAGTTCAAGAGCTACTTGAAATTAGGCCAGACCAGCTTTACTTGGAATGCCACATCATCATGGACCACCGGTGCCAACTCATCATCAGAGGACGTCACATCACCTTTGCCATGTCATCTTCAAGGGGCGCCATGGAGAAGGATGCGCCATGTCACCATGCCACCTTGCCACGCCACATCATTGCCACCTCACCTGCCATGTGGCATCATTCAAATTTTAAATTACATGAAAGCTACACATGGTCGACCAAGGAGTGTTTTCAAATTCAAAGGAGGTCGGCCAACTTCATCCACAAATCATGCAACCAGCTCCACCAAATCCTCCACATTCCATGTAACCCTCTACCAAATCCTCCACCAAATCCTCCACATTTCATGTAACCCCCCCTAATATTTCTCCATGATATGGGAAATTTCAAATTGATTGAAAGGCCATTAAAAGCCTCTTGTACGCCCATGGTAGAGGAAGGTTTTTGGATGAAATGAAATTTAAGTGAAGTAGTAGTTGAAGAAGGTGTTTTTTTATATCCTTCTACGATTCGGAGTTCAAGAAAGGGTTCTCTTGCCAAAGATCAATGTTGAATGAAACTAGTTTCTTTGGAATGCCAATCTTCCACTTCAGGGCTAGTTCGTCTAAGAGCTTCAATGGATCTACCAGGGAGTGATCATCTTGGGTAAATAACACCTCCTAATCTCTTAAGTCCGAGTTATTGAAGATCGTTGAAAGAAGAAGCTTCAACTAATACCAAGTTCTTTATGGATTGAGACTAGGAACTCAAGACTCGTATGAGTCCTGTATGTTTATTGAGTCCTGTTTTATTTTCTTTTGGGGTTTTAAAGTTCAATTAGAGTCAATTAGGCTTTGTACTGAGTCAAGTTCAAGAGCTACTTGAAATTAGGCCAGACCAGCTTTACTTGGAATGCCACACATCATGGACCACCGGTGCCAACTCATCACTAGAGGACGTCACATCACCTTTGCCATGTCATCTCCAAGGGGCGCCATGGAGAAGGATGGGCCATGTCACCATGCCACCTTGCCACGCCACATCATTGCCACCTCACCTGCCACGTGGCATCATTCAAATTTTAAATTACATAAAAGCTACAAGTGGTCGACCAAGGAGTGTTTTCAAATTCAAAGGAGGTCGGCCAACTCCATCCACAAATCATGCAACCAGCTCCACCAAATCCTCCACCAAATCCTCCACATTTCATGTAACCCCCCCTAATATTTTTCCATGATATGGGAAATTTCAAATTGATTGAAAGGCTATTAAAAACCTCTTGTACGCCCATGGTAGAGGAAGCTTTTTGGATGAAATGAAATTTAAGTGAAGTAGTAGTTGAAGAAGGTGTTTTCTTTGGATCCTTCTATGATTCGGAGTTCAAGAAAGGGTTCTCTTGCCAAAGATCAATGTTAAATGAAACTAGTTTCTTTGGAATGCCAATATTCCACTTCAGGGCTAGTTCGTCTAAGAGCTTCAATGGATCTACCAGGGAGTGATCATCTTGGGTAAATAACACCTCCTAATCTCTTAAGTCTGAGTTATTGAAGATCGTTGCTAAGGTTTAAATTCAATATTCATTAGCCCTAATCTTCTCTAGGATTTAAATAACTACATCGCGGCGTAAGTTCCAAATTTCAGTGCTCCTTCCATAGCTTTACCTTAGTACTTTTGATCTGAAATTTAGTACCTATTAATAGGCTTCATTGCTCTTATTTCTCAATCCATCATTTAGATTGCATTCTCATCATTGTGCCGCGTCAAATTGGTATCAGAGCATGGTTGCATTAGGGTAGAATAGTTTTCTTTAAATCCAAGCAAGATCTAAAATTCATGCCTCCTGAGCGGGTGTACTCCAGTACACTGTCACGACCCATGGGAATAATGAGCCCCTGGCCGGACATGAATTTTTTAGATTGAAGTTTGGGTAAGCCATTGCACTTGTTTGATTAGGTTCTGTTTTTCTGAAAATTTGCATCTGTTTACTGTAATCCGTCTGCAGCTCCAAAGGCAAGTCGCTAATTTTTTGTTTAAATATTTTTTTTTCTTGTTCCTTTTTAAGTCAGTTATCACCATATTAAATTTCATTATCAGAAAAAAATTATAAAAAAAATAAAAATTTCTGCAGTTCGACACTGTCATTAGGGTTCTGTTCTGTCCTTTTTATTTATCTTCATTTGTAGGATCTGCTTAGAGTAGTACATATTTTAGTTTTAAAATTCCTTTCATCTGCATTGAAACATATAAGTTAGGAATCCTCTGTGAATTTTTCAAAATTTTTGGATATTTTTTCATCACGTTTTCCATACCACTTTCAAACTGCAACACACTTCTGCAGCACATTTGCATTTCATTCATCTCATGAGAAATCAAATTAAGGACATCAATTTGACATAGGGTCAGGGTTTCATCACCTATCCCTAGCCCAAAAATTATCAACCAGCATATCGATCCCAGCCCGTTAATTAAAATTGAGTAGAACGTTAATCGCCCTAGTGGGTTAGGGACACCAACAAGTTGGGTTCATGTTAGGGTCAAGTTAACTGTGTCAGCTAATTGGTGTGTGCTTACAGGCTTGGTGTCTAGGATTGGTGCATCAAGGCTTGTGATTTGGTCCACCTACCTAGCCAATCTCAGATTGGTGTCTAAGGTTGGCAATCAGGGACCTTCACTCCCCACCACCTACCTGGCTAAGTCCCATAAGTACTACTAGCTAGTTGGTTCACTTAATTAGACCTCTAATTTGTGCTCTAGGTCTAGAAAACCTTAGCTCGAGCTTGAGTCTACTTGCATGCATGAAAACTAGATCAGGAGCCTCATATTCACTAGTCCAGACCCAATCCAGTGTAGCCATGGACCCGAATCTTGAAACCATGCTGAAAGGCCTAAATGATCTAATGGCCCAATTGAACCAAATGCTGGCTAAACAATTTTTCTTAGAACAACCAACTCCTACTATCCCATTAGCTCATATGAATGATAGGAGTAAGAACTCTGAAGTACAAGTTGAGTTCATGAATATTCAAGACTTAGGATATCCTCAAACAGAAGGGCTAGGGAAGGAAGAAGGCAAGTCTGAACCTAGTAAATATGTGTATGAGACTGACATCAGTTTAATAGATGAATATGAAGGGGAAGACTGTGAAGAGAACAACTTTAGTACCTTACCTGAGGAAACCTTTGGTAAAGAAAAGATTATTGAGCCTAGTCCTGAAACATCAGAATAACCAAACTTTAGTGAAGACTTGGTTCCCGTAAGATAATGCCCTCAGGAAGAACCCAATACTTTAGCTTCGACACAAGAACTCCTTCAGTTACCTGAGAGGAACCCAATCATTATTTTAGAAGACTTTGCCGATGACCTTCAACTACCTAGAAGCATCCCGCCCGTAGATCAATATTCAAATCTTAAGGTCATCATGAGTAACCAAGGTCTGTTTCAAGATTCTCCTAAATTATCCCAAGACTCGGATTCCTATTTCCTACCTTTCCTTAAGTCTTATCCTAATTTTAGAGCCATTAAGTTTTTTTTTAATGAGATTACTAGGTTGCATGAGCCTTTAAAGCCTATTCCTTTTGCTACCTACTTTTGGAAAACCTTATGGCATTTGCTAGGAATCCATGGTAAATTCTCGTGTGCATACCAGACCAGGGTCAAACCTAGAGAGTCATTAATCTGTTAGGTTTAGGCCATAGAGAGTCCAATAAAATTTCTCTCAATAAGGATGCCTAGTTCAGTCTGCATTTCGTTAGTGCTTGTGTAAGTTTCTGAGTCTGCTGAGTCCTGTGCATAGCATGTTGAGGATTTGCATCATGAAATAAATTTGAGCAATGAATCCTATAAACATAGGACTAATTCAAGAAAGAAAGTCAAGGAATTCTATGAGAGATATCATGTTCCCATCCGGGACTTTCAAGAAACTACATATCCGTGGTGCAGGCCCCTTTAAAGTCCTAAAGAAGATTAGATCTAATGCTTACATATTGGAATTACCTTCATACCTAGGTATCAACCCGACCTTCAATGTCTCAGACTTGATAGAATATAAGGAACCCATGATGATACCTAGTGAGCCTTTTGGGCCTGACCATATTTTTGAGAGTGAACCATTACCCGAGTATCCACAAACAACCATTCCTCAAAAATGAGAGAAAATTGAACAAATCCTGGATAATAAGATTGTCACTACCAGAAACAAGGATTACTATCGATATTTGGTCCGTTGGCAAGGGAGACCAAAATCTGACGACTCCTGAATCGCTAGAGAGGACCTGCAACGACTGGACCCGTACTTATTTGAACAATATCAAAGCCAGGCTGAACCATACTCGACAGGGTCGAGTTCACAACGATCTTCAATAACTTAGACTTAAGAGATTAGGAGGTGTTATTTACCCAAGATGATCACTCCCTGGTAGATCCATTGAAGCTCTTAAATGAACTAGCCCTGAAGTGGAAGATTGGCATTCCAAAGAAACTAGTTTCATTCAACATTGATCTTTGGCAAGAGAACACTTTCTTGAACTCCGAATCGTAGAAGGATCCAAAAAAAATACCTTCTTCAACTACTACTTCACTTAAATTTCATTTCATCCAAAAAGCTTCCTCTACCATGGGCATACAAGAGGCTTTTAATGGCCTTTCAATCAATTTGAAATTCCCCATATCATGGAGAAATATTAGGGGGTTACATGAAATGTGGAGGATTTGGTAGAGAATTTGGTTGAGGGCTACATGGAATGTGGAGGATTTGGTGGAGCTGGTTGCATGATTTGTGGATGGAGTTGGCCAACCTCCTTTGAATTTGAAAACACTCCTTGGTTGACCACTTGTAGCTTTCATGTAATTTAAAATTTGAATGATGCCACGTGGCAGGTGAGGTGGCAATGATGTGGCGTGGCAAGGTGGCATGGTGACATGGTGCATCCTTCTCCATGGCACCCCTTGGAGATGACATGGCAAAGGTGATGTGACGTCCTCTAGTGATGAGTTGGCACCGGTGGTCCATGATGATGTGGCATTCCAAGTAAAGCTGGTATGGCCTAATTTCAAGTAGCTCTTGAACTTGACTCAATACAAAGTCTAATTGACTCTAATTGAACTTTAAAACCCCAAAAGAAAATAAAACAGGACTCAATAAACATACAGGACTCATACGAGACTTGAGTTCCTAGTCTCAATCTATAAAGAACTTGGTATTAGTTGAAGCTTCTTCTTTCTGAGCCTGGTGCCCCCACCAATTCTCTATGGAAGGAGCACTGAAATTTGAAACTTACGCCACGATGTAGTTATTTAAATCCTAGAGAAGATTAGGGCTAATGAATATTGAATTTAAACCTTAGCAACGATCTTCAATAACTCATACTTAAGAGATTAGGAGGTGTTATTTACCCAAGATGATCACTCCCTGGTAGATCCATTGAAGCTCTTAGACGAACTAGCCCTGAAGTGGAAGATTGGCATTCCAAAGAAAAGCCAGGCTGAACCATACTCGACAGGGTCGAGTTTCTCCCACCCGGGAAGAATTGGTGGGGGCACCAGGCTCAGAAAGAAGAAGCTTCAACTAATACCAAGTTCTTTATGGATTGAGACTAGGAACTCAAGTCTCGTATGAGTCCTGTATGTTTATTGAGTCCTGTTTTATTTTCTTTTGGGGTTTTAAAGTTCAATTAGAGTCAATTAGGCTTTGTACTGAGTCAAGTTCAAGAGCTACTTGAAATTAGGCCAGACCAGCTTTACTTGGAATGCCACATCATCATGGACCACCGGTGCCAACTCATCACCAGAGGACGTCACATCACCTTTGCCATGTCATCTCCAAGGGGCGCCATGGAGAAGGATGCGCCATGTCACCATGCCACCTTGCCATGCCACATCATTGCCACCTCACCTGCCACGTGGCATCATTCAAATTTTAAATTACATGAAAGCTACAAGTGGTTACCTTAGTACTTTTGATCTGAAATTTAGTACCTATTAATAGGCTTCATTGCTCTCATTTCTTAATCCATCATTTAGATTGCATTCTCATCATCGTGCTGTGTCAGGGTGGGCTTCGGATGAAGGAGAGCAATCCCCTTAGCCAATAGAGTCAGTTCACCATTAGAGCACCCCAAACCCCCCTTATCCCCTACCATACATAGAGTAGAGGTATACACTAGGAAAGTGGGATGGGAAAGCAGATCAGAGTTCACCTTGGGAGGGGGGATCCTTGGGGAGAAGAGATAGAAGGCTTCGATGGACTGTATGTTGCCCAGAAATGGAGCCATAGAGGGGGGTGAATTGAGTCTTTTAAAACTTTAAAACAATTATGTGCTGGTCTTGAAATATTTATGAAACAAAGTGATTTAGCTTTAAGAAGTATGCAATGGATAACAACAAATTAAATGCAAGTATTGAATAGCAAGTAATAAAGAAAGTAATTACACGCAAACACAAGAATTTATAATGGTTCAATGCACTCCAAGCACCTACATCCACTCCCCAAGCTTTTCCTTGGAAATTTTACTATAATCTTTTCAAGATTATAGCCGACTTGTTTTCCAAGGCTCACAAGTCAAAACCTATGTTGGTTTTATTACTTAGGCTCACTAACAATCTTTATAACTTGTTTTATCTTCGGGCTCACAAGTCAAACCCTAGTTGGTTTTATCCTTTGGCTCACTAACAACCTTTACAACCTAGTTTCAAAAACCTTGAAAGCTAGGTCAACAAAGCAAGAACAACAATGTAATAAAAGAGCACAATAAAAGTTCTTAGAATGAGCTGAAATGAAAATCGTTGAAGCTCTCTTGAATACTTGAGTTGACTTCTTCTTGGAATCTCTTGAATGCATAATTATGGCCAAACACTTGAAACCTTAATAACTCAAAAATAGAAGGCTTTTACTAGGAAATTCTTTTAAACACACTCTTCTTATCTTTTCAAATGATTGGAGTTTGTCTCATATGAATTGACTCTTCCTTGTCTTCTTTATGAGGTTTGGTGAGTGTTAAATATCTCAAATCCACTAAAAAGACCGTTGAAGACCGTTAGAATTCAAAAAGTAGCCGTTTAAACCGTTTGGAAGCAAGTCTGAAATTCTAAAAAACTAGCCATTAAACATTGAGTCGACCTCATGAGTCGACACTCGGTGCATGAGTCGACCTCATGAGTCGACACTCAATGCAGAATCCAGAAAACTTGAAGTTCTGTTCCATAATTTTTTTTAGGCGATGAGTCAACCTCATGAGTCAACACTTGAAGTGTGAGTCGATCTCATGAGTCGACACTTGATCCTGTGCCACTGAAACTTTGTATGCTGGTCTTCTGAAACTTCTGAGATTTCTTCATGAGTCAATCTTGTGAGTCGATACTTGGCTTGTGAGTCGACCTCTTGAGTCGACACTTGATCCTGTGCCATCCAAAAAAGCATGCCAAACTTGAATTCCTTAATAATTTGTCCATTAACCCATTTGGTGGTTCTTCATGAAGGCCAAAGAAGTTGTTTTGACAATGTTCCAAGATGAAACACTCAAACAAATGTGAGAAACTTCTTGCTCTCAAATTAGTAAACTTGATACCTTTTTGTTGGAAAAATTGATGTCCTAAGGCCTGAAATTCATACTCCAATTAAAACATTAATCCAAACATATATTCAATATTTTATTATTTATCAAAATTAAGGAGCCAAAGCCAACACTGTGGCTCCGCTTCAATGATAGAGCACCATACTCCACCATCTAGAGATCCTTTAAGCCAGTATCATCTGCTGGGCCCAAGTCCATGGAGTCATCCAGTGGGCCAAGAGGCCCAAACATGGAAGTAGCAGCACCACCATCGTCGGACTGATCTCCATTGATGGATCCTGGCGAACACCATCGGGCGACCTTCAAGGGCTTCTACCAACCATCCGAGTAAGGTAGTCAACTCGAAGAAGAGGTGTTAGCAGCCGGGGAAGACTAAGGTGGGGAGGAGGAATAGGGCTCCGAGGATGTTGGGTCAGACATGTTTGCCCTCTTTGGGGCTTTCCTCCCTTTCACCGGAACCCTAGATAGGCGAGGTTGACGGATTCATGTGGTTACCAACAAGGGCCCTAACTTCAACCGACCCAATCCTTCTTCCCTCAGCCTATCAATCTCAACCGTGGAGGCTACAAAATTTGGAATAAAGGCCGGTGAAGAGGGGACCCTATCCGTAAAAGTCGATTGAGGGCCTCCAACTAAGAGATGACAGCAATCCTCAGTATGCCCAATTCTATCACAAAGGTAGCACACAGGAGGGAGATTCTTGTACACAAACTGCTACCAGAACTCTCCCTTGTTCCCTCGGATTAACACCCCAGGGTAGATAGGCTTTTCGACATCAAGCTCCACCCGAACCCTAGCATACCCTATTTTCCTTAACAAATCAGTGAAATCATCAATGAAAAGGGGAATACCTGCCCCTCCTCAGCAATGGCCATGATGGTTGTCGGCATCTAGTACTCCAACGGTAGCCCAGGAAGATGAAGCCAAACCATCGCCCGTTGAACTGACCTGCAGCCCGGAATGAAGTCAGGAACCCAAGCTTCCATGGCAAGCAACTGACCAGCCACAAACCATGGCCCTCCATGCTTCACCAAGACACGGTCACTCTCTGATTTGAGGCGAAGGATGACATGGTCGTCGGCGACTGGAAAAGTTTCCGGGTTGTATTCCAGTTTGGCTTTGGCTCGGGTCTCCTTAGAAATCCACTCCACCGAAACCCGTCGACCCAAACTCTTGACCACCATCGCCAAGCCATCCCACTACTGACGGGAGTCTTCGAGAATAGTCTCCTGAAACTCGAGGACCTTAAAGAAGGACTGCAATTGATCTATCTCAGCTTCAGAGTTCTTTTGTGAGGTCCAAGTCGAGCTTTGTTAGGATCTCTAGACCACCCGAGCCCATGACTGATCTCCATCCCCAACACCAGCAAACCCCTTGGCCGCCTCATGATGATAATCTCCTTCAAACTTCCCAGCAGACCCACTGGCCGCCTCAGGGCATTGGAAGCCCTCCGTCTTCGACAACGATGAAGCCCTTGCCGACGGAAGCTGACCTCCGCCAACACCTTCTCCAGCACCAAAGGATGCCTCGCTTGCCTTTCGCTTGGCTTTAGAGAACTCGGCCCACGCTCTATTCATATGAGCTCCACTTTAATCTTATTGCCTGTCTGCCATATTACACTTGCTACCATGGTTACTGTCACGACCGAAAAGGTAAAGTGGGAAGGGTTGAGTTTTATGTGCTAAGACCGCTTTATATTATAAGTTGAGCACTATGTGCTTTGCTATATATGGTCATCGATATGCTCGTTGACTCAGGTAGAAAATGCTGTGGAGCCCAAATCTTCTAGTGCTAGACTTTTTCCTCACGAATCACGATTAGCATGCCACATGGCATGAGCGGATTGATACTTTAAATCATATCAAAGTAATGACTTTCGTATTGTGCCAATCCTTTAATGCAACATAATATTTCATAGCTGTAAGCAGACTTTTTACTGCGAGGATTTGGCCCCATATTATTAGCACTAGTGGAAATGGTTGACTTGCTAGCATAAAATTTACCGTGTACAAGCATGTATATTTCTTTCTAAATAAAAATTTATAAAGAAGACAAGAAGAATGACATCCATATCAGCCTATGGTCCATCGACACGAGCAAGACTGGTACTTTTTGTACAAATGGCAATCAACATGACAAGGCGACAAAGGAGTAAATTATAGAAGACAGAATAACAGGAAGACAAGGGAGAGAGCCTATGCTACACAAATTTATGAAAGCTATACATGTCCCTGCAGATCATCACACGTCCAATAAAAGTAACATTAATTGGCCGCATATTTCCAAATCTCAGATAATAATTCTTCCCTCCAAAGAAGTTCTCAAAAATATTGCATGGGATCATATAGCTGGTCCATTTTCGAAACAAAATGATGCAACGCCTCTCACTCTCAAAAATATTTTAGTCATGCACTTCCAGCTGATGATCATGGGCGAGCTTCGTGCATGATCGCATGCGGGTGGAAATATAGCTCAAAAAATTAGTTTACAGCTCCACCGTATATAAAGTGCATTTAAAAGAGAAGAGAGCAAGCGAGATGCACACGAAACACGTGTACGGCAGCCATGGTCCAGCTGATCCGCCTCTTGCTTCGAAAAATCCCAGCCAGTGATGATTGAGATTGTCACCCAAGAAAGAGATAGGGTCCCGATAAAATTCCAAGAGGTCAAGCCTATCCCAAATGCCCCTTTTAATGCATCAAACTTTTGTTGGTAATCTGCGCGTCACTCTTCAGAAAGAAAGACTTGGGCATGAAGGTTTGGGAAGAGATGAGGGGCGATATATATCATGCCATCTGACGCGTATCCATCAGGCTCGAACGTGGACAGGTCTCAAAATGAAGGGTACTCGTCGCATGATCCTCATTCCAATAAACGAAGATTCGAGAAATCTAGCATGTTGGCTTTCACGTGCAAGATTGTGAGGCCATAGAAAAAGCAACCAAAACTAAGGATCCATGGATGATCATCAAGCACGGAATTGGATGGGACCGATTCATGAGCTAGCCAGTACAATCACCAGAAATATTGAATTATAAGCTGGATTAGGTTTATGTTTATAATTATCTTTAGACTGTATTTTAAGTGGCGGCTGGCTCGAAGAATTCCATTGCGAGAAAAAAACATAATCTCGGCATGTTATTATTTTCTCCATATGAAATTCATGTTGACCCACTTAAAAGATGATCCTGGACACTTGAAAATATAGGTCCAGGTAGTTTATAATCCAATACTTTTAGTGATTGGGTTCAAAAAAAAAAAAAAAAAAAAAAATCAATACAAGCCCTCAAATGATATTTTGTTATCTAAATAAAATCACTTTGATGATCTTAAATCATTAATAATCCTCATCCCAGGATAAACCGATCCCTGATGATTTATATTCCAGTGATCAAAGATTTTTAATTATTCATAAGTAACTTGTTTGGCATGCCATAAAAATCTAAATCAATGACTACCACCACGGATATATTACATACATTTTCCAACTACTAAATAAAATTCTTAGATAAATCATAGGAAAACATACATGAATATCTAGCAACAACAGGTCCACATAATTTCTATATAAATTTATGTGGACTGATCAATTATAATTTTGATAGAAAAATTATTAATTCTATAAAAATACATTAATTAAGTGTTCTTTCAGAAATTAGTTTAATAATTAAATGCGGGAGTGTCACCGTTGGGGTCCAACCCTAGTCCAAACTGGGGATAAGTTTACCCTAGACAGGGAGCCCTATTATATGGGTTTCTTTCCAAGAATGGGAACCCCGTCGTCTATGTGCATAACTTTGGATTAAAATTGGTTTAGAGCCTTAATGTAGAAACCTATATATATGCTGGATCCAGGCTCATGCATATGCTTTCAACTCTATGTAACCTAACCTGAATTAAAGTTGTCGACATGTTCCAACCCAATTCCTACCAAGCTAGCTACGTAAATGTATATCGACCCAACCAGACTTAAACGCTGATACAAGAGCAGAGAACCACCTCAACCACTAGATAAGACCTCTTCCTCTTAAAAACTGGGGACGTCTAGAAGCACAGGGTGGTGCAAGGAGCTTAGCTGTTTCCCTCCATCAATCTTCTTCAATGCAGTTTGGTAATGATAAAAGGAATTGGCCGGTTGCCCCACGGAGAGAGAATTGGAGAAGCCATTGCTTTCAACCCACGTAATCTTCTTGTTAGGAACGAATAAACGGAGGCTTTTGGCGTGAACCGAGGACACGGCCCCCAGAAAGCCCTTAACATTGCGGCTTAATACGCTTTCCCTGCGATGGCGGGAGCAGCGGAGAAGCTACGTGAATCCAAGGTTTCAAACCCACCATCCGGACACCGAGGGGACTCATGGTTTGGTGTGAGTGCTTGTTGACCACTGTAGCATCGTTGTTTTTTTTTTTTTTTTTTTTTTTTTTTTTTTTTTTTTTTTTAAATTTATTTTTAGTTTATTTATTTTTATTTTTTATTTTTGTGGTCCATCAAACCTTGCGTATCCTGCATTTCATGACGAGAAGTTTGAATAGGGCTATTAAATTGACTGACAAAGTATACAATGTGTAACCGACAAGGTTAGATATATCTATTTTTGTGCGGTGTACACGTCCTACGTTCACCCGATGGGTGCGAAAGATGCTGTAGTGTGGCTTCATTGAGTGATATTCCAACTTTGACGAGTTCTCGAGTGGTTGAGTTTGATTATATGGTCGTCGCACGTGTTCAATAGTTGTAGAAATGAGCCTCGCATCGCAAAGAATGCGAGGAAAATGATTGTGTGGCTCCATATGGATGTCAATGTTGGTATTATGTCATCTTAGAAAAGGGGTCTGGATCGAGAATTTTGATTTAATCAAGTAAAAATAGAGTTGTGATCCCGAATAAATGAAAGAAACTTGGATACAATTAATTTTAGCAAGAGCAAAAAAATTCATAATTGAAGTCTTATGGTGACCTAGAATTAATGTCATGTAAAATAGATTAGCTAAAAAGATATTATTTAAATTCATAAATAATTAATATAAGATTAAATATGTACTTATAAGGGTCCTCGCATATTTTAAGCTATAGCATCCTCAATATGCTAATGTTCCAAATCCATTCACATTATTCAATCAAAAGTATTACCATTCTAGTCATGAATATCATAATCATGATGATTATGATTAGTCCAAGTAAATTTATGTTGTAATGTTTTCTAGTTTATATGGATCATGGATAAGATCTACTTGAATATCCTTTGTTGTAATTGAAGATTTCAACCAAATAAATTAGCTAGAAGATATTATTTAAAATTTTTAAATCCTGTATAAATATCAAGGTTTATAAAAATATATAGTCAGTAAATAATTAAATATATACCTGCACAACACGGACACCATTTCTCATTTGTATAGCTTTTCTAAAACTATTACATAACATATCGGTGCAGCAATATTCATGCATCAATTTATGCCGGAAAAGTGATGCAACACCAAAATGCTGGGGGGATAAGTCGACCACAAAAATAGATAACTGCATCTAGGGAGAAGCTTCTAGTTTTTACTTGATGCAATACTGAAATACGAGAATTGATGTTTGTGAGAACATAAAAGATCAACAATGCCGTGCTCATGCTTCCCAAATATTTTAAATGGCACGGTACCTGTGGGCCAAGCACGAAATGGTTTTAAGTACATCCTTTTTCTTTTCTTTTTTTTTTCCTTGAAAAATTAAGAAAAAGATGTCACTGCCGGTAAACAAATAATTTAAAAATTCTACTAGACCTGCCTCAAGCCTATCTCATGATCCGATCCAAAGTTGGCCCAATCTAATGGGCCTTAGGCTAACCAGAACCTATATCATAATGATGACATTTTGGACTGCAAATATCGCATGTCTGCATGCAGTTCACCAAGTTTTGCCCCCAAGATCTTTGATCATTAGAATTTAGATCTCTAAAATTTATTTTAATAAGTTTTTAAAAGGATCCGACTGGCCCTGCTAAAATGACCATATCCTCCAGTCTTTTTGTCGTCCCCTAAACAGAATGCCGTACGTATGTTGAGCGTGGAACAGGGCCTTTCTCACTTGCACGGCACCCAGGGACACGTGTCCAAATGTGCAGCCGTGCGGGCTACACGGGTGGGTAGAAACGGTTGGAGTTGGTTGGAACGGGGGATGAGGAGATCCGGAGTAGCTTCCATCAAAAAAAAAAAAAAAAAAAAAAAAAAAAAGCATCTTTTACCTCAAGATCAACAGAGAAACACCTCAACCCATTTCCCCTTCAACTCCCACTAGGTACTTCAATGGCGCTATTTAAATAAGCACCCATTATGTGATTTCTAGCTGTCCAAACATAACAATGGCCTCGCCATCTTTTCAGAGTTGGAAAAGATCTAGAAGAGCAGCCTCTATTAATAGGAGGAGACACACTCCAACCTTATAAATATATGTCATTCCATGTTCCTCTTCTACTAGCTAGTGCTGTACTCTTTTTCTTCTGAGACAGACCCCAGAAGGACTTCTTCTTCCTAGGTCCCGAGACCATGTCATGAGTTTGTCCCATTTAGCCTAAAATGGAGAACCTTCCTCCTGGCTTTAGATTCCACCCTACTGACGAAGAGCTCATCACTTGCTACCTAATCCGCAAGGTCTCGGACTTCAGATTCACGGCTAAAGCCGTTGCCGATGTTGATCTCAACAAGTACGAGCCTTGGGACCTTCCAGGTACACAAGTTTCGTGTTCAACTTCAGTCACACGTTAATCTGTGCCTCCATATATATATACATACCAGTCCTTCCCTTTGACAACCACTTTTTTATGGCATTGAATCATAGTTTTAATTCGATTCATAAAGATACATATCTTGTTTAAAACCACGAATTAGTTATAGAACGTACGCGACGAATGTATGTTCCAGGGGCTAGTCCTAATTATTTAATCTTGGCAATAATACTTGAAGAGAAGTTGGCTTGGTTAAATGATTGCAGGGAAGGCAAGCATGGGGGAGAAAGAGTGGTACTTCTTCAGCTTGAGGGATCGCAAGTACCCCACCGGGATGCGTACCAACCGAGCAACCGACGCCGGTTACTGGAAGACAACAGGCAAAGACAAGGAGATCTTCCACTGTGGAGTCTTGGTTGGGATGAAGAAAACCTTGGTGTTCTACAAAGGTAGAGCTCCCAAGGGTGAGAAGACCAACTGGGTGATGCATGAGTATAGGCTTCACATGACCAAGTTCCCTTACAGAACCACGAAGGTCCTGCGAAAGAAACCTTGAAAGAGCATCGTTATTTATATAATCCAAGACCTTTGCAACAATTACATGGATTTAACTTAACATGCGATTTTGTTCCACAGGAGGAATGGGTTGTGTGCAGGGTTTTCAAAAAGAGCTCGGATAGTAAGAAGACGCTACTGGACACATCACCATTGCCTTCGTTGCTCGAGTCTCCATGCAGTGCAGCCTCCTTAAGTGAGCTTGGAGAACTTGACGTGTCAACCTTAAGCAATCTGGTCAACACCTCCAACGGTCCCGATGGTATGCAAACTGCTGACAAGATCAACAGCAAAGTGGATATGAACATGTACATGAATTGGGTCTTAGGTAGAGAAGCCACAAGCCAACCTTCGCTTCCATGGTCATCAGGCTTGTTAGGCATGGGATACTCACCAAGTCCAGCAATATTGAAGGCAGTGTCATTCAACGGCTATCAACCACAAGAAGCCACCAATCTCCCCAGCTCAAGTTCTTTCGCAGTACATGGAGATCCGATCCTTGGAAGTGAATCAAAATTGACCTTTCCTCCATCTTCCTTTAAAAGTACAGAGATCACACAACAAGAGCAGCCATTGGATCAAGAATCAATTTGGAGAGGGTATTGATTTTGTGAAAAGACAAACTATTCGGTTGTTAAGTTGCTCTTAGTATAAGGTATTAAGGTTGGTTAA
The DNA here is from genome assembly GCA_021397845.1 of Areca catechu. Classification (NCBI taxonomy): domain Eukaryota; kingdom Viridiplantae; phylum Streptophyta; class Magnoliopsida; order Arecales; family Arecaceae; genus Areca; species Areca catechu. The sequence continues at coordinate 164,191,927 of CM038043.1, forward strand.
ATGGGATCAAACCCTTGAAGTGATGAATTAAATTAGACAGCCAGTTAAGAATGCTATTGATTTTGTGAAAAGACAAACCATTCGGTTGTTAAGTTGCTCTTAGTAGTATAAGGTATCAAGGTTGGTTAAATGGGATCAAACCCTTGAAGTGATGAATTAAATTAGACAGCCAGTTAAGAATACTATATAGTATTTTTAATGAACATATATGTTCATCAATTTCTAAGTAGGTATTGTTAGCAAGCAAATGTATACTTGGAACCAAAATTTGTCCAAGTTATGAATATGTATCAAATGAAGCTGTCTTTTGGTTACGTGGCCCGTGAGAAAAGAATGTTTCTCTATCCCGTACCTTTTTTTAAATTTGGTTATGAATTATTTGCATTTTCAACGTCATCCAAAGTGCATGCAAGGTCGCATATTATATATGTCGTGGCAGTCCCGGGGCCAATGTTGGGTCTCTACTTGCTATGACGTGTTTCCAAAGATTGTGTACAGGAGTCCAATAGGCTGGGTAAACGCCGGCACCTGGATCAAATTTGGCCCAGCCCAACCTAAACAGGATATATATCATTCCGAAGCAACCTCGCTGTATGCAGCACTATAAGTATCATTTATAATATCCACCCTTTCTGAAACAAGTATTAGAAGTGTGTCAACTTCTCGATCGATCTCAGTCATCTGCTGCAAACCCTTGCATAGAACTAAATACACATTGCCTTCCCCTCCACAAGTTTATCCACAAATACTGTTGCCTTTTCTGTAATACCTAGCCCATGGGCCTTTCAGCCAATCCAAAATAACAAAGGAAAAGAAAAAAATAAAGGAAGACTCTCGATCGGAGTCTTCCTCCCTCATCTCCAACTCCATTAAAGAGGAGTTCCTTCCCTCCGGCTCCATTGAAAAAGGGGAGTCTAGGGTTACCCAAGCTCCATAAAAGGACCCCCTCCTTCCTTGATGTCCACCCCACTTTCCCAGTGAGAAGAAGCCCCGATTTTCTTTGATCTGGCGACAAATCTTCGAGGATTCTCCAATGATCGGCCATGGAGACCTCACCAAAATCAAGGTAAGCTTTGTCTCCCCTCTTTTCCCTCTCTTCCGGATGGGTTGCCGTCAGTTTGGGACTGCTGGGGTGCCAGATCCATGGCAACACAGCATCCTCCCTATTTTCTTTTTTTGTTTCTTGATCTACCAATTACTATGGGAGAGGCTATCAGGGTGGTCTTACCATAGTCAGGAGCCGCTACTCATGGCTAGCCTAAGAGCCTCCGCTCTTATGGTTGGGAGAAAAGAGGAAAGGAGGGGGAGGGGAGAAACTAAGCTCTCAACCTAGGGAGGAAGAAAAAGAGAGAAAGAGAGAGGTTTCTCTTCCCTTATCTTTTATTATTTTATTCTTTAGCCTTCTTTCCTGGTTGTTCTTTTCTCTCTCCTAGGGTAAGGAAGATTATGAAGTTGGGATCGAGGATTGGTGGATGGACCATTGATGAATCCGGATAAATGGTTTTAAATCTATAATTGCTATACCATGAAATTATTTACTAATATTAAGATTATCATGTAGAAGGATGTCGAGCAAGTTTCTTAGCACCTAGATTGAAAATCCGAGTATGGATTGATATCTAGAATATCAAGTAATGGTTTTTGTACATGATCACCAGTTTATATATATGTTTTACATTACCTGATTTGATCCTTGAACATGAGCATTAGCATGCATAGTTGTTTATGCATTATATATTTTAATTTCTCATGATGGACATTTGTAATTGTCGATATGACTATTTATATTTTTTGTATGATATATTCATATCAAACATAATTATTTTTAAATGATTTGGATCGTGACACTGGTTATTAAAAATTTTGAAAAAAACATGGTTTGATAATATGTTGAGGTTTGATAAATTGATAATCAAGAAAAAGAGGTGTTTGGACTAGCCACACTATGAACAAGACTGTGGTAACTAAGATTGCCAGTCATGGGTTGAAGCATATACTGAGATTACCAATCATGGGATAGAGTGTGGCACCAAGATTGTCAGTCATGGGTTGAAGCATGATATTGAGATTGCTAGTCATGAGTTGAAGCATGATGATTGCCGGTCATGGGTTGAAGCATGGCATCGAGATTATCAGTCACAGGTTGAAGTATGGCATTGAGATTGCTAGTCATGGACTAAAGTATGATCATGATTGACTAAAATCCTAAGAAGATTGTTGATTGAACTGGAACATAAAAATGGGACATAGTTTTATCATATATGACGATTAAGCTATTTAGATACATAACATGATATTTTATGATTCATAGTTCTATTATTATTTTCTTGCTATTTTCAAATCATATTATTATTGGTGTGAGTGTATGGAGATCCTTAGTGGACTGTAAAGCTCATCCTTCACTTTTTTTTTCTTTTCAGAGTCGCAGGATAAGTAGCATGGGTTGGTTAGGCATGAGATTCAAGTGCAAAATTTATTAGATTGATTAGTTAGTTATATTTCTGATACTAATAAATACTAGATTATTTGTAATCAAATAAGTTAATTATTCGATTATTATGAACTTATTTTGATGGTATTTGGTTAATTTCTAAAGATGTTGAGAACCTAGCATATTTTTAAGGCCTTGTATGATTTATAGGATGTAGTTCTAGGGTTCGTGCACCTAGTGGTGTGGCTAACCCAGGTGCTGAGTTTGGAGCATGACAGAATGGCATCAAAGTCTAGGTTGTAGGACCCTAGGGTGTAAGTTCAAGAAAGAGAGTGTGAGTTGATTATTAGGTTAGGATAGAATAATATAATATATGTATTGTATATATAAGATATGTAGACCTAGGTGATATATGAATGCTAATAATGATCGGTATAAGATCTTATGGCACGTGGAGGCAGGCATGGAAGTGCTAGGAGGCCTACATGATTTGTGGATTGCTTTGAATGCCTAAAAGCCCTCCAATCAATAAGAAGATGATGTACCCTCGTCAGACAGTGATGTGCACTTGCAAGGATAGTTGAACAATCTTGTAGACAATCCTCTAGAGACTAGGACTATAGAAAAGGGGGCCTCGGATGAACCTGAGTGCAACTTGGGGAACAAGTTGGCTTCTCCTAGCTTATGCAATTAGTGGTACGACAAAAAGCCATTGCTAGAGCAGATATAATAAGGAGAACAGAGGTGCAACAATAGCAACAACAACTCATATAATAGCAACAACAATTTATGCAGCAACTACTATGTAGCAATAATAACAGCAACAAGGGACTTCTCAATGACAGTAGGAAGTTGGGACCTACCAAGAGTGTCAAATCAGCCTAATAGATTTCAAGAAGTATGCTCCACTAGTAATCAAGGAAACTTCTGATCCCATGGAGGTGAAGGGTTGGTTGAAAGTAATAGAGAAAGTGTTTTAGACTTTAAGATGTCCAATAAAGGAAAAGGTAAATTTTGTCACTTTTATGTTACACGATGAGGCAACTGATTAGTGGGATATAGAGCTCAAGAAGTTGGAACCAAATGATGCACCTTTTTCTTGGAAAGGATTCAGGAGGATCTTTTATGAGAGACATTTTTCTCAAAGTATCCAATTTTAAAAAACTCAAGAATTCGATCACCTAGAGTAGGGCAGTATGATGGTTGTCCAATATGCAGCAAAGTTTAAAGAATTGTATAGATATGCTCCGATATTGATAGCAGATAAAGGGATCTAGACTAGAAAATTTGAGAATCGACATAGAGGTTGAATCCAATAGTAGGAGGCTACATTTGAGCTACTCACTTATAAGGAGGTTATCAACAAAGCATTGGTGATAGAAAGATGTTTGGACACCACTCAAGTAGAAAGGAAAAAAGCTTTAAAGAAGAGGTCCATATCAGAGAAACATCAAGATTAATATAATAAGAAACTAGTGCAAAGGCTAGAAGTTTGACAATGTTACTCCAAATGATAAGACTCAATAAAAAAATGATGTCAAGTGTTACAAGTATGGTGGGCCTCTCTATTAACAAAGCTACGTATGGCTAGGAGGAAAATGTTACAATTATGGCAAGGGGGGTCACAAGGCTATCATATATCATAATTTAAGGAATTGTAGTACTAGGTATCTTAAGCTTCTCAAAAAACTCCTGCCAATCAAGTACCTCAAGATGGACATCAACAAGGAGGAGGACAATAGAAACCTAGAATCTAAGAATGGGTATATGCACTCACACAACAAAATGCTAATGCTTCTGACTCAATGGTGAAATGTATGTTTAGGTTATAATCCAATAATATTTATGTTCTATTTGATCCTGGTACACTCATTCTTTTATATCAACTAGTCTTGTTAGAAAAAATAATAAGTTATCTCTTGTACCCTCTAAACCAAGTGGAAATGTCATCCTAGTCAACTTAATCTACAAGGATTGTAATTTGGATATTAAAGGTAGAAAGATTAAAGTAGATTTTATAACCTTAGAGATGAAGGACTTTAATGTAATCCTTAGGATGGACTAGTTAGCGGTATATCTGCCTCCATTGACTACTTTAAGAAAGTAGTGAAGTTTCAAATCCCTGGCCAGCTAGAGTTTGATTTTGTAGGCCATATGTTATGCTCTCATCAAATGGTGATCTCAGTTTTTCATGCTAAGCAACTCCTTAAGAAGGGTTGTGAAGGATTCCAAGCCACAATAATAGACACAACAAAAAGAGCTCAAATTAGAGGGCATTTCTATTATGAAAGATTTTTCTGATATTTTTTTTAAATGACCTACCAGTGTTACCTCCTAACAGAAAGATCGAGTTCTCCATTAATCTTATACCTGGTACTAGATCCATCTCTAAAGCTCCGTACAGGATAGCTCCGACTGAATTGAAAGAACTCAAGGAGCAATTGCAAGAGTTGCTAGATAAAGGATTTATCTGACCTAGCGTATCTCCATGGGATGCTCCGGTACTATTTGTGAAAAGGAAAGATGGTACTTTTTGCCTTTGTATAGACTATCGAAAGTTAAATAAGATAACAATAAGAAATAAATATCCCTTACTAAGGATTGATGATCTATTTGATCAACTGCAAGGGGCATAAGTATTTTTAAAAATTGATTTTCGCTTTGACTACCATCAATTAAAAATAAGGGTGGAGGATATACCTAAGACAACCTTTAGAACCAGATATGAAAATTATGAATTTCTAATCATGCCCTTTTATTTAACAAATATACCTACATCTTTTGTGGATCTCATGAATCGAGTGTTCAAACCTTATTGAGATCAGTTTGTGGTGGTGTTTATCGATCACGTACTAATTTATTCAAGAAGCCCACAAGCACATGAGGAACATCCAAGAATAGTATTGAAACCCTCACAGAGAAGAAGTTATATGCCAAGTTATAAAAGTATGAGTTCTGGTTGGATAGTGTCTCTCTTCTTGGGCACGTCATCTCTAATGCAGGTGTCTCTATTGATCCAAAAAAAGTAGAGGCAGTAGTAAATTGGGGAAGACATACTAATGTGTTTGAAGTTCATAGTTTCATAAGGATGGCAAGTTATTATCAAAGATTCATAGAAAGATTCTCTTATTTTCATGCTTCTAACTTGTTTGATCTAAAAATGAGTAAAATTTAAATGGATAAATGAATATAAGCAAAGTTTTCAAAAGTTGAAAAGATGGTTGGTGACAACTCCAATGCTAACTATTCCTACTGGAATAGAAAATTTTATCATATATAGTGATGCATCTCGCAAGGATCTTAGGTGTGTCTTAATATAAAATAAAAAAGTAATAGTATATGCCTCTTGACAGTTAAAGTCGTATGAATCAAACTATCCTGCACATATTTTGGAACTAACAGCGATGGTTTTTGCTTTAAAAATATGAAGGCATTACTTGTATAGTGAGCATTGCAAGATTTTTGCAGATCATAAAAGCTTGAAATACATCTTTACTTAGAATGAGCTAAACTTGAAACAGAGAAGATAGTTGGAGCTACTAAAAGATTATGACCAGACCATCAATTATCATCTAGGAAAAGTAAATATTGTAGCTAATGCTTTAAGTAGAAAGTTTTCAGGTAAGTTGGTAGCTTTAATTACTAATTAGAAGTATATTATATTGGATTTTGATAGATCTAAAATTAAGACATGATTGTTTGATTTTGAAGATTAACTAACCAATCTTATGATGCAACCTATCCTGATTGAAAGAATTAAACTAGCTTAAAAAGGATATTTAGAATTATAGAAAATCAAAGAAATAATTGAGTCTAGTGCCTAGTCTAAATTTTGCATACACATGGATGGTACTTATAATTTGGTAGCAGATTATATGTTCCTAAGATTCAAGAATTAAAGAATGAGATTTTAGAAGAGGCTCACAAGCCAGCTTATATGATGCACGCAGGTGGCACTAAGATGTACCATGATTTAAAAGAAAATTTTTGGTAGTTTGGTATAAAAAATGATATAGCACAGTATTTAGCTCAATGCCTAGTGTGTCAATAAGTAAAAGCTAAGCATCAAAGACCTGCTAGACCACTACAATCCCTCATAATTTCTCAGTAAAAATGGAAACATATCACTATGAACTTTAAGATAGGTTTGCCCAAAATCCCTAGAAGTAATAATGCAGTATGGGTGATTGTTGATTGATTAACAAAGTTAATTCATTTCTTATCCTTTCGAGTTGGCCTCTCCTTAGAAAGATTAGCAAGTTTGTATATAAAACAGATTGTGAGGTTGCATAGAGTTCCGGTTACTATTATGTCAGATCAAGATGGTATATTTGTTTTATAATTTTGGAAGAGTCTTTACAAAACTCTTGGTACCAAATTAAATTTCAGTATGGTACTTCATCCCCAAATAGATGGACAATCAGAATGAACCATCCAAATTCTGGAAAATATGCTGAGAGCTTGTATCATGGATTTGGGTAGTGCCTGGGATAGCCATTTATCATTAATAGAGTTTGCTTATAATAATAGTTACCAAACGAGCATCCAAATGGTACCTTTTGAAGCATTGTATGATAGAAAGTATAGATCTCTTATTTACTGGAACAATATAAGAGAAAAAAGTTATTGGGTCCAGAAATAATACAGTAAACTATGAACAATGTGCAAGTAATTAGAGAATGACTTTGAATAGCTCAGAGCAAGCAAAAGATGCAAGTAAAAGGGAACGACTTCGAATAGCTCATAACAGGCAAAAGAGCTATGCTAACAAGAGAATAAGAGAGCTAGAATTTCAAGTAGGTGGCCATATCTTTTTTGAGAATTTCTTTAACTAAATGTATGATGAGGTTCAAAATACATGGTAAGTTGAGCCCAAGATATGCGGATCCATTTAAAATCTTAGATAAGATCAGGAAGGTGGTCTACAATTAGTGCTACCACTAGCTTTATCAGGTGTGCATAATATATTTTATATATCAATGCTAAAAAAGTATATTTCAGATCCTAGTCATGTAATGGAATATGAGTCATTATATCTTCGTGAGGGTCTAATCTATGAGGAGATTTTGATATAGATTGTTGACAAGAAGAATCAAATATTATGATATTGGACTATATCATACTTGAAGGCATAATAGAATAATCATAGTAAGAGAGAACCACCTGGGAATTTGAAGCAAAAAGGAGAAATAAGTATCCACAACTCTTCAAACTTAAGATATGTTAATTTCAAGGATGAAATTATTTTAGGGGGAAGAATGTAATAACCGACTCATGGGCCTTTAAGCCCATCCAAAATAACTAAAATAAATAAATAAATAAGTAAAGGAAGACTCCCGATTAGAGTCTTTCTCCCTCTTCTTTGACTTCATTGAGAAAAAGGAGTTCCTCCCCTCTGACTCCATCAAGGAAGGGGAGTCTAGGGCTTCCCAAGGTCTATAAAAGGATCCTCTCCTCCCTCAAGCTATCCATCCCAAATTCCATCAATTGTCAGTGAGAAGAAGCCCTGATTTCCTTTGATCTGGTGATGAATTTTTGAGGATTCTTTGATGAATGACTGTGGGGACCTCACCAAAATCAAGGTAAGCCTCATCTTCCGTCTTTTCATTTTCTTCTGGATGGGTCATCACCAAGTTTAGGACCAGCGAGGTACCGGATCCGAGACAACACAGGATCTCCCCTATTTAATTTTTTTGTTTCTTGATCTACCAATCATCAACGATGGGGATGACTGTCAGGGTGGTCTCGCCACAGTTGGGAGCCACTACTGGTGGCTAGCTTGAGGGCCTCTGCTCCTATGGTTGGGAGACAAAAGGAAAGGAGGGGGAGGGGGAACTAAGCCCTTAGTCTAGGGAGGAAAAAGAAGAGAGAAAGAGAGAGAAGGTCTCTTTTTCTTTTCTTTTGTTTTTGTTATTTTATTCTTCAGCCTTCTTTCCTAGTTATTCTTTTTTCTCTCCTAGGGGAGGGAGATTGTGAAGTTAGGATCGAGGATCAGTGGATAGACCATTGATGAATTTGGATAGAGGGTTTTAGATCTATAATTGCTATACCATAAAATTATTTATTAATATTAAAATTATCATATAGGAGGATAATTTTTTGGATAGGAAGCACTTAGGTCAAGTATCTGGGTGTGGATTGATATTTGAAATATTAAGTTTGTCACTAACAGAAGTTAGGGTTTTTATACACGATTATCAGCTTATATATATATTTTACGTTACATGATTTGGTCCTTGAATATGAAAATTAGCGTGCATGATTGTTTATACATTATTTATTTTGATTTCTCATGATGAATATTTGTGATTGCTGGTATAACTATTTATATTTTTCATATGATATTTTTATACCAAACATGATTATTTTTAGATGATTTGGATTATAACACTAGTTATTGAAAATTTTGAAAAGAACATGATTTGACAACATGTTGAGGTTTGATAAATTGATAATCAAGAAAAAGAAATGTTTGGACTAGCTATGCGAAGGACAGGACCGTGATAACCAAGATTGCCAGTCATAGGCTTAAGCGTGTTACTAAGATTGCCAGTCATGAATTAAAGCATGTTACTGAGATTACCAATCATGGACTAAAACGTAACATTGCGATTATAGTCACGGGTTGAAGCTTGACACTGAGATTGCTAGTTAGGAACTGAAGCATGGCACAGAGATTGCTAGTCATCGATTATAGCATGGCATTGAGATTGCCGGTCATGGACTGAAGCATGATCATGATTAGTTCAAAACTCTAAAAAGATAGTTGATTAAACTAAAATATAAAAATGAGACATGGTTTTATCATATATGATGATTGAGTTATTTTTGGATATATGACATGATATTTTATGATTCATGATTCTATCATTATTTTTTTATTATTTTAAAATGTTATTATTATTAATATGAGTGTATATAGATTTTTATTGGACTGTAAAGCTCATCCCTCACTTTTCTTTCTTTTCAGAGTTGCAGGATGCATAGCTTGGGTTGGTCGGGTGTGAAATTCTAGTGCAAGATTTATTAGATTGATTAAGTAGTTAAATTTTTTATACCAATAAATACTAGATTATTTATAATCGAATAAGTTAATTATTTGATTATTATGAACTTATTTTGATGGTATATGGTCAATTTCTAGAGATGTTAAGAACCTTGTATATTTTTAAGTACTTGTATGATTTCTAGGATATAGTTCTAGGATTCGTGCGGCCGATCACGTTACCGACTCAGATGCTGAGTTCGGGGTATGATGTTTTCCTCACCTTGATTTGCCTCCAAAAGGAAAGTTAGTTAACATGAGTAAATGTGCTCTCATTTTTAGGAAGGGTGGGCAGACACTGGATAGCTAATGAGAAGGTCATGGGCCTAGAGATTGTTGTGGGTTTGGGCTTGGATTGGAGAGGAGGGAGAGGAACAGGGAATGAAAAGGATGTCTTTGTTAACAAGGGTCCTCTTTTTTTGGTTAATTAGATTTATTAAACCAATCTAGAATAAATACATCTACGGGAATTAACAAATAAAATATTAAAAAGCTCAGCTAGAATATCTAACAATAATGTCAATAGCATAGAACCCGTATAATGAGCTACATACATTGCCATCCAATCTGCAGCACTGTTAGCCTCTCGATCAAGATATGTGGCTATAAAAGATTTTAAGGCCATTTTCATATGCTAGCAATCCTATCGAAGTAGATGATGACCAATTCTAGAGATGTAGAACTAGATCGCCATCGAATAACTATTGAAGAATCTCCTTCAATAAAAATATGAATAGCATTTAGAACCTTTAATGCATATGACATCACCTCCTAAGCAGTACGAAGTTCTGCCATTGGCACTCTTGTCTCCACTAGTCGAGTAACCCTAGCTACAACAAAGGCACCACTAGAGCTTCTTATAACAAAACTAGCTCCTTCCAATACAATACCATCAAAATTATTCATAAGGAAATCATGGGGTGGTTGCTTTGATGAGAAAAAAATCCTCTGAGAGGGCACAAAAATTACAAAAAATGAGCCACATATTTCCTCAACTATCAAGATGTCATTGAAAGCATTAACATTAGTAAATTCTTTTGTCTAGGTAGAGTCTTGCAATATAATGAGCCTAGGATTCCAAATAATATTTCTAAAAATCTAGAAATTCCTTGCCTCTCATATTTGATATGCTATATATGACATTAGGATTGTCTCTGATCATTGATTATCACCACTTGACCTCTCCTTGATGTTTTGTAAAAAATTATCCAAAAAAAGAGTGGGAAAAGTTGAGGCATTTAAAATTGGGATCTATTGCAATGTCTGAATCGCCAATCTACAATGCAAGATGACATGAGCAGTTGATACATCTAAATCTTGATAAAGGTCACAGTGACTTGGAATATGTAATCCACATTAATGTAATAAGCTTTGACATGGGAGGCGGTTCCAAGCTAATTTCTATAAAAACAAGGGGACTCTTAGATGAACTCCGACCTTCCAAATCCATCCAATATTCCTAGCAGAAAATGCCTCAGGTCTAAAATATTTATAAAAGTCTGCCACACCAACTAATAGCTGGCTGAAGGATCCCATCCCAAGCTGTTAGACATATCACCACCTGGAATTGGTATGGGCAAAATTCATTCAGCAAAAATCTTAGAAAAATAGTGGTAGATCATTGAAATATTCCAATCATTTGTATCAGGCAATATAAGCTTACTCGCCTTAAGATTTTATAAAGACTTAGTATCAGCCAATGTGGGCCATAGTTCAATTGAAGTAGAAGCTATCCAAGGGACTTGATCACATTAATTGAAGATCCATTATCCACAACCCATATAAAATCAATGGAGCAAAAGAGTATAACTTTTTTCAAAGAGGTGAGCTATTTTGTAGATATAAGGGAATAGATGTAAAGGACCACACACTATATTTTGCTTTGATAAGAGATATGCAATTCTCCTTCTAGGATAACATAAATCTTGTAGCATGATTGGCCATCAAAGCATCACTTCGAATAACTAAAAATCAGACTTTTAGGCCCCCTGATTAAAGAGGCTAACAAACATAGTCCCAAGCCAGCAAATGTACTTGCCTTGAGGAATTTGATGAACCCCATAAAAAACTTCTATGCAAACCTTCCAATTTCAGGAGAACATATTTAGGAATAATACAATGTGATAATAAGTATATAGGAATGGTAGACAAAACTGACTAAAACGAAATGACTCGACCTATCATGGATAATGCCTTTTGTCAATCATCCTTCAGATCATTTTAAAACTTGTTGTACCAGGCCATTGCAATCTATTGACTTTCTGACCAAACCTCCTACAATACTCTGATAAAATTTTAGAAAAAAATAATAGCATTCCTCTACATAGCACAAGCAAATAGGATACAATCATTAGTAAAAAGGAGATAATAGATATTAAAATTTGATTGCCCAAGCTGATAAGCTATAATAGTATTCATCGAGATAGCATTTCAAAGCATTATGGATAAAATATCAAAGTGAATGATGACTAAATAAGGAAAAAGAAGATAATCTTCCTGGATATCTATGGAGGAGACAAAACAACCTGATGGAGTCTTGTTGATTAGAATAGAAATGACAGAATAGCAACACAGCCTCTAATTTAGTGGATCTGGCTGTCATGAAAATCCATTTCATGAAGAGTTAGAAATAAGAAATTCCATCGAACACGATCATAAGCTCGTTCTATATCAAATTTAAGTATCATAAATTATTCCTTTGTAAGAAAATTTTTTTAAGCATCTTACATAATCTCCCGAGTCATTAAAATATTATAAGTATACTCGATCTTTAATAAAAGCACCATGCTCCATAAAAGCAGTGCATGGTAAGAGGGTGACCAGACTAAATGTAAATGAGTGCAGTTGGTAGATCTCCCGCCATGGTTGGCCCAGCCCAATACCCCTCAGAGGGTGATGCATTTCTTAATAATGTTTTAGTTTATTTTGAGTTTTATAATTGTTTGATGGAGATATGTTGCACAAAAGGAAAAAAAATTAGAATAAATTTAATAGCATTGCCCGAACTCAAATGGAGACCAGAGCCCATTTGACGCATCGAAAGAATTGCTTTTTTTCTTTCCCTCGTATTACTTCTAAAATGTCACTTTTTGAAAATATGATGGAACATTCACTCTTCTAAAAAAAATATATAAAATACCTATTCTATTTTAATAGATATAAAACCAAACTTTTTTTACTCCTAAACTTTATGTAAATATAATACCAACTAATATAATATAATCTCAGATCATAATAATTTATTATATTAATATAAATATTGATATATTAATATAAATATTAATTAGAATAAGTATTAAAATAATGATATAATATAAATATTATAATATTTATAATAATACAAAATTATGTTGTATTGATATTAGTATTAGTCTAATATTAATATAATTATTAATATTTATAAGGATAATATTAAAAAGATATTTTTAGAAAAAAAAAATGGCTATCAATTTTTATCCCGTGGAAAGTTTCGACACCTATCCCTTCTATAGACATTTATTTTCCATAAAACTTAGAAAATGTATTTCTATAAAAAGATCTTTTCTTCGTTCTCCCTTTAAAACACTAACCAAATAAGGGGACTCTCCTTCAATTTCCAAGATTCTTTTTTTCCTTCTAATTCTGGCAAACCAAATGAGCCCTCAATTTGTTAGATCAGCACGATAACCAACTACACCAAAACACCTTCGAAAGAGAAGAGGAGCAATTGATTTTATTTTCTAATATGTTTTTAGAATAACATCTAGTATTTCATTTACATGAAAACAACTCATAAAATCCTCCAAGGAAAAGATTTAGCTGTGAGTTTTCTTCCACGACATAGGTAATGTCTACACTTGTTGAGATGTCTAAAGAAAGTAAGGGAGGTGACAGCTTATATGAAACAATTAATGCTAGCAACCATGGATTTGAGTTGTATATGTTAGAAATAAAAGAAAAACAATGGCAAAATCTTGTTACCGGAGTACTGTAAAAAAATCTAGTCACTTTGGATTCAAGGTGTACTAGGCATTGATTTTTAGAGAAATTTTGGCTACCTTGTACTCCGCATGGGCTTCAGGCTTAGTTCCCTCCAAGATATAACAGATCCAATCTATTAGAGATATTGTGACTCTGATAGATCCTTGATAAACTCATAGTTGGTCAGGAGTTGCTTATATAAGAAGATACAAAAGAGAGAATATGATTGAGAGAGTAGAGCTCACTGCGGATCTGAGGTGTGCCAGGTGCTGATTTTTAGAGAACTTCCAGCTATCCTCTATTTAGCATGGGCTTTAGACTCGGTTCCCTCCAAGGTACAACGGACCCGATCTACTAGAGATGCTGCGACTCCGATAGATCCTTGATGAATTCATAGTTGGTCAGAAGTCATCCAAATTAAACAAGAAGATAGAAAAGAATGAGAACATGATTGAGAGAGTAGAGAAGGAAGTAGCTCCATATTCTCAAGCTACTTTAAATGGGATAAGAAAAAGATGTTGTGTCCAAAGGGCTAGTTGGAGATTCCTTTTATAAGCACTTAAAGGTGTAGCCCCCATATAGGTCCATTTAGACCTATCACCATCTAGCAATAAAATCATCCCAATAACTCCAATGCTTTAAAAAAAAAGGTCAAAATTTTAAATAAGAAATCATAACAATTAAAGTACTGAATATTTGAAATAATCAAAAAAATCTTTGAGCTTCTATTTCATATATAACAATCCATTTATTTCATATTTTATTATTAAAAAATTTTAAGCTATACTATGTTATGCATAGCCTACAAATACATAATCAAAGTGTTTTAGATCATAACTTTCTCTTCTTAGTAGGTGATACTCCTACTTTTGTTAGGTACCCCCGTGCTCTAAGAAAGTTAAGGTTAGGCTTTGGATCTTTCCGCGTCTCATAAAGAGACTTATCAAATTCTTAAAAGGAACCCGATTCAAAATTTTATGGGCTATTAACAATGCCTCTCCCCACAAATTGTTGGACACGCCAAAACTGGCTAACATGGATTTACCATATCAAGAAAGGTTTAGTTCTTTCTCTCTGCAATCCCATTAAATTGGTGAGTACAAGGAGCGGTAGTTTCATGGATTATATCCATGTCTTCACAAAAGGCATTGAACTCAATAGTGGTGTATTCTCCATCTCTATTAGACCTCAATATTTTAATTTTCATTTCTATTTGATTTTCTACATTTGATTTATAAAGTTTAAACTTATCCAAGGCTTCATCTTTCATTTTAATCAAATAGACATGACAATATTTTGAAAAATTATCTATAAAAGTAATAAAATACATTTTCCACCTCTAGTCAAAATATCGTTCATATCAAATATATCACTATGAATTAATTCCGATATTGATGTATTTCTTAAAATATATTAAAAAGGTTTACAAGTTTATTTAGCTAGCACACGGACTTCACAATTATTTGAAAAATCAAAATTAAATTTTGGAATCAAATCTAAATTTATCATGCATTTTTTAGTATTTTTATTTACATGACCTAATCTCTCGTACCAAATATTACCATACATAACATTATAAGCAAAGGAAGAATCATTTTTATTCAATGCATGAAAATCAGACATTACATTAAATTTAAAAAATCCACCTGATATATAACCTTATTCAATAAATTCTTGACCATCTAGGAGTATAATTTTATTTGACTTAAAGACCAAATTATTACCAAACTGGATCAATAAAGATCCATTAACAAGATTCTTTCGCACAACGAGTATATGTTGTACATTGTGTAGGAATAAGATTTTTGTAGAAATGAATTTGAGATCCACCCATTACAAAAAATTTCATTATTAGCGATGGCTAATTGCCATTGCAAATAATGAAATTGTCGTCGCTAATGTTATTAGTGATGGAATGCCATTGCTAAAAATATGTCAGAACAAAACTTGTCACTAATATTTATTATTAGTAACGGAAAAAATGGTGTAGCTAATAATAGATATTAGCAATAGCTTGGGCTATGGCAAGTCCATCGCTAATACTTTATTCTAGATTTTTTTAAAAAAATTTAAAAATAATTTGACGACAACATATTACCATTGCTAATACTTTTTATTACTAGTAACTTATTACTAACTGTGCCATTAGTGATGGCTAATGCCATCGATAATAATATTTTTTAGATCTTTTTTAAAAAATAAAAATTTAGTGACAATGTATTACTGTTACTAATATTACTATCAAGAGTTATTACCGATGATTTTACCATCACCAAAACCATCGATAATATTTTTTTATTTTTTTAAAAAAATCATAATTATATTTTTTAAAAATTTATTTTATAAATTATAATAATAAGCAATTATAGTAAGTTAAAAATGAAATGCCATAATCATAAATAAATAATATTATTATTATATTAGTAGTATAAATTATATAATTTTGAAATTAACAATGCTTTACAAATATTAAAAGTAAATATATAAAATCATTAAAAAAATATATAAGATCCTACTTGTTGTCGTCCTCCTTCTCTTACTCTTGTATGTCCTCTCCAACAACAAGTAGATGAGAGCCGGATGTCCCAGCATCTTGTAATGAATAAAAACAAAATATTATTAATAAATTTTGATATGGAAATGCATATATTGATACGGAGGTGTATGTTTTTTGATATACTCCTCCGATTCTCAAATGGATTATTCTTGCACATTTTATTCGATGATATGGAGTTATGACACCCCCGGCCTATCGATTAGATGGTTAGATTAAAATCTTACTCTCTAGATCCCCTCTCTCGAATCTATCTCAAATATGTGAAGTTTTTAGCTATAAAAATTTAAAAGAAGTAAAAGAAATTATTAATATACTTACCTGCTATAATGACTGTGACAATGCGGCTAGCTGATCATGCAGATACAAATCTTAGAGAATCTCTATGACTGCATCATGGATGGTGTCCGAGAAGCTTTAAGATCATTGGGCAAAAAGATAAGTCATGATGTCCTCAATATGTGCATCATCCCATATCCAGATCGTTGAGATCTAAGAGAAGGACGTCGAAGACTAGTGAGCTACTGTAAGGTCAAAGCTGTACTTAAATCCTATGACTCAATTTCTACTCATCCTTTTACGACCTCGAGCTATCCCTCGAGGTCAAGGAGGGGTTGAGAGAATGGATCCTCACCGTACCACGATATGATGTACTCTACAAAATTGACCTATACGGTTTACCAATTAATTAGTCTAATTAATAATATCAGTATATATAAGAACTAATAAATAATGTTGAAGTTGTTACCATGATACGTCGAGATCTTGGATCTAAGTAATTACCAGTCCTCCTAAACCGGTATATGGCCTTCCATAACTATAGCTATCCCGATGCACGATCTAGCTACCATATCTATAATAAATAAATAATAATAAGTAATTAAGATATATAAATGATCAATTCAATATGAGATTAATATAAACATAAAATTTTTACCAATCTATCTACCACCACATGTGTGCAATAGAAAAATCGGTATGCTTGATCGGATCCTGCTGGGCAATCCGATTTGCCATACCCTTATCACCTATAGAGTACTCCTCAGTGTTCCACTGATCATAGAGGGCCTCCCATATGTCTGCCTGTATCTAGTGATCCCTAAAAGACTTCCAGTCCAATGATAACTCAGAATTGGGGTGCTCTATGACGAACTACCTGAGATTGTACAATTCATCTCGAAGCCTACAAGTGGCCACCTCCTCGAAGGTTGGACAACCGGTCTCCTCATCCCAAGGAGTCTCGAATCAGTAGTACTCCTGCAAATAAAAGCAAACTTATATTAAATAAATATAATACAAATATTTCATGAA
Organism: Areca catechu; assembly: GCA_021397845.1. Taxonomy (NCBI): domain Eukaryota; kingdom Viridiplantae; phylum Streptophyta; class Magnoliopsida; order Arecales; family Arecaceae; genus Areca; species Areca catechu. The sequence continues at coordinate 164,209,228 of CM038043.1, forward strand.
TTTAAAAATTAAATATATTTAACCAACTAGGAATATCTCCCAGGCTGAATCACGAGCTCCGACGGCCAACTAGAGAACTCGATCACTAGTCTTAGTATCAATTGATAAATGATCCTGGAAACCACCCGAGACACTCCAGGCTCTCTAAATGTACTATAAAATTAAATTTTAACATTAAGCATTAACTCTAAAATGATTAAATTTTAAACATATTAATTGAAGATGTAGTACTTAAGAGTGGCTCTGAATGTGGATGAGCTCTCTATCCTCCGGCCAAGTTGAACATGTCATGAACCAGGCAGGTCCTCGACCATGGTACCGAGTTTGAAAGCCAGTCACTGCTGCATATGACTGTGGGGTCACTGGTGATCCCATGTCCTCCAAACATGATCACAAAATATCTAATATAAAGAATATTATATTAGATAATAAAGTATAATAAAAATAATATTTAAAATTTTAGAGTTTATCACATGATGTTAGTGGCATAGAACCATGCGAGCTGGTAGCATAATCACTCTTTTCTAGAGAGCTTTGTCCTCTAGAGCTCTCTCCTAAACTGGCACGGCTCCTATCTCTAGAAGACATAATATATAATCTCTGACAATAAAAATAAATAGATTGACCACATTAATTATGGATAGCAATGCAAGATAAGTATTTAAAATGATTCAAGGATTATATACTTAGCACTACTTATCGGTCTCTTCAGATATTTGATATCTTTCAGATTTTTCTTTCGATTTTTTCTTTTCTCCCATTTCTTGTTCTTCCTTTCTTCCCATTTTTCATCTTCTTCTTTCGTTTCCATTTTTTTATCTTCTTCCCCTTCCATTTCTTCATCTTCTTCTTCCTCTTCCATTTCTTCATGTTCTTCTTTTTCTTTCGCTTGAAGATAGGATTGCCCATTACAACAAACTCAGTATGATCTACCTTCTCATATTGGTCATCATGAAGAAAAATTCCTGAAGCATCCAACTCTGTATCTATGAAAGACTGATAAACTCCTAATATTTTATCCTTTTGAAGGCATTTGGGTAATTGAAACTTTTCTTCTCCTTCGAGTGTGTAATGAATGGCTCGAGACTTGATCTTGCATATAGTCCATTAATCTTTCCTTCCTCTTTTTCTTGATAGAAAAGGAGTATAATATACTTGAGTAGCTTGTTGAGCTAGCACAAATAGCTCATTGACATATGCTTCTGTTCCATGTTTGATTTCAATAAACCCATGCCATGGATCAACTTTCATACTTGTTGTCATTATCAAACCATTGGTACTTAAAAAGAATGATAATATTATCTCCAATGTAGGTCTATTTGATCACTTCTTCAAGGATTCCATAGTAGTCACTCTTCGCCTCTTTCTACAAGTTGCTCTTTATACACACACCACTTTTCATTATACTCTTATGATATCCATATTCATGGATATGAAATTTAAAATTATTTATATTACAGCCATTATAACATGTCACATATTTTGTTGGTCTGTAACCTAATGGTCTTAGCTTTTTTAGTATGGATTCATCCCCTTGCATTACATGTATTTTATAAACAAAATAAAATGGGAGAAATTAAAATACATTAAGTGATAATAGATGCTTACCAATTAGTGGAACCAATCTACAAAGTTTTGTGAGCGCCATGCAAAAATGTCTTGCTCACTTATGCTCAGGTCGTCCTATCTCAGCATCCCATCATATTATCAAAATATGCATAAGATAAGTGTACTGTAATAAGTAATTGAAGAGTTGGGATTGTAATGGACACTTACTCGATATATAGGTTCACCTCCTCATAATTTAGTGAAACATATATCTCCACTTGTCAAAATTTAGTGTCAGTTAAAACACGATGAATATTGTATCCAAATTCACAAGGAAGATAGACAAATATTGAGATCTTCCACCCTAATCCCTCACCACCACCATTATCATTTTGGTTAACTTGAATTAGCTTTGTCTGCATACTAGGGTTAATATAGTGTTGACTGAAATTTGAAATTTCTTCTATTATGTAAGCCTTTACAATAGAACCTTCAACTCTAGCCTTGTTTTTCACTTTCTTCTTTAGACTGTGCATGTATCTTTCCAAAGGATATATCCACCAATACTGCACTAGTGCTCCCATCCTAGCTTCATATGCTAGATGAATCGTGAGGTGTTCCATGGAGTCGAAGAAGCTAGGAGGGCATATCTTCTCTAACTTGCAAATAGTTTCTACACCACTACCCTCAAGAATGGAGATATGGTCAACGGATCATTCAGTAGTACAAATATCTCCAAAGAAGACTAAGTAGTGTGCATCGTTATGCACCGATTATAGTACCTTAATTCTACTATTCTTAGGTAGAGCAGCGAAAGTAAGGATCTAATCTATAGAAACTTTTATGGTTATTTCAAAAAAAATAATTCGAAGAGCAATAATGGCAGAAATAATAAAGCTATCTAATTGAAATAATAAGATAACAAATATTCTATAAGAAAGGAAAGGCCTCGGTATTTCACAGATTACTTAGCAGACAACTGATACCCTTTTCCTATGTGAATACACCTATCAGGATATAATCCATCTATGGAGATCATGACTTGTACCTGTTAGATCATGGCCCGTTCTCCTAAAGTACTGAATAGTCCAGATAAGATGTATAAACTAAAAGAATTCCTATATTATCCCATAAACATAGATTGAATTATGAAGAAATAACTTTGTTTCATAGAGGAGTATAAATGATGACAAATAAAATAAAATTATACTGCCTGTTCTTGTAATCCAGTGAAATCCCAAGGAAATGGAGATCTAGCCTACCATGGATGCACTTCCCATCATCATCTTGATGAGCAGCAGAGATGGAGAGGTGGAAACCATAGTAGATTGGAAGACGAAGCTGGAATTGGAAATAGAAAGGATGGAAGGATCCAAGAATGATCTATCGACCGGTTCCAAGGCTTTTTATAGGAGATAAGAGCGCGTAGGGACCGCATAGGAACCGTGTTTGTTTCCTATCGCAATTTGTCCAACAACCTTCGATTCCATCAAAGTTATCTATTTAATCATCGCACCTACCCAACCATCTCACCTGCATTCTATTTTCCCATCAAACTATATTTTTTTAAAAATCCAAGTCCTGCGTATCCATGATCGAGCTTCTTCTTCCGACCTCATTTCTCATTCGGACGTCCCTGGTCTAACTCCCGACAACATCTTGGATTGACAACAACAGGAAGAATGAAGGATGAAGCCGACCACACTTAGCATGGAGATGAGCCTGTGAGGAACGACATCAAATCATAATGGTTGTAAGCAGAGGAACGACTGGATCTTGGTAGCTCAAGACAGGGACTGGTGATAGCGGCGATGAAAAGAAGCTGATGATGCTCGTTTGGCTTGAGAAGGTTGATGTGCAGCAGTGCTTCCGGGCAATTTTCTGGCTAGAAAGGAAGGATGGTGCGAGACTTGAATCAGCGAGGGGGCAATAAGCGACATCCGGCATCATTAGAGCGGAGAAAATAGCAGCCACCACTGCCTAATGGCTTGAATTGACGATGGAGGGTGGCGAAGATTAGGATGACAATTGATAATGGGAAGGATGACCGTGACGGTGACCACAGGCGGTACGGATGAGTAGATTTCGGTCACAGGTGGGAGAGGGAAGAAGATGGAAGATGGTGGCTTCCAGCAGCTTTTTCGGGTTGAAGAGCGGTAGCAGGGTGGTTTTCCGGCCATGGGTGGCTTCTCAACAGTGAGAGGAAGGGCGCCGACGACTTCTTCGATGAAGAATTGGCTTGGGGAGGTCGATGGTCCATGGACCTATTCCATCGACCGACAGCAATGGCTGCCCATAGACCACCGGGCACTGTATAGACCATTCAGTAGATCCATGATGGATCGGCTGCTCCAAGAGCTATGCAATTTTGTGGTAATGTTTTTAAAATTCAGTTCTAAGCTCATTTCAAGTCTGATTTGAGTGTCGTTTGTGCCATTGGGCTCCAAATATCAAGCTCTTCGTATTAGCAAGGTTCTTTCATGTAAATAATACATAAAAGTATCAATTTTTTAAAAAAATAAAGATAGATTAATTATTAAATTAATATATTTTTATCACACCCCCAACTTAAACTTGGCTCATCCTTAAGTAAAGCAGTTGAATTATCTTACTAAATCTAAAATCAGTTAATACTCGGTTAGACCATAAAAAGATCTTTCATTGGATTACTAATTCTATCCATTTAGTGGCCGAGTGAAGCCCATAGAAATTTCTAGAGTTCTTTTTTCAACTTTCTACCTCACTCTTTAAATCCTCTAACTTACTTTGATTTTAGTGTAGTATCAATTTATTTAGTCCCCCACTTTTTTTAATAATGCAGAGTCAATGCAATGTCTTAACATCTTGCTTTCTAGTTGACCTTATAGCGAGTTTTAGGTCAATGACTTCCAAACCAGTTGGCTTTAGAATATTAGCTATAAAACATTCTTCAGGTTTACTGACTCGAGTCAAAAAGGCTACGTGTTAAGACTGTCTCTACAAAAGGTTTCTTTGCATTCTCACATTTGATACGAACAATAATGCTTACTTAGATGAAGGGGTCCGGTTACTTAGTGAGAGATGCTAAAAATCTTATTTATTAAATTTTAAAGAGGACTTTTATGATTCCTTGATGTTTTTACCTATACCATTATAAGGTAGATTCTTTATCAAGATCAATAGGTAGATGGGTCTGGAATTACTCAAAAAGTTTTTCTGGTCTAAACTCTACTATTTATTGTGCTTCCTTGATAATTCATCCCTTAATATCTCTAAAATTGTCTAAACCATTAATCATTCATCATTTAGCAAGCTTGATTATTTTCAAATCGAGACAAAGTTTAGTACATAAAAACTAATTAAAGTTCTACTCGAGGATTAATTTAATTATCTCTCCAACTTAATTTTCGTCATCCCTAATGGAAGAGGATACTAGTAACGTAACATAAATGACAAGAAAGAATACCACCTAGAAGGGTACTTGAGCATTGATTGTTCTTTTGTCACCATTCTCCTCTTAATTTGACTTTATTGTTCTTTTCAGGCTTTTCTAAAAAGAGAAAGGCACATGGTTAAAAATAAAAGCATAAACTGGGTTGCCTCCTAGGAGCGTTAAGTTTAAATTTTTTAACTAGGCTATGATGATCATCACAGCAATGCTAGGTTCACAAGATCAATGGATTCAATAACTTCTCCATCATTGATTTTCTCTATGTAAGATTTTAAATGCTGACCACCCCATTATGAACAAAGTTTTCCAGGAAAAAGAAGTAACCTAGAATTAAGAGCCACACTTTTTGACTAGGCTTAAATATTTTTTTATTAATAAATTTATCGTGATATGCCTTAGTTCGAGCCTTATAAATTTTAGAACTTTTGTATGCTTCATTACATAGCTCTTCTAACTCATTCAATCGAAGTTTTCTATTAGAACCTATATTTTTCATTGTCAAAATTAAATTGCTTGATGGCCCAAAATGTATAATGTTTTAATTTTACAAGCAAATGACAAGCTTTTTTGAACACTAACCGATAAGGAGACATTCCTAAAGGGATCTTAAATGCAGTTCGGTAAGCCCATAAAGCATCATCCAAACATTTTGACCAATCTTTTCTATCGGGTCTTACATTTTCTCAAGAATATGTTTAATTTCTCTATTAGAGACCTCAACTTGACTACTAGTCTGAGGGTGGTAAGGTGTAGCTACTTTGTAAATAATTTCATATTTCTTCATTAAATCTTCAATGTTCCTTTTCGTGAAATGTGCACCCCCATCACTAATTATAGCTCTTGGGCATCCAAACCGACTAAGGATGTTATGCTAAATAAATTTGATTACAACCTTATGATCATTGATTCGAGTTGCCATAGCCTCTATCCATTTTGATATATAATCAACTGCAACCAGAATATACTCAAATCCAAAAGAAGGAGAAAATGGTCCCATGAAGTCAACCCCCCATACACCAAAAATCTCTACAACCAAAATAGAGAATAGGGGCATCATATCTCTTCATGAAATATTTTCCGTTTGTTGACATCGTAGGCAATTATGACCAAATTCATGTGTATCTTCAAATAGGGTTGGCTAATAAAACCTACTCTGCAGCATCTTTGCTATAGTTTTCTTTTCACTAAAGTATCCCCCACAAGCAAGAGAGTGACAAAAAGTAAGTATGCTTTTGAATTCAATCTCAAGGACACAACATCTAATCACTTGATCTAGACAGTACTTAAACAGTTATGGTTCCTTCCAAAAATAATATTTGATCTATAAAAAAAATATATCCTTTTCTTGTTTAGACCAGTGAAAAGGAATTTGTCCTATTGCTAAGTAATTAATAATATGGGCAAACCAAGGAAGACTAGTGAAAAAAATTAAGAAACGTTGCTCATCAGGAAACCTATCTCTAATTATTTTCTTATTATATTCTACCAAGATCCTAGAAATATGATCTACTACCACATTTTCAGAGCCCTTCTTATCTAAAATCTTCATATCAAATTCTTGTAATAGAAGGATCCATCTAATCAGTTTAAGTTTAGTATCTTTTTTGGATAGCAGATGTTTCAATACTATATGATTAGTATAAACTAGGGCCTTAGACCCTAATAGATATGATCGAAATTTTTTCAAGGCAAATAAACTGCTAGTAACTCTTTTTCAGTAGTATTATAATTTATTTGAGCATCCGAAAGAGTTTAGCTAGCATAATAAATTACATGTGGTTCGCGATTAAGCCTCCATCCTAAAACTGCCCCTACAGCATAATTAGAAGCATCACACATGATTTCAAATGGTATGGTCCAATCTGGAGGCTTAATAATTGGTGTAGTGGTTATAGCAATTCTAAGAGTGTTGTAAGCAGCTAGACATTCTTCATTAAAATTAAAAGAATAATCTTTGACAAGCAAATTATACAAGGATCATGAGATTTTATAGAAATCCTTGATGAAACATCTATAGAAACCTGCATGGCCAAGGAAGGATCGTACTTATCTAACTGAGATTGGATGAGGCAGTTTTGAGATTAGTTCATCCGTAGCTTTGTCTACCTCAACCCCTCGCTCAAAAATAATATGTCCGACCATGATTCCTCACGAACCATAAAATAGCTCTTCTCCCAACTTAAAACTAAATTTGTCTTCATACATCATTTTAGTACCTTAGTTAAGTTTTGGAGACAGTCATCGAATGAAGAACCAAATACCAAAAAATTATTTATAAAAACTTCAAGGAATTGTCCAAGCATATCAGAAAAAATAGCCAACATACATCGTTGAAAGGTGGCTGGTGATTACAGAGACTAAATGGCATGCATCTAAAGGCAAATATTCTAAAGGGACATGTAAAGGTAGTCTTTTCTTGATTTATACGAAATACTGGAACCTGGTCATATCCTGAACATTCATCCAGGAAATAAAAGAAACTCTGACCTACTAATCGTTCTAAAATTTGATCAATAAAAGATAAAGGAAAGTGGTCTTTCCTAGTAACGACATTCAATTTTCGATAATCTATACACACTCTACAATTAGTTGTTGTATTGGTAGCAATTGACTCATTCTTTTCATTCTCTATTATAATAATACATGATTTTTTAGATACTACTTGGGTTGGACTGACCCATTGGCTATCCAAAATAAGATAAATAATGCCAACATCAAGCAACTTTACAACTTTTTTCACAACTTCTTGCATATTTGAATTCAATCTCCATTGCATATCCCTATGTGGTTTAGCTTCAACTTCACAGTGAATATGATACATGCAAACAGAAGGATCAATATCCTTAAGATCATTAATTGTCCATCCAATGGCCTCTTTATGTTCTTTAAGTACATCTACCAGTTTGTCTTCCTGATCAGTGGTTAGGATAGATGCAATGATTACCGAGAGGGTATCATTGGGTCTAAGAAAAGAATACGTAAGCTTAGCAGGAAGAGACTTTAACTCTAGAGTAGGTGGTGCTTCCAAGGATAGTACTAAAGAACTCAATTGAGTCGATAATTGTTCATTCTTTATAGTCCATGGAGAAGTGGTGCTAAAATTAGGTGGCTCTAATAATATATTTACTTCTTTGGTATATTCATCAATATCAAAATCACCTGTTCTGAAATATGTTACATATGCTTTAGAGGGCCTGAGTTGAGCAAAATAGGGATTTTATTTTCTATAACTTTCTCTAGCATGTTCACCTCATTATGATCATACGTAGGTGGTCCTTGGGATGCATTGAAGGTATTTAATCTCATCTTATTATTTTCAAAAGAGACATCCATAACCCCCATCCTATAATTTATACAAGCATTGGCGGTTGCTAAGAAGGGTCTTCCAAGGATGATGGGTATTTGGCTAGGATTATCACTCGATTCCATATCTGATACAAGAAAATCAACTAGAAAGTAGAATTTATCTACTTTCACCAACACATCCTCTAACATTCCATGGGATATCTTAATTGATTGATTTGCTAATTGTAAAGTCACTGTCATAGGTTTCAGTTCTCTGAATCCGAATAAGTCATATACTGAACTTGGAAGAAGGTTTACACTTGCACCCAAATCAAGTAAAGCTTTCTTAATTATAAGGTCCCCTATGATACAGGATATAATTGGGGTACCAGGATCTTTAAGTTTGGATGGAACTATTTGCTAAAAAATTGAGCTGGCCTGCTCAGTCACTGGATCTCCTTCAGTATGTATGCCTTAGATTTTTGTTTTTGTTTGCACAGATCCTTAAAAAACTTAGCATAAGCCATAACTTGTTTGATGGCATCGAGAAGAGGTAAGTTTATTTGAACTTGCTTGAATAGCTCAAGCATCTCATTCATTTTTAAACCCTTCTTATCCAAAAATAAAGGGGTTTTTAAAGTACTAGAGAATGGAGCCTTAAGTATAGGTGCTTGGATAATAGATTCATTTTTCTCTTCAATATTTCTCTTTTCTAGCCTAACCAATTCTAGTTTTTGAGTTAGGTCAGGCTGGTTTAACATTTTCTGACTTCTAAGGGTTATAACTAATTTAGCTTGCTTTGGAAAAGTCTCAGGACTAGTGGAGCTCTCAGCCATGTTCTACCCTTTTGGGTTACTAATGGGCTGGCTAGGTAACTTGCCTTCCTCCCTTTTACTGAAGCTTTAGCTAGCTGACCTATTTGGGTCTTTAGCTTTGCAATAGACTGTGTGTGAGAGTGAAGGAGTTGAGTATTCATTTCTAACCCCTTCAGTGCTTGTAGCACCTTTTCTTCAAAAGTAGGATCATGATTATTCGATGGAGGTTGGGGTTGTGGGGCACTCAAGTATTGGAAATATGGCATGCTTCTAAACTGGGTCTCTTGATGATTATGCTTGATTAATGTTGGATTGACAATATGTTAAGATTTCAAAGAAAAATTTGGATGATTTCGCCAGCCAGGATTATAAGTATTCGAATAGGGATCATTTTTTAGTCTAGGAGCCATTGGGGTTTGGACTTGGTAGGCTTGCTCCTGAACAAGCTCAGAAAATTAGTTTGCAGCTGAACAATCACCTATCAAATGGTTGGGACTCAAACAAATAATACAAATATCATGAACTTGAGTAGGTAAGGAGGAAGTATATCCAACTTGTAAAATTCGGTTAAGCTTTTGAGATAGCTCCTCTACCTAGCTATAGATGTCTATAGAATGACCTACTTCATACATTCCACCTCTCTAAGGTCCTATGGGAGGATCTCTATGGGTAGCAGACATGTAATGCAAGGAGTTTTCACTTAGAGTTTTGATAAGCTGCCATGCCTCATGTTCATTTTTAAGCATAAATGTTCCTCCACATAAGGCATCAACCATTTACCGGTGCCTTTCTGATAGACTGTCATAAAAGTACTGGACCAATTGCTATTTAGGTATAGAATGATATGGACATTTTCTAATCAATTTCTTTTAATCTCTCCTATGTCTCATGAAATATTTTTCCATCTAATTTGGAAAAACTAGTTATGGCTTTTCTAATTTGATTAGTTTTTTCCTATCAGAAAGTATTTTTTAAGGAATTCTCTCTGGAGTTGGTCCCAAGTCAAAATTGTATAGTGTCTAAGGAATTTAACCAATACTTGGGCTTATATTTAAGAAAAAAAGAGAACAACTTAAGCCTAAGGACATCATCGAAGAAATTTTGTATTTTGACTATTGAACATATTTCAAGAAATTCATCTAGGTGTTTGTAAGGGTCCTCATTTGTAAGTCCATAAAAAGATGGTAATATCTGAATTACACTGGACTTTATTTCATACTGGACCACCTTTACTAGAGGTACTGAATACAAGGAGAGTAGATATATTTTGAAGGAGTGAAGTATTCCTTGAATTATCGTGGTGGATCAGTTTTTTGATTGGGGTCCATAGTTTATAATCTGTTTGCTCCATAAGTTCTATCTATTTCTGAATCTACAGGTATGATTTTAGGTTCTAATGATCGTCGACCTAGTATACACCCTACAGTAGTACTCTAAAGCAAAAATAGTTCAAGTTCTTTATATTTCTTAAATTAATTTAAAAAATAGAAGAATGAGAGGAGGTCTAAAGAGAAGACTCTTAAGAGAGTCCTAGACTAGAGATAAAAATTTTTAATTAACTTTTTTTCAAACATGTGATGTAATCAAAATCAACTTTATCCTGGGGTTAACCTAAGTCTAGACAGCTCTTAATTGTTCCAACATTATCTTTGAGCACTCCAAGTCCAAGATCAATTAATTGACTCGACCAGGTAAGTATAAGGTTGGTGAGAATCCCCCCATTGCTTGCCTTAGATACCAATTAAATTGGCTAGGTAAGTGAACGAAACTAATTAATGAACCACCTTCCTTCAGGCTCTTGTCCCTGAACCACTTACCTTAGATACCAAGCAACTAACTTATTTGAACCCGGTCCAACTCCAGGACTTTCTTGTTCTATTGAGCTCAAAATTCTTAGGGCCGATGTCTAATTAATTTTAATAATTAACTCTGGTCAATGCACATGTAGGGAAATGATTTGTGGACTAAGAAAGGATGATGAACTTCCCACCTTATCTGATTAATGGGTTATGCCCTTAAAGTTAATTATAGAGAGATGCAATGCAATAATCAAGGTGTTCAATTTTAGAATTATCACACAAGCAAAATTATATTAATTACTTTTTTCAAATTTGATGATTAACCCTCTAATCTCTTAATAATTTATGAGGACATCAACATTTTTTTAAAAAAATTTTATTTTATTTTTAATATTTTTAATATTTTTTAGATTTTAAAATTTTTTAAGTATGTTCAACCTTTTTGTATCCCAAGGCAACCATTCAACATAGCTAAAAGTTATGTCAGGGCAACCTTATATTAGGATACTCAAGATTGAAAAATAACAACTACTAACTTTGAATTATTTTTTTCTTTTGATTTTTTTTGATATTTTTTTTCTTTTCAAAATAACATGCCAAAAGTTCCCGGCAACGATGCCAAAAATCTGGTGTGCATCACTATGCACTGATTATAGTACTTTAATTCCACTATTCTTAGGTAGAGTAGCGAGAGTAAGGGTCGAATCCATATAAACTTTTATAGTTATTTCAAAAAAAAATAATTCAAAGAGTAATAATGATAGAAATAGTAAAGCTATCTAATTGAAATAATAAGATAACAAAGATTCTATAAGAAAGGAAAGGCCTTGGTATTTCATGGATTACTTGGTAGATAGCTGGTACCCTCTTCCTATGTGAATACACCTATCAGGATATAATCCGCCTATGAAGATCACGACTCGTACCTATTAGATCATGACCCGTTCCTTTGAAATACTGATTAGTCCGGATAAAATGTATAAACTAAAAGAATTCCTACATTATCCCATAAACATAGATTGAATTACGAAGAAATAACTTTATTTCATAGAGGAGTACAAATGATGACAAATAAAAGCAAACTACACTGCCTATTCTTGTAATCCAGTGAAATCTTAAGGAACCAGATTCTAGCATTCCATGGATGCACTTCCCATCATCATCTTGATGAGCAGTAGAGATGGAGAGGTGGAAACCGTAGTAGACCAAAAGATGGAGCTGGAAGTGGAAATCAGAAGGATGGAAGGATCAAAGAATGATCCATCGACTGGTTCCGAGGCTTTTTATAGGCAGATAAGAGCATGTAGGAATTGCATAGGAATCACATTGGTTTTCCATCGTAATCTGCCTAACAACCTTTGGTTCTATCAAAGTTATCTACTTAATCATCGCACCTGCCCAACCATCACACCCGCATTCTCTTTTCCCATCAAACTATATTTTTTTTAAAGATCAAACTCTAGTGTATCCATGATCAAGCTTCTTCTTCTGACCTTGTTTCTCATTCGGACAATCCTAGTCCAACTCCAGATAGCATCTTGATCGATAACTAAAGGAAGAATGAATGATGAAGCTGATGATGCTTGGCATGGAGACGAGCCCATGAGGAACGACATCGGATCACGGTGGCTATGAGTAGAGGAACAACTGGATCTTGGCAACTCTAGACAGGGACTAGCGATAGCGGTGATGAAGAGAAACCAATGATGCTTGGTTTAGCCTGAGAAAGTTGATGTGCAGCGGTGCTTCCGGGCAGTTTTCTAACCGAAAAGGAAGGATAGTGCAGGACTTGAACTGGCAAGGGGGCGGCGAGTGACATCTGACATCATAAGATAGGAGAAAATAGCAGCCACCATCACCTAATGGCTTGAACCGATGATGGAGGGTAAGGAAGACAAGGATGACAGTTGGCAATGGGAAGGATGACTGGCAACGGTGACCACAGGCGGCACAGATAAGAAAATTTCGATCACAGGTGGGAAAGGGAAGAAGATGGAAGATGGCGACTTCTAGTGGCTTTTAGCATGATGGTTTTCTAGCCATGGACGGCTTCTTGGCGGCAAGAGGAAGGGTGCTGGCAACTTCTCTGGTGAAGAATCGGCTTGGGAAGGTCAATTGTCCATGGATCTATTCCATGAACCGACAGTAATGGCTGCCCATGGACCACCGGGCACTCTATAGACCATTTAGCTACTTCATGATGGACCAGTTGCTCCAAAAGTCATGCAATTTTGTAGTTATTTTTTTAAAATTCAATTCCAAGCTCATTTCAAGTCCAATTTAAGTGATGTTTGCACCATTAGACTTAAAAAATCAAGCTCTTCATGTTGACATAGTTCTTTCATATAAACAATGCATAAAAGTATCAATTCTTAAATAAATAAAGATGGATTAATTATTAAATTAATACGTTTTTATCACTAAGCTTGGTCAAAGAACTCTATATGGAGTTGGGAAGGAGATCATGATAAGCCAATAATAGTAATCTTTGCATGAAGAAAAGAATAATCTCTAACATAGTCGATAGTATAATATATATTTCACATCCCAATCATAGTGGTTTATCAGTATCTTTTAGCATATGATATTGTTGGTAGAAAATATGATCAAATTTGGTACATGGGACCCACGGTGCTACGAGCACTTTATTGATCGAGCAATACACACTTGGATCGAGGACTCTAGCTTGGACATGCATGAATGGACATGATGCACTCTGACCACTCTAAGGCATCAACGAGCTCTGTCGATTACTTTTAAGGTGTTCGACTAGAAGCCCACGAGCTAATGATGGTAGAGGCCAATTATTATGCTCCAAGATATCATTGAGCCCTACTAACCACTTCTAAGGTGCTTAACTAGAAGTTCTTAAGCAAATAATGGTATAGGCTAATTTTTATGCCTTAATGAATCGATGAACCCTACTGATCGCCCCTAAGGCACTCAGCCAAAAGCCCTCAAAGGATGATAGTAGAGGCCAATTCCTAGGCTCCAAGATATCGGCAAGCCCTATCGACCATTCCTAAGGTGCTCGGTCAAAAGTCCCTGAGCGAACAATGGCAAAGGCCAATTCCTATATCTCAAGGCATTAGCGAGTCCTATGAACCATCCTTAAGGCTCTCGGCTAGAAAATTCCAAGTGGATGATAGCAGAGGCCAATTCCTATATCCAAAGATATTAGTGAGCCCTTCCAACCATTCCTAAGGTGCTCGGCTAGAAGTCCCTGAGCAGATGATGGCAAAAACCAATTCCTATACTCCATGACATCAGCGAGCCCTACTGACCATCCCCAAGGTAGAGACTAATTCCTATGTTCCAAGGCATCGTTCAGCCCTACCGACCATCCCTAAGATGCTCGGTCAGAATGCTGATCGATATTGCCTTAGTAGCATATCTACTATAAGCCCCAACAGCTCAGCACTTTGATGCTCACCACCACTATCATATAACACCACCTGATAGAGCTCTCCATTGCATCCTAAAATCATCAAATCAACACAAGATCTCCATAAGAGCGGTGAGCATGCTTGGATGCCCCGTAACTTGAGCCACCATTCAATGAAGCATGGCCTACCTTAGATTAATAACAATGATATATTTAAGAAGACAAGATGCTTTATTACTAGCAAAAAGGCTCCAGGTGACACGTGAGAGTCTAGCCACCTTTCACCAGATCCGACAAGATCTTGGTCTCACCAGAAATACCCTGCATCATCCCTTTAAAAGAAGGATTCTAGGTGAACTCTCGGAGGTACATGAGCCTTCTTGCTTACACTCCCCCATTATTGGTATCGATATAGATATAAGCATTGGAGTGCCATCACCAAGGCCACCTCGAGTGGGGCTTTTTTATAGGTACCACCTTTTAGAGATTGGCCTGCACCATCTACTCCAACACTTCCACCAGATCCAGCTCTTTCTCTAGTGCTTGACAAATTTTGGCACTAACAAATATAAATCACCACGTTAGCTTCTATATCATCTTCTATATCCCAATCAAGTTTAGGACCAGCTACATCCACAACTATGTCTACCATTCCATCTATGTCCCTATTCTGTTGACTTGTAACCCTTGCAATTATCTCCTACATCTCTCCATGCAGGTACCAGTACTTGTAGTTCAGCATAAATTCACTCCTATATAATTGGACAATTATTGTATCGCTATGAAGCATTTCTCTATTGACAAATCTATTAAAAGGACAATGAGCACGTTCTTCAACTAAGAGTGATGTTTCCAAAAGCATAATCATAAAAGTACTTGACACCTTACTTATATTCAGTAGAAATCACCTCATCGACTACTCGACGATCTATCCAACTACGGTCCATGGCGCACTATCTAAGGATTTCGTAAATATAGATACAAAGAAAAATGCTTATCAATTATTTTAATATTTAAAATGGCTTACATAATAAATGCATCCTTGAGAGTTTGCATCCCATCACTCAAGACAAAACTTGAGAGAATGAGAACGGCCAGAGGTAGCATTCTCGATGCGAGATATAAGAGTTTGAATGCTTAAATAGAGGCCATCATTATGAGGTGCTTATACTTAGAAGAAAAGTCCAAGAGAGAAGGGATAGGGCTTCGAAGAAGAGTCTTCGAGCAACAGCAGTAGTTTTGCAAGGAAAGGCACATGAGTTCTTCACTTAAGGTGAATCATCGGGGGTTAGAGATTTGGAAGTTCATCATAAGTGAGGAGTACTACTCTTCGACCTCTTCAGATATTTGGTTCTGATGGCCCCAAGGGTTTATTTTGATGAATAACAAAATATTTGAGTATATAATGTAACTAATAAGTTAAATAAGTTCATATTTCAGGAAATGTTAAAGTACTAAAAGAACATATTGGGGTAACAAATTTTGAGGTGAAAGATTTATTTTTGAAGCTCCAAAGAAAAAGAAAAAGGCAGTGAAATTCAAATAAAAATCTCATATTAGGATGTGGAGTCAAAAATCTTTTAAGGGATGAAAGTTTCAGCCTGAAATGAAAGAGTTTTAGCTTAGTACAAAGAGATTCAGCCAGCGCGCTATCGAATGAACTCGAATGGAAATCAAGTCAACTCGCTACGGGAAGCAAAAAATATAAAAGCTATAATTTTGAAGGCTGACAACTGAGTCGATCCAAATGGCAATTGAGCCGACTCAAATAAGAATTGAGTCGACCCCAAATATCTAAGCCAACTCAATAATGCTTTATAGAAGGTTGATTTGCTGATGGAATGATAATCGAGTCAACTCCAATAATTTGAACTAACTTAATAATGAAAAATAGAAAGATAGATTTTGGTGAACCAAGATCGTATATATTTAATTGAGGACCAAGCCAACTCAAATGGAATCTGAGTCCACTTAATAGTGATCCAAGTCAACTCGAGGATGTTGACAAGTATAATAACTAGTTTTGTAAAAAGTTCATAATAATCTAGATTTAAATCTAATGGTTCTATTTTATTCTCTAATGACTAAAAATAGTCATTTTAATTCTAGAAATATGTTTAAAGCTCACCAAACTTATTGAAGATCAACAACTCAAAATATTCTAAGTTCCATTAAGAGAAAGTCAAGAACAAAGAAAAAAGTCAAGCATTAATTTGAGAGCTTCCACTCCCAACCACCTGAATATTCATCCAATCATTGGCTTCTTGGTAAGGAGACAGGTATTGAAGTTTCCATAGATTCCTAGGAGTCTCCTTTTTAGTATATTATTACTTTATTTTTCTTACTTCAAGGAGCTTTATATTCATATTCTCATTTCTTGGTTCTTTTTCTTTCTAACTTCAATTGAAGATTGAAGTTAGATGTTTGGCCAGGGATTAGCTATAAAGAGTTTTGGATTATGAGTCTGATAAAATAATCTGACTATAATCTTGGAGAGATTATAATAAAAATCTTTATAGAAAGGCTTGGAGAGTGGATGCAGTGCTAGATATACTAAACCATTATAAAATTTCTATGTATTTGTGTGTGCTCTCTTGTTTGCTTGCTATGAATTATAGTATTAGAGTTTAAGTATTTAAAGAATTTAGAGTTTATATGATCGCAACAAACCATATTTATATTAAAGCTTGGAAAAATATATCAGAGCAAGAAAATATGTATTAAAATTATTGAATTAATTGATCTGAAAGGGAATAAGGATTTCATTAGACTTTGTGACAATCAATGCTCTCCCTTTTCAATCATATGCTCATTTACTCTTCTAGTTTTCCATCTCTTTCAATCTTTTTAATTCATTAATCTCTTTCACAAGCATGTATGCATATCAGATTTTTATGTTGTAATCTCAAATATGTACATTCTCATTTTCATTCTCATTTTTTCATTTTTGTTTGTAACTTTTAATCTTATGCACATTCTTTCTTCTTTCCCTTTTTATCATCAGCAATAAAAAATAAGAATAGTATGAAGAATGTTATAAGGAAAACCATGATCCCATGATACTGTTATATGATACAAAATGATACCATAAATATCATTAGCACATATACACATAGTATTTGGAGAAATATATAATATATCATTCAAGGATTTTAGTTACAAAATTTGATACAATAAAGATATCACAACATACCAACATACACCATGAATACAAAATGTTCACTACAAATATAAGAAAATACATAGTAGAAATCCTAATATCTACTCACTATCACTATCCTCTAAAATGTTGACAATGAAAAGGGCATAAGTCCTAGTAGAGTAAACAGGTGAAGGACCTATAGAATTGTAGGTCCGGAAAACTGGTCCTATCCTAGGTGAAGGAAGAAATCCTATGCCAGGTTGGACAATGGCACTAAATGGTGGCCCAGGTGTAGGTGCAGATTTGGGTGGAGACTGAAGTCTAGGTCCTTGATTGGATGATGGACCAAAAGTAGATCTAGAACCAATGAATCCCAATAATTCATTGCCCAGCTCAAACTTGGTGCATCTGATACCTAGTTTATAGAAAAAGTAGTCTCTGCTTGCTCTCATGCAAAACTGTTAGCAACACCTCGCATGCATCTAAAGTCTGCTCTCAAATCTAAAACATCAGACTAATATGTGTCATGTGTCCTCTATCTATACTCGATCATGTCCATCCAAAGTGAGAGCTCTCTCTTTGTTACTCTAAACTCCTCGTAGCTTCTAAAAATATCTCGAATATCCTGTCTCATCTCATGTACCATGCTGCTGACTCTAGTGATCGATGCATCTGAGAGCTGAGTAAACTACTCCAGGGTGATACTGGCAGTAGTCAAAGTGGTAGGTGGCACAAATAGCTATGAAAAAGCCTATGCATTAAATGTAGGCTCAGTAGGTGGAGTCCTCGAACTAGTAGGCTGTCCAGAGGTCTCTCCTAATGATGGTCCAATAGCAGGAGCCTCATCATCATCACTATCATCATCCTCCTCATCACCATCAACATCATCATCATCATCACTACCAGTTGTAGAAAAATCATCATCTCAAGAGTTGGATCTAGCTAGTCTCTGACTTGAGATATTTTTCACCCATCTTTCATCAATCTTCTGATAGCCCATACGGTGAAGTGACCTCTCGCTGTACTGATCGTATGCAGTAATTTCCTAGCATCCTTGCAATACAATCCACCTGAAACTCCTTAAAGATGAGAGTGAAGACCATGACATAGGATAGACAAGCTCACTATCTCCTAGCTACTTCCTTCATTTGGGATAGCATGAGAAAAAGGTAGATTAATTGGGTGTCCTCCAATCATGTAATGTGCAAATACAACATCTCTCTCTGTGACCCAATCAAATCTTCTAGTTTTTAGAAAGAAAATTTAGCTAACCATGTTGTGGAGTAATCTCATTTCTAATGAAAACTGATTAGCCTACATATTTTTTATGCTTCTTACCTCCATTCTTCCTAAAATAGTTCTCAATTCACCAATCATTTTCTCTAGAATTAGGTAGCACCTTCCTTCCTTCGACATTTTAAGCAATCGACTCAAACGGGTTTCATCCAAAATAATAAGTCGGTCCATCCTTTACCATGGAGCTAATTGAATCATATCTAATCCTTCAATTTTCAAAGAAAGATCATACTAGAGTGGGGTAAATAGGAACTTCAAGTGAACAAAATCTATCCCACCCTTGCCTTTTAATTAAATCCCTAATCTGAAAGTGCTTTGCTTTAGAAAATCAAAGTAAACTCTCCTACATGTGGTAACTGGTCGAGTAATCATAGAAAACATTGGTTGAGGTTGAGCTGATAGAGATATAGGGTTTGGCTTGTCATTCTGTCTCTTTGCTTTTCATTCAGCCGATGTGGAATCATGGATTCCCTTTCTCTTGTAAGCCAATACCTTTTTCAAACCCATTCTTACTAGGAATCACTTGAATCTAGGTTTCACTATGGTCCCTTTGATTTTTTACAGTGTTAGAGGGTGAAAGGTGATAATTTGGATCTGTTATACCATAAGGTGAAAGGGCAAAGTTTAGGTTTTAAGGAATTTTAAAAAATAATACCTTCGACATCTGAGTCAGTTCGCTCAAGCTCAGGTCAACTCGAGTCAGGTCGAGCAAAATTTAAGTTTTTGGATTTAAAAACTTTGGAAATGAATTCTAGAGGACTTAAACATATTAATTAAGATTCCACTATGTATAAAATGACTACGATTAGCTCTAGAGTTTTTTTCTAAATTTTTAAAAAATTTTAGGTAAAATTTCTAAAATGGATTACACAGACCTAATTCACCTCTAATCATTGTAAATCTATCCTTACTAAGTGGCTTAGTGAATATGTC
Organism: Areca catechu; assembly: GCA_021397845.1. NCBI lineage: Eukaryota > Viridiplantae > Streptophyta > Magnoliopsida > Arecales > Arecaceae > Areca > Areca catechu. Next base: position 164,228,861 of record CM038043.1, read on the forward strand.
AGCTAATTATTTCTCAGTATAAATACATCCTAGTTCATTATCTTTATTTTGTGCATGATTCCAAATAAAATGATATCTAATCTTTATGAGATTTATTCTAGAATGGTGAATAAAATTTTTAGTTAAATTAATAATACTAGTATTATCACATCTGATAGAAATTTTAGTTTGTTTAACATCAAAGTATTATAGTTGTTGCTTAATCTAAAGTACTTAAACATAATAACTCACTGTAACAACATATTCTATCTTAGTAGTGGATAGTACTATGGAGTTTTATTTCTTACTGTGCCATGAGATTAATTTTAATCCTATAAATTAGCATGTTCCACTAGTACTCTTTCTATCAATTTTACAACCACCATAATCAGCATCAGAATAACCAATTAAGTTTAATGATAAGTGCTTAGAATACTATAATTCTAAATTACATGTTTCTTTTCTTTAAGATATCTTATGATTTTCTTAATGGTGAGTATATGTAATTCTTTTGGATTAGCTTGAAATCTAACACATATACATACACTAAATAGGATATCAGGTCTACTAGCAATTAAATATAGCAAGGATCCAATCATATCTCGATATTGCTTTTGATCAATGCTATTTCCTTCTTCATCTTTGTCAAGCCTGTAGGTTAGACTCATTGGTGTGCCAATTTCTTTTAAGGATTATAACCCAAACTTCTTTAATAGTTACTTGATTTACATGGTTTGGTTGCTAAATATCCCTTCCTTTGTTTGTTTGATTTAAAGTCCAAGAAAGAATATCAGCTCTCCCATCATACCTATTTCAAATTCATCCTATATAAGCTCAGCAAATTCTTGGCAAAGATCTTTATTAGTTGCACCAAATATAATATTATTTACATAAACTTGTACAACTAACATTTCATCATCTTTTCTTTTAATAAACAAGGTTGTATCTACACTATCCCTTGTAAAATTATTTTTAAGCAGAAATTTGCTAAGTCTTTCATACCAAGCTTTATGGGCTTGTTTAAGACCATGCAAAGCTTTGTTCAATTTAAAAATATGATTAAATGGATTATGACTTTCAAATCCAAGTAATTGTCTACAAAAACTTCTACAAAAATATAACCATTTAGAAAAATATATTTTACATCCATTTGAAATAATTTAAAATTCATATGACAAGTAAATACAAGTAAAAGTCTTATAGCTTTTAATCTTACTATAGGTATATATATTTCATCAAAATATATTCTCTCTTCTTGATTATATCATTTGGCCACTAATCTTATTTTGTTTCTAACTATATTATATTTTTCATCTAATTTATTCTTAAATACCCATTTAGTACCTATAATAGGATATTTTTTAGGTCTACTAACTAGAATCCAAATATTGTTCCTCTCAAATTGGTTCAACTCCTCTTATATAGCCATTATCCAATTTGGATCTTTTTTAGTTTCCTATGTAGTTAGGTTCAATTTGATAAACAAATGCAAGGTAATTAAAATAATCTCTAAATGATAACCTAATTATAATACCTTTAGAGGGATCACCTATAATTAAGTTCTTAGGATGGTAATGTACATACCTCTATTTCTTAGGCAAATCACCATGCTCTTTGCTTATCTTTTCCTTCTTTTCTTCAATTTGTTTATGTTTAAGGCTCAGGTCCTTCATTCATTCATTCCTTCATTCTAGGTACCTGTATCATTATCTATGCACTCTTCTTTTTTAGAAGGTAAAGGATTAAATTCATCAAAGATAACATAAATAGATTCTTTAACAGTTAAAATCCTTTTATTGAAAGCTCTATAGGCTTTACTTGAAATCGAATAATCAAGAAAGATACCTTTATCATATTTTACATCAAAATTTTCAAGGTATCTTTTCCATTATTTTAGATAAAATATTTACAACCAAGTATATAGAAGTAACTTATGTTTGATTTTTTATCATTTCAAAGCTTATAAGGGCTTTCTTTAGAATAGGTCTAATAAGAATACGGTTTAGAATGTAACATGCAGTGTTTATCACTTTAGCTCAAAAATACTTTGAAAGATTGCCTTCATATAATATTGTTTAGGCCATTTCTTCTAATATTCAATTCTTTCTCTCCATAATTCTATTTTGTAATAGTATTCTTGGCTGAAAAGTTGTGATCAATACCATGCTCATTACAAAAATTTTCAAAATATTGATTTTCAAATTCTATGTCGTGATCACATTTTATTGAAATAACTGATAGCTTTTTTTAATTAAAAACCTTTCTATGAAATTTTTTGAAAAAAAATGAATGTTTCAACTTTGTATACCAAAAACAATATCCCAATGAATCTAAAAAAGTCATCTACTTTCATAAGTCTATATTTCTTATCTTTAAAGATTGTAGTCCTAGTTGGTCTAAATAAATCTTTGGAAGTAGCTCTAAAGGTCTAGATATAATAACATTTTTAGATTTGAAACTTTTCCTAGTTTGTTTACCATATTGAAAAGTATCACATGCATGATCATTTTCAAAATTCAGTTTAGGTAAACCTTTAACTAATTTTTTGAAGATTAATTTACATAAAGTATACATGCTAGCATATCTAAGTCTTCCATACTAAAGCTAACTAGTTTTCTTGATTTTATCGTTCATGGCCACTAAACTTGTACTATTTTTAATGGCTAAATCATTTAAGTCTATCATGTATATATTTTCAAGTCCATGTTTTATAAATTTTATGCTTGAATCAAGAGAGCTAGTAACTATGCATATTAAAGATTCAAACTACACTTTGAAGCCTTTGTCATATAATTGATTATTGCTTAATAGATTATATTTCAATTTGTCTACTGGCAATACAATTTTAATAAATATTGTGTTGGCTTTGGCCCTTGATTTTGATGAATAACAAAATATTGAGTATATGTAAGTATTAATGTTTCAATTGGAGTTATGAATTCCAGGTTACAGGTACATCAAATTCTTCATTCAAGAGTATCAAAGTTATGGATATCAAAGCAAGATAAATTTTAATGTTTAAGTGGTCTTCTCATCTTGGAATGCCATGAAAATAATCACTTTGGACTGTATGGAGAAGAAACTGGAAGTCAAATGGATAAAATTTGAGAACTTTGGATATCGGTACACCTTTTGGGAATGGCACAGATCAAGTGTCGACTCAAAGTATCGACTCATAAAGCAAGTGTCGATACCTTGAAGACTAGCATGCAGAGTTTCAGCGGTATGTTAAGTATCGACCCAAGTATCGACCTAAGTGTCGACTCACAAGATTCAAATATTGACTCATAGATCAACTCAAGGCCTGAGAATAGAAATAAATAGAAATAGATAGAATATCATTTTTTGGATTTCAGTGAAGTGTCGACTCATAAGAATTAAGTATCGACTCATAAGATTCAAGTATCGACTCATAAGATTCAAGTATCGACTCACAGATCGACTCATGGCCTAATACAAGAAATGAACAGAACAATACCATTCCATGGACTTTTTGTCTAGTGCTGACTGAAGTGTCGACTCAAGTGCCGATTCATAATTTCAAGTGTCGACTCACAGGTCGACCCATAGCATGAGACCAGAAGTGAAGCATAACCTTGGAAATTCAAAATTTATACCTTGAGCTGATCTAAGTGTTGACTCATGAAGATTTAAGTATCGACCCAAGTGTTAACTTCTGGCAATAGTAATGGCTATATTTTCAGAAGTTCAGATTTGTTCCAAACAGCTCCAAATGGCTAGTTGCTTCATTCTAATGGTCTTCAACGATTTTTTGAAGATTTTTAGACTATTTATCACTCACCAAACTTATTGAAGATATAAGAGAAAAAGTGAGATACAAGAGACAAAGATCATCTTTTAAGAAAAGCTTTTGAAAAGACTTGAGTGAGCCTTAAAGAAAATTCCACCTGAAAAGCCTTCAATATTGCTGTTGAGCCTTCAAATCATTTTTCAAAAGTATGCATTGAAGAGGATCCAAGAAGGAGATAACTCAAGCATTCAAGAAGAGCTTTAACGATATTTATATCTACTCTTGTGAGAGTTTTTCTTGTGCTTATTACTGTTTACTTGATTTTACTTATTGTAACTAGTTTAAAGGTTATTGAAATTAGATGTTAGGCCCTTCCAAGCTATGAATTATAATTTAAGCCTAGGTTGGCTTGAGGGAAAGGTTGTTGGTCAGCCTAAGTGACAAAACCAACTAAAAGTTTTAACTTGTAAGCCCGAAAAATAAGTTGGCTATAATCTTGGTGATTATAGTAAAAATATCCAAGAAAAAGTTTGGGGAGTGGATGTAGGTGCTTGAAGTGCACCGAACCACTATACATCTTGGTATTTGTGATATACTCTGCATTTACTTTATAATTCTACCGCATATTATTATTGAGCACAATCACATTGTTACACAAGAACCTTAGTTCAGCACATACTTTCTTAAGTTTAAAATTTTAAGAAATCCAATTCACCCCCCCTCTTGGGTTGCTACACAAGGCAACAAGTGGTATTAGAGCTTGGTACTCAGTGTTTAGATCTCATGATCTTGAGTCAAAAATCTAATGGCAGTCTAAATTGATATTGATATTATAGAAGGTTAAGCCTCAAACTGTCCTTCATTATTTAATGGCATAAATTACACCTACTGGAAGACATGCATGTGCATATACATTAAAGCTATGGATTATAATATTTAAAAGACTATAGTAAAAGGCCCTCATCATTCCACTATCTTGATTAATGGCATTCTCACCCCTAAATTAGAAGAAGATTGGGATGAGAATGATATTAAGCAAGCTGAGCTTAATACAAAGGCCATGAATTTATTATTTTGTGCATTAGACTCTAGTGAGTATAATAGAATATCTAACTGTACCTCTGTCAAAGAAATTTGGGATACACTTGAAGTTATCTATGAGGATACATATCAAGTAAGGACCACCAAAGTTAACATGCCCATTCATACCTATGAGATGTTTAGGATGGAACCAAATGAAACTATTAGTGAAATGCATACTAGATTTATAAATATTGTTAATGGCATGAGGAGTTTGGGAAAAGTTATTTCTAATGCTGAACTTGTTAACAAAATCCTCAGATCTCTTCCATCCTCTTGGGATCCAAAAGTCACGGCTATTGAAAAAGCTAAGGATGTCAACACTCTTCCACTTGAGCAGCTTTTAGGTTCATTAATGATATATGAGCTGTCCTTGAAGCAAAAGGTCATGGACAATGAGAATAAAAAGAAGGCCATTGCATTCAAGTCCACAACCAATGAGGAGTCTAGTGATGATTCAGATGAAGAAGATAAGGAGGATGAAATAGCTCTCATCTCAAGAAAATTTAAGAAATTCATGAGAAAGAAGAGGTTCAGCTACAAGAAGAAGCCTCAAAGAAGAGAGCCCAATAAGGAGAAAGAGAAAGAAAAGGAAGGGGAGCAACCCATATATTTTGAATGTCAAAAGTCTGGACATTATAAAATGGATTGCCCCACTCTCAAAAATGGCAAGAAGAAATTTAAGAAGAAAGCGATGATGGCAACATGGAGTAAGAGAGAAGATTCAAGCTCTGATGAAAAACAGCAAGAAATGGCCAACATCTGCTTTATGGCTAATGATGAAGAGGTAAGATCTGAAACTGAAAATGAATTTACATTTGAAGAATTACATGATGTTTTTGATGAACTTGTTATTGAGTATCAAAAACTGAAAATGAAAAACAAAGAATTGAGAAAATATAATTTGGATCTATCTAAAACAAATAATAAGTTTTTGATAGATAATGATAGTTTACGACAAGAAAACAAAAATTTGAATGATCAAATTATTCTTTTGAAAAATAAGAAGGAAGAATTTTTGAAAGAAAAATATTATCTTAAAAAGGATAGAGTTTTTACAATAAATGAAAAACTTAGCAAACAAAACAAAGAACTTTTACAAGAAAACAAGAAATGCAAAGAACTTGAAAAAGTAAAACCATTTGTTGAGAAATTCACCTATAGTTCTGAAAAACTAAACTTGATTTTGAATAGCCAAAGAACAGTTTTTAACAAAGCAGGCTTAGGTTTTAAATCCCAAAAATAATAAAAATATTTCAAAAAAAATTTTGTACCTGCATCCTCTAGCATTACATGTCATACTTGTGGTAAATTAGGTCATAATCATATATGTGTGATAGAAGTAAATAAACTAATGTTAGAAAAACTTGGATTCCAAAAGGAACTACTATAACTAATTCTAAATGATCCAAGATGACTTGAGTACCTAAAGTTTTCACTTGACTTGATTTTATATGTGTGTCTTGCAACCAAGAATAAAAGAAGATTGTGGTACCTCGATAGCGGTTGCTCAAGATACATGACTGGAGATGTAAGGCAATTCTTATCTTTAGAAGCTTTAAATGGTGAAAACATGATATTTAGTGATAATGAAAAGAACAAAATTATTGGTGTTGGTAAAGTCCATATCACCCCCTCTGCTTATGTTGATAATATTTTATTTGTTGATAGTTTGAACATAATTTGCTTAGTATTAGTCAATTTTGTAACAAAGAATTTAAAGTGGTTTTTGAATCTTCTATATGCATTATATCTAGTCTAGATGATAATGGCATCAAGTTTATTGGTCATAGACATGGAAACATTTACATGGTTGATCTTGATGATCTACCTATACAAAATAGTCATTGCCTAGTGATAATGGAAGCCAAGATCAATGAAACTAATTGGCTTTGGCATCGTAGACTAGGGCATGCAAGCATGCATTTACTTTCAAAATTGAACAAAAAGAATCTTATAAAAGATTTGCCAAAACTCACTTTTGAAAAAGATAAAATTTGTAGTGCATGTCAACTTGGAAAACAATCAAAATAATCTTTCAAACCTAAAGAAGTAGTGTCTACAACTAGACCTTTAAAATTACTTCATATGGACCTCTTTGAACCTACTAGAACAACTAGTTTGGGAGGCAAGAAGTATGATCTAGTAATTATAGATCACTTCTCTTGTTTTACATAGGTGATTTTTTTAGCTCACAAAGATGAAACATTTTCTGCATTCATTAAGTTTCACAAGAAAGTTTCAAATGAAAAAGGTGTTTCAATTGTCTCTTTACGTAGTGATCATGGTACTGAATTTGAAAATCATGATTTTGAAATATTTTGCAATGAAAATGATATTCATCATAACTTTTTTGTACCTAGGATACCTCAACAACATGGGATAGTAGAAAGAAAGAATAGGACTCTTGAAGAAATAGCACGCACCATGCTTTGTAAAAATGATTTATCTAGATATTTTTGGACGGAAGCTATAAATACTGCATGATATATTTTGAAACATGTTTTAATCCGATCAATTTTGAAGAAAACACCTTATGAGCTTTAGAAAGGTAGGAAACCAACTATTAAGTATTTTCATATTTTTGGATGCCGTTGTTTCATTCTAAACAATGGTAAAGATAATTTAAATAAATTTGATGCCAAGTTAGATAAAGGTATCTTCTTAGGATACTCTACTTTTAGCAAGATATACAGGATCTTTAACAGAAGAACACTTCTTGTTGAAGAGTCCATTCATGTTAATTTTGATGAGATTAATGAAAAATCTTCTAGAAAGGAAGATATTCTTGATGATGAAACAGGTATACAAAAGATTGGAAAAATGACCATCAATGAAGAGCCTTCTAAGGAGCAAGAAGGTGATCAAGATAGTGAAAAAGATCAAGTACAAGAATTTGGAGCTTCATCTACACCCAAGCTATTACCTAAAGAATAGAGGTATGCCCATGGACATCCCAAAAAACTTATTATTGGTGATCCATCTAAAGGGGTAAGTACATGTTCCTCTCTTAAAAATGTTTATGATTATTTAGCTTTTATATCACAAGTCTAACCAAAATCTATTGAAGAAGTTGAAAAAGATTCAAACTGGATTAATGCTATGCATAAATTAATTTAAAAGAAATAAAGTTTGGATCTTAGTTGAAAGACATTCTAATGTTTCAATAATAGGAACAAAATGGATTTTCAGAAATAAACTTGATGAAAATGGAGTTGTAACAAGAAGTAAAGCTAGATTAGTAGCAAAAGGTTATAATCAAGAGGAAGGTATTGATTTTGATAAAATATTTGTACCTGTTGCTAGATTAGAAGTAATTAGATTATTACTTACTTTTGCTTATTATATGAATTTTAAATTATTTTAAATGGATGTCAAAAGTGCCTTTTTGAATGGTTTTATTGAAGAAGAAGTGTATGTTGAACAGCCCCCAGATTTTGAAAATCATGAATATTCTAATCATATTTTTAAACTTCACAAGGCTTTGTATGGTTTAAAATAAGCTCCAAGAGCTTGGTATGATAGATCAAGTAAATTTATGCTTGAAAATAATTTTTCTAGAGGCAATGTTGACATTACACTATTTTTGAAAAAGAAAAGTGATGATCTCTTAGTAGTATAAGTTTATGTTGATGATATTATTTTTAGTGCAACTAATGAAATACTTTGTCAAGGGTTTGCCAAGCTTATACAGGGAGAGTTCGAGATGAGCATGATGGGAGAGTTAAGCTTCTTTCTTGGACTCCAGATCAAGTAAACTAAAAAAGGGATCTTCATCAACCAAGCTAAGTACACAGAAAATCTTAAAAATGTTTAGGATGGAGACAACCAAGCCACTAGGTACACCTATGAGCCCTTCTTGCAAACTTGATAAAGAGGAATCAAGTAAAAATGTTGATCAAAAACTGTATAGAGGTATCATTGGTTCACTATTATACTTAACTGCAAGCAGGTCAGATATTATATTCAGTGTATGTATGTGTGCTAGATATCAGTCTGCTCCTAAAGAATATCATTTATTGGCTTTTAAGTGCATACTTAGATATCTGTTTGGTACAATTGATATTAGATTATGGTGCTCTAGAGATTCATCAATTAAATTAATTGCTTATTCTGAAGCTGACTTTGCTGGATGTAAATTAGATAGAAAAAGTACTAGTAGAACTTGTCAATTTTCTGGAGTTAATTTGATTTCATGGTTTAGCAAGAAACAAAATTCAGTAGCTCTATCTACGATGGAAGCTGAATATATAGCAACTAGAAGTTGTTGTGCTCAAATCTTATGGATCAACAACAACTAGAAGATTTTGGCATTAAGTTAAATAAAACACCCATAAGATGTGATAATACAAGTACAGTTTTTTAACTAAAAATTTAGTTCAACATTCTAGGAGCAAACATATTAAAATAAGACATCACTTCATAAGAGATCATATGCAAAATGGTGATGTAATGATTGATTTTATATATACTGATAGACAATTATCAGATATTTTTATAAAACCCCTTAGCAAAGATAGGTTTTGCATGATCAAAAGAGAATTAGACATCATGGACCCTTTTGATTGAAAACCTTTTAAATTCCTTGTTGATTTGTTTCAAATGTTCAAATTCCTCTTAAATATCATCTTTTATAAACCCTATTCCCCCCTTGATTTTTTGCAAATTTATTAGAATTTATTCTAAATTTTTCCCTGTTGTTGACCAGTGTCGACAATATTTCTAGGGCACCCGATCCATTGTTTTTTCATTATTTTTTCCTCATTCCTGTCATCCTTGTGGCCCCCCAACTCTTCAAACTCTCACAAACAGTGCTCTTCCGATCCTAACCTTCCATTTTCAGCAAATCCCTCTTCCTTCCCTTCGTTTGGTTTGGCTTTCCCTCTTTTTCGACTGGTTCTTCATCTGGTTTTTCCCTTTTTTGGTCCGTGTTTCCCTTGCCTTTTGTCCATTCTTCCTTCCGATATAACCCTAGCTGTGTTAGTGAGCAGGGTCCTAGGAAGCAGGTTGCCTTCCAAAGAAAGCGAACCCACTTCCAAAGAGGAGAAGCAAGCTCAGGTGAGAGGAGATCCAAGGCCTGACATAACCTCGTTAAGCATCATGAGCAGCCACAGGATCAACAGGCAGCGGTCAGTTCACCCCCTATACAGTTATCCCCCATAGTGGAGAGAGTTGCAGGGAAGGTGATCACGTGCGAGAGGATGATTGACCTCCAATTCTGGGATTCGGAGGGGTTTATCATTGGAGATTTACTTAGATCAGCTGGCCTATTTCCTTTTTCCACCATGAGAGAGAGATATTACCCACATCTGATGCATGAGTTCTATGGGAGTTTAGCTACAGATGGAATCAGGTGGATGGCATAGGTCCAAGGAATTGTCATTCTGATTACACCAGAGACTATCGGCAGAGTATGGAAGATTCCCCTTCGTAGCTTGGCTGCGAACTGGGTAGGAGATAGGGATGCTGCATTCAGGTTCATACTGGAGTGTGAGGACATCAGAGGAGTTTCCACAATATCAGAAAATCAGTTATCTCTAGAGATGAGAGTGCTCCATCATATCATTGCTAGGATCTTGGTCCCGAAGACAGGTAGATTCGATTTCATCACTAAGCAAGAGTTGGTATTGATGATCGCTCTGAGACAGCAGATAGCCATCAATCTTTCCATGATTATGGTGCATCAAATATGTGAGGTAGCCACACAGTGAAGATTATTATTGAATCATGAGTTGTATCCAATTCTAGTTTTATTGTTGGTTTCTCTTTAGTTATTTAGTATTAGCTCAAGTTTATTAGAGCTTAATGTTAGCTTATCAATCAAAGGCTTTTTTTTTTACAAATTTTTATTTTCTTCTTGCAAACTTTTATTTTTCTTAAAGCATTCATCTTTGTTCTTTTCTAAAACTTTGTTTGTTTGAAGTACAATGTCCATCTCTTTTTGCAAAGCATCATTTTTCTTTAAAGCCTCCATCTTTTCTTTAAAGAAAGTGTCATTTAATTGTATGAGAGCTTTATTTTTTAAATCAGCTTTCTTAAATTCAGTAAGCAAATCATAAAAAGATGTGTATGATTTATCAAAAGTAAATTCAATATTATGTTCAGAACAAACCTCATCTTCCAAAGTCATCAAACATAGATTAGTAGACTTTATTTGCTTTTCCTCTTTATTGGAGCTTGATTCATCACTGTCGCTCCATATTGCATCCATAGCTTTCTTCTTCTTACCCTTCTTGTAGCTCTTCTTCAAGATAGGATAGTTTGATCAATGGTGCCCTAACTTTTTACCTTCATAGTAAATGGGCTATTAATCCTTGTCCTTCTCTTTATCTTTTCTTTACTTGGCTTTCCTTTAGCTAAGTATCTCTTTCTAAACTTTGATCTGCCCTTGCCCAAGAATCTCCTAAACCTTCTCATTATAAGGGACATATCATCATCTCTTAACTCTTCTTCAGATGAGAAACTTTCCTCTTTTTCTTTCTTTTCTTCTTTAGTTGCAGCTTTGAGAGCTATTATTTTCTTCTTCTTTCCTTCTTCATCGCTATGGCACTTCATATTAAGTTTATATGTCATCAAGGATCCAAGAAGCTGTTCCAATTATAAGTTATTGAGATCCTTAGCTTCCTGAATTGCAGTGACCTTTGGATCCTATTTATTTGACAGTAATCAAAGAATTGTCTACCAAGTCACTATTAGAGTTTATCCTGCCAAGATTTTTGAGACCGTTAATAATGTATATAAACCTTGTAAATATTTCAGAAATGGTCTCGGTGGGTTCTATTTTGAATAATTCATAATTATGCATAAATAAGTTAATTTTTGAATTCTTGACTTATTTTGTGCCTTCGTGAGTGTCTTCAAGTCTATCCCAAATTTTCTTTGTAGAATTACAAATGAAAATCTAGTTAAACTTTTTAGGGTCTAGTGCATAATATAAGAGGTTCATGACTTTTGCATTTATTTCGGTCATCTTCATGTCATGATCATCACATTCATTTTTTGATTTTGGGACATCCATTATATCAACCCTTTTAGTGGGTATGTAAGGATCTTTCATAATTACTCTCGATAATTAAAAGTCTATAGTTTAAATATATATTCTCATTCTAGCCTTTCAATAAGTATAGTGAGTGTTAGGTCTATTACTAGATTGTCTTTCAGCTAATAATTAAAGTGCTCATGTGGGTTGCCATTATATTTTCTTATAATCATTGAATTAGTGACACCGAGACATGGCTCTAATACCCCTTATTGCCCAAACCGACAATCCAGGAGAGGGTGAATTGGGTTTTCAAAAGTCAAAAACAAGTATGTGCCTTTGAAAATTTTAATTGAAAGTGAGCCAAGTATAGTATGATTTGTGGAAGCTAAGAGAGAAAGTAAAAATAAATAAAAAATCATATAAACATAACAAATTTATAGTGGTTTATAGCAATCCCAGCTCCTACATCCACTCTCCAAAATCCACTAGAGATTTCACAATATTCTTGCAAGAATACAATCAGATTATTTTATCCTGAGCTCACAATCTAAAATCCAAGTACAATGTTTGTTTTACATGATCATAAATAACTTGATTGGTTTTCCAAGGCTCACCAATCAAAATCCAAATACACATTTATTTTCCAGGCTCATGAATAATCCAAATGGTTTTTTCAAGGTCAACCAATCAAAACCTAAACCTAATTCAAAGTTTTAGTCCGTGCTGAAATAAACGACTCAAAAACATAAAATAGAGCAATAAAAAATAAACTTTAAAAAGAGCTGATTATTATAGTTGAAGCTTGATATATAGCTATTCAAGGGCTTCAAAAATTGCTCTTCAATGCTCTTTTCAATTCTCACTTAATGCTTCAAAAGGTTAAGTGGGTAGAAGTTGAAGTTGCTCTTGAGTTTTTAAAGACTGCACATGATATTCTTCTTGTTCTTAATTATTGGAATGAATACTCAAATTCTTATTGAAGTGTCTTCCATAATTATTCTTTTTGACTTCAAACCAAGAATTTATATCTTTCAAATATTTTTTCATGTATTTAAAGTCACTTCTAGCTATTTATAGCTATTGAGAACCAAGAAATAATTATTAGAAATCTTGAAAATCAAATTCTGCAAGTTCTAGAACTAGCCATTACTATTACAATCCATGGGATGAAAGTTGGCTCGAAGCAAAGGAGTTGGCTTAAATTAGTAGTTTCCAAAAAACTAGGTTTCTGTCTTCCTAAGAGAGAAATCTTGCATAATAGGAGTCGACTCTTTTGAATAGTTTTCAAAAACTTATTTGTTAGCCTTCCTGAGAGAGAAGGCCCGTAGAATAGGAGTGGCTCATTTTTACAATGTCCAAAAAATCATGTTTGTACTTGTCTGAGAGAAGGCTTACTAGAACAAGGATTGGCACTTTTGAATTATGCCAGTCACCATGCCATGCACAAGTTAGCTCTTCTGGTGCGAGTCAGTTTTTGCAGCCTATTCTTCAAATCTTCAAGAAATTAAAATGATTTAACTTTTTAGAGCTTCCAAATATCTTTCAAGTATCTTCCAAGTGATTCTAAGTACTTTTAGGAATTCACGTACTATTTCAAACACAAAAGATAACATCTCTATTCTTTCCATGAAACAAAAATCTCTTAAAGCATTCTAAGAAAACTTAATGAACACAAGTGAACTTTCTATAATCAAAATATTTTTAAGAATTTGTAGAAGCTCACTACACACATCCTAATTGCTACACAAAGTTCTTAAAGGAATTCTTATTGATACAAATGAGCTCATTAACTATTCCAATATTCTATAAGATCTTCAATTGAAGGTTATTGATAGATCCGTGTTGTCGTTAAGACACCGCGGCTATCAGTTTAATTAATTGACTTTTAAATAAAATTGAAAATACGTAGAAAGGATGAGTTAGGTAGAATTCATGGAGAAAGCAATGCTTAGGATAATTTAAAATTTTTAATTTTTATAAAATAAAAAAAAATAATTTGAAGTCAAGAAAATAGAAATTAAAAGTGTAATAAAAAAATTAAAACTTGGTACGTTCGATCTGGTAATCAGATCTTAGCATCTACTTATAATAAAAATAAATAATAAAAATTTAAATAGCATAAAAATAAATTTTATATTAATTAAAATCTAATAATAAAGAAATTAAAAATAATAATTAAATAAACTATGAAAAGCGATAACAAAGAATTCGAAATTGATTGACGTAGCCTCGTCGAGAAGTTGGTTGATGTCACTTCGCCTTCTTCCATTATACTCCGCAGAGCGAATTGGACTTCCTCTTCTTCCTTTTTGGATCTTGATCTGAAGATTGGTATAGGCAAAAAAGATGGCATAGAAGACAGAGCTTCTTCTCTAAGAAACCTCACTCTTAGAAGCCTACCCATAATCCAAAGCTAAGCCTTCTACCCTACCCTGTACTGTACTCCTCTCTCCAAAATAATTTCTTCTATAACCTGGGATCCTTTAAATAAAGGGAATTAGACAGACTCCTACACTCGTAACCGTCGGATGGGTTGAAATCATGGTGGATCATATTTCAACAGGCCACAATAGGTTGGAGTCTTCTTCAACCGTTTGATTGGTTGCTTTGGATGGCTAGAAATTATTGGCATTAGTGGCCATGGATCGTACTTGGGACTCCTGGGCTCCTTCCTCCATTTGGAACTTGTTTGAACTCTGATTCACATGCTATTTGATCCATTGATTCTATAGATCGAGCTCTTCATGTTGGTGAGCTTTTTAATTAATAATCCAATCAATTCTCTTAGGTTTCAGAGTTTCAAAAATTTTATTAATCTTAATATACCTGCCAAAAAGTGAAAAAATATGAATAAAATTTTTTATTAAATATTTTAATTAGTATGTGATGCTTCATCTCAATATCTACTTTTCATAATTATATTCTAATTTCATCTTTTTTAAAGGTATTTTAAAAAAAGTTAATTTTGCAAGAAGATCCAGTTTAATTATGAAATTAGGATTTTTAGAAACTGTTAGCACCAATAATTACTTAAAATACTTTAAATAAATATATAAGTATATGATTTATCATGCCCCCCAATTTATTCATTGCTAGTCCCTCAGCAATATAATAGACATATAAATATTAAATTATAACCATGTGTCATTAAAAGCTTTCTTTATAAAAATAGATCTAGGATTGAAAGTAAAAAGATCTAGTAAGTAGTACTAACTATATATTAAGTTTCAAAAGTAAATTTTGTAGTCAGCATAATTCGAAACTTTCTTAGAATTTATCTAAAGATATACCATACATGTGTTTATGATGGCTAACTTAGCATTTCGGTGCCAGCTTGTAAAGGATAAATGTTTCTTTGCTTGTCACCTATTTTTGATTAATTTGTTATACACCCCCAAATCAAGCTCATGAATATAAGGTAGCTTTCACACTACCTGATTTTTTTTTTAAAGTGCTGAGCATTATGGCTTTTCCTTCACCATTTGACACAAACCTTCACACTTGACTTAGGTGCAGAGACCTAATTACTAGCTTAGGATAATCCATATGTACTCTTTGTTTTGTACTTTTTATTTCAGACAGGTAGCTCTTTTCTTAAATTCAATGTAGCTTTTACATTGCTTAATTTTTTTCAGGTAGGTAGCTCTTTTCTTAAATTCAAGTTTTTTTAATTGAGGTGAATATCAATTACCAATTTTTAGTAATAATTGAGTCCCCAATTGGCCTTACAACTAATACCTACTTTACCTTGTCAATGTGTATGTGTAATTGAAAGTGCTAATAATCTTTAGGTGATCTAAGTAGGCCACTAAAAGTCTGACCAGCTAGTCTACTCCTTAACTCGCTACAATCTAATCAAATACGTTCTAACTCTATTACTTTTTTCTAGTCTAATTTGTTCAAGATTTTTTTTTGATAAATTATTTATTCTAAATAAAAGTTTTCTCTTTAAAAATCTTTTTAAAAAATTCAATACTTTTTAATAATTTTAAAAGATTTTTAATTTTTTTAAAAAAATTAAAAGCTTGTCCTGTCACTATCCCCAACTTAAAAACTATTGTCCTTAATGGTATAAGTAAGTTAAAGAAATAAATTTAAATCATAAGGATAAAAAGAAATATATAAGGATAGAGATTACCTGAGAATATGAGCTTATCAACAAAATAAAGACTACAACAATCAATTTAGATTAAAATTTATTATTATTATTATTTTATTTTTAAGAGTATAAAAATAAATATTTGATTGCCTTTCAATAAGTACTAAGTTTAACGTCTTTAGCCAGATATTATGATGGAGTCTGGTGGATAATTAACTTTAATATGTCTCTCATGATATCACAATGATAGGGCTAATCAAGAGGCTTTGTCATCATGATAGAAAAATATTCGTAGAGTACTCTATGATGATTAGTCTGAATCAATAAAGTACACTGGACAAGCATATTATTCTAGGACTTAAAAATATTATTATAGTTTATACAATAATTAGGAAGATATTGTGTTTGCTGGACCAAGATTGGAGGTGGTAGTTTAAAAAAAATTTTAATTATGGGTTGATCTACCCTACTCCCCTTCTCGGGTTTGATGTGTTTGGTCAATATCCCTTTTCATTTCAAAGTTAGGCACCTTTTCTAGATTAATATTAAACCTATCTCCATATATCATTTTAATATCATGAAAAGATTTTGGAGATAATTCTCAAGATTAGTATCAAATATAGAAAAATCAATTATAAAATTTTTAAGATCGTGATCCCTCATTTTAGTAATATCCCACCCGATGGCTTTTTTATGTGCCTTTAGAAAACCATTCAGTTGGACTTACAGGATAAAGTTCATTAAAAAAGTTTCAATGGGTGCATCAAGAAGTGGCTTCAGTTCTAGATTAGGTAGTAATTCTAACAAAGGAGCTATTGGTGGCCTAGGTGATTGCTCTTATTATTCGTCAATCCATAGTGGGGTAGTTTCAAAGTAGGGTGTTTGTATTGAGTTATTCACATTAGTACTATACCCATCTACATTAGAATCATCTACCCTTAGCTGAGCCAGATGAGGATCTAACAAATCCTGGGGAAGAATTATGGGAGTGGCTTTCTCTATTGAGTTATGCATTTATGGTTCTTGAGAAGTTTTTACTAATTCCATCATTGCATCTATTTATTCTCCTATTCCATTAAAAGGCATGGATGATTCTAGGATATTAGGAAATGGGGCCATAGGTAAGTGAGATAATGATGAAATTGGTTCGTCCCACAAGTTTAATTTTTCTATATATTTTTCTGTCTTAGCCAAATTATCTATATTGGTCTTTATGGCTGTGCAAAGTTGTTCTAAGATCAATTCATTTTCGGGAGTCAGAGTTAATTATTCAGGAAAAGATAGAGGGTCATTAAAATTTTGAGCTAGGTATGGTCCCTCTTGGTTACTCTTGGATTGACTAGGCAGTTCATCTCCCTCCTCTCTATTAAGCTCGATTAATCATTGATCAATTTGATCTATTAGTTTATCGATATATTCCTGTTGGACCATAATTATTTGTTAAAATTAAGCAAACCTATCGACATCTAAGTTGGTCATGTAGGCTTGGCCCTCTTTCTACAAAAATATTCTAAAATATTTGAAAAGTATTAGTATAGAATTTATGTTCTAATATTTTGTAATCATCAAAATCATTCCCAGATTAACATGATATTACCCAAAAAAAAGGATTAATCAAGCTACAAGAAGGGTGCTTTTCATTGATATGCCAAGTCATTACAAAAGAGGGCCAAGCCCGAGTACAATAAAAAAAGGAGGAAAAGCTACAAGGATCTATTCTTTGGGACCAGCTGCTAGAGCCAAGCCCATCTCAAATGCCTTGACTATCATGTCGATCATAGCCTCAACTTTGGTGATCACCTTGGCAATGGTCTCCTGAATAGTAGCCTGTCCGGCCTTAGCATTGGCAGCTCCCTCGGCAACTTCCTCAATGGCCCTGGCTTTGCCTTCCTCCTTTTCCTTTCCCTTTTCGGGCTCGACGTTAATGATGGCATCCAAGTTGAGTTTGGAAAGGACTCGATGACCTTCTTCTTACACTTTACGAACCTGAGTTGGTAGGTATCATAAGAGCCCTCGATTACTTCATCCTCAAAGTCTTTGAACTTCTTATATTCTTCCATTGCTCGATCACCAGCGGAAGTCGCCTGTGCCTTGGTAGCTCAAACTCTGGCCTTAGTGGCTTGGGTCCTATCCTTGGCCTCCTAAGCTGTGACTTCAGCCTTCGAGACTCTGAAGTCGAAAGTTGGAGTTATTTCTCCATGACCATCACCTTCAAGTCAGTGTCAGCCAAGCTGGTCTTTAGCATGATGACCATATCTTGCTCCTTGATGATTTTTTCATCCTTCTCCATTATTCAGGCTTCCAATTTCCAAATAATGATCTTGAAGGCTTGCAATTCCTCCTCAAGCTTGGCCTCTCGAACCTCACTTGCCTCACTTGCCTTAAAAGTCAAAGTAATCGACAAAAATCTCCAGTAGTTGAGGGAAGTAGCCAGTGAATATCTCATCCACCAGTCGAGACTTCCACTCCTCCCAATCTCGGGATAAAAGGATTATGTCAACAAGCTGCTCAACCATCCTCTTATTGCTTAAGGCAAAAGCATTCAACTTCACCTTGGCCCTTAAGGGGTGTGCTAGGGTTGAGGTGCTCGGATGCCTTGGCTTTGCCACTAAAGATAGCTCTAGATCTAGAGTTGAAGGAGCCAATAATCGAGTCAAAGCTGGGGCAAGAGGCAACAGCAACAAGACCACCATCATTTCTTTATCGACTATAAGAGCCTCCCTAGGATAGGACATGGAGCCCGTGCTGAAGCCGATGGGCCTCCCAAAGTGTTAGAAATTATGTCCCAAAGCCAATCATCTAGCCTATAGGTGGTTGTGCTAATTTTGTAATTATATATAATTTTTTTAATAAAAGTTATTCTTTTGGATGTTCATCACATGTGCATTTTTTTGAAAAGAACTCTTGTATGATGGAGTCCTTATAACTACATTATAATTGATATAGAGAAGATATATCAAGTAGTTCTTAAATTGATTCACAACCAAATAATATATTATTATAGGACGACAATGTATTAAGTATAGGTTGTTGTATGTCATATTTATTAGTTGTCCTCTTAACCAAGGAGTGTGGAGACACTGGTGTGACATGCAAGTGAAATGTGTGACATCTCACTGAACGTGACCATTTACGGAGCTTCCTTCTGCCAAAGGGTTGCTCACGAAAGGATATGGGTATATGTGTCCCTCAGACCTGAGGTCACCATGGTAGCTTGCAAGCAACTCATTGTACTTTGGTGCCAGATACCTGGATTTCTAATCCAGTAATGGAAGGTTTCTGGATGCAGTCAAGTACTTGTGGAGTGGTGGTGGATCAAGATGGAATTGACCCCTCCAAATAGTTTGGAGTGAATGACTCGTCGTGTCTCAATTTAGCAAAACCTTGGCCAAGATAGTTCTTGTAAGGAATCACAGAACTTGTAAAGTTGAGACATGATCTGGATGAACCAAATTAGGGTTGGAGGGTTGGCAGTCAAATCCTAGGTCATCCTGAGCATTATGAGGTCAAAGGGATGAATTATGCGGTAACCATATGCCAGAAGTTCTTGAAAGTTGTTCTGCAATCTTCGACCTATTCGGACATGGGTATCATTACTAGATAAGGACTTTAACTGGTACTGGAAGTGTTTCAATGCTACCGGCTTAGTGTTTGAACCTATGGGGTCACACACCATAGGAATTTCTATCTGATATAAAGGCTGATCAAAAATTAAGAAACGTTTACTATCACTGGCGATCAATATGATTGACCATGTGTCGATACTTGACGGGTCAACACTTGGCTATGACAAGAAGTATTTTCGGAACTCTTTTCTAGACGAGCGAACTCGACCGCTGCTCGAGCTGACTCATTCTATGTTCTAGACGAGCCGACTCGATCTCTGCTCAAGCTGACTCGATCCCTGCTCGAGCTGACTCATTCCTACTGAAAGAACAGTATGACAGTTCTATGTTCTGGATGAGTCGACTCGAGCAAATGACTCGACCCCTGCTCGAGCTGACTCGTTCCTACTGAAAGAATAGTATGACAGTTCTATGCTCTGGATGAGTCGACTCGACCCTTGCTCGAGTCGACTCATCTCTGCTCGACTAGAAAAACCTGAACGGTATTTCTGAAAAGCTTTTTGAGAAGGTTTTGACCTGGTTTGAATTTTGAATTCAAGCTATTTTGGCTCCAAACTTTCATGGAATGATTGTCATTCCTTCCTAATATGGTTAGAGCCAAATTGGTATGCCCTTGACCTTCTCCCCCAATCCTCCTCCTTCCTCTTTCTCCCTCTCATAGCTGCCTCTATAAATAAAGGTTGTTTTAGGGGTTGCTTGTTGGTTGAAGAACTAGAAAAGAAAAGGGATTTTGTGAGGACTTAGGATTTGGTGTGAGAATACCTAGCATTCAAACTAGGTCTTGGAAAGAGAGAAAGTTGGGAAGGGTTCCACCTCTCCTCCTTGTCTTCCGAGAAGAAGAAGATCGATCCAAAGGATTCCAAGGAGCTAGCACTACAAGGGAGTTGATCAGAGTCGAGCCCTAGTGTGAATTACCTGTAGAGGCCAGATACGTGTGTGGCTCGAGCACTTTATCCTTTTCCATAGCATTTTCAAAGGTATAACGGTAAGGTACTTTTATATCTTTGATTATTTTTTCTTGCTCTTGATGTATATTGCATGCTGCATTATCTTACTAGAACCTGTTGCTAGCAGATTGGTAGATTATTTTGATCAATCTACCAAGCCTTTCATTGTTCATTTTAAAATTATTTTAAAATACTTTCTTTCTACCTAGCATATTTTTCCTTCAAATAGTATCAGAGCACAGGTTTTCTTCGTAGTATTATAATGCTAGCATGCTTTAACATCATTGTTTTCTCTTAAGTACTTGGATTGAGTGCTTCACCATGGCCGTCCAGTCATAGGAAAGAAGTAAGGCTGCAAGACCCTTTCTTTCCATTCAATGGGGTCTCCTATGGCGTGTAGGGGTACCGCTTGTGATTGACTCATGAAAAAGAAAATAAGAGAAAATGTAGACTAAAAAATATTTTAATCTAATATTATGATCATAAAATAAATTTAGATGAGATCTAAGAGTTTTGTTTTGATCGTGTTTAATCTCTAACTTTGAATAGTTCAAGTAAGATGCATGAATTTGAAGTCACTGTTTTCTGCCCTCGCAGACGAGCTGACTCACATCTTGGTCGAGCCGACTCATTTATGCAGGCAGAATAGTCTGTCTATTCTGGTTTTGGACAAGCCGACTCGACCCCTGCTCGAGCCGACTCGATCCCTGCTCGAGCCGACTCGATCCCTGCTCGAGCCGACTCATCTCTGCTAACAGATGAATCTATCAGTTTTTGATTTTGGATGAGCCGACTCACATTCTACACGAGTCGACACGACCAGAAAGCCCTGAAACAGTAAATTCAAACTTGCTTGTAAAATTGTTTTACATTCTTAATTGAAACTGTTTTGATTAATAAAGGCTATTGAACTTAATTAAGACTTCAGTTATATTGAATGACAAAAATTCTAGAAATATGATTCAAAGATTTTAAGTCATTTCAATAAGCCTTAAGGGTCATGGGTTAGCTTCTTTTGGGTCCTTAATTGGGTTAGACCTAAGTTTAAATGCATTGGACTGAATAGAGAACTAATCTAATCAAATGTTGAGTTAGGATTTCTTCTCTATAGATCTCTCTAATAGTTAGATTGATTAGTCCATAGATCTAAATGGACTTAATTTTATGGCTTGGTGGTCGGCCCGAGTTATTAGGCTAGTCTAATCGACTTTAAAGAACCAATTGGTGTCTAGGTATGTTTGACAGTTTGATCATGGTTCTTTGGGGCTACCTTTTACCTAGCCAACTTGGTTGGTGTCTAAGACAAGACAGTTAATGGTGGAACCCAACCCATGATCTCACTTACCTAGCCAATGTAGTCGATCAAAATTGATTGGATAGCTCATTGACTCGTGCTAACCCATGTCACCCAAGGTTAATCAATCCTGACTGATTTTAGATACTTATGGATCATTAGTTATGTGTAACCCTCCTTGATTGCTGATGTGGTTAGTAGGAGGTTGATCCATGTCTTCTCACCTCTTATTCTATCACATTAAAATTAAACCCTCTAAATTATTAGGTCCATAAAAGGATGAAGTTATAGGGATAACCAAGTCCTAGCCTCCCATTAAGTAGGATGGTAATAGATCCAATAGTTGGGTATTCATCGATAGATCCAAAGATCGGGTGTTCATCAGGCTATTGGAATTGCTGTTCCTAATATGATGGCTTAGTCGACTCTCTTAACAGTGATCAAGTGGGCTGGCCAAAGTCAGGCTTGACTATTCGTTAGCTAAAAGCATTGAATTTTGTCATGTTAATGGTTGGACCTAATCGAGACCTTCAATAGGAGGCCCAAAAGTCGATTGAAGTGCACCTTGGGGCAAAAATCAAAATACTAGAGGTTACTTGGAGAGATAATCGTTTGAAGAACCTACGTTTAGAGTGCATGGGTGGGCCGGCCAAAGTCGGGCTCATGTGTTGTCTATTGGACTCTTGTACCCACTTAAGAATCAAAGTGATTCCCTGAGATTGGAGGTGGAGGCTACCAGTCTAAATAAAATAGTGGGAGGGCCTTTAGACTAAAGTCCATGTCTATAGGATAATAATTTATATACACTAATTAGCTTTGGTTTTTCTTTCAGATGTCTTCCAACCTGTCACTCCGGTCTCTTCTCGATAACGAGAAGCTTAAGGATTCCAACTTTGATGCTGGTATCGAAGACTCAGGATTGTCCTAGAGCATAAACGAATCTTGTATATGATATCGAATCCGGCACCTGAAATCCCTGCTCCCAATACTTGGGGTTCAGTCAGAGACACTTATCAGAAGTGGCTCTCTGACAGGACCACTGTTCGATGCATAATGTTGGCAGTGATGAATGACGAGTTTAGTCTCAAGTTCGAGGAAGCCCAGCCAGAGAAAATCCTTCAAAGGTTGAAGGAGTCCTTTGGCACACCAGATGGCGTTGAGAGGTACAGGGTCTCTTGTGCTATCTACAACGCGCGGATATGTGATGGGGCCTTAGTCACTGATCATGTATTGTACATGATCGAGATGATTGAGCACCCGGGCAAGCTCGGATGTCCCTTGTATGAACAGCTTGGGAAAGATGCGATTCTGAATTCTCTCCCCTCTTCCTATCTAGATTTTCTCGATCATTATAGAATAAATAAGCCTATAGTTAACTACCACGGTTTGTTGGGGTTGCTGCAAACTTATGAGAAAGACAACCATCTAAACAAAGGGGTGGTAAATCTTGTGGGAGAATCTTCGGCAGGGTGTCGTCCCTTTAAGAAAGGGAAAAGGAAAAATAAAGAAAAACAGGTACATAATGCTTCTGGGCCCAGTCAGGCCAAGAAGGAGAAGGCTGATAAGAGCCAAGCGGAGTTCTTCTTCTACAAGAAGCGGGGACTTTGGAAGAAGAACTGTCCTCTTCACATTACGTCCCTTGACCCGAACAGGTCCAAGAAGAGGAAGTAGCCAGAAGGTGCTGGACAAGGTATTTATATGATAACACCTTGTAGTTTCTTTATTTGCGATACTACTGATTGGGTATTGGATACTAGAAGTCCAATTCACATTTGCAATTCTTTGTAGGGACTTCAAATTAGTAGAAGATTCAAGGATGGCGAGTGATTCTTGAACATGGAAAATGAAAGCCAAGTTCCAGTCCTGGCGTTGGAAGTACTCAAACTAGTTTTCGAGTCTAGTACAATCATTTTGAATGAGTGTCATTAATGTCCATCTTTTATTTTAAATGTCATTTCTATAGGCCAATTGGCCATGTATGGTTATGAACTATCAATAAAGAATGACATTTACAAAATCATTTGGAATGGTTCTGTTGTAATGAATGGATATATGAATAATGGCATTTATATACTATCATGACCTATTAGTATAGTATACATGTCTAGCAAATATCCTAGGATAGATAATGTCAATGATGCGTACCTATGGCATTGTAGGCTAGGTCATATTAATAAGAGCAGGATAAATAGGTTGAAGTGCGAGGGTCTCCCCGACTTTAGTGAAAGTGGTTCACTTCCAACCTGTGAGTCCTGTCTTCCTGGAAAGATGATAAAATCACCTTTTACTGAAAAAAGTGAACGAGCCAAAGAGATTCTAGGTTTGGTACATACTGATATATGCGGACTCATGAATATTAGTGCCATAGGTGGGTGTAGTTATTTCATTATATTTACAGACGACCTTTGGAGGTATGGTTATGTCTTCTTGATGAGACATAAATCTGAGGCATTTGAAATGTTCAAACGATATTGTAATAAAGTAGAAAAATAAAATGGAAGGTATATCAAAATCCTTCGATCAGATCGAGGCGGTGAATACCTTTTCACTGAGTTTTTGACATATCTCGAGAAGAATAGGATTCTCTCTCCGTGGACACCTCCAGGGACATCTCAGTTAAATGGAGTGTCTGAAAGAAGGAATCGAACCCTGTTAGACATGGTTTGGTCCATGATGGGCTTTGCTTCTCTACCGCTATCCTTTTAGGGATATGTTCTGGAATCAGCCTGTTACCTTTTGAATAGGGCTCCGAGTAATTCCATTAACAAAACCCCATATGAGATATGAACTGGACGTAAGTTGACACTCCCACACCTTTGGATCTGGGATTGCCCGACTTATGTAAAATATTTGGAAACGGACAAACTTGGACCTAGGTTTGACCGGTGCTTATTTGTTGGGTATCCAAAAGAGTCAAAGGGGTATTACTTCTACTTGGCTGAGGAACAAAAATTGTTCGTCGGTCTTAGGACTATCTTTTTGGAAAAGGAATTCCTTAATAAAGGAACTGTAGCCGCTAAGATTGAACTTAGTGAAGTTCAAAAAGTAGAAGAACCGACATACTTAAGGGACAACATAGAACTGGTTGTGAGTAGATCACACCCTGAGCCCTCATAGGAAACATTAAGGAGATCCGGTAGGGTACTGAGTCGACCGGACAGATACTATAGTTTCTTGGTCTGAGATGGTGATCCCATTAAACTTAATGAGAACAATGAGGATCCGATCACCTATATGGATGCAATGCAGAGGTCCGACTCTGAAAAATGGCTAGGAGCCATGCAATCCAAAATGGAGTCCATGAAAATCAACAATGTATGGACATTAGTTGATCCACCTGAAGGAATAAAATCCATTGGATGTAAATAGATTTTTAAGAAAAAATGGGATGCAGACGGGCAGATGGAGACCTATAAAGCCCATCTAGTTGCTAAAGGATATCGTCAATGTTATGGTATTGACTATGATGAGACGTTCTCTCCTGTGATAATGCTCAAGTCCATTCGGATCATGCTTGCTTTAGCAACACACTTTGACTATGAAATATGGTAAATGGATGTCCGAACAGCTTTCCTAAATGGTGAGCTAGAAGAGGAAGTGTATATGATACAACCTGAAGGGTTCACATCCACAGACGAGTCAAAGGTGTGCAAGCTTCAAAAGTCCATCTATGGATTGAAGCAAGCATCAAGGAGTTATAACATACGATTTGATAAATGTATCATGTCGTATAGCTTCGCTAGGAACGAAGAAGACCTTGCATTTACAAATGGGTTAATGGTTCTATGATTGTATTCCTTGTGTTGTATGTGGATGACATTCTCTTAATCGAGAATGACATCCCAGCTCTGCAAGGAATAAAGGCCTGGTTGTCATCTCAGTTCTCTATGAAGGACTTGGGTGAAGCCTCTTACATACTGGATATGAAGATCTATAGAGATAGGTCTAAGAGGCTTCTGGGACTATCCCAGTCTATGTACATCGACACTATATTGAAGCAATTCAGCATAAAAAATTTCAAGAAAGGCTATCTCTCGATAGGCTCTGAAATTGTTCTCTCCAAAAAGATTGTGCGACAACTCCAAAGGAGAGAAAGCATATGAGTAGAATCCCGTATGCTTCAACAGTGGAATCTATCATGTATGCTATGACATGTACTAGACCAGACGTGGCATACTCACCAGGCGTAGTGAGCAAATACCAGTCTGACCCAGGTGAAACTCATTGGAAGGTAGTAAAAACCATCCTTAAGTATTTGCGAAATACTAAGGACCAATGGTTGATTTATGGAGAACCTGACTTAAAACTTGTGAGGTATACTAACTCCAGTTTCTAGTCAGATAAGGATGATAGCAAGAGTGTGTGGCTTGACCGCTTTACCCTTTTTCATAGCATTTTCAAAGGTATAATGGTAAGGTACTTTTATATCTTTGATTACTTTTTCTTGCTCTTGATGTATATTGCATGCTGCATTATCTTACTAGATCCTGTTGCTGGTAGATTTGTAGATCATTTTGATCGATCTATCAAGCCTTCCGCTGTTCATTTTAAAATTATTTTAAAATACTTTCTTTCTGCTTAGCATGTTTTTCCTTCACAAAGATAGATGCATGCATAACTTTTTTGCCACCGCCTTCTTTGGCTTCTGTGTGCCCCTCTCGGCCATAGCCCTTTTCCAGCCGACACTCTTCAGCTTGTCTAGGGATACCTTTATATCTACAAAAGTCGAATAGAAGACTTAGTCTATTGTAAATAAATAAGAGATAAAGAGTTCAGCAAAACTCATCCAAAGTGTTTACCAGATTGAGCTCAGTATCATACAAATTTTGCTTCGAAAGTAGATCTTGCTACTGAGGAACCTTCATATTAAGCAGTCGGCAATAATTTCCTTATCGATGAAAAGAACTATAGAGTTCTTATTTAGGGACAAGTCCAGTTCGACCCAACCCTAGTTCACTCCCTAGGGAGTATCATAACAAACAAAAAAGAAATGGCTCTTCCAACTGTGAATAGAAGAGGGCATACCAGAGAGGAAGGCCCGACCCTATAGAGGGTCGATAAATCATCAGCCATTCTCAGTGGGGTGCCACTTCAAAGTATAAAGTACTTTGAACGAAAAGATCCAGACCTTGGTCCCGAGTAAGTAACACAAAACAATAAAGGAGCAAACGATTCAAAAAGAATTCAAGGCTAATTGAGTGGAAACAAGTTGGTATAAGTCAAGAAAATTATGAATGAAAGGGTGGAAAGGAAGTCAAAGACCAAGTTAGAAAAACTCCTCGTATAGGGCGATCCTGCTCACTGGGCTTGATATCACTCTGTCATTTAGCCCGGGCACATAGATCTGGAACTTACTTGAAAACTTGTATTGTTCCTAGAGTCAGAGGACATCTGCCTTGGTCATCATCAAGACATTGCTCATCAAACCCGAGAGGATTGGAGCTCTCAGACCAATCACCCGACCAACCCGGAGTACCATCCTAAAAGAAGAAGTACTAGCCTTTTTGAAGTTAGAAGAAGTGACTTATTCTCAAAAGGATTTCTAGAACCTTGAAGCCTAGAGATATGGCTCACTGAATGGCTTTCACTTTCGAACAAAGTCATATCAATAGAAAAAAGAAAAGAGGAAGAAGGATTAATCAAAGGAAGAAATTCAAATAGAGTGAATGCCACTAAGTGCAGCTTTGCTTAGAAAACCCTAAAAGAGCCCTAAAAGAATATAGAAGTGAGGAAGGAGAGCAAAGAAGAGAAAAATGAGAAGATGGAATGAGGAGCAACTTGCTAAGAAGAGATGCCTGGGAGCAAATCTGGTTTGGAGCTCTCGAGTACTCTCTATCTTTGCAACTTAGCAAGGAAGCGATCTCTGCAATAATGGCAGTGATCCCCCTTTTAAACCTAGCTGAATAGCTAGGATTCAAGCCTCAATTCGATCGAAGTCCTTAGATCTTGATACATGGTCCACTCTTAATCGAAAAGTGCCATACCACCTGATCCATGCAAATTATTTAAAAACCATAGCTACCAAGCCACGTGGCATCGCTCGATCGATCAAGGAGAATCATCCTAGTTGCTTGCTGCTTGAGGAGTTATTGTACAATCTCTTGGAATGCTTCAACAATAATTGCCTCTCCCCCACGATCAAGGTGACAAAATAGCTTGCAATGATTTCTGAGTTAATAAATGCCCAAATTGCAAGAAGATCTGTCCAACCACGAGGGTGAAAAGTTGACTACTCCCTTCACCTAAAAACAAGGCCCAGAATTACTCAGCAATGTTTTAGACTCAGGAATGGGGGCATCTGTTATGGCATTTATTGACTTCAACTCAAAGACTTATTGGACCATCGACCATGTTGCCTGTTTTGGAGGACTAGGACATCCAACTTGGAGAGATCAAGTTATCGATTAGGAGGGAGATAATGAAGCTGATTACTGCACCATCAACTAAGAAGAAGACTAGCAAGGGAAAGATAAGGCCGACAATCAGATTAAGTAGTTGCTCTTTTCAAGACTAAGTAGTTGCTCCTTCTTAGGTCAAGTAGCTACAATATATTGAGTCTGATTGGCATAGCATTTCCCACATGCATCCACCAAGTACCTACTCAGGCCCGACTAGTTACTTAAGTAAGCCTAGTCGGGTGTGCTCAGGTATAGGTTCAAGCCCCTCCCTTTAGCTACGGACAAACTAACTATCTACTCAAAGCCCATAATACGAGTAGGTGTCAACTAAGCCGATCACAGCTGCTCTAGCACAAATCATGATGGGCAAGGATATGGCAGACAGGATCCCAACGAATCCTGCCATCCTAATAGAAAGATGCTAGTAGAAATGATTTCAAGAGATAGGATTCTATCACCTCAGTAAAATTTGTTATGCATGTTAGAAGAGGCCACCTTCCTGACAGCATTCAGTTATCTATCGTAGCCCTATAAATTGGTAAGAGAGATCCCCGACGAGGTATGCTGCACTAGTGCATCTTTGTCACTTTTATACTCGTTCAGTCTTCACCATCACTCTTAGCTCCTGTTAACATTGAACTTCGATGATCAACCTTCACCATCAGGATCCACCAGTCGATTACCTCGAGCACCTGCAAAATAAGTTCCAGACCAGAAGTTTTTCAGTAGGGGACCCTCTAATGCTTAAATTAGTAGAGTTCAAGTGAATAGATAGAGAATCTAGAGAAACTATGGTGTCAGAGTTTTTTTCTTTTGTTTGCTTGTTCTTTTTTTGGAAGTCCCCTCTTACCAGTATTTATAGACATTCATCTTAACAGATTTTATTTGAAAAAAACTTTTTGCAGTTAATCTCAATGTCATCTTATTGAGATTAACTTATTCTTGTTGCAACGAGTAACTGTTATAATGATATTCTTGTTATGATAGCTATCTTCTCCAACCAACTTTAGTGAATATTTTTCTTCTTTATCGATCAGTAAAATTTGATCATTAATTTATTTGTTGGCAACCCGTCCTACGCCTCTTTGAGTTGAGTTGGTCAAACTTTTGCCTTATGCTTCAAAGATGAGTTGGTCAGATTGTTATGCCCTAGGGATGAGTTGGTTGGATTATTATGCCCCATAGGCAAGTTGGTCGGATTATTGTTGTTGTTTATCAATTTTTTGGTCTTTTGCCTTTTGCTAATCGATTCGACTAATTTCATCATATCAGTTGCCCCCCACTCCCGATTTTAAGGCATCTTGTCATCTTGAAAGAAGGCAGCTGCAATGATTTTTTTATCGTTTTGAATTCTTCCCTTTTATGCTAGTTATTAATGCTTCATGGTGGGTTGCTTCATTGTCAGAACTATCATCGAAGGGGTATCTACTAATGATGGCAAGTCCTGGACGCAATTGGAAGAACTGATTTATTTTCCTTTCAATCATTTTGCCATTTCCAGGTGTTGAATTCTTATTACTGATGGGGGCATCTCCACAGATTGAGGCATCGCATCGGTATCTGCTTTGGTGCCTTCATACCTTCTTTGGTTGTAACTCAAGTATGTGGCACGATCAGGGGCATCTCATGCCGTTCAAGGATGAAATCCTAGCCATTGATGTCTTCAATATAAAGAATTTCCTTTCACTGGGTTCGAGCTTCGTCATTCCAAGTGTTCTTCATTTAGGGTCTTCGTCTTCCCTCAGTTTCCCTTCTGTTCAAGCCCTTTGCAGGTCATATTTCATCTTGTCCTTCTTCATTCCTCTTTCTTTCCAGCATGGTTAGGTTTCTAGAAGTCCATGCCATAGGTAGAACCTCCACCCATAGGAAAGAGATTCAACAGTAGTCTTCTGGTAGTTCCAGTCCTCCGAGGATGAGAGGTCCAAACATAAAAGACCTCTATCCTGATTTGGTTAGGAGTTCTCTTAGCAAGTCTAGGGTAGCCATCCTATGGGATCATTATAAGATTCTACAGGATTTTTCAGTATTTGTTCCTCAACCTAGTGATAGGATGTATAGGCCCCATGGTAGTATAACAGTATATGAAGAACATTTTAGGGCAAGCCTTCATTTTCCTCTACATCCCTTCATCATCCGACTCTTTAATTTATATCAGGTAGTTCCTCCACAGTTGACTATGAATAGTATTCGAATAATCTATGCTTTCATCATTCTATGTTACGATCTTCAGATCGAACCTGGGACTTTCATTTTTGTTTCCTTTTTGTCCTCAAAAAGGATTTCCATGGCCAAGGATGGTAGGTCATTGGTTCCCGTCATAGTTGGAGGTTCATCACGGGTCTTCCATCTGCTATTCATGGATGGAAACCATGTTTTTTCTTTCTATTGTTCATCCAACCTTGGAGTTTCAGCACTGAGTGGAGGGAGCCTCGTTTGACCCCGAACGATGACAAAAAGGTCCTAGTAGCAGACAAAGAGGACTTCAAGAGGCTTCTAGGAGTTGAGGTTTCTTCCATTAAAGGAACTCTTAGGTGAATAGAGTATCTACTTTGCTAGGATTAGCATGTCTCCTAGTTTAGATATATTCTAATGAATGAGTCATAGTTTATCTTTTTCCTTTTCTTTTCTTTTTTTGAGTACGTTGATCAGTTTTTCTTTTCTTCTTTTTGCAGACAAAAGTATGAGGTCAGATGCATGAAAACTTTATTAGGCAGTTCGAAAGAGGCAGGCCACTACTCCTTCGAAGGCACCCCAAGATCCAAAGAGGGAACGAGTTGCTATTGCTTCCTCGGAGGCTCTAAAGGGACAGATTGTCTCAATCATGACAAGGATGACTTTGGATGATGATGATACCCCTCTCGCCGAACTCTGTCCAAGGGCTTCTTTATCTGCTGGCCATTCTTCTGAATGATCGATCATCCCTCCACCTGCCAACATCCCCTCTTTGTAGGCTGATCATCTAAATGAAGGTAAGGCTCCTCAAACATGTATAGAGCTTGAAGAAGATCGTCGAGCCAAAGAGGAATCAGAGTCCTATATTGATCTCAATATCTCTTCTGATGAGTCAGGGTTGGAGAACCCCGAGCTAGCTCATCAGCTTCTAAAGGCTATCATTCTTTCAAGGGAATGGGAGATGATGAAGGCTTGTCATTTGGACGAGGTCATTCCCACCTACCCGAGCCTCCTCAAGATACTTTCCCTCATTTCTTCTTCTTCCTTTTTTCCTTTTTTATGACTATCACTAACTTCATCATCTTATTTTAGTTTGTCCATGAGGTATCTTTGATCAAGGAGAGCATTTCAGGTTTCACAAAGCTTAGTCATAACCTCCAGGATTATCTCAAGACGATGAGAGCCAAAAAGAAGTTGCTGAAGAGTTGAGGTAAAGCTTGGAGGTGAAGCTGGAGAAGAGCACCGCTGACATTTCCAACTTACAAAAGGAGCTGAAGTTGATGTAGGATAGGATGGGCAAAGCTGAGGCCAAGTTAAAGAAGAAGAAGAAGAAGCTCCTCTCTAATAAGAATTTAATAAAGGAGCTAAAACAAAATGCTGATGAAGCTTTGGCCCAAAAGGAAGCGACCGAGAAAAGAGTAGCACTTGAAGAAAACTGGGTCCATCAAGCGATTGAAGAGTACAAGAAATCATCCACCTTCACGGATGAGATGACGGAGGCAAGGATTTTTAGCTATGAGGTGGGCTTTGCTGACTGCAAGGAGGTCTTGGTGCTCTTTCTTGACTTGGATCTTCAAGGGGTCGTCATTGGTGGAGATGATGAGGAAGGGGGTAGTGAAAGGATAGCTGAAGCACCTGATACCGCTTCCTCCCCCAAAGCCACCGTGCGAGCTGAAGAAGTTATCCGAGATGAAGGCTACACTGAGCCGAGGTCGAAAGTAGATGCTACTACCTATGAAGACCAATGAATCATTGTAACTCTTCTCTTTCTTTTATATATATATATATATATGTATCTATATCAATCTTCTAAGTATTAATAAATCTTCTTTTTCCAAAGTGTTAACATAATTGTGGAAAATATTCAAGTATTCAAGATATAAATAATCACAAGTACTAATGCCTCAGTGGATTTGCAAGATTAAGTACTCAACCTTCAGTAGACAGGCAATCCTTTTGTTGGTCACATTGATGAGTTGAACAGGCAAAGCCAACTCTTTATTTATCGGACATACCGATGAGTCAGTTGTTAATTTAACTCTTCATTTATTGGACATATCGATTGAGTCGGATAGTTAGGCCAACTCTTTATTAGTTGGACATACCGATTGAGTCGGGTGATTAGGCCATCTCCTTATTGTCAAACATACCAATTGAGTCGGGTGGTTAAGCCAACTCTTTATTTATCAGACATACCGATTGAGTCGGGTGTTTCAACTCATCCTTGATATAGGGATCAATGCTCTCATGGAATATCTAGAAGAATAACATTGTTATTGATAGTACATACATAAATTTTCTATATTTCATGGTCAAGCAACTCGATACCATCTAAGCTTTCAATCATGTAAGTTCAGGATATATTACTTTAGTGACCAAGTATGGTCATTCCCAATTTGGATAGAGTTTTCCTTGCTCTGTTAGCCTAGATATTTCGAACCTTTGTAATACTAGATCTCCAGGTCAGAAGACTCTAGCTTTAACCTGGGAGTTATAATACTGGATGACCTTTTGTCGATATATAGCCATTCTCAAATAAGCTTGGAGCCTTATTCCTCTGAGTAGGTCTAGGTCCGTTCTTCACTGTTCTGAATTATTCGATTCTTTGAAATGCTCAATTCTCATGGATTGCAGGCTGATCCCTACTGGTATTAGTGCTTCACTTTCGAATGTTAAATTGAACGGTGATTCCCTAGTTGTAGTTCAGGGAGTCATTCGATATGTCCAGAGGACTGAATTTAACTCTTTGATCCAGAGTCCTTTTGCTCCATTTAGCCTTATTTTCATACCATGAAAAATTATTCGATTTGTCACCTCTACTTCATCATTTTATTGAAGATGTCCAATGGAGGTCAACTTGTGAATGCTGTGATATTGAATACAAAAATATTTGAACTTTTGATTATCAAATTACCTTCCATTATCGGTGACAATTATATGTGGGATCTTGAACCGACTGCTTATGTAATTTCTGATGAAGTTCTCGACCTTCCCTTCAGTTATGTAAGCCAAAGGTTCAACTTCAACCCACTTGATGAAGTAGTCAATGGCTATAATAATAAATTTTCTTTGACCATAAGCTAGAGAAAATGGTTCGAAGATATCGATTCCCCAATTGAGCAAATAGCCAAGGAGCTGTTAATTGAGTCAGTTTACTCACAGAATGCATCTGAATGTTAGAATACTTTTAGCATTGATCATATTTTCTGACAAAGTCAGCTATGTCCTTTTGGATGGTCGATCAATAGTATCATTGGCATATTATTTTGTAAGCTAGAGATCTGTCCTTCAAGTGATCACTATATATACCTTCATGCACCTCTTTGGGGGCATAATTAGCATCCATGGGCCCTAGACATTTTAACAGGGGTTGAGTGAAAGATCTTTTATAGAGGGTTCTCTCTATAATCACATATTGTAAAGCCATCCAACGTATCCATTTGGCTTCGAAGGCATCTTCAAGCAATATCTCTTCACTTAGATATTTACTAATTGGATCCATCCAGCTAGGCTCATGCTATAATTGATATACTTCAGTACTTTTTTCAATACTAGGGGTCTCAAGATACTCAATATATGTTCAGCCAAGAGAATCAGTAGTTGTTGTAGCTAATCAAGAGAGTATATCAGCTCGAGAATTTTCAATTTAAGATATGTAAGATATTTCGAAGAAGTTAAATCCAATTATAAGAATTTGTACCTTCTCTAAATACTTTATCATGGTGGCATCTCAGGCTTCAAATCTTCCTTCACTTGCTTCACTACTAACTAAGAATTCGTGAAGACTTTAATCTTTCGAACTTTGAGTTTCTTGGTTATTTTCAACCTAGCCAGGAGTGCTTCATATTCTACTTAGTTGTTTGATACACGAAAAGAAAAACGAAGAGCATATTTGATAATATCTTTTTCAAGACTAGCCAGAATCAACCCTGCTCCACAACTAGAGGAGTTAGATGCTTCATCTACATGGAGTATCCATATAAGGTCAGGGACATCCTCCTTAATCATCTTGCCCTCTTTTATTATTTCCTGGTCATCTTCTTCGATACTCTAAGTGCATTCAGTAAGAAAGTCTGCTAACACCTGCGCTTTCATTGATAGTCACAGTCGATAGGTTATATCAAATTTATCCAGTTTAACCATCCATTTAGCTATTCTTCCTGACATATCGGGATACTACAGGATTGCTTTCAATGGTTGATTTGTTAGTACTATCACCAAGTAAACTTGGAAGTAAGGTTTTAGGCACTTTGTTGCTACCACCAATGCATAAATTAGCTTTTGTGCTTTTGGATATCTCACTTCAGCATCGTGCAACACCTTACTGATATAGTAAATCGGCTTCTAAACATTATTGGATTCTGTTCTGACAATCACTAAACTCATAACTTCATGTAAAGCTGAGAGATACAAATATAAGGTTTCTCCCTCTCAGGCTTTTGAAAGCAAGGGTGGGTTGGTCAGATACTTCTTCAATTCTTCAAAAACTCGTCAACAATTATCTGACCATTCAAGATTTTTTATTTGTCATAAGGCTTTAAAGAAGGGCAAACATTTCTCTACTGATCGAGAGATAAATCGACTCAATGAAGTGATGTGTCTAGTCAGTTGTTACACTTCTTTATTAAAAAGATGTCTCATATCAAGAATTGCTTTAATTTTTTCTGAATTGGCTTCTATTCCCCGATTAGTGATAAGAAAACTAAGAAACTTTTCCGACATTACTCTGACGACACACTTCATCGGATTTAACTTCATTTGATGATGTCGCAACACACTGAAGGCTGCTTCTAGATTTTTGATATGGTCAGACATTTGGATGCTTTTTACAAGCATATCATCGATGTAAGCCTCCATATTTCTTCTATGTTATTTTTCAAAAATCTTATTGATCAGCCATTGATATGTTGTCTAGCATTTTTTTAAATCAAATGGCATTACTTGATAGCAATATAGTCATTTTTCAGTCATGAAAGCTATCTTTTTTTGGTCTTCGGGATCCATACGAATTTGATTATAATCTAAGAAAGCATCCATAAAACTTAGAAGCTTGTGTCCAGTTGTTGCATCGACCAGTTAATATATTCTTGGTAAAAGAAAGCTGTCCTTGGGACAGGCTTTGTTAAGGTTGGTATAATCAATACAAACTCTCTATTTTCCATGCACCTTTTTAACCATCACCACATTGGTGAACCAATCTGGGTAATAAACTTTCCTAATAAATTTAGCATTGATAAGCTTGCTCATTTCTTCATCGATAAGCCTCTATTATTTGGGGGCGAAACTTCTTTTCTTATATCGGACGGGCATGTACCCTGGATCGACCTTTAACTTATGAGTAATAACTCCAGACATATCTGACGTCGACCAAGCGAAGACATCGATGTTGCATTAGAGAAAGTCCATCAGCTTTCCTCTTATTTCTTCGTCTAGTAGACTTCAAATTTATATGACCTTTGTCGGATCTTCCTTTTCTAATGGTACAAAGATGGTTTTCTTGGCCGGTTCACCATGCTGCTTAGCCTCCCTCTGATCAAGTTGTTCCAGTGACATCTCTTTTATCGATTTTTTGTCCTAAATCATCAAACATTATCAAGCTATCCTTTGATCTTCTTTTATTTCTTCGATCCCATTTTTGGTTGGAACCATACTAAAAGATGATAGGTCGATACAATTGCTCAAAATTTATTCAAGGCCGATCATCCTAGTATGACATTGTACACCAAAGATGTTCGAACAACCATAAAATTGATGGAGAGTATTTTATGTCAGGGTTCTATCCCAACAGTTACTAGGAGTGTTAGAGGTATTGATATTTTTTGCAACTTATCTCTAAAAAGATTTGTTCTAACAAAAGCATCATAGAGTAATACCTCAGTGAAGATTTTATTATTTATCAAGATTCTTCTTACATCATAGTTCGCTATTACGGTCGAAACAACACAGGATCATTATGGGGCATTTGAATGTCTTATAAATCATCATCAAAAAAGCTAATAACATTATTACTCCGATATCTTTTTGGAGCATCTTCTTCAATTCTCTCCTCTCTTAAGTTTGATCAGCAATGTATCATGCTGACCATTCCATCTGTGGGTTGTTGGTTGGGAAGCTCCGTTTCATCCATAATCTTTTTGGGGGCAGCAACCTCAGTCTGGTGGTCTTGGCTACAAACATACTTTTCTAGATATCCATGCTTGATCAGATCTTCTATTTCATCCTTCAGTTGATACATTCTTCAGTTGTATGTCCGTGATTTCGATGAAATTGGTAGTATTTATTCTTGTCCCATGATGTTGGGGGTGCTCGCATAGGCTGGGATCTCTGTAAGAATTTTTTTTTAATTTCTATCGATATCTTTTCTCTTGGGAGGGATAGAGGAGTATAGGTATCGGATTTGCTGGTCAAGTTTTTGGACTTCAGACTTCATCATCGAGCTTGAGCATTATCATTGTTGAAGGGTCACAAATCATCATTCTTCTAATTTTTATTTTTTTATATTAATTTTTATTCAGCTTGGCATCAACTGGCAGCTTGCTCTTTGGCTAGCGCGTATTCTTGAGCGCATACCAATAGCTCCGAATAACTGGCAAGAAATTTCTTATCTAGGAAGAAAGTAAATCTAGATGATTGAAGCTCCTTTTTCATTACTGACATGGCTACATGTTCATTGAAATCTGGGATCTCAAGTGTGGTAGAATTAAAGTGAGCCACATATTTCCTTAGGGTTTCTCTTTTATTTTGCTGGATGAAGAAGAGGCTCTCTGAATTGCACAGCAATTTTCTCCATATCCTGAAATGAAC
The DNA here is from genome assembly GCA_021397845.1 of Areca catechu. NCBI lineage: Eukaryota > Viridiplantae > Streptophyta > Magnoliopsida > Arecales > Arecaceae > Areca > Areca catechu. The sequence continues at coordinate 164,265,993 of CM038043.1, forward strand.
CACAAATTATCCTTCCAACTGATTGAAGGAATGAATATTACCTGATTTGAGACTTGAGTACCACATCTACAAAGCTTATTTTAGAGTTGCTGGGAAAGCAAGATAGTGAGGGGCAACGCTTGCACCTTGAATCATCATATGGGCTTTGAAACTATCCAAATGATCTAATAGGTCCGTAGTTCCATCATAGGGTTCTAGCTTTGGTATTTTGAAGTGAGATGAGATTACTTCTTCCATAATTCGTTGAAAAAATGAAAGTCGAGAATGATATGCAGCAGATCGTTCATCGCTTTTTTGTTTATCATCTAGCTCTGTAATTTGTTCTCTAGTCTTCAAAATTTTCTTTCATAGTTATTATGTCGTCGAACTTTCCTACTTCGTCAAGTACTTTTTGGTATAGAGTCCCATGAAGATTCAGAGAGAGATCTTGGATGTTTCCCTTTGATTCGACTTTTCCCATGTTCGTGGTGTCAAGAATTTTGCCATATGAGGGACTGTCGATCCAGGGAACATCGATATTGAGAATATCGACTTGACTCTTCGTGCTAAACATCTCTCAAAGGGATCGTTGACTGAGTTTAGAGACAATTAGTTGCTATTGGTCACTGATTGAGGCTTCCTGAAGGTTTTGGACAGCGACAGTCAAGACTTCTATCTTGTTCAAAAGAATATCAATTTGCTGTTGATCTATCATCATCATGGGAGGTTCATTATTGTTCTCCAATGAAAGGTTTAGCAAGTCATCCTTCCTAGATAGTTAACGACCCCTGCTGGCCGAAGTATTTTGTATTCTTCCTTTCACCATATTCTCTAGGATTCTCTTTCCTAGTTACGAGGTAGATATTTTTTTACTCCCACTACCTGACGCGCCAATCTATTAACACTGAACTCCGATGATCAACCTTCACCATTGGGATCTACCGGTCGGTTACCTCGAGCACCTACAAAACAAGTCCCTGACCGAAAGTTTTCAGGTGAGAGACCCTCTGATGTTTAAGTTAATAAAGTTCAAGTGAACAGATAGAGAATATAGACACTACAAGAAAAACTAGGTTTAGCAACCAATTTTTCGGTTGCTAATAATTGAAAATCGGTTGCTAAATAAATTTTCAACTGATTTTGCAACCGAAATTAGTCGGTTGCAAAAGTATAGGTTGCTAAAATTTGTGACCAATTTTTTTCGGTTGCAAAATTTAGCAAATAATTTAGCAACCGAATTTGACATTTTTTTTTGAAAAAAAATTCTGAAAAAAAAATTGGTTGCCAAATCGGTTGCTAAAAAAAATTCAGAAAAATAAAAAAAAAAAATCGGTTGCTAAATCGGTTGCTAAAAAAAAATTCTGAAAAATAAAAAAAAATCGATTGCTAAATCGGTTGCTAAAAGAAAATTCTGAAAAATAAAAAAAAATCGATTGCTAAATTGGTTGCTAAAAAAAATTCTAAAAAAAAAAAAAAAAAAAAATCGATTGCTAAATCGGTTGCTAAAAAAATTTCAGAAAAATAAAAAAATTTGATTGCTAAATCGGTTGCTAAAAAGAAGTTTGAAAAATAAAAAAAATCGGTTGCTAAATCGGTTGCTAAAAAAAATTCTAAAAAATAAAAAAAAAAATCGGTAGCTAAATCGGTTGCTAAAAAAAATTCTGAAAAAAAAAATCGGTTGCTAAATCAGTTATTAAAAAAAATTCAGAAAAATTAAAAAAAATCGGTTGCTAAATCGGTTGCTAAAAAAAATTCTGAAAAATAAAAAAAAAATCGGTTGCTAAATTGGTTGCTAAAAAAAATTCTGAAAAAAAAAAAAATCGGTTTCTAAATCGGTTGCTAAAAAAAATTCTGAAAAAAAAAATCGGTTGCTAAATCAGTTACTAAAAAAAATTCAGAAAAATTTAAAAAAATTCGGCTGCTAAATCGATTGCTAAAAAAAAATTCTGAAAAATAAAAAAAATTGGTTGAAAAATCGGTTGCTAAAAAATAAAAATTAAAAAAAAATTAAAAAAGTTATATAAATGTAATTTATGAAACAAAGGTATATATATCCTAACGAACAACATAATATAGAATTTAAATCAAGCTTTCTCATTTCAACTGCCTAAATTTTCATGTTGACAGTGACAAAAGACACTCAAAAAAACTCACATACAAGTTCAGTATTAGAATGAGCATGGACAACTATTAATACCAGAAAATGGAAATGTTATGACTAATTTGACTGACCAATTAAAACAAAAGTTGTGGTCTATTTTAGTGAATAATCTTATCTCAAGTACTAAAAACGCCACTGCAACAAACATAAGTTTAATCAATAGATAGAATCAATGCTATTTGATGCCAACTGACCATAATAGAAAGTTAAATTCGAATAATAAAAATATATGTATGAGTGAGTGAACAATATAAGGCCAGTGAACAATGGATGTCTCAGGTTTTAAAACCTTGCCTTCAGTGAACAATATAAGGCTAGTGATTCAAAATGTATAGAACTTAATAGAGGGTGTTTAATGATCATACCAATACAATGACGTACACCACAATCACTTAAGCAAATAATGGCCGCTTAAGAACTCACAACCAAGTGATACATGGCACATAGAAAAATTTAATCCACGATAATATTCTAAATATTGCAATAGTCACTACTGAGACCAGTCAGTAAGAAATTACCTTTTGATTTATCAAGAAACCCAATGCGAACCTTCTCCTCATCATTTCCACCTGAAAGAAAGAAAAAACAATCACCAATTTCGTAGAAGATTATAACAGTAACAACACATACACGAGAAATAATCTGAATAAATATTTACACAAGCAAAGTTAGATCTTCCACATAACATGAACAGATAAGATACCCAAACTAAGCTCGGGAAAAAAAAACAAACATAAAAATCGTGATAGTCGCACAGAACTATAGATTCAGATCATTCATACATCTGGTTAAAAAAAGGGAAAGATTTTCCTCTTGACGTCGATCTCAGAGTACCTTCCAGCAAGTAGAGATTTGTTTGCTTAAAAGAGGAGAGACATTTGCTTTTGCTAGAATATTTGAAATGAACCGATTCTGGAACCAATGATTCATCAAAAAAAAATCCTTTAAAAGATATAATCAGAACAATCACAATGCTAGAAACACTGGAAACTAAAAGAATGCGAGAAATTCAGCACCAGATGCTTCTAAAATCCATAAGAGAATCGTCTTCCGATCTGAATCACGAATGAAAACACCCAATCAATATCATCAAATCACCGAACCGGATTTCCAAAATGTCGCCGCAATAAAGCATCAAAAGAGCACGGCATACCTTTCCCAGCCCACGCCTCCTCGGCCAGCTTCGAGAGGACGAGATCCTCCGGCAGATTCATCTTCCCTTCCGCCATCCCAACCGGACCCAGTCGCCGAGCACAGACCCAATCAGCAAACACAAATATCTAAGGCCGCCCCCCAACTTAGGGCTCCCAACCTAGAGAAAAACCTCCAAATCCAAGCGATGGGAGGCCTCGAGGAGGGATTTCGAGTGCAAAACGAGCTCGATTGATGAGAAGTCATCTCAAGGCTTAGGGTTTTGATATTTTAGATAGAGGGGCAGAAGAGCGAAACAGAGAGCGGCCTTTTGGTGAGAGAACAAAAGCAGCGCAAGCTACTGGAGGAACTATCATTTTTCGAAAATCCACGCGATTAAAGGATGCAAAACGCTTTATAGCGATCAAAACCTGCCAACGACCTTGGCTAGGGTTTGGATGTAGCAGTCGACCATCTGCTGCTTAGTGGCCCCCTCCCCGCCAGGCTTGTCCATGACGATGAGCCAGTGCTCGTCGTCGCAACCAGGGAACAGCAATGCCATCTCCATAGGTGGCCGGTCACTGAACCCACCGCCCGACCCGAAGTTCAGCGGCGAGTAAGCCGAGTCACCGGCCGGCCGGGCCATGCACCTGACCGAGTTGATCCGGGCCGCTCCCAGCCGGACCACCGCAAGGGAAAGGCCGGGAGGAGACGAGCGGCGCCCGAGGAGGCCGGCAGCGAAGGGGGAGGAAGCGAGGAAGTGCTTGGAGAGGGAGGCGGCGATGGGAGAGCGAGAGGGGATTTAATCGAAGAAATGAAGGGAGAAAAATTAGGGCAGCGGAAGGAGGGTATTTAAGCATTTTTTTGCGACCGGTTTTTCGATCGCAAATTTTTTTTAAAAAAATAAAATTTTTAAAAAAATTAAATTTAAAAAATAAATTTGCAACCGAAAAATTCGGTTGCAAAATTCATAAATAATAAAATTAAATTTTAAAAAAAAATTACATTTGAAACATTCGGTTGCAAAATTTATAAATAATAAAATTAAATTTAAAAAAAAATTGCAACCAAGAAATTTGGTTGCAAAATTCATAAATAATAAAATTAAATTTTTAAAAAAATTGAAACCAAAAAAATCGGTTGCAAAATTCATAAATAATAAAATTAAATTTTAAAAAAATTTGCAACCGAATTTTTTTGTTGCAAAATTCATAAATAATAAAATTAAATTTTAAAAAAATTTGCAACCGAAAAATTCGATTGAAAAATTCATAAATAATAAAATTAAATTTAAAAAAAATTGCAACTGAATTTTTCGATTGCAAAATTCATAAATAATAAAATTAAATTTTAAAAAAATTTGCAACCCAAAAATTTGGTTGCAAAATTCATAAATAATAAAATTAAATTTTAAAAAAAAATTGCAACCGAAAGAATCGGTTGCAAAATTCAAAAATAAAAAAATTAAATTTTAAAAAAAAATTGCATCCGAATTTTTCGGTTGCAAAATTTTTAAAAAATAATTAAAAAAAATTAAATCAATTTATGTTTCGGTTGCAAAATGAAAATTTTGCGACTGAATTTGCAACCGATTTAAATCGGTTGCTAAATTATTCAGAAAATATATCGGTTGCAAAATCGGTCACAGATATAACCAAAAAAATCGGTTGCAAAATCGGTTGCTAAAACTGATTTTTCTTGTAGTGAGAGAAACTATAGTATCAAAATTTTTTTCTCTTGTTTGCTTGTCCCTTTTTTGGATGTCCCCTCTTACCAGTATTTATAGACATTTATCTTAACATAATTTAGTTGGAAGAAACTTTTTGCAGTTAATCTTGTTGAGATTAATTTATTCTTGTTGCAACAAGTAGCTGTTATAACAATATTCTTATTATGACAGCTACCTTCTCTCGCTAACTTTAGTAAATATTTTTCTTTTTTTCGGTTAGTAAAATTTGGTCATCGATCTGTCTATTGGCAGTCCGTCCTACGGCTTTTTGAGTTGAGCTGGTCAAGCTTTTGCCTTATGCTTCAAAGACGAGTTGGTCAGACTGTTGTGCCCCAGGGATGAGTTGGTCAGATTGTTATGCCCCAAAGGCAAGTTGGTCGGATTATTATTGTTAGTTGTCAATTCTTTGGCTTTTTACCTTTTGCCAATCAATCTGACTAATTTCGTCATACCAGCTTCGATTGTTATAGACCATCTTTTTGGTCCATTGATTTGAGAATCTGAGTCTCCCGCTAGTTAGTACCGATAAGGGACTATTTCTATAAATTTTTATCCAAAGAGCTATCAAGAACAGCATCTAATTATACTGAAGATGGTTATAGCACTCTTGCTTCCAGCGGTGGGTGATTTGGTGATAACATATCTAAAATTTTCGATCAAGTTGCGATGGTTGACGTTAGAAATTTGCCCGTTAGTTTGTTTTGCGTGTCAGGGAGGTCGCACAGTTTAGATTTCTTACCACCTTTCTCCCTTGAGGGCGGATCGCCCTGCATCGAAGGATGGGCCGAGTTCATTCGGACCAGAAACTTCAGCCATTGACGTTTTGCGTGTTATTAATTGTAGTGTCGCCCGTTTAAAACGGTGGTCCTGCCACGACAATGGGTTGGGCTACCGTTTCATTGAGCAAGGGACTTATCTCCGTTCACCGGGTCTTCGCCGATGGAACAAGTACAACAAACACGATACGTTTCTTTCGAGAGTAATTTTTTGTGCATCGCACAGTACAGCAAATCCAGTATGACCTGTATCGCACGTTTCTATTAGTCTAAAAATATTCACTATAGTACGATGGAACAAAAGCTAAGATGACTAGTATTAATTGAAATTTTCGTCCATACCAAAAATATTCTTACGACATCCTAGTTCCAAAGCTACGACATTCCAATTCAAAATCTACAATATCCTGTTTCAAAAAATGATCTGAAATATTATTACGACATCCTAGTTCAAAACCTACGATAACCTAGTTTAAAACCTACAACATCCTGTTCAAAAATGACTTAAAATAGTATTACCACATCCTAGTTCAAAACTTATGACATCCTAGTTCAAAACCTACGACATCCTGGTTCGAAATTGACCAGAAACAGTATTACGACACCTTAGTTCAAAAATTACGATACCCTAGTTCAAAACCTACGACACTCCTGCAGAAAATATAAATTAAAACCAGAAACAGTATTACGACATCCTAGTTCAAAAGCTACGACATCCTAGTTCAAAAGTTACGACACCCTAGTTCAAAACCTACGACACACATGCAGAAAAATATAAATTAAGACCCGAAACAGTATTACGATATTATAGTTCAAAAGTTATGACACCTTAGTTCAAAACCTACGATACCCCTGTAGAAAATATAAATTAAAACCAGAAATAGTATTACGACATCCTAGTTCAAAAGCTACGACATCCTAGTTCAAAACCTACGACATCTTGCAGAAAAATATAAATTAAAACCAGAAACAGTATTACGGTACCCTAGTTCAAAAGCTACGACATCCTAGTTCAAAACCTGCGACACCCCTGCAGAAAAATATAAATTAAAACTTGAAACAGTATTACGACATCCTAGTTCAAAAGCTACGATACCCTAGTTCAAAACTAACGACATCCCTGCAAAAAAATTTAAAATAAAACCTGAAACAGTATTACGGCATCCTAGTTCAAAAGCTACGATATCCTAGTTCAAAACCTACGACACACCTGAAAAAAATATAAAATAAAATCTGAAACAGTATTACGACATCCTAGTTCAAAAGCTATGACATCTTAGTTCAAAAGCTACGACATCTTAGTTCAAAAGCTACGACATCCTAATTCAAAATCTACGATATCTCTGCAGAAAAGAAATTGGATGGAAGGATATTTTGGTATGGACGAAAATTTCAAATAAAAGCTAAATGGTAATTAATGCTAGTCATGCTCAACTCCCATCCCATCATGCTACAATGAATATATTCGGATCAATAAAAAATATGATACAGGTCATGTTAAATTTACTGCACCGCATAGCATACTGTGCATAAAGACTTTTCCTTCTTTCAAACGAGGAAAACATAATGGGCCTACGCTTCTTGTTGCATGTCACGATCTTGTTCACATTTTCTCGCTCTTATTCGGCCACGATATGCAGTAGTCTGTTTAAACTTTAGATTAACTATAGAAAAATAAAAAATAGTTTTTTTTTTTTTTTTTTTTTTTCCCGGGCACTAAGATGAAGCGGTTGGAGATAATGGAATGCTGCGGATATTTTTAAAAAGCATAGTTATAAAATAACATTTAAAAGCATTGATTCTTTTAATAATAAAATATTTTATTAATATGTTAGTAGTGTCGGGCTAATTTGCTCATCCTTTTGACGAAGAAAGATTGTCAAAATTTAAAATTCTTCTATCGAAGATTATCCAGTGGGATATAAACCTATAGGTATATGAGATTTATCCTTTCTATCCCTTTGTTTATCAAAATAAAATAAAATAAAATGTCCCGCTTCTCATTCTCTCCTCCCGCTTCTCTATCTTTCCTCCATTTCCAGGTTTTCATCTTCCCTACTTGGCCCGCTTCTCTTTCTCCCCTCTCACATTAAAATGTCAGTGTGAGCCGATGAGCATCGTAGGTAGACTATCGGCAGCGGCATAGTGGAGAGGGATCCACCCATGAAAGTCAGCCTGGTCGGGATAACTGCCACCAAAGGCGACACGTCGAGGTTCCCAGGCACTGCCGCTGCATGGACTGGCATCTGGCCGTCGGGTGGGGGAGCTCCAACCCAAGCCGGATCAGGGCAGGATCCGGCGAGGAGGGAGATGGAGCGGCGGCGGCATGGAAGGGGAGATTGGGGGCGGTAGGGTCGACTCGGGTGCCAGCATCGAGGAGGGCGGCAATGGCGTCGATGCTGCCAGAGATGTTGGCTCGAGAGTGAGGGCGGAGCGGCGGGCGTCATAGTTTGCACCGGTGGCGAGGAGGGCAAAAACAAGGCGAAGGTTGCCGGCAGCGGTGGCGGGGAGGAGGAGGGTGGCGATGGCGTCGGCACTACCGGAGGCGTTGGAGATCGAAGGCGAGGGCGAAGCGGTGATTGTCTTCGTGCGTGGGCATCACGGTTGGCACCGGTTACGAAGAGGGCGGAGACGAGATGGGGGTTACTGACAGCAGCGGCGGGGAGGAGGAGGGCAGTGAGGTGGGCTGGCGTTGAGGAGGGCGGTGATGGCGTTGGTGCTGCTGGAGGCTTTGGCGATCGAGGGCTAGGGCAGAGCGGTGATCGTCTCTGCACGCGGGCATCGTGGTTGGCACCAGCTGTGAGAAGGGCGAAGACAAGGCGAGGGTTGCTAGCGGCAGCAGCGGTGAGGAAGTGAATGGTACGTAGGAGGAGAAGAAAGTGGCCTAGATGCAGGATTAGATGAAGCCTTTGCTTATTTTTTTTAAAAAAATTAAGGTCTCCCGACACTTTAAAGACCCGATATTTTTTTAACCTATGCTTTGCAACGCATCGAGAAAGTTTTCGTAAAGCATCCGAAAATTTTTCGACGATTCTCATTAGCATCGAAAAAAAACTTTTTTAATATTTTCTTTCCTTCACCTTTGCTATAGTGAATGCATTTCACCTAGGATCGGCCCGTTGACCTTGAGCTGTGACAAACAATTAACCCACATGATAATTCATTGAAGAGAGACATTACCCGAGATATGACCAAAATTAACTTGTATCAAAGATAGATGGAGAAGAGAAAAGTTTTGTTGCATCAATTTTTCTTTATACCACATGATGCGGTGGGATTGCAGACGTGAAGCAACCGGCAGGCGCCACGTCAAGAAAGGATGCCACATCGAATATCGCATCAACTCTCTAGTCCGGATTTCACTACCGAGCTGAGCTGAGCTATCTCAATATGGCGAGCCGAACTCTGTCCTCCACCAGGTCGGGTCCGCGAGCTCGGGACGTCTTGGTCGGAGCAGCATCCTGCCCTCCAGAGCGAGACCCTCGAAGATTAATGCCCTATGGTCGAGGTCGAGCTCAGCGCTCACCTGCCAATGTGGAGCCTCTCCGAGCGCGCGCCCTTTGGATCGGGTCCACCTTCTGCCCTTCAGAGCGAGACCCTCGGAGGTTAGTGCCCTATGGTCGAGGTCGAGCTCAGCGCTCACCCGCCAATGTGGAGCCTCTCCGAGCGCGCGCCCTCTGGACCGGGTCGCCTTCTGCCCTCCAGAGCGAGACCCTCGGAGGTTAGTGCCCTGTGGTCGAGGTTGAGCTCAGCGCTCACCCGCCAATGTGGAGCCTCTCCGAGCGCGTGCCCTCTGGATCGGGTCCGCCTTTTGCCCTCCAGAGCGAGACCCTCCGAGCGCGCTCTCTAAACCGGGTCCGCCTTCTGCCCTCCAGAGCGAGACCCTCGGAGGTTAGTGCCCTGTGGTCGAGGTCGAGCTCAACGCTCACTCGCCAATGTGGAGCCTCTCCGAGCGCGCGCCCTCTAGACTGGGTCCGCCTTCTGCCCTCCAGAGCAAGACCCTCGGAGGTTAGTGCCCTGTGGTCAAGGTCGAGCTCAACGCTCACCCACCAATGTGGAGCCTCTCCGAGCGCGCGCCCTCTGGACCAGGTCCGTCTTCTGCCTTCTAGAGCGAGACCCTCGGAGGTTAGTGCCCTGTGGTCGAGGACGATCTCAGCGCTCACCTGCCAATATGGAGCCTCTCTGAGAGCGCGCCCTCTGGACCGGATCCGTCTTTTACCCTCCAGAGCGAGACCCTCGGAGGTTAGGGCCCTGTGGTCAAGGTCGAGCTCAGCGCTCACCCGCCAATGTGGAGCCTCTTCGAGAACGCGCCCTCTGGACCGGGTCTGCCTTTTGCCCTCCAGAGAGAGACCCTCGGAGGTTAATACCCTGTGGTCGATGTCGAGCTCAGCGCTCACCTGCCAATGTGGAGCCTCTCCGAACGTGCGCCCTATGGACCGGGTCCGCCTTCTGCCCTCTAGAGTGAGACCCTCAGAGGTTAATGCCCTGTGGTCGAGGTCGAGCTCAGCGCTCACACGCCAATGTGGAGCCTCTCCGAGCGTGTGCCCTCTAGACCGGGTCCATATTTTGCCCTCCAGAGCGAGATCCTCGGAGGTTAGTGCCCTGTGGTCGAGGTCGAGCTCAGCGCTCACCCGCCAATGTGGAGCCTCTCCGAGCGCGCGCCCTCTGGACTGGGTCCATCTTCTGTCCTCCGAAGCAAGACCCTCGGAGGTTAGTGCCCATTGGTCGAGGTCGAGCTCAGCGCTCACCCGCCAATGTGGAGCCTCTGCGAGCGCGCGCCCTCCAGACCGGGCCCGCACACTACCCTCCTCCACCAAGATGCCCCCACAAGCTCGGAGCGCCTAGGTCGGAGCGAGCCCTGTCATTCAAGCTCAGCCCTAGCTCGGACGAGGTCCTCACCAGCCCAAAACACCGGCGGGCCGCCCGAGGACTGCACTAGAGCGCCCCCGAGGCCATACTGACCGCCTGCGACCGCCAGTCACACTAGAAGGGAAAGAAGCACACTGATCGAGGCACCACATTCCTCACCAACCACTCGGATCATCTAGGAGAGGAAGCCAACCGGGAGATTCGAATTTCATGGACAGCAGCCCACCATTCAAGTCACTGCCAGGTTTCCCGGAATGAGGCGACCAAGAGGAATGTCGGAGCGCCTGACAACTCCCCTTATCATGAATCAGGAAAGACTCCTCGGGACACCACCGCATGCGCTTGATAGCCCGGCGGGGATCCCGAGACAAGCTCTCAACGGTAACCTAGCTGCAACAAACTCGGAGGTAACACAACAATAACAACTCCAGCACACAGAAAAAAAAGAACAAGCCAAGACAAAAAAAAAGGAGGAAGAACACAGGTGCGATCCCCACGAGGAAGAGGGGCATGGCACCTGTAGGCTCAGGTAGGCAACCCAAGAGGGGGGGTGAATTGGGTTTTATAAAATTAGTATACTATTTAAAATATCTATGAACTAAAGAAAGTATATGCTAATACAATTCAAGTGCTTGTGTATTTCAAATAAATGCAGCAAAAATAAAGAAATAAAAGCACAAGGAGAACAATCACACAAACACAAAGGTTTATAGTAGTTCGGTGCTAACCAAGCATCTACATCCACTCTCCAAGAACCCCTTGGGAATTTCACTAAGTTTGGTTTTATAACTTAGGCTCACCAACAACATTTACAACTTATTTTATCTTCGGGCTCACAAGTCAAACCCTAGTTGGTTTCAAGGCTCACCAACAACCACCCTCGATTTTACGAGATAACCAAGAACCTAAAGAACTTGTTTTGGCTTCGGGCTCACAAGTAAAATCCTAGTTGATTTCAAGGCTCACCAAAAATCACTTTGATTTTCAAAGGCTTACCAAAAACCTCTTTGGTTTTCAAAGGCTTACCAAAAACCTCAAGTCAAACAATGTAAGAGCAAGTATAAATGAATAAAATAAAAGCTTTCAAAATAAAGCAAATATCTCTTTGAAACCCGTTGAGAGTTGATGAAGATCTTGTCTTCAAGTTGATAAAGCCTTTGATTGATGCTTGTAGATGTAGACTTTGAATGCTCTCTTTGAAACTTGGAAGCTTGAAGGCTTTGAATCACTCAACTATTGAATCCTTTAAGAATATTCAAGAAACACACCAAAGGATTGCTTCCCCATTTGATTTTTGATGTTTATATAGCTCTCCAAACCATAGATAACCGTTTATAGCCGTTAGGAAGGAAAATATAGCCGTTTGAAGCAAGTTGGAGAAGTCTGCAGCTTTTGAAAATTAGCCGTTACTGTTTAAGTATTGACACTTCACCTCTAGGTATCGACACTTCAGTTTCAAGTATCGACACTTCATTCTCTAGGTGTTGACACTTCACTTACAAGTGTCGACACTTCAGCTCCAGGTGTCGACACTTGACTGAAAGTGCTTTCTGAGATTTTCTGTTTGTCTCAGGCCTTGAGTCGACACTTCACTCTTCAAGTGTCGACACTTGATCCTCAGGTATCGACACTTCATTTCCAGGTGTCGACACTTACCTGTGCCATTGCTGAAAAATCTTCAAATTGAAACTTTAACCTCTTCAAGTTCTTTCATATTAATTCCAAAGTCCATATACTTGATTTTTCATTAATTTAAGGACTTTTCAACTGAAATACAAGTATTTCTTCATTCAACATGGTTGAGTACTAAGATCTGAAAAATACACTTAAAATATAATTAGTACTCATATATACTTAAACATTTTGTCAATCAACAAAATCAAGACCAAAGTCAACAATCTCCCCCTTTTTAATGATGACAAAACCTTTAAGTATATGAAAATGGTAAGCTTAAAAATATTAACAATAGTATAAACATGAAAGCTCAAAATCAATAAGCACCAAGCTCCCCCTCAATATATGATTCAGAAAATTTTAAAAAAAATTTCAAAACATTTTTCAAAATATGCACAAATTTTTTAAAACAATCTATCCCTTACAAATTCTTTCCTTAAGATTAAAAATTTGCTTTATTCTCCCCCTTTTGCACTTTCTTTTATTTCTCATATGATTTTTCATGTTTATCCTATCTTCCCCTTTTCATACTTAACATTTTTGTCCCCCTTTTTGACATCATGAAAAAAGGTGAAAGGTAATATAAAGTGGAAATGAAGTCAGAAAGAATAGCAAGTAGATCATCAAAATCAATGCATGAAATCAAACAATTATGATACCACTTAAAATATGATACGAATTGAATATGGTACCATTAAAAATGATATGGACATGCTAGAAATAATTTAATATATATATATATTATCCATTCACCTCACTTATTCATGGGATAAGGCCACAGCGGCATCCCAACATGTCATAAGAAATCCCAGTGAATGGGAAGAGAGGGTCTTTAAACCCTACTTAGCTTCTATGACCGGACGGCCATGGCGACTAACCCAATCCAAAGCAGTTACTATGAATTCTTTTAAAAAATAAATTTTGATACCAATAGAATATGATATCACATGAATGTAACTTCCTTCAAAGAATTAGATTTGAAAACAAGGAGAAAAGTATCAAAGCAATATAAGTACAGCATGATATCAAGCAAGATATTCAAAGCATCAAGTATGTATATAATGATAACAAATCTTTAGATGCTCTTCCTGAATGTTGTTCCCCCTTAAAAATATGCATTCATTTGAGAAATATTACATGAAAGCACATGTATCATAATTTTAGATAATTTTAGATATGCACATAAATTTTAAGTCTGAAACCAAGGATTTGAGATTTTCAAGATATTCATGATTTTCAAAATACAAATCATTTATACCACCTTAAAAACTTTCAGCATGATTTCAAATTCATTTAAAATGATTTGATATCCATACAAATGCAAGAAGTAATATGGTATCAAGTCTAGCTACTAAAACAAGGGTTTATCAATATGCATACATTCTTCTTAAAAGTAACCATTAACTACTAGTCCTATACTTGATCCAAATCATTTCTAGATTATGCATAGATGCCAAAAATAAAAGCATATAAATCATAGCAATTCATGTGGAATAGTTTAAAAAACTATATTAATCAAAATCAAGTGAACGTCTAATAATCATAAGTTGAAATCATAAGAGCATGAAACCCATTTACATCAAAATAGTTATGATCACAACAAATGATTATTAGTCTTAACTTGATTCTAATTAATCATTTAAAATAATTTTTCAAAGTAATTGATGCAATAAAAATTTAACAACATTTTTAATTATGGAAGGAGATGTTTAGAATTTACCAATATGTATAGTCCTTCCTTTTACCATTTAGTCCAAAATGTAGCTTGTCCACTTCTTCAAATTGTTATGTACAGCCACTTTTTAAGAACTTTTCTTCATATTGGGCTGCAAAACATTCCTGCAAAACAAACTAAGTGGACAATTTTGGTACCCAAACTTTCTTGGATCCTTTATGATTAGTAATTATGGTTCCTTTTGGAACCCAAACTTTTCTTAATCTAGAAGGATAAGCATTAAAACCATATTTATAAGATAAATTGAAAAAAGCAGGAATAGAGAAATTCTTCAAAAGTTTTTGCTTCTTTTCTTTAATCAAAAAAAAATTTTCTCTTTCAAAAATTTATCACATAAATCTTTCAAAACAACATTTTCTTTTTCTAAAAATTCTTTTTCTTTAGAAAAATTATTCTTTTCATTTTTCAAAATATCAATCTTGGCATTTAAATCATCATTTTTACCGGCAAGATTGGTGTTTTCAAGAGAAAAGGAATTTACATGCCTTTTTAATTTCTTGTGCTCAATTTTTAGCAATTTATATCCATGCACAAGATCATTAAATGCATCATGTAGTTCATCAAAGATAAAATCATAATCATTTTCAGCACATACCTTTTCTTCATTTGCCATGAAGCAAAGATGGGCAACATCATCATCCATACTTGAATCTTCGCTATCGCTCCAAGTTGCCGTCATTGCCTTAAATTTCTTTTTGGCTTTGAAAGCCATTATCTTCTTTTATGTATCATCTTCCACTATCCTTTGCCATAAGTTCTACTCATAGGTCATGAGTGAACCGATAAGCTCTTCCAAAGGTAAAGTTTCTATATCTTTAGCTTCTTGGATCGCCATCACCTTTGGATCCCATGATATTGGCAAAGATCTAAGAATTTTATTCACCAAATCAGTGTTAATATAGATTTTGCCAAGATTTTTTAACTCATTAATAATAGTCATCAATCTAGTAAACATGTCTGATATGGATTCATAATGCATCATTTCAAAAATTTCAAAAGAATGTACAAGCAAATTAATTTTAATGTTCTTCACTTGAAGAGTACCCTCATGAGTAATTTTAAGTGTGTCCCATATTTCCTTCGCCAATGTGCATGAAGAAATTATATTAAATTCATTTAAGTCCAATGTACAATAAAGCAAGTTCATTGCTTTAGCATTGAATTCAGTTTGTTTAATGTCATATTCATTCCAATCCTCTTCGAGCTTTGGAATGGAAATGCCATTAACCAAAATGGAAGGAATATGAGGACCAATAGCAATGATTTTTCAAAGATGATAACTAATAGATTGAATATGGATGTGCATGCGAGTTTTCCAAAACGTGTAATTTGTGCTATTGAAAAACGGTGGTCTAACACTAATACCTACAAGGGCTGCTATGAACTTTAGCTCAAAATTGTTAGATTTTCAAACAGAGCACCTGCTCTGATACCAATTGTAAGCTCAGGTAGGCAACCCAAGAAAGGGGGTGAATTAGGTTTTATAAAATTTTTATACTATTTAAAATATCTATGAACTAAAGAAAGTATATGCTAATACAATTCAAGTGCTTGTGTATTTCAAATAAATGAAGCAAAAATAAGGAAATAAAAGCACAAGGAGAACAATCACACAAATACAAAGGTTTATAGTGGTTCGGTGCAAACCAAGCACCTACATCCACTCCACAAGAACCCCTTAAGAATTTCACTAAGTTTGGTTTTATAACTTATGCTCACCAACAACCTTTACAACTTATTTTATCTTCGGGCTCACAAGTCAAATCCTAGTTGGTTTCAAGGCTCACCAACAACCATCCTCGATTTTACGGGATAACCAAGAACCTAAACAACTTGTTTTGGCTTCGGACTCACAAGTAAAATCCTAGTTGATTTCAAGGCTCACCAACAACCACTTTGGTTTTCAAAGGCTTACCAAAAATCTCTTTGGTTTTCAAAGGCTCACCAAAAATCTCAAGTCAAACAATGTAAGAGCAAGTATAAATGAATACAATAAAAGCTTTCAAAATAAAGCAAATATCTCTTTGAAGCCCGTTGAGAGTTGATGAAGATCTTGTCTTCAAGTTGATGAAGCCTTTGATTGATGCTTGTAGATATAGACTTTGAATGCTCTCTTTGAAACATGAAAGTTTGAAGGCTTTGAATCACTCGACTATTGAATCCTTTAAGAATATTCAAGAAACTTACCAAAGGATTGCTTTCTCATTTGATTTTTGAAGTTTATATAGCTCTCCAAACCATAGATAACCGTTTATAGTCGTTAGGAAGGAAAATATGGCCGTTTGAAGCAAGTTGAAGAAGTCTGCAGCTTTTGAAAACTAGTCGTTACTGTTCAAGTGTCGACACTTCACTTCCAGGTGTCGACACTTCAGTTTCAAGTGTCGACACGTCATTCTCCAGGTATCGACACTTCACTTCCAGGTATCGACACTTCAGCTCCAGGTATCGACACTTGACTGAAAGTGCTTTCTGAGGATTTCTGTTTATCTCAGGCCTTGAGTCGACACTTCACTCTTCAAGTGTCGATACTTGATCCTCAGGTGTCGACACTTCATTTCCAGGTGTCGACACTTGCCTGTGCCATTGCTGAAACATCTTCAAATTGAAACTTTAACCTCTTCAAGTTCTTTCATATTAATTCCAAAGTCCATATACTTGATTTTCCATTAATTTAAGAACTTTTTCAACTGAAATATAAGCATTTCTTCATTCAACATGGTTGAGTACTAAGATCTGAAAAATACATTTAAAATATAATTAGTACTCATATATACTTAAACATTTTGTCAATAATCAAAATTAAGACCAGAGTCAATAATCTCTCCCTTTTTAATGATGACAAAATCTTTAAGTATATGAAAAGGGTAAGCTTAAAAAGATTAATGATAGTATAAATATGAAAGCTCAAAATCAATAAGCACCAAGCTCCCACTCAATATATGATCCACAAAATTTTAAAAAAGATTTCAAAATATATTTCAAAATATGCAAAAAAATTTAAAACAGTCTACCCCTTACTAATTCTTTCCTTAAGATTAAAAATTTGCTTTCTTCTCCCCCTTTTGCACTTTCTTTTATTTCTCATATGATTTTTCATATTTATCCTATCCTCCCCTTTTCATAATTAACATTTTTGTCCTCCTTTTTGACATCATAAAAAAGGGTGAAAGGCAATACAAAGTGGGAATGAAGTCAGAAAGAATAGCAAGTAGATCATCAAAATCAATGCATGAAATCAAACAATTATGATACAACTTAAAATATGATACGAATTGAATATGATACCATCAAAAATGATATGCACATGCTAGAAATAATTCTATATATATATATATATATATATATATATATATATATATATATATATATATATATATATATATATATATATATATATATATTATCCATTCACCTCACTTATTCATGGGATAAGGCCACAGCGGCATCCCAACACGTCATAAGAGATCCCAGTGAATGGGAAGAGAGGGTATTTAAACCCTACTTAGCTCCTATGACCGGACGGCCATGGCGACTAACCCAATCCAAAGCAGTTACTAGGAATTCTTTTAAAAAATAAATTTTGATACCAATAGAATATGATATCACATGAATGTAACTCCCCTCAAAGAATTAGATTTGAAAACAAGGAGAAGAGTATCAAAGCAATATAAGTACAGCATGATATCAAGCAAGATATTCAAAGCATCAAGTATGTATATAATGATAACAAATTTTTAGATGCTCCCCCTAAATGTTGTTCCCCCTTAAAAATATGCATTCATTTGAGGAATACAACATGAAAGCACATGCATCATAATTTCAGACAATTTTAGATATGCACATAAATTCTAAGTCTGAAACCAAGGATTTGAAATTTTCAAGATATTCATGATTTTCAAAATACAAAGCATTTATACCACCTTAAAAACTTTCAGCATGATTTCAAATTCATTTAAAATGATTTGATATCCATACAAATGCTAGAAGTAATATGATATCAAGTCTAGCCACTAAAACAAGGGTTTATCAATATGCATACATTCTTCTTAAAAGTAACCCTTAACTACTAGTCCTATACTTGATCCAAATCATTTCTAGATTATGAATAGATATAAAAAATAAAAGCATATAAATCATAGCAATTCATTTGGAATAGTTTAAAAAACTATATTAATCAAAATCAAGTGAACGTGTAATAATCATAAGTTGAAATTATGAGAGCATGAAATCCATTTACATCAAAATAGTTATGATCACAACAAATGATTATTAGTCTTAACTTGATTCTAATTAATCATTTAAAATATTTTTTCAAAGTAATTGATGCAATAAAAATTTAACTACATTTTTAACTATGGAATGAGATGTTTAGAATTTACCAATATGTATAGTCCTTCCTTTTACCATTTAGTCCAAAATGTAGCTTGTCCACTTCTTCAAATTGTCTTGTACAGCCACATTTCAAGAATTTCATTTCTTCATGTTAGGCTGCAAAACATTCCTGCAAAACAAACTAAGTGGACAATTTTGGTACCCAAACTTTCTTGGATGCTTTATGATTAGTAATTATGGTTCCTTTTGGAATCCAAACTTTTTTTAATCTAGAAGGATAAGCATTAAAACCACATTTATAAGATAAATTGAAAGAAGCAAGAATAGAGAAATTCTTCAAAAGTTTTTGCTTCTTTTCTTTAATCAAAATAAAATTTTCTCTTTCAAAAATTTATCACTTAAATCTTTCAAAACAACATTTTCTTTTTCTAAAAATTCTTTTTCTTTAGAAAAATTATTCTTTTCATTTTTCAAAATATCAATCTTGGCATTTAAATCATCATTTTTACTGGCAAGATTGGTGTTCTCAAGAGAAAAGGAATTTACATGCCTTTTTAATTTCTTGTGCTCAATTTTTAGCAATTTATATTCATGCACAAGATCATTAGATGCATCATGTAGTTCATCAAAGGTAAAATTATAATCATTTAAGAATATTTAAGAAACTTATCAAAGGATTGCTTCTCCATTTGATTTTTGATGTTTATATAGCTTTCCAAACCATAGATAACCGTTTATAGCCGTTAGGGAGGAAAATATGGCCATTTGAAGCAAGTTGGAGAAGTCTGTAGCTTTTGAAAACTAGCCGTTACTGTTCAAGTGTCAACACTTCACCTCCAGGTTTCGATACTTCAGTTTCAAGTGTCGACACTTCATTCTCCAGGTGTCGACACTTCACCTCCAAGTATCGACACTTCACCTCCAAGTGTCGACACTTCAGCTCCAGGTGTCGATTCTTGACTGAAAGTGCTTTCTGAGGCCGTGCTAACCGCCTGCGACCACCAGTCACACTAGAAGGGAAAGAAGCACGCTGATCGATGTGCCAAATTCCTCACCAACCACCCAGATCATCCAAGAGAGGAAGCCAACCAGGAGATTCGAATCCCGTGGACGGTGGCCCACCATTGAAGGCACTACCAGGTTTCCTGGAATGAGGCGACCAAGAGGAGTGTCGGAGCACCTGAGAACTCCCCTTATCATGAATCAGGAAAGACTCTTCGAGACACCGCCGCATGCGCCTGACAGCCCGGCAGGGATCCCGAGACAAGCTCTCAACGGTAACCTAGCTGCAACAAACTCGGAGGTAATACAACAACAACAACTCTAGCACACAGAAAAAAAAGAACAAGCCAAGACAAAAAAAAGGAGGAAGAACACAGGTGCGGTACCCGCGAGGAAGAGGGGCATGGCACCACCAACACAGTGGCAAGCTCAACCAAGAGGGCAAAGCACCACCACCACTACCACAGACGATGGGAAGCTAGGAAAATAAGGAGAAGCGGAGGAACAGGGAACCCCTCTGTCCCCGCTATCATTCACCCTCTGCAATTTTTCCATCCTCACGCACACTTTTTACTCCTCCTAGTGCAGAGTCCATCAAGAGGGGCCCGACCAGGAAGATCTATTTTCCTGGATCGTCACTGACTTGACCATCGGAGTGCCCCTGTCGAAAATCCTGGCCCGGGTCACTAACCCTTATTTCGCAGGTCCAGGAGCAAAGGGCTGCCGGGCAGCGAAGGGAGCACACTCCGGTACCGGCAGGAGCTATGGGCCACGACGATCTTAGCGGCAATAGATTGGCGCACCAGGTAGGGGGACAGGACAGGCGAGATCAAGCCTTCCACCTCTTTATAGAGTAACACCCCACGGAAGAACGGTGACGAGACGAACTCGAAAGGCCTCTATCAGCCACGCAAGGGGTTCCCCCTTCTCAAGGGCACCCATGTCACCTTTTCCATCCCCTTCGGTGAAAGGATCCACTGACGGAACCGTCAGGCATGAGTGGAAACGCTCCTGGAGAAGCATGAGCGCAAGCTGACGGAGCTTTCCCGCTGGTCCATCGCTATGCAAGGCTCAACCAGCGAGCCACCGGGCTACGACGCCCGCCACCCTTAAAATCCTTCACCAGCCATGACAAGACAAAGTAGTGTCACCTTCACTGCGATCAAAGCCGTGCCACCAGGAAATACCGTAATCTCAAGTAGGAGGTCGAGAAGCTCATCAAGAAAGGCTACTTCAAAAGGTTCGTGGGGGGCAGGCCTCAAGCGGGGTCCCGGGCGCTTGCCGCCCTCCCACCGGCTCCAACCATCAACAGCTTCCCCACCGTGAAGCCGGTGGACGTGGTCACCGGGGGAGTTGCGCGCGCATCCAAGGAAACCTGGAGGGCACGGGACCTAGAGAATGTACTCCCCATTGTGCTGGGAGAAGAAAGGTAAATAAGGATGTCGCGGTCGCCTGGATGACGATTGCAAACCACCGCGGGCAGGCCCCTGCATGGTGGCCGAAACTCCATCACGGGGGATCTGTTATCTTGAAGATCCCAACGACGTCAGGCTCCCCCGAAAGAGGAGAGTTTGCGGCCTACGAAGACGCCACCCACAAGGTAAGGTTTTTTATCAATAATAACGATAATGATTTTTCCTTGCACGAGTACCATGTGTCTGGCAGGGAAGAATCAACGACATCCCCGAGCCCAGCTCCAGGACGTCAAAGGATCTTCGAGCCATGCAGCTCTTAACCTCGAGCGTCCCTGGGCCCAGCTCCAAGACGTCAAAGGATCTTCGAGCCATGCAGCTCTCAACCTCGAGCATCCCCGAGCCCAACTCCAAGATGTCAAAGGATCTTCGAGCCATGCAGCTCTTAACCTCGAGCATCCTCGAGCCCAGCTCCAAGATGTCAAAGGATCTTCGAGCCATGCAGCTCTTAACCTCGAGCATCCTCGAGCCCAGCTCCAAGATGTCAAAGGATCTTCGAGCCATGTAGCTCTCAACCTCGAGCATCCCCGAGCCCAGCTCCAAGACATCAAAGGATCTTCGAGCCATGCAGCTCTCAACCTCGAACATCTCGGAGCCCAGCTCCAGGATGTCAAAGGATCTTCGAGCCAAGCAGCTCTCAGCCAACAACGTCCCCGAGCCTAGCTCCAGGACACCTTCTCAAGACCGGAGCTCAGATCTCCGACCAAGAAAACTTCGAGCCAAGCAGCTCTCAGCCAACAACGTCCCTGAGCCCAGCTCTAGGACACCTTCTCAAGACCGGGGCTCAGATCTTCAGCCAAGAGAACTTCGAGCCAAGCAGCTCTCAGCCAACAACGTACCCGAGCCCTGCTCCAGGACACCTTCTCAAGATCGGGGCTCAGATCTCCGGCCAAGAGAACTTCAAGCCAAGCAGCTCTTAGCCAACAACATCCTCGAGTCCAGCTCCAGGACACCTTCTCAAGACCAGAGCTCAGATCTCCAGCCAAGAAAACTTCGAGCCAAGCAGCTCTCAGCCAACAACGTTCTCGAGCCCAGCTCCAGGACACCTTCTCAAGACCGGGGCTCAGATCTCCGGCCAAGAGAACTTCGAGCCAAGCAGCTCTCAGCCAACAATGTCCCCGAGTCCAGCTCCATGATACCTTCTCAAGACCGGAGCTCAGATCTCCGGAGAAGAAAACTTTGAGCCAAGCAGCTCTTAGCCAACAATGTCCCCGAGCCCAGCTCCAGGACATCTTCTCAAGACCGGGGCTCAGATTTCAGGCCAAGAGAACTTCGAGCCAAGCAGCTCTCAGCCAACAACATCCTCGAGCCCAGCTCCAGGACACCTTCTCAAGACCGGAGCTCAGATCTCCGGCCAAGAAAACTTCGAGCCAAGCAGCTCTCAGCCAACAACATCCCCGAGCCCAGCTCCATGACACCTATGCAAGACCGGGGCTCAGATCTCCGGTCAAGAGAACTTCGAGCCAAGCAGCTCTCAACCAACAATTCCTTGAGCCCAGCTCCAGGACACTTTCTCAAAACCAGGGCTCATATCTCCGACCAAGAGAACTTTGAGCCAAGCAGCTCTCGATCAACAACGTCCCTGAGCCCAACTCAAGGACACCTACCCAAGACTGGAGCTCGGACCTCCAGCCAAGGGACCTGTGAGCACAACAACATTCAAGTGTCATGAACCTGCGCCCATCTTGCCGACATTGAAGTCTAATAACTCAACCTCAGGCAAGGTGAGGCCCCTCTCTCTGATCTCCCCGCTCATGCACAAAAGAAATAAGAGGAAGAAAAAGAAGAGAGGGGAGAGAATGAAAGAGAAAAAGAAGGAAAGAACCAGACAAAGAAAACAAATGTTAGAGAAACTCAAGTTTCATTGATTGAGCACAAGTTACAAGTGTCATGCGGGTTCCCGACATGCCGGGTGACCCTGAATAAGTACAAGAAACAAAAATACAAAATGGGGCGAAAAAGAAAAGGGGGTTACTTCGCGCCAGCCAGCCTCCCTGCTGAGCTCTGTGGCTGAGAGTCTTCGCCTTCAGGAACCTCCGGTTGAGCAGCTCTACCCTTGGATGGTTCAGCCTCAGGTGGCGTCGAAAACTCTGAGGCCACAGCTTCCTCCATGGCCTCCTCCTCTGGCCTAGCATCTGAGGCCGAAGGATATCTAAGGCGATCGCGGCTCTTCTCGGGGACAAGCGCCTCGACTCGGCTGCACAAAAACATGAAGCCGTTATAGGAGTCCGACGCCATATACTGAATCTCGGTGATGAACTCCTCCGAGGCCTTGAATTTTGTGACAGCATCCTTGGTGCCCTTCTTGGCCTCAGCAGCCACACTCCTCGACTCGGCAGCCTCCAGCCTAGCTGCCTTCACTGACCTGGCCGCCTCCTCTGCCGCTTTCTCAGCTATGGCAAGTTTCTCCCTCCCAGCTGCCAGCTTCGCCTGGGCAGCTCGGGAGGCATCCTTATGTCGATCTGCTTCGGCACTGTACCAGTTCAGTTTTTTCTCGACAATGGAGAGATCATCGATGGCCTTCTTCGAGCGGCTCCGCTCAAAGTCGCAGGCCTCAAGGAGCTTCTTCGCTCGCCCCTCAGCATCAGTGAGCTGCTGCTCAAGGTCCTTGACCTTTAGTTCGAGGGCCCCATTCGCCCCGACCTTCCCCTTCAGGTCGACTTTCAAGGACTCAATCTCGGCAGCCTGTTGCCACTCAAGACGCTCCCAGCTCTAGTAGCATCCCTTGATGTAGAGGGCCTCAGCACCGATCTGCACCAAGAAAAGAGGTCAGACAAAAAAAATGGGAGAAAAGAGAGGAAGGAACAGCTCACCGAATAAAGCTGGGGGAAGATGGTGCTTATGACATCGGTGAGCCGCATCCCAGCCATGTCCTGCCGATCGCATGTCTGGATGGAAAAGTCCAACATGCGCTCGGCCAGCTCGGGGCTCTAGAGGAACAAGTTGTCTGGCCCCATCTTGAAGGGGAGATGGCATCGCCCCTCCTCCCTTCGATCCTTTGCCGGAGTGGACGACCTAGTCCCGGTAACTGCAAGGCCGCGGGGGGCAGGCTAAGAAGCGGATGCCGGTGCAGGCGGTGCCTCGGACATGGTCCTGGTGACGGCCCGGACCTCCTCATCCCTGACCTCAACAACCAGTGGACTCGGAGGGCGGTGGGATGCAGCAGCCGTAGCTGCGGCCCTCGCCCGGACCATGACTTCGGGTTTCACAGCAGGGGCCTGCTGGGCTGACCTCAGCACCACAGAAGCCACCCTCTCCACCGGCGCAGGAGCAGCACGCGCCACCTCCAAACTCAGGCCAGTTGGAGCAGCTGAGCTCAGGCCAGGCACCACGGTGGGGGCAGCCACAGGAACACTCTCGCCCCGGGCTCGCCTCGACGAAGGCTCCCCGGCTAGCTCGATTGGCAACCTCTTCCGGGTGATCGCCAATAGATCATTCTCGAAGAAAATCATCCTTGCATACAAGTCATACAATAGTTAGAGTCCATGGGAAACAATGCAAGAAATGCAAATATAAAGAAAAAAGGAAGTTCAGGTTGAACTCACCCAACCCATTCATTGGGTCGACCCTGGAGTCGCTGAGGTTCTGCAGAGATAACAGGACCTCGAGGAAAGGAATCTCGGCGGTGCGGAGCTGCTCGTAGTCATCCCGGTCAACCGCATCGACCACGGAATTTTGTTTGGTGGACTTGTCCGGATCACTCCAGACCCAGTCAAACCCCTCAACCTCAATAAAGAAAAACTTACTCTTCCATCCCATGATAGAAGAGGGGAGCTCAAACTTGATAACCTTCAGGCGGGAGGACAAAGACCACCACCCATCCTCGGTTGGGTGGCGCTTTAGGGCGAAGAAGGCCCTGAACAAGAAAAAACTAGGCAACAAACCCGTGGAGGTGGCAGAGCACAATGAAAGAAAAAATGACTCTAATGGCGTTTGGCACTAACTGAGCAGGGACCAAACGATAATTGTCCAAGACGGACAGTAAGAAAGGGTAGAAAGGAAATCGGAGACCACCAGAGAAGGTCCCCTCATAATAAGCAAGATGGCCCGGGCCACTGGAAGTGACCTGTTCCTCTGAACGAGGGATCATGAGCCGGACAGAAGACAGGATGCCATAGGCATCCCGAACAGTTCTTAGTTCCCCGGCGATGATCGTCGAGGTGACCCCACCAGGACCTGTGGACCTAACGGACTCAGAAGCAGGAACAGAAGAAGGAGGAGGGAGAGAAGAACCGGATCCTGGTTCCCTGATGAGTACCGGACCGGAAGGATGCCTCCTACCGAGCTTGAAGCGAGCTGCATCTTCCTCCCCGTCAGAGGAAGAGGAAGAAGACGCCCGCCTCCGCTCAGAAGGACCGGCCTCGCTCTAATCAGTGGAGGGACGGAAGCCCGGGCCAAAACGGGACATCCTTAAGGACAAGGGGAATGAAGGACTCGAAGTTGGGGATGGAAGAGGAGACTCGACCTGAAGAAGATCACAGACCTGGAGGAAAAACCCTATTCTAGCAGGGGGAGAGGGAAGAAGAAACTGACCTGGTTCCTTAGAAAACTCAAGGCAACTGGGAGGAACAAGGAAGCTTGGGCGGCAGCAGCAGCAGGCACGGAGAATTCAAAAAGAATAGATGTTTCGGGTAAGGCCTTCTTTTCATTTCGAAATGACCCGACGGATTCATACCGATGCAACCCCTCCACCAACGGATCCATGCCACGTGCTGCCCATTGGCGAAAAGGCCTCCTGGCCACTCTGAATTCTGTGCCAACATTAACTACTCCTCGGACGTGGCCACATGGCATCCCCGGATTGGTCCGCAGGGCCGCTCCCCGAAGCACCAGCAATCATGGCCATCACCGCGCCAAATTTTCGCCTTTCCACGTCAGCACCGCAATTACTCTCTTCGACCCGATCGCCACGCACTAATGAGTCTCGGGAGTGGGCGGCAAATGATGTGGTGGGATTGCTGACATGGAGGAACCGGCAGGCTCCACGTCAAGAAAGGATGCCGCGTCGAACGTCGCGTCAACTCTCCAGCCCGGATTCTACTACCGAGCTGAGCTGAGCTTCCTCAATACGGCAAGCCGAACTTGGTCCTCCGCCAGGTCCGCGAGCTCATGATGCCTAGGTCGGATCCGCATCCTGCCCTCCAGAGCAAGACCCTCGGAGGTTAGTGCCCTGTGGTCGAGGTCGAGCTCAGCGCTCACCCGCCAATGTGGAGCATCTCTGAGCGCGCGCCCTCTGGACCGTGTCCATCTCCTACCCTCCAGAGCGAGACCCTCGGAGGTTAGTGCCCTGTGGTCAAGGTCGATCTCAGCGCTCACCCGCCAATGTGGAGCCTCTCCGAGCGCGCGCCCTCTAGACCGGGTCCACCTTCTGCCCTCCAGAGCTAGACCCTCAAAGGTTAGTGTCCTGTGGTCGACGTCGAGCTCAGCACTCACCCGCCAATGTGGAGCCTCTCCGAGCACGCACCCTCTGGACCAGGTCCACCTTCTGCCCTCCAGAGCGAGACCCTCGGAGGTTAGTGCCCTGTGGTCGAGGTCGAGCTCAGCGCTCACCCGCCAATATGGAGCCTCTCCGAGCGCACGCCCTCTAGACCGGGTCCATCTTCTGCCCTCTAGAGCGAGACCCTCGGAGGTTAGTACCCTGTAGTCGAGGTCGAGCTCAGCGCTCCCCCATCAATGTGGAGCCTCTCCAAGCGCGCGCCCTCTGGATTGGGTCCGTCTTCTGCCCTACAGAGCGAGACCTCGGAGGTTGGTGCCCTGTGGTCGAGGTCGAGCTCAGCGCTCACCCGCCAATGTGGAGCCTCTCCGAGCACGTGCCCTCCGGACCAGGCCTGCACACTGCCCTCCTCCACCATGACGCCCCCGCAAGCTCGTAGCGCCTAGGTCGGAGCGAGCCCTGCCATTCCAGCTCAGCCCCAGCTCGGACGAGGTCCTCACCAGCCCAGAATGCCGATGGGCCGCCCGAGGACTGCACTAGAGAGCCCCCCAGGCCGTGCTGACCGCCTGCGACCACCAGTCACACTAGAAGGGAAAGAAGCATGCTGATCGATGTGCCACATTCCTCACCAACCACCCAGATCACCCAGTAGAGGAAGCCAACCGGAAGATTCGAATCCCGTGGGCGACGGCCCACCATTGAAGGCACTACCAGGTTTCCTGGAATGAGGCGACCAAGAAGAGTGTCGGAGCACCTGAGAACTCCCCTTATCATGAATCAGGAAAGACTCCTCGAGACACCACCGCATGCGCCTGACAGCCCGGCAGGGATCCCGAGACAAGCTCTCAATGGTAACCTAGCTGCAACAAACTCGGAGGTAATACAACAACAACAACTCCAGCACATAGAAAAAAAAGAATAAGCCAAGACAAAAAAAAGGAGGAAGAACACAGGTGCGATCCCCGCGAGGAAGAGGGGCATGGCACCACCAACACAGTGGCAAGCTCAACTAAGAGGGCAAAGCACCACCACCACTACCACAGACGATGGGAAGCTAGGGAAACAAGGAGAAGCGGAGGAACAGGGAACCCATCTGTCCCCGCTATTATTCTCCCCCTGCAATGTTTCCGTCCTCACACACCTCTTTACTCCTCCTAATGCGGAGTCCATCAAGAGGGGCCCGACCAGGAGGATCTATTTTCCTGGATCGTCACTGACTTGACCGTCGGAGTGTCCCCGCTAAAAATCCCGGTCCGGGTCACTAACCCTTATTTCGCAGATCCAGGAGCAGAGGGCCACCGGGCAATGAAGGAAGTACACTCCGACACTGACAGGAGTTACGAACCACGATGATTTTGATGGCAACACCATCAATTCTTGGCTTTATTTTTTAAAATATATATGTGGTTTCTATTATCGTTCCTGATTGGAAACTACCCAATTAATTATTGAATGTCCATGTGGACATCCAATGCCTCCCATGGTTCATGTTTGGCTTGACTTGCATGTGAATACGATTCACGAAGTGTATACATTATTGCTGTTTGTACGAACTCATGAAGTTTACTGCATGTGGAGGATATCACGTCGTGCCAGATTCACAAATTATTATACGTAAGGATTTTTTAATTATGACTTCTCTTCTCGATTAAATAATTAATTAAATAATTTTATTGAATAGTCATATCTCTCCCTAATCGATCGCTTTCTATTATAATCAATCAATTAAAGCATTCTTCTATTTATCTTTTCATAATTTATATAAAATCACGAATTTGGATTGCACGGTTTAATTTGACCGATTCTTTCTTTCCAGGTGCTCTTTCCTATTGGAGATCGTGCTTTAAAAAGATATCTTGGTAATATGTTCGATAGAATTTTTGATAAGTAATTCGCTGCCAGCTGACATCAGTTGGAGTTGGTTGGTGCATAGAATACTTTGTAATTTTTGAAAGTTTTATTTGCCTTTGAAGGGTTAGGGCTTGGGAGGGTTTTCATTTTGTATTGGGCTGCACGTAGAGCATCAAATTTACACAGGAAATGACAGGAAAATGTTTAGAATATACAGTTCCAAGGATGTTGACCTTGACTTACAAATTCAGTTATTTTATCTTGTCTCCAGTTTGTGTCTGGCTCAAAATTCGGCTCAAGTCATGCTTTTATATTTTTTGGCTGACGAAATTTGAACAAAGATGAAAAATTGATGAACTTTATTTACTTTCCTTCATGATTTTTTGAGCTTTTTGATGGGTAAATGGTTCTGCTCCATCTAGATACTTTAAAAAGCCTGTTCGTGAAAAAAAAATTTTCTTCCAGTATTTATCTAAAAAAAATCTTCTTATAATTTAAATATTTTCATTTTTTTAAAATATTATTTTTTTTAAAAAAGTAAATATATATATTTTTTAAATTTTGTATATGTATTATTTTGATCTCCATAAATTAATTTTCGTCACTGTTCCTTCATATACATTATTTGCATCATAAATTAATGAGATAATCTAACTAGGTTTTCAATAAATTAATTTTTTATTCTTAATCTTATAAACAGTATTTAGATAGAACTGGAATTCTTTTTTTTTTTTTTACAAAAAATTTATTCCTTATCAATAATTTTATTTGAAGAATAATTGTTGATAGATAAAATTTTGTTTTCAAAAGGATTTTTCCTAAATTCCTTCCGCAACGAAAAACTTCAACGTTACAAAAACTCAGTTCCTTAGAACGTCGACCAATGACCCAATCATCAGCTATGGTGGCTTGCAATAAACGACACCAGGGTAGAGGATAAGCATCCGGCTACCGTTCCTTCCACCACGGGAATTGATATTCACCGGTTCAACGTACACCAATAGCTCTGATTTAACGACAACCAATCAACGGCATAGATGCGTTTGGAGAAATATCATCGGCCGCCCGGCAAAAAATCCAGCACCCATCTGCCGAAAACTACAGGACAAAGAATGGCAAAGCCGCAACCGGAGGTCCACGTGGTGCATCACTCGTGCCTTACATCATCTAAATGACCTCATCCATTCCCCGATGGCCGATGACATCATGGAGGCGTGTCGTGACCAACACCCTCGTCGTTATTTAATAAATATTTCTAGCCCAACCCACGCCAGTGCACCTTCTAAAAAAAGGACCAGGAACTTAACGGCACCAGTTAGAAGGGAGATGGCAACGAGCAAACGGCCAGGCGAAGGCGGAGAGGAGACCAGGAGAACGCGGGCGCGAGGCGGGGAGGAGGAGACGGAGGAGAGGGATCGGTCGGTGACCGACGACAAGGTGGATGAGTTCTTCGCCGTCCTCCGCCAGATTCGCGAGTCGAAGAGGTGCTTCCCCGTTAGGGACGGTAACGGTGGCGTCCGGCGAGGGTCGGCGGCGGCGGAGAGGCTGTGGACGTGGCAGCCGAGGTTCCGGAGGGAGGACTTCGAGGAGACCAGCGGAGTTACAGATGACGGGAGGTGGAGGGGAACGGAGGAGGTGGCGAGCGGCGGAGAGGCGGCGGAGGAGGAAAGGGTCGCGGAGAGCACGATCCCGGGCCGCCTCGATTTGAACGCCGACCCGGCACCCGGAAGACCAGGTCTCGGGAGCCCGAGCGGTTCTTCTACCGCGCCCGTCGCATCTTAGACCTGGTTGATGCGGACTCCTAAGCTCCTTGTCTCCTTGCGAGGTGCAGCTGCCGGTGGTAATCGTACCGATGTCACCGCTGCACAGCTACCGTCCCCATTCCCTTCCTATTTCCAGGAAGGTTCATTTGTCTTTTCCTTTGCTTTTTTTTTTTCCCCCTTTGCTGGGAGCTTTTAGCGCCGTTAATTGCGGTACCTGTGTTTGTTATATTTTATGGGCGATATGAAAAGGGAACAACCGGTTAATCGCTGCCAGATGGATGCTGAGATTGTGTATAGTACCACCAAAAATTATAGGGATAATCATTAAAATGGTAGCACAGTGGACGAACGTTTTGTTTTCTGTCATCTTAATCATGAATTCAAGTATTGAGCTTGTGAGTTACTCGATTAAATTCAGGATTTATTTTTAAGATACGAATGAGGATAAGAAGGAGTACTTCACTCTGATAGCTTAATGGGATCAGGCTGACGTACTCACATTCGAATGGAAAAAGTATGCGAAAAAATTATGGTCTAAATCGAACATGGCCTGATGGGACGAAGGCCCGGTGGGGGCAGCTACAGCAGGAGTTTTCTCTCCTCCCATCCTTTCGTTTTACCAAAAAAAAAAAATCATCGGGGTAAAACCCTCCATCCCTTTGTTTTACCAAAAAAAAAATAATCAGATTTTTGACCAAAATAATATAAAAAAATTATTTAGGAAAATATCATGATCCAGACTTTATTTACGGATCTAGGTGATTTTTGACCACGTATCATCCAAGCTTGAATACGTCGCCAAATCGGAATACGTGGCAGGGCTTTTCGGATGCATGGCAGGGCATGGTGAAAACATGAGTTGGACCCGTGAATTTGGTACGAATTGCAGGTTCAACCTACGATTTTAGTCCGGATCCTCCACGTGGCATCTGAAAATGCGGGTTCAACCCGTGAATTCAGAGTGAAAATGCGGATTCAACCCGCGAATTCAAAGTAAAAATGCGGGTTCAACCCGTAAATTCAGAGTGAAAATGCGGGTTCAACCAACGATTTCATTGAAAAAATACAGGTTAAACCCGCGATTTCCCAGCCGAACCCTTTAAGCCCCTCTCCAGTGTTTTTTTTCTTTCTCTTGCATTACACCTTCGGCCCCAACGAGCTAGTTTATTTTTTGCCCCACCTTCGGTCCCATCTCGGCCCCATCTCGGTCCCTTGTTGGCTTACTCGGTCTCTGGTTGTTCGAATCCTAGGTGGTCCCGGGATTATCCAGGTAATTTTTTTTATTGTTAGTTGTTTAAAGATTAAACCGGGATTTGGTCCCCCCATTCGAACCTTTTGATCTAGTTTTTGTTTGTTTTTTTTAGAATCACCACAAGCGCATTTCACATCTAACCCGATCCGGTATTCAAATCTTGCAGGTATAATTTATATTATTTTTTTATAATTAATTTATTACTAAATTATATTTTATGATATTTTTTATCTTGTGATACCATGTTAGTTTAATTTTTGTTAATGTAATTATATATTCTTATTTGATATTTAGATAAATTACTGATTTATAGTATATATCTTATTGTTGCCGCTCTCGCCGCCGCGCCCGTGCCACGGATCCGCCGATCCCTCCTGACCGCCTGGCGAAGGAGCTTCCCTGACTGTGGCGAACCTGCAAGAAAGGGGTTAGAGGACCCTGGCCGGGGATCCCGGCGAAGGAACTCCGACGGTCAAGTCAGTAGACGACGAGAAGGAACAGACTCTCCAGACGGACCCCCGAAAGGGTTCCAGACCTAGAGAGTTTACTAGTGAGAGAGAGACGCTCTGGGAACCAGAATCTCGGCTAGGCCTCCTAGCCGGGCTTACACACCCAGTGATTCCCTCTCGGGATCCCCGGGTTTCACTCTCCGGAACGAGGCCTTTTGCCGTTGCTTCTCCTTTGTCCCCAGGCTTGTCCGCTTACCTTGTCGTCCCCAGATTCCTCCCTCTTTATCTCCTTTCGTCGTGCGCTTGTTTCTTCCTCCTTGGAGACTTCCCTCCCCCGTCCTTTTCTCCTTTCCCTTCTCGGTGAAGGGGGCCAGGCGGCTTTCCGACCTCGTCCGCCAGGCCCAGCAGAGAAAAGGCAAGGACAGAAGAGAAAAAGGGGAGGGCGGCGCTGGCAAGGCGGCCGGCCAGGCCTCGGGCCCAGCGAGAGCGCTCTCATCCCCAAGCATGGGCGCCATCCATTTATGGGGCCTGCTTCGTCAGGATCGCGTCTCTCGGCTGTGGGACCTGTCGGGCCGATGCAAGTGATGTTCCGCGTGCCGCCGCCCTCCGTACGGAGCACCGTCTGGGGTTCGTACGGTCCGAGGAATGGCCTCGGGGCTCGTTTCTCTCCCTGGGACCCTCGCCGTACGAGCGGTCTGACCTCGGACGAGTTGGACCCGTCTCTGGGGGCCAATTGGTGAGGAGCGAAGGACCAGCCGACCTCGGCCTAGGTGGACCCTTCCCGGGTGGACACCTGGCGAGGTGGCAGGAGGTCGCCTGGCTTCGGCCGAGGTGGGCCCGTCTCCGGGTTGCCACCTGGCGAAGGGCGAAGGACCGGCCGACCTCGGCTTAGGTGGACCCCTCCTGGGTGGACACCTAGCGAGGTGGCAGGAGGTCGCCTGGCTTCGGCCGAGGTGGGCCCGTCTCTGGGTTGCCACCTGGCGAAGGGCGAAGGACCGGCCGACCTCGGCTTAGGTGGACCCCTCCTGGGTGGACACCTGGCGAGGTGGCAGGAGGTCGCCTGGCTTCGGCCGAGGTGGGCCCGTCTCCGGGTTGCCACCTGGCGAAGGACGAAGGACCGGCCGACCTCGGCTTAGGTGGACCCCTCCTGGGTGGACACCTGGCGAGGTGGCAGGAGGTCGCCTGGCTTCGGCCGAGGTGGGCCCGTCTCCGGGTTGCCACCTGGCGAAGGGCGAAGGACCGGCCGACCTCGGCTTAGGCGGACCCCTCCTGGGTGGACACCTGGCGAGGTGGCAGGAGGTCGCCTGGCCTCGGCCGACCTCACTTAGGCGGACCCCTCCGGGTCCGGGCGCCAGCGGGGTGGTAGAGGAACTCCGAGCCGAGCTCGACCTCGGCAAGGGCGATTTGCCTTAGACAGTCGTCGGGCGATGTAGTCTTGCCGATCCTGGCCTTGAAGACGTGGCGCAGACTCGGCCTGGGAAACTTCCACGTGGCTCGATCGCATTCGGTGGTACCTGAGCCAGGCCACGTTACTGTCACGGCTGTAACAGTTGCCCCCAAGCCCGCCGTTCCGTCGGGGCGTCGTAGAACGGAACGTCGGGATTAAATACGGACATGACGTGGGGAGGCGAAGATCTTGCATCATAATTGCCATGATCCTCGTCACCGTGGCTCGATGCAGCTGAAAACCTATGGGGAGCCACCACGCGTCGCCCACTTGCCTGCGATTAATGCGTCGCTTCGAGGCAGAGGCCGTTACTCTGCTAACGAGGCATCGGTGTCGGGCGTGCACCCACGTGGCGATCATCCAGTGGCCTGAGTCGGAATGACGGGTACGGCCACTGTCGGCTGAGTTTGAAAGGGAGGGGACTTTCCAGAACGAGGCCTTTCCCCTTGCTCCGTGGGCGGTTTGCTGCAGACTAACTCCTGTTGCCTTGCACTCGTCTGGCGCATTTTCGGTGAGTGCCTCCTTCTCCTTCTCCGGTCCCCTTCCTTTCCTCTCTTTTCTTTTCTCTTCGATCCTCTGTCCTTCTCTGTTCCATGGCGCGCCGTCGCCATGTTTCTTCCAACCCGGACGAGGCCGGTCCATCCCGGCCGAGGACTCCATCTTCTTCCTCCTCGGATGAGGAGACAATCCAGGAGGAGATCCGCCGGCGTCTGCAACCCGGGGGTGTCACCATTGGCATCCCTAGGGGGACCCGGCCTCCTCCGGTTGCTCCTGCCGTCCCCCTTCGCTCTCTTCCGGCTCTTCCTGCTCTTCCTGCACCTCCTTCTCTTCCCGCCGGTCCCTCCGGTCATGCTTCCACCATGACCGAAGGCGATCTTTCTCTGCTCCGGGATGCTTACGGCATCCCGGGGTCCATTCGCTTGTTTGTTCCGCGGTCCGGGGAGCGCGTCACCATGAGTGGCCCCGGTCGCATTGCCTTCTACGAAGACTTCCTCCTCGGGGGTCTTCGGTTTCCTCTGCACCCCTTCTTTCTTTCCTTCCTTAGCCATTTTCGGCTTGTCCCGGCCCAGCTGGCTCCCAACACCATCCGGGTCATCTTTCCTTTCATTGTCTTCTATCACTTCCACGGGTTCGTTGCCCGTTTCTCCCTCTTCAGGGCCTTGTTCACCCTGAAGAAGTGCTCCACCGATGACGGCTGGTGGTACATTTCGTCCCGGTCCAGGTGTCTCCGGTTCGACATCCCTTCCTCGGTGAAGGGCTGGAAGAACCGGTTTTTCTTTGCCTCGGTCGAAGATGTCGACTGGGCCTGGAGTGAACCGGACCGGACCCCGAACCGGAATTCTCGGGTCGAGTCGGCGGACCAGGAGTCCTATTCCCTGCTCTTGAGCGACGTGGTCCCGGCACTCGAGGTTCTGCTCTCTGAGCAGAATCTTTTTGAGGCCGGGATCAGTCCCATCCGCGAGACGGGTGAGACTCGGCTCCACTTTGACTTCTGCCCCCCTTCTTCTTCATGACTGAGCCGGCTGACCTTCTATTCCTTTGTTTTGCAGGGATGAAATTTTCGCTGGAGAACCTCCTGGAGGGCGCAGCCCAGCGGGATGTCGTTGAGGTGGACGAGCTCGCGACGAAGAGGGCTCGTACAGAGGCGAGCCGGGAGGTCGTGACGGCGACCGTGCCCAGCCCGGTTGCTGTCGTTCCCCCGCCCAGGTTGCCTCGGGGTGGGGCCGCTGAAGCCTCGGCCGCGCGACCTGGTGGCACCGCCGCCGAGAGGGCTCCCCTGCCCGCTGCTCCGCCCAGCGCCGGGTCCGTCGTCGCTGCCGCCTCGACAGTGCAGCCCGTGGCCGCCGCCGGCCCATCGACCGTGGCCCCAGCTGATGGGGCGGCCGCCGCAGGAGCCGGCTCGACGCCCCCGGCACCGGTGATCACCCAGCGGGACTCGGTCATCCGTGCCAAAGGGCTCGTGGAGAAGATCATGGAGTACGCCTCCACCGCCCGGGATCGCCGAGCTCGGGGCGGCCGGGATTACGCTGATGCGTTGCTCGGGATCCTCCCGCAGCTCTTCACAGTAAGTCCGAGCTTCTTCCCGTCTTTTTCTTTCAAAACCTAACTCTTTTCATCCTGACATAATTTGCTCTTGTTGGTGCAGATCGGGAACGACGTTCTCCTGCTGAGGGACTTCCTCGCAGGGAACGCCAAGAGGGACTCCGAGAAGGAGCTGAAGCTCCGCAAGCTCGCGGCCGATGTCAAGGGCCTGATGGAGAAGGGGGCCGAGCTGCGAGCCAATAACCAGACCCTCCAGTCTGACCTGGCGCATTCCGAGGGGCGGAACAAAGAGCTGGAGGCTTCCCTGTCGGAGGAGCGGACCTCCAACCAGCGCCGCTCGGAGGAGGAGGTGGCAGAGAAGGCCCGCCTGCAGGCCCACTCCCAGTGGCTGGAAAGCCAGTTGGAGGAGGCCCGGCGGGACGCAACCGCGGCGAAAGACCGGAGCGCGTACGTCAACGGGCTCCTGGAGGCCGCAAAACGGGAGGCGCAGGAGGCCATCCCGAAATTCCGGGCTTCCGACGAGTACACGTCGGAGGTCCGGGAGGCCGCCGTGGACTCCTTCTTGAAGGGGTTCCGGATGTGCCGGGAGAAGGTGGGGGCCCTCTTCCCCGAGCTGGATCTGAGCGGGGTGGCGATCGGAGGTAGGAAGCCAGGAGGCGAGAGCAGGGCCTCCGGCGCGGCCGAAGCAACTCCTGCGGCGCTGTCGACCAGTGAAGCTGCGGCTCCGGAGCAGCCTCGAGAGCCGGCCGCCGTAGAAGTTGAGGACGCAGCACCCGCGCCCCCGGCAGAGGGCTCCGACCCGGCACCACAGAGAACCCAGCGCCTTCTCCCTGTTGCCTTTTTCCTTTTCTTTTTTTTTTGGGACTCCCGGCCTGTCGGGACTCCCAGCTTGTACTGATCCTTTACATCAATGAAAGTTTCAGTTTGACAAAACTTCGTGTTCATCTTACCTCACTTTTCTTCTTCTTTCTTTCTGAGATGTTGGTATGGAACACTTGAAACAGTTGCAGGCCCGGTCCTTCCATTGCTCAAATCGAAGGTTGGGGCCTCCCGGATCGCATGGCGGCAGAGTAGGCCTTAAGCGGGCCTGTCTTTGGGGCCGCCTTCATACTTGCGCAGGTGACACGGTTTCTGCACCGTCTTCCAGGCCGAAGCCCAGGATCCCCGGACTGAGCTCGATGCCGCAGGCTTTCTCAAGCCTTGCGCGGCTTGCTGAGCTGTTCTCCGGGCTTGCGTGGGCGAACTGGGTCCGCGCCACCTTCCAGGCCGAAGCCCAGGATCTCCGGACTGAGCTCGATGCCGCGGGCTTTCTCAAGCCTTGCGCGGCTTGCTGAGCTGTTCTCCGGGCTTGCGTGGACGAACTGGGTCCGCGCCACCTTCCAGGCCGAAGCCCAGGATCTCCGGACTGAGCTCGATGCCGCAGGCTTTCTCAAGCCTTGCGCGGCTTGCTGAGCTGTTCTCCGGGCTCGCATGGGCGAACTGGGTCTGCGCCACCTTCTAGGCCGAAGCCCAGGATCTCCGGACTGAGCTCGATGCCGCAGGCTTTCTCAAGCCTTGCACGGCTTGCTGAGCTGTTCTCCGGGCTCGCGTGGGCGAACTGGGTCCGCGCCACCTTCCAGGCCGAAGCCCAGGATCTCCGGACTGACTCGATGCCGCAGGCTTTCTTGTCGGAGCGAGAAAAGAGTGTTTGAAGTGGGGGAACTTTGTTGCAGAAACAGGGAACCTTACATTACTGATAGTACATCCTTAGGTTCGAGGAGTTCCATGTCTGGGGGAACCTGGCACCCCCCAATTCCTCCAAGTAATATGCTCCATGAGGGAGGGCTTCTGCCACCCGATATGGGCCTTCCCAGTTGGGTGAGAGCTTGCCGCATTCCCGTGGCTGGGAAGCTTCAGCGCGCCGGAAGACCAAGTCTCCGGGACGGAAAACCTTCAGCCGCACACGGGAGTTGTAATACCTGGCCACGCGTTGCCTGTACGCCGTCATTAGAATTCGGGCTTTGTCCCTCGTTTCCTCGAGAAGGTCGAGGTTTAGCATCATCCTGGCTGGGTTTTCTGTCTCGTCGTATTGCTCCACACGCAGTGTGGGTAGGCTGAGCTCGATCGGGATTACTGCCTCGGCTCCGAAGACGAGGTTGAACGGGGTTTCGTCGGTAGCCGTCCTCGGGGTGGTGTGATATGCCCAGAGGATGCTGGGAAGCTCGTCGGCCCACCTGCCCTTGGTCTGGTCCAGCCGCGTGCGGAGGCCCTGAAGAATGGTCCTGTTCGTGACCTCGGCCTCCCCATTGGTCTAAGGATGCGCCACCGAGGTGAAGCAATGCTTGATGCCGAGGTCGCTGCAGAATTCTTCGAACTCCCGGCAGTCGAACTGGCGCCCGTTGTCGGTGACCACG
This sequence comes from Areca catechu, assembly GCA_021397845.1. Classification (NCBI taxonomy): domain Eukaryota; kingdom Viridiplantae; phylum Streptophyta; class Magnoliopsida; order Arecales; family Arecaceae; genus Areca; species Areca catechu. Next base: position 164,303,485 of record CM038043.1, read on the forward strand.
GTGTGGGGGAGGCCGAAGCGGCAGACGATGGACTTCCAAAAGAACTTGGCGACGTTTGCTTCGGTAATCCTTGCCAAGGGTTCGGCCTCGACCCACTTCGTGAAGTAGTCCATGGCCACTATCGAGAACTTCCGCTGGCCAGACGCCGGCGGGAATGGGCCCAGGAGGTCCATCCCCCACTGGGCGAACGGCCAGGGGGCTGAGAGCTGGAAGATCGGGTTGGAGGGCTGTCGCTGCACCGTGGCGTGACGCTGGCACCGGTCGCATTTCTTCACGAAGTCGACGGCGTCTTCCTTCATCATCTCCCAAAAGTAGCCCTGACGGAGGGCCTTGTATGCCAATGCCCTACCCTCCACGTGGTTCCCGCAGATGCCCTCGTGGATCTCCTGGAGCACAAGCTTGGCTTCCGTGGGCCCTACGCACTTGAGGAGGGGATAGGAGTAGGATCTTCGATATAACTGCCCGTCCATCAGGACGAACCGCACGGCCTTCTTCCTGATGAGGCGAGCCGCCTCGCGGTCCTCCGGCAGGGTGCCATTGGTGATGTATGCGGCGTACTTGTCTATCCAGCTGGGTCCATGGTCGACCTGGTGGACCTTCACCGTTGCTTCGAGGCTTGGGACTTCAAAGCGCTCCACATAGGCGCATCCCAGCATCGTGTCCGGCAGGGTCGCCAGCCGGGAGAGAGCATCCGCGCGGGCGTTCTCCCCGCGGAGGATATGGAAGATGTTGAAGCGTCGGAATCTAGACGCGCCCTCTTTGACGAGCTCCAAGTATCTCGCCATTTGGGGGTCGTATGCGATGTACTCCCCGGACACCTGCCCCGCCACGAGCTGGGAATCAGTGAAAGCCTTGAGGTTGGTTACGCCCAGCTCGCGGGAGACTCTCAGTCCGGCAAGAAGCGCCTCGTACTCCGTCTGGTTATTTGTCGCGGGGAATTGGAAACGGAGTGCGCATTCGGCGACGACCCCGTTGCTGTTGGCGAGGATGAGCCCAGCCCCGCTCCCGCCGGAGTTTGAGGCTCCGTCTACATGGAGGATCCAGGCATCCTCTCCGGGCTCGTCGGTGCCTATCTCCATCGACCGACCTGAGGGGCCTTCCTCGGGCTCCTTGCCCAAGCCCGCACATTCGACCAAGAAGTCGGCCAGCACCTGTGCCTTCATGGCCGACCTCGGTCTGTACGTAATGTCGAACTCGCTGAGCTTCAGTGCCCACTTTGCCAATCGCCCCGAGGTATCGGGTCGGCTGAGCACTGCTTTCAGCGGTTGATCCGTCAGGACAGCGATGGGGTGCGCTTGAAAATAAGGCCTAAGACGCTGGGCAGACACTATTAGCGCAAAAACGAGTTTCTCGGGCCGGGAATACCTGAGCTCCGCGTCACGGAGGAGTTTGCTGGTGTAGTACACCGGCCGCTGGAGCCCCTGGCCATCGGTTCGGACCAAGACCGAGCTGACAGCTTCCGGGATAACCGCCAGGTAGAGGGTAAGCTCCTCTCCCTCCTTGGGCCTGGACAGCAATGGTGGCGATGCAAGCATCTTCTTCAGCTCCTCGAAGGCCTGCTGGCATTCCTCGGTCCAAGCAAAGCCATTCATCTTCCTCAGCACCTTGAAGAAGGGACGGCAGCGGTTCGCCGACCTGGAGATAAAATGGCTAAGGGCCGCAACTCGGCCGATTAGTTACTGCACTTGCTTCTTGGAGGCTGGCTGCTCCATATCCAGGATGGCCTGAACCTTCTCCGGGTTGGCCTCGATTCCTCTTTGGGTCACCATAAACCCTAGGAACTTTCCGGCGGAGACGCCGAAGGCGCACTTCGCCGGGTTCAGCTTCATTTGATGGCGTCGGAGGTTGCCGAACGTCTCCACCAAGTCTGCCACGTGATCCGACTCGGGTTTGCTCATTACCAGCATGCCGTCCACGTATACCTGCATGTTGCGGCCGATCTGGTCTTTGAAGATTCTACTGACCAGGCGCTGGTACGTCGCCCCCGCATTCTTGAGGCCAAATGGCATCATCCTGTAGCAAAAGGTTCCGCGGTCAGTTATGAAGGCGGTGTGCTCTTCGTCCTCCGGGTTCATCCGGATCTGGTTGTATCCGGAGAAAGTGTCCATGAATGACAGGAGGTGATGCCCCGAGGTGGTGTCGACCAGCTGGTCGATCTTTGGAAGAGGGAAGCTGTCCTTTGGGCAAGCTCGATTGAGGACGGTGTAGTCCACACAGATCCTCCACTTACCGCTACTCTTCTTTACCATGACCACGTTCGCCAGCCAACTGGGGTACTAGACCTCTCGGACAAAACCGGCGGCGAGGAGCTTCTCTACTTCCTCGTTGATCGCCTTCTGTCTCTCCATGGCGAAGCTCCTCTTCTTCTGGTAGACCGGGCGGCAATTTGGGTCCACGTTCAGCCTGTACATGATGACCTCGGGCGGGATGCCCGGCATGTCGGCTGCTGACCAGGCGAACACGTCAGCGTTGGCACGGAGGAACTCCAGCAGGCGGGTTCGTTCTTCCTCAGGGAGCTGGGCCCCGACTTGCACCGTCTTCAGGGGATCCGAACCGAGGGGAAAAGCTAGCAGGCGCTCTACGGGCCCTCCCCTGGGTTCCTTCTCTCTCAGATCGAGGTCGTTGACATCCTGGGCGAGCTCCGCACCCCTGGCGCTTGGGACCGTCTGAAGGCAGAGCGGGATCGGCCGGGTCGTCCCCTTCATCTCCCCGAGCCCGGAGGGCGTGGGGAACTGTACCAACAGCCTTCTCGTGGAGATGGTGGCGTCCAGTTGGTTGAGCCCGGGATGCCCGAGAATGGCGTTGTAAGGCGAAGGGAGCCTGACGACGGTGAATGTTATTAGGACGGTCGTCTGCCGGGGTGGGGATCCGGCGGTGACCGGGAGAGTGATCTCCCCCTCGACCCCCACGGAGTCCCCTGTAAAACCCACCAGGGGGGTGTGCACTGGTTTCAGCTGATCGGGGGACAAGTTCATCCGAGAGAAAGCATCGTAAAAAAGTACGTCAGCCGAGCTTCCACTATCCACCATGATTCGATGTATAGGATGCTTTGCGATGGTCATCTCGACCACCACGGCATCATTGTTTACATTATCATTAACTTCCCCCCCTTTGGAAGAGATTACATTCTCCGGGTTCCCGACTTCCCGGGCTCTCTTCGTCGCTCGACCGGACCCGCGTGAGATCATGCCCACGGGTTTCTCCGTTGGGCGGTTGTCGAATGCAGGGACAGGTGGTAAGGCCGCGAGCGGCTGCCCTTCAGAGGGGGCCTCGTTCTTAACGAACTTTCTGAGGAAACCCCTCCGGATCAGCTCCTCGATCTCCCGCTTCAGGTGGCGACAATCCTCCGTGTCATGCCCGTGCTCGCGGTGGAACTGGCAGTACTTCGATTTGTCTCGGACGACCCTCAGGTTCTGAGGAGGAGGTCTGCGGAGGTAGCGCTCGCCCTCGATTTCCATGAGGATCTTCGTTCGGGGTGCGAGGAGAGGGGTGTACCTCCGCTCGGGAGTGGCTTCGCCCCTTGGCCTTGGATTCGGGCGAGGGTCGGCAGACGGCCCAGGCCTCCGAGCTCCCGGGGCATCCCTCGGGAGTGGCTTCTTCGGAGTCTTGCCGTCCAACTCTCGACGGGTGCGGTCGGCCTCCTCCGCTCGGATGTACTTGTGGGCACGGAGGAGGAGCTCGGAGTACGTCTTGGACGGCTTCTTGTCCAAGGAGTAGGTTAGGCGGGACGTCTTGAGCCCGCGCTTCAAAGCCAGCATGGCGACGCGCTCGTCCAAGCTGTAGATCTCCAGGGCTGTGGTCTTGAACTGGGTGATGTAGTCCCGGAGCAGCTCCTGGTCCTGCTGGCGGATGGAGAAGAGGCTGTCCACCTCTCTCGGCACCTTTCGACAAGCGTCGAAGTGTGCCACGAACCTTCCTTCCAGCTGATGGAAGGAGCAAATGGATCCGGGCTCGAGGCGGGTGAACCAGACTCGAGCAGCCTTCCGGAGGGTTGCCGGGAAGGCGATGCACAGAAGAGCGTCGGTGACCCCCTGGACCCTCATGAGAGCTTTATAGCTCTCCAAATGGTCCAGGGGGTCGGTGGTCTCGTCGTAGGGATCCACCTGCGGCATGCGGAACCGTTTCAGGATCGGTTCCGCCTGGATTTCTTCAGAGAAAGGGGGGCGGGGGTCGTAGCTCGTCGGGTCTGCCGATGAGTTCTGCAGGTCGGCGAATCGGCGGGCGAACTCCGCCAGCTTGCGCTCATGCTCCTCCAGGCGCCTCTCGGCCTGGCGCCTGATGGCTTCGTCGGTGGAGTCTTCCACCGAGACTGCGGGTGAAGGGGGCGCCGATCGGTCTCGGCGTGAGGTCTGGCCTCGGCATTGCTTGCTGCGATGCGCCATTTCGGCCCCGTCGACTGGGGATCGACTCTCGTGATCCTCCGAACCGAAGTAGTTTCTCTTTACGGGAGCTCGGTGGCTCCCCTGGGGGTTGGAGACGGCCCTCGGATGGGATGGCCTGCCCTGAATTGAGCGCAGGCTCCCACGCTGCCCCGCGGCTCGGGCCGCGAGGGTTCCTGGCTGCGGCTGGGTGGCCAGGGACCGTTGCTGATGCTGAAGCTGCCGGACCACTGAGGTCAAGGTCTGCAACTGCTGGACGATGGCCGCAAGGGACCCGTCCACCGGGGTAGGCTGCTGTGGAAGAGGAGGGGGAGCCGGAGGCTCCCTTTCGGGGCTGTGGCCCCCCGGAGGGGAGTGGACTTCCCCCGCACGGCTGGTGGACGCCTCGCGTCCACGAGTGACCATCATTGTCGGAGAGCGCGATACCTGCAGAAAGCTGGCTCCCGCTGGGGTTCAGTGTCCTGGCCCCCTTCCTGGCGTGCCAATCTGTTGCCGCTCTCGCCGCCGCGCCCGTGCCACGGATCCGCCGATCCCTCCTGACCGCCTGGCGAAGGAGCTTCCCTGACTGCGGCGAACCTGCAAGAAAGGGGTTAGAGGACCCTGGCCGGGGATCCCGGCGAGGGAACTTCGACGGTCAAGTCAGTAGACGACGAGAAGGAACAGACTCTCCAGACGGACCCCCGAAAGGGTTCCAGACCTAGAGAGTTTACTAGTGAGAGAGAGACTCTCTGGGAACCAGAATCTCGGCTGGGCCTCCTAGCCGGGCTTACACACCCAGTGATTCCCTCTCGGGATCCCCGGGTTTCACTCTCCAGAATGAGACATTTTGCCGTTGCTTCTCCTTTGTCCCCAGGCTTGTCCGCTTACCTTGTCGTCCCCAGATTCCTCCCTCTTTATCTCCTTTCGTCGTGCGCTTGTTTCTTCCTCCTTGGAGACTTTCCTCCCCCGTCCTTTTCTCCTTTCCCTTCTCGGTGAAGGGGGCCAGGCGACTTTCCGACCTCGTCCGCCGAGCCCAGCAGAGAAAAGACAAGGACAGAAGAGAAAAAGGGGAGGGCGGCGCTGGCAAGGCGGCCGGCCAGGCCTCGGGCCCAGCGAGAGCGCTCTCATCCCCAAGCGTGGGCGCCATCCATTTATGGGGCCTGCTTCGTCAGGATCGTGTCTCTCGGCTGTGGGACCTGTCGGGCCGATGCAAGTGATGTTCCGCGTGCCGCCGCCCTCCGTACGGAGCGCCGTCTGGGGTTCGTACGGTCCGAGGGATGGCCTTGGGGCTCGTTTCTCTCCCTGGGACCCTCGCCGTATGAGCGGTCTGACCTCGGACGAGTTGGACCCGTCTCTGGGGGCCAATTGGTGAGGAGCGAAGGACCAGCCGACCTCGGCCTAGGTGGACCCTTCCCGGGTGGACACCTGGCGAGGTGGCAGGAGGTCGCCTGGCTTCGGCCGAGGTGGGCCCGTCTCCGGGTTGCCACCTGGCGAAGGGCGAAGGACCGGCCGACCTCGGCTTAGGTGGACCCCTCCTGGGTGGACACCTGGCGAGGTGGCAGGAGGTCGCCTGGCTTCGGCCGAGGTGGGCCCGTCTCCGGGTTGCCACCTGGCGAAGGGCAAAGGACCGGCCGACCTCGGCTTAGGTGGACCCCTCCTGGGTGGACACCTGGCGAGGTGGCAGGAGGTCGCCTGGCTTCGGTCGAGGTGGGCTCGTCTCCGGGTTGCCACCTAGCGAAGGGCGAAGGACCGGCCGACCTCGGCTTAGGTGGACCCCTCCTGGGTGGACACCTGGCGAGGTGGCAGGAGGTCGTCTGGCTTCGGCCGAGGTGGGCCCGTCTCCGGGTTGCCACCTGGCGAAGGGCGAAGGACCGGCCGACCTCGGCTTAGGCGGACCCCTCCTGGGTGGACACCTGGCGAGGTGGCAGGAGGTCGCCTGGCCTCGGCCGACCTCACTTAGACGGACCCCTCCGGGTCCGGGCGCCAGCGGGGTGGTAGAGGAACTCCGAGCCGAGCTCGACCTCGGCAAGGGCGGTTTGCCTTAGACAGTCGTCGGGCGGTGTAGTCTTGCCGATCCTGGCCTTGAAGACGTGGCGCAGACTCGACCTGGGAAACTTCCACGTGGCTCGATCGCATTCGGCGGTACCTGAGCCTGGCCACATTACTGTCATGGCTGTAACACTTATGATGTAATATTACATGAAATTAATTATTTTATAAATAAATTTAGATTTTTATCAAGTATTTATTCTCTTTTTGATATTAAAAAAATAATAATCTACATTATTAAAAATAATTATTGGGATAAATTCTTAGGATAAACCTGTATTTATAAATCTTTTAATCTGATTTTAAAAAAATGTTTTATAATATTTATTTATAAAAAATACTTATTTTTAATTTTGAAATATATATAAAATTATAGTAGTACATACAATCAGCTAGTAAATATAAATATATGTGGATTTCTTAAAATTATATTATTAAAAAATAATATATAAAATTATTTTATTATTGTACAATTTAAATAATTAGTTATTTATGAATATATAATTATGTAAGAGTAATATATTAATATTGATTAAATTATTTAACATAGGAATACAAATAATTGATATGTTTATTATCAAAAGATTATGACATAAATAATAAATGATTGAAATATATTATTTTTTAAAATATGTACAGAAATAATGTAATTAAAAAAGTTTATCTTTCTACATAAATTTATTGCATGTTTGTTAAATGGTTAAAATATATGAATTTGTATAGCTTAGAAATAAATTTTTAATTAAATATAAGTATATTATGGTACAAAATTAATATATTAAAATATAAATAAGATTAGTAATGTACATGCTGTATTAAAATAAAATTGAAAATTATGTGGTACAAATTTATAAATATTTGAAATATATAAATAAATTATTAAGTTATGAATAAAGTTATTTATTTATACGCTACATTAATCATATTATAAATTTATTAATTGAGAAATGTAATCATAATGTACAAAAAAAAATTAGTTGAGAGTTAAATTTTGATATTTGTAGATTCCATATTTGTAATTTTATTTATTTATATATTTTTTAAATGTGCAGCATGAATATTTACATTATGTAGTATGCAGAAATTGTTAGTACTGAATAAATTATGTGTCAAAATTATTTGTTAAGTTAAACATTCAATTTTTCGTATATACTAATATAAAATTTGTATTGTATTGAACCGTAGACCCGTCAATTGATTAATATGCATATTCTGTAGTATCCGTATATTTGTTTATATTTGTACGGAGCTGAGAATTATGCACATTAATCAATTGATTGTCCATATTGGATAGTTTGGGAATTGCAAATAATTTTACAAGTCAGCTTACAGTAATCAAATAGCGTGCAATGAAAACCGAATGAAACTTCAAGTAGTATTTTTTTTTGTTCTCCACATACAGAAATATTTGTATATGAAGAACTAAGAGAAAATGCTGCCGAAATCTTATTCGATCTTTATTGCACACTATTTGATTACTATAAGCTGACATGTAACATTAATACAATTCTTGAATGGGATAAAACCTATCTTTATCCAGTAGTTGTTGATAGGATGCATTTATCATTTAAGTCATCCAAATTTCCGTACATATGTATTATACTTAAAAAAATGTTGAAATCTATATTTATATATTTAAAAAAGTAATTATGTTCATAATTTTATTGTCATGTTATTTATTTTGTTTAATTACATTTTTAATGATGGTATTATATATTTTGGAAAATTTATCTCTAAATGTATTTGATTTATTAAATATGTATGGCATAATGGAAGAAACAATCACAGCCTTATGCTATATCAATGGTTCTATGATTAATAGCAAATATGGTATTGAGTATAATCAGGGACCGAAAAAGGTAATTAAAATTAAATATGGTATGACATTAGAAGAATTGGAGAATAAAATATGTAGAGTCTTCCATATAGACAGAAGTGAAAAAAAAATATTGATCATCTATAGATATCCACAAGTTGCACAGGCGACATATATTAAGTATGAACATTTTTTATTAACTGATGCAGAGTTATAATATTTTCAACGATCAGTTCACATCCTTATATATCAAGTGCAGAGTTATATATAGATATTCAATCTGTTGAAGTTTCTGAACCTATTCACGAATAGGATGATTATGAAGTAGCTGCTCAAAATATATCAAAAATTCATGTAAGTGAACATGTTATGTCATACTGTAGTTCGAAAATCGTAGAAACTATTTTCGAAAATACTGGTTCAAGATTTATAAAAGATTCTTTACATACAGTGGACACTAATGTGCCAGAGAGTAATGTTAGACAAGCATCGATATATATAGCTACTGATGATACAATGCATCTGGATAATAAACTTTTTAATAAAAATAACGAAGAAAGTGAAGATGATGTGGCTGATGAACATAATGAAGCTAGTATATCAGAACCTGTACAAAGTCCACATGACATAATATTCCTGTTTCAAATAAACCTATGTTTGAGGCCCTCTCCCAAACATTCAATCAGATTGATTGGACTGTTGCTAATATGTCCATGTACTCTACATTGCAAGAACCATCTATTGTATGGCAAAGAGATGAGGGGTTACGTAAAGGTCTTCGTTTCATAGATAAGGCATAATTACAAACAGCAATAAAGCAATATTCTGTTGAAAGATATCACGAGTTAAGGGTGATTGAGTCTAATCTCAATTTATGGCATCTAAAATGTAAGAACAGAAGTCAGGATGTCAATGGATGCTGAGAGCTATTAAACGGCATGGTCAATTTGAGATCACACGATATACTGGTCCCCATATATGCATATCTCCAATGATGTCTCAAGATCATTCTGGACTGGATTCAATATTAATTACAAATAAAATTCGAGATCTGGTCAAACAAATTCCTTCAATTGCTATTTCTGCACTTGGTGCAGTGATTAAAAATAAATATAATTTATACCCAATTACAGAAAATTATGGAAAGTGAAGCAAAAGGCAATAGCCATGATTTTCAGTGATTGGGATGTTTCATATTATATGATGCCAAGATGGTTGCATGCTGTTGAAGAATTTAATCTGGGCTCTAGGATGAAATTCATCAGCATTCCTACTTGTATTCCATCTTGTGCTCAATTTGATCGTGTTTTCTAGGTCTTTGCACTATCCATTGAAGGGTTTAAGTATTGTCGACCAGTAATAAGTGTTAATGCTACATTCATATATGGAAAGTATAATGAGAAGTTGATGATTGCAACTGCCATTGATGGGAAAAACTAGATATTTCCACTTGCATTTACTATTATTGATGAAGAATCAGCTGATACATGGGGTTGGTTCTTAGCTTGCATCAGAAATTTTATTACATCATGTCAGGATATCACGTCAGGATATCACGTTAGGATATCACGTCAGGTTTGTCAGAATTTGTTACGGGTTATCCCATCACAGGGTAGACTTCAAGGATGCCAATTGAGCATGGTGTAGCTAACGGACCAGTTTCATAAGCTAGTCTTTGATGCTGACGAGATATAGATACAGCGCTATGCATGAGCATATATTCTACAGCTGGTGGGTGGGTGTTTGTTTATGGATAAATCTGGTGATAAGATGCATCTCATGTTCCTACCACTACTTGCGGATTTCGAGAGTGTTGGACATTATAGTTGGGGTAGTGCATAGCTCGCCTGGTTGTATAGAGAGTTGTGTAGGACAAGCAGGAGAGATGCCACTGAGATAGCTGGTCCATTATTGCTTTTATAATTATGGGCATGGGATAGATTTCCTATCATGGTGCCACACAGATTACTTCACCAGGCTCCGGATCCTATGATCGATTTAGATGATGGTGAAGCTGGTTTACCATAAGATCCGCTAGGGATGCGGTAAGTTATAAATTTAATTAAATTTAATGATTAATCATATTTATTGATATATGTAAATTAATTTATTTAATTTACAGATGAAGAGATGATTTTGCCGTTACGGAGGTACCTATACATGTTCTCTCTTCGTATCGACATTTGATAGATCACCTGAGTCTAGATCAGGTGACTACTAGTGCTTATCTTTGTTAACGGTTAAAGGTTTTTATATTACTTATTTAACACAAATGCTTGGTATTGTTCATTAATAGGTGATATGGCAACCATATACAAACGACATACTTGCACAGCTACCAGAGTACTGCCTTCATAGTTAGGATATCTAGTGTAGTCGAGTGCCACTCATATATTTTTATATCACGGAGTGGCATTTTCCTGATAGAGTGATGCGACAGTTCAGTTTTCGATAGGTCATATTTGATCAATGTATTACAGATCATGCACTGGATCGTATCGATCTTAAGGGATGACCCAAGCAAGATTGGAGCAGCAGTCATTAGTCTTATATTCAATTATGGGAGAGCCGACATGATTCTGTTGTAGATGGTGCTCCTGCTGATGGTGCTATGCATTATCGTGATCCATACATGCAGTAGTATCACAGCATCACTCGGCGATTTCTCAGCCATGATGGTACAATGCATGATTATGTGGTATGAAATTTTATTTATGCTATTACATATTGTTATCATATATTTCATATTTTATATAACTCATTAAATGTTTGTAATTTTCAGAGAAGTGGCATTGCGATGATAAATCAGCTTGCTTAGGCATATTCCATTGCGACGTCCTCACAGAGTATACAGGACATATGTCAGTCAACTCTTATTATTGTTGGTGAGCATGCATGTGTCCAGTTACGAGGATTTGCTTGGGAGGATGGGAAAGATGATGAGACTCCGGAGCCTTATCTATATGCATCTACATCGACAACACCTCCTCCTACTTAGCATAGACGAGGTACTCGACAATTCAGTACCTCTTCCTTTCCGATGCCGGAGTACGATCCATATATGTCCGCGGGTAGTTTATTCTATGAGGATGTGAGACAGTTTATATCTATGGAGGATGCTACTGCACATTTTGAGTACGCTACTGGATCGGATTATCCGATGCATCATGATTACTTGGGACATGGAAGAGGATAGTATATAGGCGAGGGGTCGTCGCAACATGTATCTGCATTACATGCATTTCCTAATGTACAGGATCCGACAGAGCATCAGGGACCGAGTGAGGCGAAGCCAGTACCTTGTCGATGATAGCCTGTACGCAGGAGGAGACAGCTACCATATGGGACTTAAGATTTTTGTATTTTACTTTTTCATTGTTTGAACTTATTACATTGTATTCTCATATTTTATAATTATTATCATCAATTTTTTTTAAATAATTTTTTTAATCGATATTTACGAAGTTAGCGTCAGCCCAATTATATTTACAAATTTAGATATTTTAGGTTACATAGAACTATATGGATTGAAAAAAAATATAATTGAAAAAAAAATAATAATCCTTTTAAAAATTAAAAAAACTTTATTAAATAGTAAAAAATATTAAAATTAATAAAATTAATATTATGATTGGGAGACGGGAGACCGTGAAGAAAAAGGATTGGATTCGGGCCGGTCCAGGATAGTTGGATCGGACTTGATTGTGGACCGGGATTGGCTCTTTCCCGGACTTATTTGCGGACTGAAATCAAGCCGGTCCGAGCCGAGCCAAAGGGGTGCTTGGTGCTGGTCCAAAAACTAAATGGACTTTATTTTAAGGCCCAAAGCCTGGCCCGATTTTTTAAAAAACTGGCCCAAAACCTGACCCGATTTCAAGGTGGCACAGATCAGCTCCAGCCCTATAACCCTAAACTCTAAATCCTAATACATAAATCCTAATTTCTTAAACATAAAACCTAAACCCTAAATCCCATTTTCTTTTATTTGAAATTAACAAAGTTTGCATAACCTTTTATTCAATAAAAAATAAAATTGAGATCTCATATATTTTTTTTAAAAAAATAATTCCAACTAAAATCACGGGTTGAACTCGCGTTTTCATGAAATCGCGGGTTCAACCGGCATTTTCGATGTTAAACCCAGTTAACTTCGAACCCACATTTTAAACCCAACCCAATAAACATAAAATGCGAATCCAACCCCTAATTTCTATTTACCGGATCTGGGCGGGTTTAACACTAGAAATCACGGGTTGAACCCGCGTTTTCATGAAATCACGGGTTCAACCCGCATTTCTAGTGTTAAACCCGCCCAGATCCGGTAAATAGAAATTAGGGGTTGGATTCGCATTTTCACTGTGAATTCGTGGGTTGGACCTGCATTTTCACTGTGAATTCGCGGGTTGAACCTGCATTTTCAGATGCCACATGGAGGATCCGGACTAAAATCGCACATTGAACCCGCAATTTCGTACCAACTTCGCGAGTCCAACCCACGTTTTCACCCCGCCCTGCCAAATGCCCGAAGAGCCCCGCCACGTGTTCCAATTTGTCCATGTGTCCAAGCTTGGGTGACATGTGGCCGAAAGTCACCTAGATCTGCAAATAAAATCTGGATCCTGGTATTTTTGTAAATATTTTTTTTAACACTATTTTGGTCAAAAATCCAAAACCATCGCAGAGCTTTGCCTAATTTAATTAAGACTGAATTTCATAAATATTCTAAATTTAATTATCTAATTTAATTTAAATTTAAATTTAATTTTTTTATAATTTGACTCTTGATTTTTTTATTTATTAATAATATAATCTCTACATCGCCTTTGTGTTAAGTACGTGACAGAAAGGGCACGTGCATCACACGTACCCTTTTACTTCTCCTATGTAGTAGTTCCGGAATGAAGGCTACATTTTGGGTTCTGCCATGACGAGCATGTGTGAATGTGATTTTTTTATTATTGAATTTTATTTGGATTGGATTTGGTAACAATCCTAATAAAATCAAATGGTATAAAGCAAACGAGCTTTTTGAAGCCCAAACCCTACATTTTTTGTATGACATGTAACCTTAAATTGGCACAAAAACCTGTTGATTTTCCTACCAAAACAGTTTTTATAAGAGGTTTTGTTTCAACGGAGCAAGAGAAGGAAAAGAAACAGAGAATCCAGAAGGAGAATGGGAAGATAACCAGATCCAATGCTGAACCAGAAAGGGGAGCTTCAATTTTTTCATAATTTATTAACTTCTATATAAATTAATTTTTTTAGATAAAATTTTAAAAAAATCTTGGAAAAAAAATGTTTGGCCTTTCTAAAATTGATTAATATTAAATACAGTTTAGAGAATTTAAAAAAAAATAAATAAATACCATAAATCAACTTTCTTACTTAGAAATTGATCATTTGCAACTTTATTTTTTCTTTTCATTAATTTTTTTTCCTTTTCAATAATTTTTAGAATAAGACAAAGATTTCCTTCTTCTACATTAAATAGAATTTAAATTACTTATTTAAACACATTCTAATTAATTAAAGAAGTTAAAATTGTAAAGAAAAATTATATATGGCTTCAAGAGTGAAAGTCCATTCCAACGAAAAAGAACTCAAAGAGAAAGAGGCGACATCAACATCAATTCAAGCTTCCTTAGATTCTATTCAACATTCTTTTCTCTTATTCTCTATTTTTTTATTTTATTTTTCTCTTATAACTTTATTCATATTTTAGGTTTATTTTGAGTAGAGAAAATAGATATTTTTTCAAGAAAAAAGTAGTAAAAAAAATTAATGGTAAAGCTAAAATTTTTTTAATGGATTCTATTATTGATGAATTTAGTTACATAAAATAACATCAAATTCAATTCAAATAAAATTTATAAAAAATATTTAAATTAATTTAAATTATTTATTAATATTTATTTTTTAAAATCTTTATTTTTAAAAAAATTGGTGTGGTTCATCCTTGACCAAATCTCATTTGAACTAAAAGCAGCACAAAAGCACTTTCTTTCGACTTTAATAAGCAATCACCACCTCATCAATAATCTGAATCCTAATCAATTCTTTCGCTCCATGCAGCAATCTTGAGAGAGAAAAGGAGGGTTGAACATAGAAGAGTGAAAACTTTAATAGTAGAAATAAGCAATACCGACGGTAGTGAAAAGATGCTAAAGGGTTCGAAGGAGCTGCAAAAGTAGTTAGAGATCTACACATACGAGATGCTATGGCATAGACTCCTCAACAGCAACCATAACTATGAATTCTGTAGACCTTTGTCCTCTTTTTTTTTTTTTGGTAAATCGGTGCATTCAAACTATAATTCTAGAATGAATATAATTAAGAAAGTCAGAATGGATGGCATCACAAAAAAATCTCAGGGCATCCCCAGATCAGTCCATAACACAGGATCAGAGTGATTAACAATATAAGAAGCTATCCAATCAATCGCCGAGTTAGCCTTCCTATAGATATGTCTGACAATAGTGATGGAAGAACCTTGAAGAAGGAGAGCAATATCGCAAAGAAGAGGATGCAACGCCCTGGACCTCCTAGCATCATGAATCCAAACTATGACCGTAACAGAGTCATCTTCAATGAATCCTGGACCTCCATCAATACCACTTTTGCCAAGGCCGTCATCCTCATTGTCTGCTTGCCCACCCTCCTCGTCATTGGGCTCCTCAATATCTGGTCACCCCCATGGGAAGTACCTCAGGAGGCAACTTGTAGACCTAGGTCAATGTTGAGAGTGACCTCGACTCCATGCTCACCTACATTGCCGGGGCTAAGATTGAGCAGATGTAATGGTCTTCCACCAAACTCGGCTGGGTTGCCATTGCCTTCTCCACCCTGCTCCAAGTACTCTAGGGTTAAGAAAGAGTTATACACAAGGAACAAAGAGAGGCTCGTCTATCTATTGACTACTTTTATCATCTCATCATCTTTTTTCTGATGATCCTGTAAATGATTCATCACCTTCAATTGATCATCTACCATTTTGGCAGGAAAATGAATGGTGTTTGGAACTAAATTAAGGTTACATGTCATCCAAAAAAGGGAAGACTTCATTCTGAAAGTGCCATGTTGTTAATTAATGCGAAAGAGCTTGTGCAATACACGTGCCATTTCCGTTTTCTACTGAATACCTAAGTGATGCAGGCTCACATTGTTGATGTACAAAAAGGCTAGGAGCTGAATTGTAAGAAATTGAAATCTAGGATTTAAGTAAAATTAGATCATAAAAGTTCATGATTTTTTATAAAGTCTAACCTGTAATTAACTAAGGTCAAAGGAATTATGCCAATAGAACTATGATGTGCAAATGGCAGAAGCAAAGCACTAATATTTGGATCAAGCACAAATATTTGGATCAGAGTTAGAATATGTTTATGTACAGGAGATGGAGAATATTTTAATTAATTTAAAGAATATTTAAATAATCTGGGTTTTTGTCCATAGAAAGTCTTGATATTGCAAGATTTATAGGTTCTAAATATTCTTTTCAGCCAAGAAAAATATCAAGTCATATTATAAGAGAGGTTAAATATAATGGCACAAACGAGTCAAGTCAAATCAAATAGTTAAAAGTTCGAGCCCAACTTGATTTAAAATAGTTGAACCTAAAACATGGCTCAATATATATATATATATATCGAGTTCGGTATGACTTGACTCAAATATCAGTTGAGTTTTGTTCGAGCTCAACTTTGAACTTGAAATTAAGTCTTGAATTGCTTATAAAATATATTAATATATATTATAAATAAAAATATAATTATTAAAATTATATATAAATATGAGTAGAGTTGTGAGCTTTTGAGATGAGCATTTTACTACTTGAGCTCATCTTCAAAGACTATTTGAGCCATTCAAGCTCAATAGCCTTCGACTTGAGTCGAGCTTGAGCTCGAGCCAAGCTCGACTCTTTTGCACCCTTAGTCAATGACAAGTAAAAAGGTATCAAAATTTCTAAAATATATACATACATACATATGTATGTATGTATTATATATCATTTTTTTGATAAATTTCTTATGATCATCTTGAATCCTTAGTCAATTCAACTAGACCCTTCCTAACTGATTTGTATTTAAGAGAGAGAGAGAGAGAGAGAGAGAGAGAGAGAGAGAGAGAGAGAGGGTGGGAGATATGAAAAGTTATATCTCAAATGCCCCTTCCAAAATTTGAAGTTAGAATTTTTAATTTCTAATATGAAAAGTTATACCTATGAAGATAGGTTTCAATTCATTATTGATTTATATAAATTTACATATTTTATTTTATAATGCTTCTGTGGCAAATTTATAATATCAGTTAAATATTTTTAGCTTTAATTATGAATAATTAGTTACATAAGAAACCATCCGGTCTATGATATTATTATCATTTTTATAAATATAAATAATTTTAAACTTCATAAAAAACATGTCCAATCTTTAGATATCCGATGGCTGATCTCGCTTTATAAGAATCTTTGGGGTTGCCATCTAGTCAATTATTATTTTTGAATCCCCTTCCAAAACGATGTTAGTGGTCCTCAACATGGTAGTATCATACTCAAGATCCTCCCATGCCTCTCTCATCTAAGGCTTTGTTTAGATGGAGGGATCATGAGTGAAATGATGGAAAGGGTTTATCTTTTCCTTGTTTAGATATTAATTTTTAGAAAAAATAAGGAAAAGGAAAGGATGCTCCTTTTCCTCCCCTTCCCTTTCCTCTTCTTAATTAAGCTAAGTTTTCAATCCCCCGATTTGGAGGAATTAAGAAGGAAGGGAAAGTTTCTAAAAGCTAAGCTTTCCTTTCTTTTCCTTATGAGAACTATCCAAACAAAAATAAAATTTTCCTTCCCTTCTCCTTCCCTCATCTCCCTTTTTTAATGAGAGCTATCCAAACAAAACCTAAATGAACACCAACTACCCGCAACAAAGGATGAATTAGAGACTTTAATTATAAAGCTTGCATAGACGTGGGCACCACATCTACAACATCATCATTAAAGTTGGTTTTACGGAAACTAGTGGATGGAGGTCTCAAGCGAAATGAATTTTGTAGGAAGGTGTAAAATAGAAGTTTCATATTTTCTTAGCTAATCAAAGATCCCCCTATAAAGATGGGGATGGATGAACCCAGCTGCCGGTAGACATCTCCATTTTGATCCAGTGGAAACTTATCAAAAAAATTTAAAAAAAAATAATCACAGAATCCCAATGACGAATCCCAATGACGAAATCTGTAAAATCGATTTCGAATAAACTGCAACGAAGAAGACCATCCAATTTGTTGTCGAATTAGCTTTTCTACGAATATGCCAAATGATAATTAAGAAACAATCCTGTAACCAGATGAACGCTTTGAAAAGCACACACAACTAGTACAGCATTCAATTATTGGCACGTACATATATCCATTTGTAAATATATCTATTTACCAGTAATTGATATTATTAAAAGTACGATTGAACGGCCTCGCAAAAATCACGAGATGCTTGTGTACCGTGGACTTGAATTTTTTTTTAAATAATATAAAAAAAAATTTAATTATCAAAATAAGTGATCCGTAATATATTTACGGATTTAGATGGCATGTGACAAAAATCGGGGTAATTCAGAAAAAAAATTTTGACACGTCGGACGGCCGGACAAAAATGCCTGAATTTGTCTTTTGAAAAGACGAATTCTCAGTTGAATTCATCTTTTCAAAAGCCGAATTCAAGCCCCACATGTTACCCACCTCGGAAACCGGCCACCGCTCTGCGAGCTCGCCACGTGGACTGGGATTTCTGAATTCGTCTTTCGAAAAGATGAATTCTCAGTCGAATTCGTCTTTTCAAAAGACAAATTCAGGCAGCATACCCCCGGGCCTTCTTCTTCTGTTCTTCGCTGTTCTTCCGACTCGCTGTCTCTCTAACCCCCCGGCCCCATCCCCCTCTCCCGGTCCCATCTTCTTCGTTGTCTCCAGGTCCATTTTAAATATATTTGTTTATATCCGGTCCAGCCCCATCCCCTTTTAAAAGGTTTGGTTTTATTTTGATCCGGTCCGATTTAATTTTTTTGGTTCTTCAACGGTTTCTATGATTTATTATTTAAAAATTTTTGTTTGTTTGTTGCTAGATCTATTCGAAGGAATCCAGTTCGAAAGAAGTCCAAGAATATTTGGAAATACACTTTCTTCTAGGTAATTACTATATTTCTTTTGTTATTATAATTTTTTTGAATAATATTATTACGTTGTTTGTTTGGTATGAAATTTAGATTAATTAGTAGAATAATTTTGGTATGAAATTTAGAATAATTAGTAGATAATTTTGTTTGATTTATGCTATTTTTGTTATAATATAATTGTAATTATATATTTTTGTTTATATTTATATAATATGTAATTGATAATTGTATAATTATAATTGTATTGATAATAATTAATTAAATTAATAATATATATTATAAATTAATGTATTGATATTATAATTGTAATATAATTATTCTAATTATTAAAAGTTTAATATTTAGTATTATAATATAATTGTAATTGTATTGATAATGATTAATTAAATAAAAGTATATATTATAAATTAATGAATTTATATTTTATTTATAATATCATTATTCTAATTATTAAGATTTTAATATTTAGTATTAGGATATAATTGTAATTGTATTGATAATGATTAATTAAATAAAAAAGTATATATTATAAATAAATGTAATGATATTATAATTGTAATATAATTATTCTAATTATTAAGATTTTAATATTTAGTATTATGATATAATTGTAATTGTATTGATAATGATTAATTAAATAAAAAAGTATATATTATAAATTAATGTATTGATATTATATTTATAATATCATTATTCTAATTATTAAGATTTTAATATTTTGTATTATGATATAACTGTAATTGTATTGGTAATGGTTAATTAAATAAAAAATATATATATTATAAATAAATGTATTGATATTATATTTGTAATATCATTATTTTAATTATTAAGATTTTAATATTTAGTATTATGATATAATTGTAATTGTATTGATAATGGTTAATTAAATAAAAAAAGTATATATTATAAATAAATGTATTGATATTATATTTGTAATATCATTATTTTAATTATTAAAATTTTAATATTTAGTATTATGATATAATTCTAATTGTATATCTTGTAAATAATTATGTTGTTAAATAATTATTTAGTAATACTTAATTATGAATGAAGTTAGAAGTTTACATATTTGTAAATTTTTTATTATTATATAAATGTGCAGAATAAATTTGTATAGCATGCATTATGAATTTTTAGGTTAAGCATTTGATTTTCTATATATATTTTATAATATTTGCATTTCATTGAACCCTAGACCCGTCAATTGCTTGATATGCATATTCTGTAGTATCCGTACATTTTTCTATACTTATACGGATCTGAGAATTATGCATGTTGATCAATTGATTATCCAATTTTGACAGTTTGGGAATTGCAAATAATTTTACAGGTCAATTTATAGTAATCAAACGGTGTGCAATGAAAGCCGAATGAAATTTCGATCATCATTTTTCTTTTGTTCTTCGCATACATAAATATTTGTATGTGAAGAACTAAGGGAAAATGCTGCCGAAATTTCATTCGGTCTTCATTGCATACCTTTTGATTACTATAAGTTGACCCGTAAAATTAATGCAATTCCTGAATGGGATAGGGCCTTTACCTAGTAGTTGATGATAGGATGCATTCATCGTGATAGTAAAATAATTATATTTTAAATTTTATTGTCATATTAATTATGTAATTTAATTAGTTTGTTAATGATATCAATATATGAGAAAGTTGTTTTTAAATATATTTTGTAAAATGGACACGTTCGCATGATGACGGACGACGGTATGGGATGATGACAACTAATATATCCGAGTGTTTCAATTGAGTTCTGAAAAATGCTCGATTTCTTCCCATAACAGCATTGGTACAGTTGACTTTCTTTCGGCTTGTGTCATATTTTGAAGGCCGATGTGTCTAAGCAACAGAGGTAATGGACAAAAATAAAAGGTTTACTCCTTTTGTTACGGGACATGTCATCTCCAACCAAGCCAAAGCGACATCTCATACAATTACACGATTCGATAGAGCAACTAGCTTGTTCCAAGTCCATACTGCTAGACATGGACCGAACATGAATAGGGGTGATAATACACAGGTACTTACGATCTTTATGTATCATTGAAAATATGTTATTACGTTGTGTATATGCTAAATTATGATTTTTGATGCTGTATGTTGTTCATCTTTCCCAGCAGACATGTACATGTCAGAAATGGCAATGTTTTCATTTACCTTGTTCTCACGTCATGGCTGCTTGTACACATGTTGCCATTGATTTTAAAATATACATTGATCGGTACTATACATTACACGATTATCATCGAACTTATGTGCCACAATTTCAACCAATTCCTCTTGAAGAATATTGGCCCCAGCAAAATGAACACGGTATCATTATACCTGATGTAAATAGGCTGCGACAGAAAAGTAGGCCACGATTCACGAGGATCAGAAATGATATGGATATAAGAGAAGCCGGCAACAGATGCAAGTGTACAATCTGTAAAGAAGAAGGGCATGATAGACGGTCATTTCCAAGGCTTCTACAAGTAGATTAGTTAAATTATATCAGTCATATTTTACAGATGTTTTAATATATGAATTGTAATGTATTAGGCTAATCTTGTCATTGCTTTGTATTTTATTTGATGGATTGTAATATATGAATATATTTTATTATCTGATGTTTATAGCTTGTATATGGATTGATATCCTTACTATGCATTAAATGGGCTTTGTGATTGATTTTCTTTGAGTTATCACAGTTATGGATCCTGATCCTTCTGATAGTAGTGTACTACACGGTCAGCCTTCATATAGATCATCTTTGGTCTGGGAGGGACAGGATGTTGTTTTGCATTGTCGACATCGAGAGATAGTTATGCGTAGATCGATACCGCTCGATCATCGTATTATGCCATTGCTGATGCAGTCTGGATTATATGGTCTGGCACGTATTAGATTTATTAGATTGGACTGGCATTTGATCACTGCTCTCGTTGAGCGGTGGCGTCCAGAGATGCATACTTTTCATTTACTCCATGGAGAGGCTACCATCACCATACAGGATGTTGCTGTTTAGTTAGGTTTGCCAGTAAATGGTCTACCAGTGATGAGTAGTACACGGATAGACTGGAGGCAGCTTTGTCTTGAGTTATTAGGGATCGTCCCACTAGATGATAGATTGCCTGGATCATGATTAAGCTCGGTCTGGCTTACCGAGCACTTCCAGGCTTTAGCATTCGATGCGGACGAGGCAGCCATACAGTGCTATGCTCGAGCATATATTTTACAGTTGATGGGTGGGTGCCTTTTTATGGATAAATCTGGGAACAACATGCATCTCTTGTTTCTACCTTTATTAGCGGATTTCGAGATGACCAGACAGTATAGTTGGGGTAGCGCTGGACACGCTTGGTTGTATAAAGAGCTATGCAGGGCGAGCCACAGAGATGTTTCTGATATTGCTGGTCCACTGTTGCTACTACAGCTGTGGGCATGGGATAGAGTTCCGATTCTTGCACCCCACAGATTACTTCGATAGGCTTTAGATCCGATGATCAATTTTGATGATGATGGAGCCGGTTTACCATAGGGACCATTAGGGATGAGGTGAGTTTTGAATTTACATAATATTTTTATGCCGTGTATGATATATACTATTTTATTTAATTAATTTAATTAATTTATTTTGTAGATGGAGAGATTTTTTTTCTGTTACACAGGTATCTATGCATGTGGTCTCTTCGTATCGTTATTTACTTGATCGACTACGACCCGACGGGATAATGAATATTGAATTTTTCGTAATGATTGACTTGTTTTATTTGTTCTTGTTTAATAAATTATGCTTTAAATTATTTATAAACAGGTCATATGGCAGCCATATACTGCCGCTATGATTGCACAGTTACTAGACTACTGTCTACAGGGTCAGGAGATCTGGTGTAGTCGAGTGCCACTATTATGTTTTTATATAGTAGAGTGGCATTTACCCGATAGAGTGATGCACTAGTTCGGGATGCGATAGGTCGTGCCAGATCAGTTCGATACGTTGTCTGCACTACATCGTATTGATATAAGAGGACGATCTGATCAGGATTGGTCCACCGTTCATCGGGATTATATACAGTTATGGATGAGTCGTCATGACTATATTATACATAGTGATCCATTCGATGGTACCATGGATTATCACGATCCTTATATGCAGTGGTATCGTAGGATCACTCGTCGATTCATCAGTCGCAATGGTGCAGTATATGATTACATGGTAAGTAATTTAAATTTTATTATGTAAATTATAATATACGTTTAAATTTTATCAAATAAATTATTTTTTTTATTTACAGGATAGTAGTTTTGCGATGATACTTGAGCATGCGACGTCCTCCCCGGATATACAGGATATATGTCATTCTGCCCTCCATACACTTGGCGAGCATGCACGGATTCCACTACGTGAGTTTTATCATGAGGGAGACAGGGAGGATAAGACTCCTTCGCCTTATTATCCATATGCATCTTCATCCGGAGCACCTCTGCCAGCTCATCACAGACGAGGTACGAGACGACATAGCACCTCTCCACATCCGATGCACGAGTTCACATCTACTGAGGATGTGGCAGCACATTTTGATTATACTACTGCACCGGATTTCATGGGCTGGCAGCATGATTACTCCGGACATGGAGGATCGTCGTCACATCATGTATCTGCACAGCAGGCATCACATGATATAGAGCATGCTGCATATCAGGCATCACACGATATAGAGCATGAGACAGAGCAGCATCCGTCATCTCCGATCCATCGTCGTATACAGCCTGCACGTACTAGGAGACGGCCACCATGTGGGACCGAATAGTCATTTATTTTAGAATCTATTATAATTCATGTTTTCTTGTTAATTTTAAAAAATTATGTATTTTTAATATATGTGTTGTGGTCCAAAATATATAAGAATTATCTATATAAGTGTTTATTTATATATGTGTTTATATGTGTTCTGGCCTAAAATAGATAAGAATAATTTATTTGCTTAACTAAATTTAAAAAATATATAAATTATAAAATTCAAATTATGAAAATAATAAAAATTTTATTTTCCGTCGATTCTGTCATCTATTCGGTTTTCAGTCCTGTCATCGTTCCGATCGCCAGTCCGACTACCAGGATCGATCATCGGTTCACTTACTGGTCTTGCTACTGATCCGATCATCCGTCCACCTACTGATCCGATCATCGATCCACATATCGATCTTAAAATGATAAGAATCATTTATTTGCTCAAGTAAATTAAAAAATATATAAAATATAAAATTAAATTTATGAAAATAATAAATTATTTTAGGATTTATTAAAATTCATGATCGAGTTAATTTTTAAATTTTTTATTAAATTTTAATCAAAAGAATATTATTTTGGTGAAATCGTAGATACAATCAGCGACTTATCATTATTTTATTTTAAACAATTTTTTAATAATTTTTATTTTTTTAATTTTTAATGTAATTTGGTAAATAATATATTTAAAATATTTTAATTTAATATATATTAATTATTTAATAATAATAAAAAAAATATTTCTTTTTTCAGTAAAATCGTGGAAGGATCCGACCCTCGGTCTTGTCACCATCCCGATCGCCAGTCCGGCTAACACCAGAATTCGACCATCGGTTCACCTACCGGTCATGCTACCAGTCTGACCATCGATCCATCTATCGATCAGACAATCGATCCACATATCGGTCATGCAATTTTTTTATTAATTTTTTATTTTTTATAAAATTTTGATATAGAAATATTATCATGTATTACAAGTATTCACAAGTTAATTTTTTTTCAGATTTTTTTTAAAAAATTTTTATTTTTAATAAAAAAATTTTTCATATAAATTAATATTTTAAAATTAAAAATTTCTTTCCTTTCAATAATTTTTTTTATGCGATTTATGAAGAATTGCTTTTATGAAAGATGAATTTAATTTAACTGAATTCATTTTTCCGATGGACGAATTTATTCACGTCAATCTTTCCATCTAGTTCAATAAATAAATTTTAAAAATACTTATTTTCATAATTTTTTTTAAAATAATATTATTTAAAAAAAATGCCCCCGTAGACATCGGCTAATGGCCGCGTCAGGGCCACATATTAAGAAAAGCAGTTGTCATACACATCGGGAGAATATTTTTTGCAGACAATGGAGTAGTTGATCTACTCCACCTTCACCCCACGGAACGAACACATGGAATTGCACCAACCATTCGGGCGGCCACGCATTGTCCAGCTGGGGGCCCACCCCGAAAGGGAATAGCGGGGAAGTTGCGAGGGGTTGGCGCCAACACGCGGCACGTTGCGCGATGTCACCGAAAACCGCCCCTTTGTTTGCCCATCATACAAGGTGGGGTGGGTTATTTCATGGAGACCTTGACCGCTCTCGAGGCCCGAGGTCCTTGCATTGTGCTACCGCGGG
This sequence comes from Areca catechu, assembly GCA_021397845.1. Classification (NCBI taxonomy): domain Eukaryota; kingdom Viridiplantae; phylum Streptophyta; class Magnoliopsida; order Arecales; family Arecaceae; genus Areca; species Areca catechu. The sequence continues at coordinate 164,328,283 of CM038043.1, forward strand.
GCCGGGCGGTCGAGTGGCGTGTCACGTATCGGCGTCACCCTGACACCGTTGGCGCATCGGTCACACATCATGACGTCATTCGTTTCGAGTTCTGGTTGCGCGCGTTTCCCCGGTGACAACGGTGACTATTGCTCGGGACTTTCTCACCGAGAGTTATATTTGCATCTTTCGCGCGAAAGAATGCTTTTTCCTTCTTCTTCTTCTTTTTCCCCGCGATTTCAACCGTTAAATCGCTTCTTCCACAGATTCCAAAGCACTCTGATCTCCATCTTCACCGTATGCGCAATTATCAAAGCGTATATTAGGTGATCCAACGATTGACGTCGCGGGAGAAAGGGATTCATTCTTTCGCGCGGAAGATACAACGCGAACCGTCTGAAAATGGCGTTGAAACTTTGCTGTCCTGACCCATACAGGAAACAGCATTTTTTTTTGATATAGCTTTCTTCCACGTATGCCTTCGTGAGGACTGAGTCGTCGCGCACGTAATGATGACGTACTAGTTGAAATGAAATAAAGAATTTTTATTTCATCTCGTGGTTGCACGTTGGACTCACGCATCGGCCGCTTCTCTTGTCTTTAAAAATTATTTTATTTTCTTATTTTATAGGATGCAGTAGGGTTTATTTGTTTCCATAAAAATATTTTTTAAAAAAAAAAAGACGTTTCAGAATTATCCTTAAAGATCCGTTCTTTTATGATAAGAAAAACTTATCTAAATCTTTTTTTAGATAAATAATTTTAATAATATTTATATAAAAATAATTTATTCATATTTTTTTTATATTTAAAAAATAGTTTTAATATTTATTATCTATGTTCTTTTGCATTACTACTCTTCTAGATAAATTACTAAATTTATTTATATTTGTAATAATATATTTTATATTTTATAGATATAAAAATACCGGGCAATCGGGTTATGGGATATTAAATAATGAAGTCATTAAAAATGAGAAAGAAAGTATTTTAGAAATAAAATTAAATATTTATTTTACTGGGATGGAAAATTGATTTAGCCATGATTCATTCTTTTATGGATAAATATTATAAAAAAAATTATTCAACTTTTTGACCAACTTATCTATATTTTTGTACTTTTTAAGATGGATAAGATACTTTTTTATGGATAATATTTATCCATAAAATGGAGAAAAATCTAATCCACCTATGAGATGACTAAATCATTTCCTCACATTCCACTAAGGTAAATATATAATTTTATTTCTAAAATATCATTCTCCTCATTTTCAGTGCCTCATTATTTAATGCCTAATAATTAAGTTATCCACTACCCTTTACACTTAAAAAGTATAAAGGATATTATAAAATATATGAATAAAATTTAATAAGTTATACAAAAAAATGGTAATATAAAAGAATATTGATAACATATTTTAAAGCTATTTTTTTTATATAAAAAAATATCGATAAATCATTTTTCTGTCTAAATATTGTCCAAGAAATATTTATTCAAAAAAAATATAATTTTTTAGATAAATTTTTTATCATAAAAAATGGATATTTAAGATTTTTTTCTATTTTATGAATAAATACTATCAATGAAAAAGTAATTTATTCATCTTGAAAAATACAAGAATAAGAATATGTTGATTAATAAAAAAAATAATTTTTAAATGATATCTATCCATAAAAGAACGGGTCTTAATTTTTTTTTTTTAATTGGAGAATAATGTGATCCCAAGTTATACCTAGTTTGCCTTCAATAAACTAAAAAATTATGGCCAAATAATTATAATATATAAAAAATATCAAGCAAGAAGAAGGAAATAAATTAAAACTTTTATTAAATTCATTAAATATATATCACTTTTTTTTTTTATCAATATTTCTCTCGGAACTTGTATAAAATAATAGATAAAATTAGTAATGAGAGTACAAGGGATGTGCATGGAATTTGGGTCGGTTTGAGATCAATTTTTAAATTAAATTCGTTTGAATTATTTTTTTAAAATTAAAATTAAATCGATCATAAAAAGAGAATGATTCGAGTTGCGGTATAAAAAAATATTGGGTTCGGCTCGATTTATCTGGTCATGGATTATTAAGTCGTGCAAAATGGGAATCCCGTGCCCTGGATTAAATGAAAAATCTGTGAGATAGGCTAAATGGGATCAGAATTTACGTCATCAACACGTGACATCACCGACATCCACAAAGGTACGCCCCAATCTCAACGGAATCCCATCACCATTGAGTCTAAATCTCACGATATTTGGCTCTTCATATATTCGGAAATTTCTCCACAAAAATCTCCTCAAACAGCGCTCTTGCGAATTGAGAGGCCACCTTCATCTCTCCCTTTCCATTTCTTTATTATTCCACCGGAAGATTTAGTGTAGCAAATTTTATCCATGCCTTCTTTTGTCCTCTCCTGAAAAAGAGGGAGGGGGAAGCGGACGCCAACCACATCCCCAGCGGCACGGCAACGAAGACGCCGTCGGATGGAGTCCCGAAAGCGGAAGCGGACGGCCGACGACGTGGGAGATGGCTGCCCTACGAGATCACGGAGCGGCGAGGACTCTCGGGAGGTGACGGACGACGAAGTGGAGGAATTCTTCGCGATCATCCGTCGGATGAACGACCTGTCCCGGTGCTTCGCTGCCGCCGGCGTTGGTGGAGGGACTGGCAGGACTAGGGCGGCGACGGATGGACAGAGGGTCGCGGTGCAGTGGAGCCCGGCGTTCGCGTGGGAGGACTTCGCGGGGACCGCCGCCGGCAAGGACGATTGCCAGAAGGCCCGTTCGACTGCGGTGGCGGCGGAGGCGGAGGAGAGGGTGGCGGAGAACGCGACCCCGCGGTCCCTCGATCTCAACGCCGAGCCGGAGCCGGAAGACCTCGTGGTCGCGAGCCGACGCGGCGAGTCTACCGCCTCGCGCCGCGCCCCTGCGCCTGCGTAACCGTTCGGCAGCTCCTCGAGCCAAGTTCTTGATTTATCCGAGCTTGGGCTATGTGTTTCTAATTATAATTTATCTGAAGTAAAAGAGATTAGATTTTTCTTTTTCTTTGTCGATGAAATAGAGATTGGATGGTTAGCAATGCGAGCAGTGACTGGAGAGACGTAGTTTTGTGTTGTATAATATTAGTATATGGTGTTTCCTTCCATGTCGATGTTATCTACTTATGTGGCAAAAATAAATAAATAAATAAATAAATAAATAAGCAAAGGGGGAGATCGAAGGCATCAAAACCAAAAAGTCAGGATGGGTGTGCGAATTGGTGTCAGCCCGTACACCAAAAACCAAACAAACTGATCATGAAATTGAGAAGTTTTCATCATATGGTTTGCTTATGATGTTCTGTTCATAATGTATACAGAAGCTATGATGAATTTTCCCATGCTTGCTTGGATGTTACTCGATTGCTGAATCCCGTTTCGGTAAAGGTGGGGAAATAGAAAACATTGATGGGAGAAGGCGAGGGGAGGAAAAACTTCTTTTCCTTCGGCAGCAAAACTATAGTTACAGGTTCAAAAATTCTAATATCGACATTCCATTTTCTTATTGCTCTCTTTTGATGTGTAGATTCTTTTTGAACCTTTTCTAAACACTCCAAGCGAGTGATGGTGGATAGGTGGTGGCAAGAGTAATGAATAAGATGAATTGATTGGTCAATGTAGGCCATTTGAGATATCTTTGCTAAAGTTGCAGTATAATTTGTAGCATCTAATTACATGTTATACAACTACATGATAAATATCAAAATGATGTAAGAAAGTTCGTATCACCTAAACAATATTATGATAAGATAGGCATGACGATTACATGATACAAAAGTTCAGAACGATTGGGACCTAGTGCCGTGGATTTGCCATATCTGTTGGATTTACTCCAAGGAAGACATGGTAAAGAAATAAATTTTAAATGCGTATTTATTTTTGGATTACTAAAAAAATAAATCCCTTTTACCTTGAATATTCATCGACAAGAGAAGTCACATGTGATACCATATCCATCAATACCATCTACTTGTCATATTTATCTCTTTTTAAGAGAGAGAACATATATATTTTTTTATACATTCTTTAACGAGTGATGACATCCATTAGCATGCGGAATGTAGTGCTGAGCATTAGGTGAAATGAGTAGTTCACCGAAATCAGGACCCGAGTCCACGACCTGCAGAGAAGTTTTTGGCCTAAATTGACATAGACATCTCTTTCCTTTCCACTGGTTCTTGAAAGCTATCAAGCCCCACTTCTATTTTTTTATCCCTCCCCTATGCTTCTGGGAACTCCCATGGAGGTCTATGAGTTCGTGCGTGCAACCAAAACAACACTTCCGTTAGCAATAGGTAACGGTAGTTCAAAATCAGCTTTTGGAGGAAGAGAAAGATGACTCCAACGTTAGCCTCAACTAGGAAAGATAAAGTCTATGAAAAAGCCTACTATCTCTATTGCATCAACCGGGGATGGTATTGTTTAGTAGATGATAGTGCATTAATTCTATATGCCTACTCTACCCGATCAATATATTCTTTTTCAATCCCAATTAAATAAATTATTATTTTATTTTTATCATGTCCCGAATCCAGTACTCGGATCGGCTACATGACATGGCCACATGAATCCTTGAGCTATTATGTAAGGCCTATAGTATATTGCAAATATTCTAACAAAAACATAATTTATTTAAAGATAATTAATAATCAAATATCTACTAAAGGAATTCATCATTAACTTGCTCAATTACAATTATCCAAATAATTGGCGGTGTCAGAAGTTTAACTAACTAATGAATCAACTTCAATACTGTAATCGTTTGCCCAACCCATTTGTACTAAGCATCCTGTATCTCAGAAGAAAATACAAAAGGATATGAACTTTACAGCTCAGTAAGAATTCTCGCACACCCATACCATCATAATAAGAATAATTAAAAAATAATATGTGATGTCACAAAATACTATGATCATATATAATAACATATACCTTGCCATATAAAGTTCATGTCATATAACTCTCGTAATCATTATAAATCAGATTTAATCATCTTAGGATGCTCGATTCTGGACTACCATAACTACGTTTCCGGTTTGTGGCAGGGCATCAATAGTTCTACATTTTCGGTCTATGATGGGACATCAATAGTTTTACATTTTTGGCCTGTGATGGGGCATCAACGATACTATATTTTCAGCCTGTAGTGGGGCATCATTACATGACTAGTCCAGTGCACTACCACCCATCTTGCAATCTTAAAATTAATTTATACGTGTAAACAAATTTTATATTCATATTCTTTTATCCCAATGAATATACATGAATATCATAACTTATCCAACCAAGATCAATATCATTATATAAAATCACATTTACTTAACAGATGAGCATATAACAGATGACTGATTTCAAATACCACATATATTTAATAAATAAGTATATAATATATAATTATTAAATTACCTAGAGCAAAATCATCGATGTACAAAATAATTTTTATATAAATAGATGATCAATATCTAGAAATTCTTATCTCTATCGGTGATAAACTTAACATGTTAGGTACTAATCTATACTTGGATCCCGACCTAGCTGCCGGGGACTCGCTCAATGTTTTCCTGTCTGGAAAGTTATTCTCCTATAATAGTAATCTTAATATGAGTAAATAATTCTATGATGTAGTGTTGACTGGGTGCCAGCTCACGTCTTAATCAGTCTCACTCCGTACAGTGCGATCACAAGCTAGGTGAGTTGAGGTCCAGGGTTAGAGCATTCCTCGGGCCGGCTCGAAAGGGCTTTGCCTATCCTGTAGTATTTCGGATCGACTCGTGTGCCCCGGGATCGCTGCGCTGCCGCTTAAGAGAGATGACTCCGCCTCTTATAATAGGGAGCTTCCTTTTGTAAAGTGGGTTAGGGACATCGATCTGATAACTGGTATCAGAATCGAGATCGCGGGTTCGATTCCGGAAGGCAAGATTTTTCTAGGCATTTTGCTGGGGGGGAGAATGTTGACTGGGTGCCGGCTCACACCTTAATCGGTCTCACTCCGTGCAATGCGGTCACGAGCTTGGTGAGTTGGGGTCCAAGGTTAGAGCATTCCTTGGGCTGGCTCGAAAAGGTTTTGCCTATCCTATAGTGTTTCGGATCAACTCGTGTGCGTGTGACCCGGCTCACACCTTAATCGGTCTCACTCCGTGCAATGCGGTCATGAGCTTGGTGAGTTGGGGTCTAGGGTTAGAGCATTCCTTGGGCTGGCTCGAAAAGGTTTTGCCTATCCTGTAGTGTTTCGGATCAACTCGTGTGCCCGGGGTTGCTACGCTGCCGCTTAAGAGAAATGACTCCGCCTCTTATAATAGGAAGCTTCCTTTTGTAAAGTGGGTTAGGGGCATCGATCTGACACGTAGCAATTATAAATCTAGAACCTTTTACTGGATTTCATCAGCGGTCTACCTACTGATCCCTAATCCTAACTTCACAACTTCTCCAATCAGATACTTTTAGATCTTCTTTCTAATTATTTATTTATTTATCCCGCTCTTTCTTTTCTCTTCCTTTCCTCTTCTCTCTTTTCTCTCTCTCCTCTTATCTCTCTTTCCTTTTCTCTATCATCTTTTTCTCTCCTCTCTCTCATCTTATCTCTCTCCTTTTTTTATTTTCTTATTTTTTTCTTATTTTCTTATTTTTTTATTCTTCTTTCTCTATTTCATTTTTTTTTTTTTTTTCTTAGCTTCGTCCGAATGGCCTTTTCAGATCCCATGTATCAAAGAAGGGGGAAGAGGGCTCCACGACAAGAATATGGCTGGAGAAGGGTAGGATCGGGTGGTGCTACTAGCAGTCGTCCGGCCACCCATAGGGAACTTAAAGATGATGAAAGGAGAGGACGGGGCATTCATACTTATAAAGTATGTATCGATTAACTTAGTGCAGAGGCGCCCATTTTCATGATCTCTATTGGATGATCATATTCTACATCAAATGAATGCGCAGCTGCACATGTATTACACATCAATCCACATAAACATGTATTTTATAGTTGTCATGTGTAAATATATTTATTTATTTATGCAAAATAAAAATACTAAATTGTATCGGAAATTTTTTATTCTTCCTTAAATACCATCAATCTTGTCTTATTGAGACCGAATCATACATAAAAGTGGCCGACCATATAAATAAGGAGAATTTTGAGAGCTGAAAGATGGAAAATGATATGAAGTGATGGTCGGTGCATGATTGTACAAGAAAATTTCTTTAATCCCGCGACCTGTCGGCATGGCAACTCAACGTTTTACCGCCTCCCATGCATCGCGGTGGTTGCTGTAAGTTAAAGATTTTGTTTTTATAAAAAAAAAATAATAATAAAGTAGAGGAAGTAAGGTTTTTTTTTCGAAAAAAAATATTTATAGAAATTGAATGAATGACATTGATGGGTCTCAACGTTGCTGGGTTCCAATGATGGTACCCAAAAGCTAATGTAGTGTTAATGTCCACAGAAATTGTAACCAATGTAATACCTTGATTCCGGAGCATGCAATCACGAAGGATGATGGGAGGGAAAGCACAAAAAATTATGCAATGGTTCAGATGACAGCGCTGATAGCTTTGAAGTGTGCTAAAAATAAAAAGTTGTAGCTGCGAGTCGGGTTGGGAGCGACTTAGCATCATTTTTCATCGGTTATGAATTTAGAATATGATTCTTGTAGATGATTCGGTTAAATTTAAAATTTTTTTAAAGTATATGATCGGCATGATAAAAAATGTACTGTTTCGACGATTTAGTGATGACAGATGATGTACTCATCGATGATGGGAAGGATCTTAGTGGTGTCAGGCTGACATACTGATGATGGAAAGGATATGCGAAAAAATTCTGGTCCGAATCAAATATAGTCGCGGGATTGGAGTCCAATGAGGATAGCTACACCGAGATTTATCCTCCATCTCCTTTTTATCTTATCAAAAAAAATAAAATAAAAATTTTCCGGTTCATTTTTCAGGTCTGGATTTTCAGACTGTCTTTGAAAACTCCTTGCGCTATCTGCGAAACTCCTTAAATTTTCATGCTATCTAAGGTTCTGTTTCATGTTCACAATATTTAGAGATTTATGAAGAAACGAATCTGCAGATCTACGTTAATATCATTTCTTTTAAAAAAAATCGTTTGTAATATTTTGGGCTGTGTTGTTCTAAACAGGATCTTTTTGTGTAGTCTGTCACCGAACAATTTTTTTGCAGAAATTTTCAATGGTTAGGAAATGTGTTATATAGGCCTCGCTTTCAAAAAAAAATATTTTTCAGGTATCCCACTGGACCTATTATGAATGTTAAAACAGTTGCTTTGAATCTTGATTTAATATGATGGATAATCATCTTGAGAATTGATTAAACTGATAATTAAGAGAAAATTATTTTGGATTAGTCATGCCACATCAAGAATAGCCTGAGCCACGGATTTAGTACGTGAAATAATTGATCATGGATTGATAGTACGTGGGACAACCTGAACCACAGGCTTGGAACATAGAATAACTTGGTCACAGGCGGATAGTACATGATCGACTTTGAAATTATCCATTTTGGGCTGAGCATGACTGTGGTTAGTCCAAATCCTAAAAAATGCTATTGATCAAATTGGGACATGAATGGTTTTATGACTGTTGAGATATTTTAGATGCATGATATCATATTTATGACTCATGGTATTTAGTATTTGTATTATTATTTTTTATGCGTATAATTATGATTGAAATATACGGAAATCTTTACTAGGCTGTAAAGCTCACAACCCCCTACTTTTCCTTCCTAGAGTTGTGCAGATATTCGAGCTTGATGGTGGATTGGATTCGTAGAGAAATGAGGAATAGCTAGAGAGTCATTAATACCAATCGAATGACTAAAAAATGACTGAAATTATAACCATATGAGTTGAATTATTTTTTTTATGTTACGTATTTTCTTATGAATTTTGATCAATAGTTATATGGAGGATTGAAATTATAATAAAATTTTTTAGGCCTTGCATGATCTATAGAATGTAATCTAGGATTTGTACGGCGATCACATAGCAGATTCTGGTACTGGATTCGGGGCATTATAGAATGGTATTAGAGCTTAAGTTATGATGATTTGGGACTGTGACATAAGTAATTAGGATATATATGGGTGACATCAAAACTCAGGTCATGATTATTCGAGACTGTGATATAAGAGGTTAAAATAATCATAATAACAACATGATGGTTATTAGGATATGACAAGAATAGTGTCAGAGCCTAGGTTATGAACACTTGGAACTGTGATATAAGAGATTAAAAATTAACATGGTAGTCATTAGGACATGACTGAATGATATCAAAACTTAGGTTATGATTACTTGGAACCTTAATATAAATGATTAGAACATGACATGAGTGATGCTGAAACTTAGGTTATGACCACTTGGGACTATGATATAAGTGATTAGAATATGATTTGAATGATATTAAAATTTAGGTTATGATCACTACGAACTGTGGCTTAAGAGGTAATTTGAACTTAGTATTATAATCAGTCCTGACATGTTAAAAGTTGCAAGAATTATGATAAGATAGTTCTATGAATGATAATTTGAATGATTCTATTCATAAGAGCATTGATTAAAATTCATTTACTTTGTTAGAGTTAATGATAACTTTTCATGAGAAGAGTTGACAATGGTAAACCTTGATATGATATACCTGAGATATGGACAAGATAAAGAGATTCAACAGCTTACTTTAATAACTTTGGATATTTTTGGTGTCAATATAAGATAAATTTTTGAGGGATTTATTTAGTGAACCTAGATAGTTTAGTAAATTATATCAGAGTGTACAGCAAAAAAGTTGGGGTTAAAATTATTTAAGGTCGGTCAAGAATTTTGATTCTTTAACTTGAGAGTTATGAGAATTGAGTATCTCCAAAGTTTAAATCTCAAGCAAGCTAATTTCGAGGATGAAATTATTTTAACGGGGTAAGAATGTGAAACCCTGACCTTTGGGTCATTTTAGGCTGAAGTCGGTAGGGAATGCCGATTTCAGTTCAAAATAGAGAAAAAAAAGAATCGTGATTTAATGTGGTGGACAATTGCATGAAAAATTCATTAAACTAATAATTAAGAAAAAATTATTTTGGACTAGCCACGTCACACCTAGAATAGCCTGGGCCATGGTGCCCATTTTGAACTGAGCATGACTGTGGTTAGTCCAAACCCTAAAGAAAGCTATTGATCAAATTGAGACATGAATGGTTTTATGACTATTGAAATATTTTAGATGCATGACATGATATTTATGACTCATGGTATTTAGTATTTGCATTATTATTTTTGATATATATAATTATGAGTGAAAATGTATGAAAATTCTTACTGGATTGTAAATCTCACAACCTCTTACTTTTCCTTCCTAGAGTTGTGTAGATATTCGAGCTTGACGGTAGATTGGATTTGTGGAGAAATGAAAAATAGCTAGAGAGTCATTAATACCAATCGGAATACTAAAGGATGACTGAAATTATAACCATATGAGTTGTATTATTTTTTTTATATTAGGTATTTTCCTATGAATTGTGATCAATAGTATTATGGAGGATTGAAACTGAAATAAAATTTTTTAGGCCTTGCATGATCTCTAGAATGTAATCTAAGATTTGGGTGGCCGATCGCATAGCCGATTCCAGTACTGGATTCGGGGCATGATAAAATGGTATCAGAGCTTAGGTTATGATGATTTAGGACTGTGGCATTAGTGATCATGATAGATATGAGTGACACGAAATTTATGTCATGATTGTTCAAGACTGTGATATAAGAGGTTAAAATAATAATAATCATAATAACAACATGATGATTATTAGGATATGATAAGAATAGCGTCAGAGCCTAGATTATGATCACTTAGAACTGTGATATAAGAGATTAAAAAATTAACATGGTATTCATTAGGATATGACTGATTGATATCAAAACTTAGGTTATGGCCACTTGGGACTATGACATAAGTGATTAGAATATGATTTGAATAATATTGAAATTTAGGTTATGATCACTATGAACTGTGGCTTAAGAGAATTTGAACTTAATATTATAATCAGTCCTGACATGATAAAAATTGCAAGAATGGTCCAAAGTTTAGATTTCAAATCTTTAGGTATTATATATAGGATCTGACATATGATTGGTGTAAGGAAGGAATATGATTTCTATCATTGATATAAGTAGTAAGATTAACCTAAAATGAGTATAAAGGGCTGAATGATTTAACTATTTAATCATGATAAGTATATATATGATGAATATTAGAGAGCTAGATAAGATGTATTTTTATCTTTGATCAGTGGGTTTGACCCAAGCATCAAGAGTACTGGCCTGAAATTATAATATGTTATGTTAACGGATCATGCTGAATATATATTTTCAATTATTAATTGGATGAATTTGGACTCCTAAACCTATTATGGATACAAATCATGATAACATGCTAGTTCTGTTGTTAATTGATGCTAAGAATTATGGTAACATAGTTCTATGAGTGATAATATGATTGATTCTATTCATAAGAGCATTGATTGAAATTCTTTTACTTTGTTAGAGTTAATGATAACTTCAACAAGAAGAGTTGATAATAATAAACTTTGATATGATATACCTGTGATATGGGCAAGATAAAAAAACTCAACAACTTACTTTAATAACATTGGATCTTTTTGGTACCAATATAAGATAAGTTTTTGGAGAGATTTATTTAGTGAACCTAGATAGTTTAGTAAATTATATAAGAGTATGCAATGAAAGAGTGGTGGGTTAAAATTATTTAAGGTTGGTCAAAAATTTTGATTCTTTATCTTGAGAGTTATGAAAATTAAGTATCTCCAAAGTTTAAACCTCAAGCAAGCTAATTTTGAGGATGAAATTATTTTAACAAGGGGAGAATGTGAAACCATGGCCTTTGGGCCATTTTGGGCTGAAGCCGATAGGGAATGTCGATTTCAGTTTAAAACATAGAAAAAAAATCGAATAGGGGATGCCTGTTTAACCGAGAAGATCATCGGAATTCATGAAAGGGAGACCGTGGAAAGAGGGGAACTCGTAGGTGAAGAGACGGGGAGGGATGGGGCTTTCGATTGATCAACTTCTTTCCTCGTACAACAAGAAAAATCCATTGTTCTTCTTTATAAATCCTTCCCCTCTCATCGATCCCAAGCAAACATGGATTGATCCATGTTTTATCGTTTTCTTCCTCTCTGGTGAGCGGTTGAGGATCCCATCGACACCGGTAAGCCTTCTTTCTTAGACATTTGATAGGAAAAGAAATTAGAAAAAAAACCTAGCTCCTTTCGATTCTTCCTTGAGCCGGACAGTCGCCGGTGGCCACGCCGCCCGACCCCCTCCATCCGGCGAGCCTCCTTCCCTGTCCACCACCTTCCATGGTTGTTGAGCACCATGGGAGGATTGCTTGGGCCAAACCTGAAAGGAGCAAGGGAAAAAAAGAAAAAAAGGGGGGTTGGGGAAGATCCTGTTCAATGGAGGAAGGAGAGGAAGAATAAAGGGAAGAGAGAAGAGTAGAAGGGAAAAGAAAAAAAATGAGAGGGGGGACTCTATTTGGCAGAGACGGAGGAGAGGGGAAGGGGAAAAGAAAGAAAAGGAGAAGAGGAGAGAGGAAAAGAAAAGAAAAAGGGAAAAAGGAAAGAAAAGAGAAAAAGAAAAAGAAAAAAAAAAGAGAAGAGTAGAAAGAGAGGAGAGAGAAAGAAAAGAGAGAAAGAGGAGAGAGAAAGAAGATAGAGAAAGAGAAAATAATAATAATAATAAATAAATAATGAGAGGAGAGATCGAAAAGTCTCTATCAGAAAATTTAAAATTTTACGGGTAAAAGATTTAGATTTACAATTATTCTATGATTATTTATGTATATTAAAAAATTATTATTGTAGGGGGCAGCCTTCCGAGCTGAAGGGCTTTGTACGGGTTTTGGGTACGAACCAATATTAGGCGTATTAGTTGTCTCTAGTAAGGTAAGAATCTCTGTACATGATCACTAATTTGTACATATATTTCATACAGCATAGTTTTATCCATGAGCATGGGCATGGGTTAATATCCATGCATGGTTTCTATTTTGATAGTTGCTGTTGTCGCCCGGATCGTCGTGGCCATAGCTACTGATGGTATCGGGTGGTCCGCATCCGCCCGCTAGGGATGCTTCCGGTACCTAGGAACCTGCAAGACAGCCAATGTCAGTGACCCGGACCGGGGATTCCGGTAGGGGCACTTCGACGGTCAAGTCAGTGATGACCCAGGAAAACAGATCCTCCTGGTCGAGCCCCTCTGGATGAGCTCCATGCTAGGAGGAGTGAGTGGAGTGTATGAGAGTGTGAGTAAGCCGGGAGATGTGGTGGCCGAGATGGTCTTGCCCTCCTGTCTGGCCTCTCCCCTTTCCCCTCTTTCTCTTTATGGTGGTTGTGTTGTTGGAAAATTGGGTGTTCTCAAATTGAGAGAATGTTGTTCTTGCTTGGAAGGAAAAAATATGAGTGTTGTTGTTACCTCCTTCTTGTTTACTCTGGCTGAGTCATCTACTTTGGCTTGCCTCGGGATTCTCCCGTGCTGTCAGGCTGGTACGACGATGTATCGTGCCGTAGATGGGACGCTTTCTTGATTGGGTAGTTGGAGAAGCTTCGATATGCCTCTGTCATTCCTTCTGTTTGCCCTTCCTGGAAACCTGGCAGGACCTCGACTGTCGTGCCGCCGGTCTCGGGACTCGTGCTCTTCGGTGGGGCCTTTCCTCCGTTTGTACGGCAAGTCGGTAGAGGGTATGGTGCCTTGATGTGAGCGTCCTTTCTTTCTGGTTAGGGCGACAGTCGTGGGCATTTATGGCGATGTGGCAGGTGCTGCTGTATGGTCTCCAGGGGGCCCGCCACTTTTTTCGGAGGAGAGGCGCAGCTTCTTTGGCAGTTGGTACTTCGATTTGTGCTGAGGGCCGAGCTGGAAAGATGGGGCCCACTTGCAGCGGACCCACCTCGTCGCGGCTCGGCTGTGCGGAGGAGGGCCGAGCTCGGTTCCAGGCCAAGGGAGGGCCCATCTTTGATTGAGCTTGGGCCGGCAGAGGTGGATGAGGCGCGCCCAGCTCAGGACCTGGCCTTGAAGGGGCGCCACATGAAAGAGGAGGCTTGAGCTCAACTCCGGACCACGGGGCCGAACCTCGGGCTCGGAAGGTCTGCCTCTGGTGGGACTTGAGCTCAGCTCTGACCTAGGCGTTCGACTTGGCGGGGACCGACCTGGCGGAGGACAGGGCCCGCTTCGACGGGCGGCCCCGTTGACCTCGGGAAGCTCAGCTAGGCGAAGTGGCCCATAGTGGGAATCCAGCATAGCGTCCAATGAGGGCTCCACGTTAGGCTCCTTGCTCCACGTCAGCGATCCGGTCACATCAGTTGCATTTACTGGTTTGATATTATGATTTTGCATATATTATATGGAATGCTTTGGAAAACGATACTGGTTTGAAAAAAAATCTTATAATGTGGTGGACAATCACGTGGAGAATTGATTAAACTGATAATTAAGAAAATATTATTTTGGACTAGGCACGCAACATCCAGAATAGCCTGAGCCATGAACTTAGTACGTAGATAGCAGACCATGGACAGATAGTACGTGGGACAGTTTGAGCCATATGATTAGTACGTGGAATAGCCTGGCCACATGCGGATAGTACATGATCAATTCTGAGATTGCCCATTTTGGGTTGAGCGTGACTGTGGTTAATCCAAACCCTAAAGAAGGCTATCGATCAAACTGGGACATGAATGGTTTTATGACTGTTGAGATATTTTGGATGCATGACATAATATTTATGACTTATGGTATTTAGTATTTGCATTATTATTTTTAATACGTATAATTATGAGTGAAAATGTATAGAAATTTTATTGGGCTATAAAGCTCATAACCCCTACTCTTCCTTCTTAGAGTTGTGCAGATATTCAAGCTTGACGGTGGATTGGATTCGTGGAAAAATGAGGAATAGCTAGAAAGTCATTAATATCAATCGGATGACTAAAGGATAACTGAAATTGTAACCATATGAGTTATATTATTTTCTTTATATTATGTATTTTCTTATGAATTATAATCAATAGATTATGGAGGATTGAAATTCTAATGAAATTTTTTAAACCTTGCATGATCTCTAGAATATAATTTAGGATTTGTGCGGCCGTCGTGTAGCCAATTCTGATATTTGATTCGGGACGTGACAGTAATATTTTGGGCTGTGTTGTTCTAAACACGGTCTTTTTGTATAATCTGTTATTTGAATAGATCTTTTGCAAAGATTTTCAATGGTTAGAAAATGTGTTATATAGGCCTCGTATTCAAAAAAATTGTTTTCGGGTGTCTCACTGGACCTATTATTAATGTTAAACCATTTGCTTTGAGTTCTCTGTTGACGAACCAGACCTTTATTCTAACCTTGATATTGTTTGCAACTCTTTAAATTCTTGTGTTGGAAAGAGATGAAACGTATTCAACTGCTGATATGGCCTGTCATAGCATGCGACGTTTGGCAGCAATGGTTCCCCTCCTCCCCCTTCTTTTTTTAACAGAAGTAGCAAATGGCCTCTTCAGATCGGTCGTCTTCGGAAGGCTGTACAATTATCATAATTCTTTGTAGATGGTTTCAAAGCTCTTCTATCAAAAAATGTTATAATTTTTTTTTTATAAACAAAAGGGATAGAAGAATAAATCTCAGTATAGTTATCCCGCTATGTAATATTCCTAAAGATAAGTATGTCAAACTGACGTCACTAAGGTTAAGGCGTCGGTTAGTAGAACAGGGATAAAGAGGGTGCCAGTTAGTAGAACGAGAATGTTGCAAACGGATCGCAGTGAAATATGAAATTCACAGGAAAACAAAGGAAAACCTGGCAAAATAAATCACAGCACAAGCACAACACAAGGAATTACGTGGTTCGGAGACTCCTGCTCCTACATCCACGGCTATACAAGAACAAATCTCTATTATAGAAAAGATTTACGGAAGTTTTACATGATGCTCACCCCAGCCCTCGAACAGGAGAAAGAAAAAAGAAAACAAAAACACTCAAAAAAATATCTCTCATCCGGAAATAATTTTTGGTGGAAGATCTCTTTCCTCTCTATAGTTTTCTCTCTCTCTCTTTCTCTGCCTTTTTCTCTCTTGGAAAAGGTCTTCATGGCTTCTGTCACGCTCTTTGTATCTTTAGATCGCTCTCTGACTTCCGACGGCGACTCTCAGCTTTAAAGAGCCCGAAAACAGGAGAAAACATGACTCCTGGTTGCTGTAGAAGACCAAAACACCCAGGGACATCTCCAGCCGTCCGATCGTAGATCAAGAGCCCAGATCGTGCCAAAAAATAGTGCCAGATCAAGCCCAAACTCGTCTAGATCCATCTTAACCATCCGATCGACCGATCGGACGGTTAGGATCACAAGAAATGCCGTGGACCACCTGTGCACCGCGAGAAACCATGTGGGAAACTGGTGGAAAACAGGAGGAAACACCCTAGGTAGCTGCCGCAAGGAGCTGGGCCAAGCCCACGCACGATCGCACGTGCGCCATGTGGGTCTGGGCCGTGCCCCACGAACTGGGCCGGACCCCACGAACTGGGCCGGGCCACGCACCCGCATTCCCGTGCACCTGGGCCGGGCTGCGTGCTCGCCCGCGCCGGTCTTGGGCCTGGGCTTCGTGCACCCGCCAGCGCACGCTTGGGCCGTGCGCATGGGTCGGGCCGGGCCTGGCCCAATCTGGTCGGTCCAATTTTTTTTCTTTTTCTATTTTTTTTGGTTTTTCCTTGGGCTGGGCTTCTGGGCTGCTGGATATGGCTCCACGCCTAACAACTCTCCCACTTGGAGACCTAGACACAATATCAGCATCCACCTAAAAAACAAAACTTTCAAAACAAAAGTTAGTATCTTGTGCGGCGCCTCCAATTAACTAGCTCCGGAAGCCAATTGAGGCCATACACAGCTCTAATTTCTCTGTAGTGACCACCTTTGTCAGCATATCCGCTAGATTCTTTAAGCTCTGAATTTTTTTCTGTGACAGACATTCATCTTCAAGCAATACCCTGATGAAATGATATCTCAGTTGTATATGCTTCGTTCTCGCATGGAACATCAGATTCTTCGCCAGATGAATAGCACTCCGACTGTCACAAAATAGTACACTGCAGCTCTGCTCTCTACCAAGTTCTTCAGCAAATTTTGCAGCTAGATCATCTCCTTGCTAGCTTCGATGATTGCCACATTCTCCGCCTCGGTGGTGGAAAGAGCCATGATCTTCTGTAGTTGCGAGATCTAGCTCATCGCTATCCCACCAATGGTATACACATACCTAGTCGTGCTCCTCCTCGTGTCGGCATAACCACCCAGGTCTACATCCACATATCCCTGTAAAGTCAAACTGCCCCTCCTGTAGCATAGGCCGATATCCTTGGTACCTTTAAGATATCGCAGGATCCACTTGACAACTTTCCAATATTGCTTGTCCAGATTTGTCATGTACCTGCTCATAGCTCCCACTGCATGTGCAATGTCCAGCCTCGTGCAAACCATCGCGTATATCAAGTTGCCAACGGCTGAAGCATACGGAACCCTAGCAATTGTCTTCAGCTCATCATCAACCTTCTGTGACTGTTCCTTCGAAAGCTTGAAATGTGCAGCCAAAGGTGTCTTCACCGGCTTTTCATCTGACATGTTGAATATGTCCAACACCTTTTCAATATAGCTACTCCGAATCAACTTCAGTGTGCCTGCCACTCTGTCTCTTTCGATCCTCAACCCAAGTATCTGCTTTGCTGCGCCCATGTTCTTCATTGCAAATTCTCTAGACAGCTCTCCCTTCCATCTTTCAATCTCTTGCATGTCTGGCCTAGCAATCAACATATCATCAACATACAAGAGTAATATCATGAAATTGTCTTCGAATTTCTTGAAATAATAGCAATGATCATCCTGTTATCTAGCAAAACCATTGTTGATCATGAATCCATCAAACTTCTTGTACCATAATCTGGGGGCTTGTTTTAAACCATACAAGCTTTTACTCAGCTTGCATACTTAATCTTCTTTATCAGGGACATCGAAGCCAATAGGCTCCTGCATGTAAATATCTTCATTTATCTCACTGTGCAAAAAGGCAGTAGTAACATTCAGTTGCTCTAGGTGTAGGTCCTCCGCAGGTACAATGCTCATAATAAATCGAATCATAGAGAGCTTGACAACAGGAGAAAAAATCTTGGTATAATCTATACCCTCTTTCTATTGGAGTCCTTTCACAACCAGCCTCGCCTTGTACCTCTTATTGCCATCGGATTCCTCTTTGACCGTGTAGACCCATTTGTTATACAGTGCTTTCTTTCCATCCAGTAGTGTGCTGAGCTCCCACGTTTTATTTTTTATCAAGGACTGCATCTCATCCTTCATCACCAGCTCCCACTTGATCGAAGCTTTGCTCTCCATGGCCTCATCAAAGCACTTTGGCTCTCCTCCATCTATCAACAGCAGGTAATGTAGCGAGGGTGAGTACCTTACACGTGGTTTCGGGATCCTTACAGATCTTCTCAATTGAGGTGTCACTGGCTCAGGCTCAGGAACTCTTGCTCCCTCGGCAATGTCCTCCTCAATGATCTCTTCCAACTCTACTTGCTCTTTCTCCTTGTCTGCCTCTTCTGCTCTATTTGGAACACCTTGGTCCTTGTATAGGCTTCTCTCATTGAACACCACGTCCTTGCTCCTGATGATTTTCCTGTCCTTCTCGCTCCAAAGCTTATAACCAAAATCATCAGTGCCATAACCAACGAAGAAGCACTTCTTCAACTTTGCATCTAGCTCGTCTCTCTTCTCAGCATTGAGTGGACATAAGAGACAGTCGAAGACCTTCAGGTGAGATAAGTTTGCTGATTTATCTGTCCACTCTTTTTCAGGAATCTTACAATCAAGAGAGACGGAGGGACCTCTAATAATCAGGTAGGCAGCAGTGCTAACTGCCTCAGCCCAAAACATCTTGGGCAATCCAGCTTGGAGCCTCATGCTCCTCGCTCTCTCATTCAGGGTACAGTTCATGCGCTCAGCTATCCCATTTTGTTGTGACGTACTCGGGATAGTTTTCTCCATCTTGATCCCGTTAGCTGTGCAGAACTCCTTGAACTCAGTACTACCGTACTAGCCTCCATTATCTGACCTTAGATACTTGATTTTCTGTCTAGACTCATTTTCCACTAAGCTTTTCCACTTTCTGAAAGTGTCAAAGACATTAAATTTATTCTGCAGAAAATAAACACATACCTTTTTAGTGGAATAGTCGATAAATGTCATATAATACTTTGAGCCTTTAAGGGATCCACTGGAGAGGGACCCCACACGTCGGTGTGAACTAGCTCCAACTTTTCCAATCTTGGTGCTCTATCTGTCTTGATGAAGCTGACTCTCTTCTGCTTTCCAAGAACACAGTGCTCGCAGAAACCAACATCCATCATCTTTAGACCAGCTAGCTTGCCTTTCTTCTGTAATACTTGCATTCCTTTTTGCCCCATGTGATCCAGACGGTAAAGCCATAACTCCGAGTCTGCCTATGCCAAAGTCACTGTGTCTTTCATGTTACCAGTCATGTAGAGGGTGCCTAACTTGCTTCCACGTGCTATCACCATAGCACCCTTGGCGATCTTTCAGGAGCTGCTAACAAAAGTTATGATGTAACCCTCCGAGTTCAGTTACCCAACTGAGATCAAGTTTCTCTTTAAATCAGGAACATGTCTGACATTCTTCATCTTCCATACTGACTGATTCGGTATCTTGATATGAACATCACCTCTCCCCACGATGTCCAAAGGCTCATCATTTGCCAGATAAACCTTTCTAAAATTACCGGCTATATAATTTCTCATACATTCCATCTATGAGGTAGAGTGAAACGAAGCACCGTAGTTTAGGATCCATGACTCCATCGGACTGTCCGTTCTGAGAAACAAAGCCTCTTCAGTATTCTCAGTCGCTGCATTGACTGACTCTTCCTTCTGTCTTTTGTTCTTCCTCGCTCAGCAATTTTTTCTGGTGTGTCCCTTCTTACCGCAGTGCCAACAAGCATCACCCCTGGGACTTAACTGGCTCCTCTACTTGGATTTGGATCTTCCGCGGTTGTTGCTACGCTGTGCAGTCCTCCCTCTGCTTACTTGGATCATCAAGGCAGATCCAGAGCTCCCATTGGCTTCTTTTCTCCTGATATTTTTACTAAGAATCAGGTTCCGGACCTCTTCAAATTTTAACTTATTTGATCTACAGAAACTGCTAACAACTGTCACAGTTGCACCCCAGCTCTCGGGCAAAGATGATAAGAGGATCAAAGCACAGACTTCATCCTCAAAACTGATGTTGACAGAACTTAACTGATTGGTAATCAAATTGAACTCATTGATATGATCTGTGACAGACGCACCTTCGCTCATCTTCAGATTGAACAGACGATGCATAAGATAAACTTTTTTGGAGGCTGAAGGCTTCTCATACATGTCGCACAGAGCCTTCATCAAACCTACTATTGTCCTCTCCTCTAGGATGTTGAATGTGACATTCTTGGCCAACGTCAGCCGAATAACTCCCAAAGCTTGGCGGTCCAACAAATTCCAATCATTTTGCCATATATCGACAGGTTTTATACCCAACAGTGGTAGATGAAGCTTCTTCTGATACAAATAATCATATATCTGCATCTTCTAGAAGCCAAAGTCCTTCCTATCAAACCTGTTGATCTAAACTTTTCTTTCGTCTCCTGCCATTGCTCCCATTGAAATCTGGTGCTTTGATACTAGTTGTTGCAGAACGGATCGTAGTGGAATACGAAATTCACAAGAAAAGAAAGGAAAACCTGGTAAAATAAATCACAGCACAAGCACAACACAAGGGATTACGTGGTTCGGAGACTCCTGCTCCTACGTCCATGGCCATACAAGAACAAATCTCCATTATAGAAAAGATTTACAGGAAGTTTTACAGGATGCTCACCCCAGCCCTTAAACAGGTAAAAGAAAAGAAAAAAACAAAAACACTCCAAAAAATATCTCTCACCTGAAAATAATTTTTGATGAAAGATCTCTTGCCTCCCTATAGTTTTATCTCTTTCTCTCTCTTTCCCTGCCTTTTTCTCTCTTGGAAAAGGTCTTCCGAGCTTTTGTCATGCTCTTTGTGTCTCTGGATCGCTCTCTGACTTCCTACGGTGACTCTCAGCTTTAAAGAGCCTGAAAACAAGAGAAAACATGACTCCTGGTTGCTGTAGAAGACCAAAACAACCAGGGACCATCTCTAGCCATCCGATCGTAGATCAAGAGCTCAGATCGTGCCAAAAAATAGTGCCAGATTGAGCCCAAACTCATCTGGATCCATCACAGCTGTATGATCAACCGATCGGATGGTCAGGATCACAAGAAATGCCATGGACCATGCGTGCACTGCGAGAAACCATGTGGGAAACCGATGGGAAATGGGGGGAAATGCCCCAGGGACTATCGCAAGGAGCTGGGCCGAGCCCACGCACGACCGCGAGAGCGCCGCGTGGGACTGGGCCATGCCCTGTGTGCTCGCACACCGGGCCAGGCCGCGCGCTCGCTCGTGCCAGGCCTGTGCTTCTTGCGCCTGCCTGCGCGCGCCTGGGCCGTACGCATGGGTCGGGCCGGGCCTGGCCCAATCTAGCCAGTCCAAATTTTTTTCTGTTTCTTTTTTTTTGGTTTTTCCTTGGGCTGGGCTTCTGGGCTGCTGGATAAGGCTCCACGCCTAACAAGGATAAAGAGAGAGATCCTGATCACTCACTCATACCAGCAGTCTCTTCTATCAAAAAATGTTGTTACATTTTTTTTTATATAAACAAAAGGAATGGGGGGATAAATCTTGGTATAGCTATCCCGCTATGTATTGTTCCTAAAGGTAAGTATATCAACCTGACATCACTAAGGCTAAGGAGCTGGTTAGTAGAATGGGGATAAAGAGGGTGCCGGTTAGTAGAACGGAGAAATGGAGATAAAGAGGGTGCCGGTTAGTAGAATGGGAATAAAGAGAGAGATCCTGATCTCCCACTCACACCAGCAATCATGGGTCCAAAAAAAATTTCTAGATTTAATCAAATCATCCACGTGATCATACTTCATGTTGGGATATCTCGGTCCAAGTACGAGCCGACCACCGGTTCTACTGGTCGAAGACCTTTCTTCCGAACCATTGTCTTCGGATCAAGATATTCGAGAAAAACCAGGCAACCAATGGGCAAGCCAAAGCTCTTCGTGGGTCTACGGCACCCAAAGGCAAGGCCTTCGGATCTCATCTTCAGCCTTCATCGAAGACCAAGTCTTTTGGCTCATAAAGACAAGACCCCCAACCTGATCCGAGGGACAACCCTCACCAACCTCCGAAAACACGCTCTTCGATTCATGCCGAAGACACGATCCCCGGCCTTTGACAAGGACCAAGTCCTAGATCTATGTCGAAGACAGGATCTCCGATTTATCTCGAGAAGATCCAAGGATGAAGACTTTCCCGATCTGAATACGGGAATCTCCTTAAAAGGAAAAAGTTTGAAGATGGATCCACGATCCATCTCAAATCACTACAAAGCATGATAAGCAACAGTAATCTACGGTTACTATCGACTATCTCCAGGATACAATCATGGCGTGTAACTCCAGCTGCAACGTCTTTGGTCTGGCCGGAACCGTTCGACGACAACCCATGACTGTGGATGATGGGGAAGGAATTAACTCCCCGCCATAACCGTTGGAAGAAGAACGGAATCGCAGGCTGGACGGCTCCTTATAAATAATGGTTAGAGGGAATGCTCGAGGTAAGAGGTACAATATACTCCAAAAATCTCAGAGACTTTTTCCTTTGCTTCTCCAAAGTCTTTCCTATTCTGTGGCTGGAGCCCGTCTCTGACTTAAGCATCGGAGTGTCCCCCGCCGGAGCAACTCCGGCAAGGAATTTATTTTGCAGGTGAACCAGGGAGCGATCCTGTGATCCAGCAGCTCCGACCGGCCGGAACAGGGACTCTACGCCAACAGCTTGGCACGCCAGGTAGGGGAGCGGCAACTCTCTGTTACTAAGCTCCCCTCCCTAATAAGGGGAAGTACAAAATTTTCAATGACAAGAGGGAAGACTCATATCGCCTCAACTAGCCGAAGTCGCGCTCCATCCCATGGGGAAGGAGTACCGGTAGAGAACGAGGTTCCACCTCCCACCATGGTTGTGGAATGGCATCAATTTGAAGCCCTCCTGAACCAAGTCACTAATCTCCCAGCGATAGTTCAGGACTTCCAAAGTAGAGCTTTCCAGGTGGGGCCTCCGTCGACCACCTCCAGACACAGCTCACGCCCATGGAGGAAGAGAGCCCCTCGAGAGGGGTCCACACATCTCTCCCCCCGTCTTTGGCCCTCTCCCGAAGGCCGAAATTCGGAAATGCCTAGGCCCGCTGATTCCCCACAAAGGGGGAAGAGACCTAGGCAAACCTCCTCACCTTCTTCTGAGAGCTCTACCCCTGTAAAGAAAGAGTCGAACCAGGTTCTCCCCGATTATGATGGAAAGTTCAAGGCCATCGAGTCGGAAATGACGAGAATCAGGGAGCAGAGAGAGCACAACTTAGCGATGTGCGATTTGCGCCCTCCCTACACTGACCGCATCATGGTCGAAGTCAACCCTCGGTACTTCAGGGTTCTCCAGATGGAACTCTGCGATGGCACCTCTGATCCTTTCGACCACTTGGGCAGTTTCAAAGCCCATATGATGATCCAAGGAGCTTCAGACGTGATATACTGCCTCGCATTCCCAGCCACCTTGAAAAAAGCTGCTCGGATGTGGTACTCGAGCTTGCACCCAGGTACCATCAATTCCTTCTCTGAGTTAGAGAAATTATTTGTCTTGCATTTCAGGACTTGTCACAAGACCCCCGAAATACGGATACACTGTTCCTCCTTCACCAGAACGAAGGAGAAAGTCTGCGAGATTACATCTCCAGATTTAATGTGACCACGCTCAAGATCCCCGATCTCAACGAGCACGTGGCGATGTCTGCACCAAAGAAGGGACTTCGTACATCCAGGCTCACCTTTTTCCTGTATAAGAAGTTTTCCAAAAGCTACGCTGAACTGCTCGCGAGAGCTCAGAAATATGTCGATGCTGAAGAGCAGGCGGTGAACCGATGACTGATCGAAAGGAAGCCCCCTTCAAAAAAGAAAAACAATAAGGGACAAGGTCCCCCAATCTCCAACAACAACAAGTATACTGACCATCGAAGGAGTCCCCCCATACCCAGAGTATCGAGTAGAAGATTCGAATCCTACACCCCCCTCAACCTCCCTCGAGAAAAAATCCTCATGGAGATAGAGAAAGAAAACTTTCTCCAGCGGCCCCGTCCCATGAAGGTATCCTCTTCCATAAGGAATAGGAACAAATACTACCGATTCTACCGGGATCACGATCACAATACTGAAGAATGCATCCAACTAAGAGATGAAATTGAGGATCTCATCAAAAGAGGATATCTGAGATGGTACATTGGTCGCCAAGGATCTCGGTCAGAAGCTACTGTTCCCCAACCATCTCCTGAAAAGGCTGAATTACCGAATCAAAGGCCCACCAACGGAGGCATGGGGATGATACATCGACCTACCACTGGAGAAGAAACAAAGATGATGTCTCGAAGCGACTCAAGAACAACAACGTTATTCTCTACTCCGATGATGACCTTGCGAGAGTTCGGCTCCCGCACGACGACCCTATTGTAATCTCGGCCATTGTGCCCAACTATGATGTACAACGGATCCTAGTTGATAATGGAAGTTCGACTGATGTCTTGATCTACGATGCATTCTCTAAGATGTGTTTGCCTAGATATCGATAATGGCTTAAATGGTGCGATCTTAAGAATCGGCCAACGGTGTAAAGGAGAGTCTGATCCACTCAACTTATTGGCATGTCCGACAAGCGCAATGGATGGCCCCATCGGACTACCAAGAAGATCAAAGGTACAGGGATGGTTCAGGTGACCTACCCTACGGAAAACCCGAAGACGTGCCGGGGTGGGCCTAACCAGCCTACCTTACACTAAAGAAGGTGCAGGGATGGTTTTCACAGCCTACCCTACGGTAAATCCGAAGATGCGCCGGGACGGGCCTGAACAGCCTACCTTGATCATGACAGAAATGCACAGGGACAGCGTAGATGCCTTACCCTATGATAAATCCGAAAACGTGCTTGAACGGATCTATGTCATCCTTCCTGTCAACAACAAACACTCCTGGGATGGCCCAGCCGATCTCACCTCTTCTTTGTAGATCACAAGTGATCTGAGAAGTCTATGCTCTCGACATACCATAATGCGATAAATCACAAAGGAGACATGGGAGAAGGTAAGAAAAGTTAAAATACTTCATTTCCTTCCTAAATTTTTTACAAAAAAAAAAAGAAGAAATAAACTCTCATAAAGAGAGAAAAGAAAAAGGATTGCAGGGAATTGGAAAGCACATCTATTAACCACCAACCGGCCCTTTCCCATGCTTGCGGGGAGAGTCTTGGAAGGAGGATGAAGGGGCCCTAGGGTTCTTGTCCGGATCAAAATCTGACTCCTCCTCAAAATCAGAGTCGAATTCATGTCCAGGGAAGGGAACAGAGGGCTTGATGTTGTCAAGACCCCTCAAGTCATAAAACTTGAAGGCCTTACCCCTACATTCTCGGAACCCCTGGTGATAAGAATCCAGAGCCGCCTCGACGACCTCCTCTTTGAAATCAGAAGACGCCTTGAATTCCAAGATGGCATCCGCCACCTTTTCTTGGCCTCCTCCACCTCCGCGACGGCCGCCTCGACCTGGGTCCTGGCCTCCTTCAGTTGAGCCTCCAGGACATGGACCCTTCTCCCCAAATGATCAATGATGGGGTCATCGTCGTCGCTCAACCCAAGGAATCTTGGGCTCCCCCTGTCTCTGGTACTGATGGCTCTTTTCTTTGCGACCCTTTGAAGCTCGAAGATGCTGAACTTCATTTCGACTGAAGCTCTAAAAGAAAAAGGAGTCTTCAAAGAGGAAGTCTAAGAGGGTGATGACCTTTGACAGCAGAGGACAAGGTCCCATTTATAAGGACCCTGTACCCATGACTGGCCACGGGGAAACGTGCTCCACGTTCGTTCCCAGCCGCACTAAAGAGCACCACATGTCCGAGCGACGCTTCGAGACCCTAGAAGACAGAGCTATTCTTGGGATGGCGAATGCCGGTGCTTCGAATCCGAAGGAATCCCCATCGTGCAGCAACAGCATTAATGGCTCCTTTTCGAAAAAGAGAGATTTGGCGGCACTTAAGGTACAAGAAAACGCGACTGTTTGAATATCGACACACTCAGCACGAGCAACGAGAATCACGATCAAGGTTCCTTAATCATCGGTCAATAGAAAAATGATACCTGTCCATCATGTCTATCCCTTGATGGATGGTTTAATTATGAAAGGAAGGTGATGTCAGCCTGGTTGATCATAGATGGTCTTCAGCAACGGCATCCCAACTTGCTCCGGAGTTCGTCTTCATCAACCACCAACCAAACGGCCTTCGGTCTCAGTCGTTCGACTGAACAGAAGAGAGAGTAGTGAAGCTTGAATCGCAGACTAAGCCGATGACCTTATTCAAGCTATATCCGAAAATATGACATAAGAGAAAACTACTTTGTAGTTCAAAAAGTTGTCATTCAAGAGGTTGTCAATTATATTTCGAAGGAATGTAAAAAGAAAAAACAATGCCTAAAGCTAGTTAGATCACTCAACACCAGTTGAAGGAGACCCAACACCACAGGATTGAAGCAGTTTGTCAATCTGCGTAGAAAGGATTTCATCGACTTGGGCTTGGACCGGAGAACCTTTAGCTTGGACTTCCTCCTCAACCTGAGCCCCCTCCTGGGTCGGGATTAGAGTTGGAACCACATCCAAACCCTCGGCTGAGGTGGGAGCCTCCTCTCCTAAGCATGGCAACTCTTCGACTTTTTGGCCTCTTCGGCATGCACCGAAATTATGCCCGCATCTCTGACTACGGTTAGAATCTCTTCCCTCGGGCTTGACATCTCTTCAGCCTCTTCTACGGCCTCGGCCTCCTCCTCCCCCTCTTCTTCATCAACTATGTTGAAAGTGGGGATGCCAGAAATATCAAGGTGTGGAAAGGCCCCTCTGACCTTGGCGAGTCCGTCGTTGAAGCCATGCTGATAGCCGTATAAGGTTGCCTTACTCATCTCCTCTTGGAACTGTGAGGACTTCCTGAAATCTGCTACAGCATCACTTGCCAGCTTCTTCATAGCTGAGGACTCTCTCTTAGCCACCTCAGACTCTAGGACTGCCTCCTCGGCCCTCCTGACAGCCTCCTCAACCGCCTTGGTCAGACTCTCCATTCTTTCTTGATCCTCCTTGGCAGATTGTTCCAAGGACTTGACTCATTTTTTGCTCTTCCTCAACCCTGCTCCATGCTTCGCGATTGTCAACTGGGCACTTTTCAGCTCGCCCCTCAGTCCATGAACCTCAGTGTCCATGTAAATGAGTTGGTTCTCCATGGATTGCTTCAGTTCTTCGGCCACTTCTTTTTCGGTCCTAGCAGTATGGAGACCTCTTTGAGGCCATGGATGAGGCTATCGACATTTCCTAAGCCCTCCTCCATAAAGGTGATGTCATAGACTAACTACATCGACAATATGAAGCTGTGAACCGAACAGTTCTCAGAGCAAAGGAGGTGTAGCGAGAACCATACCTGTTGCAGGAAGGAAAAAGCAGAATCAGATACTCTAGCAAGGCTTCAACTTCGGACAACTGCCAAATCGTGAGACAGCAACGTATTCTTCAGTGCCTGCCTGGCCATGGCGAGAACCAACAATCCCCTTATAGGGGAAAGCTCTGAAGAGTTCACGGGACAGCTTCTAGCTGGAGAAGCCTCACAAACAAACTCTCCCTCAACTTGTGGTGCCTTGCCCCTATCAGCTGCAGGGGGCAAGGTGGTGATGCATCTGCCATCTGAGACGGACTCTCCCTTGTGTGGACCGCCGACGAAGTTTCAACTGGATGAGATCTTGTCGGGGCCCTCACCATTGGCACCACATCTTCCCCGGAGGTTCCCCGGGAGGTGAAGTGCCCTGGTCCCCCTCAGGAACATCTCTTCAGGCCTTCTTCCGAACCGTCGACCTTGTAAGAGGGGCCTGAGGTACCCTCTTTTCGGAAGTTTGACGAAGCCAGCTCAGGCTAAACTTCATTTCACCACCTACAAACAGAAAAACTCCTTTGAGTCGACTGAACAACAATAGGAATAGGAGAGAAGAGGTGAAAATTTCCGTCGTTATACCTAACATAGGGAACTTGCTAATCCCTGTAAGATGGAGATTCCTCTCCTCCAACAACTCACGGATAGGGGCAATTTCTGAATCAGTCAGAAGGTCATAATTTGAGTGATCGGCCACCAAAACCCTTTTCTCATCATTGGCGATTAAACGCGGCTCCTTCCAATCACTATCGAAGCCCCACGAGTCGATTGATAACACAAAAACAAAGATGGGTTTCCACCCATGGATGGCACTAGGTATGTCCTTGATGATCTTGCGGCCTGGTCGAGAGCCGATCACCCACCATCCACTGCCATGGAAATCTCTCTTGAGCACAAAAAGGGCAGTGAACAAGTTGGTCCTAGGTTCTATGTTAGCTATGCGGCATCGAACCAGGAAACCGCAGATGTTCTGAATGCTATTCGGAGTCAGCTGCGCAGGCACCACTTGGTACAGATGAAAGATTTTGATGAAAAAAGAATGCAGGTGAAATTGAAGGCCTGCCTTCAAATGGTCTTCGTACACAGCCAAGCATCCGGGAGGAGGTTTGTTTGCCCGTTCCTCAGATGCAGGAAAAACGAAAGCAAACCCCTCGGGAATGCGATAGTGTTCCCAAAGATGAGTTAGCTTTTCCGGTGAAACAGAGCTAGGAATTGACTCCGGACTCACTACATCACCAGCCCCCGAAGGTCCAACTTATCCCCCTCGGGTCCCTACAGATTCAGCCATGATAAAAGAATGGAGCAAAAAGGCAGAAGGAAGGTTCTACTTGCAAAAGAGACTGATAGTCAAGAACAGGGAAGGCTGAGCGAAGAATGAAGTGAGGTTGAAGAAGCTTCCTAAACCGGACCTTCTCTCTTTCCCAAAAAAGAGACCAAAAGGTCCTAAAGCCCTACCAAGCTGATTTGATAAAGAATAATCCAAAGGGTATAACCCATTTGGATCAACGGCCAGGATAAAACACTTTCATCATCCAACAGGCAGAACGGAACCACGATAACCACCCAAATCCCAACCAAAAGATTGGCTGAACCGTCACGCAATGGAAAAAGAAGGGACGGTCCCAGGGCCGCCCACTCTTTTCTCTTCCCTCAATCAGGAAATGACAGCTGTCCACCACCTGACTCTTAAATCAACCGGCAGTCATGATGGACAATCCAATCAAAGGTTTCACGATCATCCACTATACCATCCCCCAGAAGGAAAATGACAAACCATTAATACTCTCACTCTTCGAGGCAAATCTTCGCTTCGAAAACTAAAAGTAGGGGGGATAACTGTTGGGATATCTTGGTCCAAGTACGAGCTGACCACCGTTCTGCTGGTCGAAGACCTTTTTTCCGAACCACCATCTTCGGACCTAGATATTCGGGAAAAACCAGGCAACCAATGCGCAATCCAAAGTTCTTCGCGGGTCTACGGCACCCAAAGGCAAGGCCTTCGGATCTCGTCTTCAGCCTTCGTCGAAGACCAAGTCCTTCGGCTCATAAAGACAAGACCCCCAACCTTATCCGAGGGACGACCCTCACCAACCTCCAAAGACACGCTCTTCGATTCATGCCGAAGACACGATCCCCGGCCTTTGACAAGGACCAAGTCCTTGATCTATGCTAAAGACAGGATCTTCGATCTGTCTCGAGAAGATCCGAGGATGAAGACTTTCCCGATCTGAATACGGGAATCTCCCTAAAAGGGAGAAGTTTGAAGATGGATCCACAATCTGTCTCAAATCACTACAAAGTACGATAAGCAACGGTAACCAACGATTACTATCGACTATCTCCATGACATAATCATGGCGCGTAACTCCTGCTGCAATGCCTCTGGTCTGGCCAGAACCATTCGACGACAACCCACGACTGTGGATCATGGAGAAAGAATTAACTCCCCGCCGTAACCGCTGGAAGAAGAACGGAACCGCAGGCTGGACGACTCCTTATAAATAACGGTAAGAGGGAATGCTCGAGGTAAGAGGCACAATATACTCCAAAAATCTCAGTCTTTTCCCTCTGGTTCTCCAAAGTCTTTCCCATTCTGTGGCTGGAGCCCTCCTCTGATTTAGGCATCGGAGTGTCCCCTGCCGGAGCAACTCCGGCAAGGAATTTGTTTTGCAAGTGAACCAGGGAACGGTCTTGCGATCCAGTAGCTTCGACCAGCCGGAACAGGGACTCTACGCCAACATCTCAAATCCATGATCGATTGATAATGAGACAAGGTCTCTACCGATCAGGCTACCGCCTTGGCGGTATGTTGTTACAATTTTCCATCCAATCTTATGCCAGCAGAAGGATGGTTCCGGTGACTTGCTTACTCGTACGGACTTTTTTGAGGGAAATAATCTGTAATATGTTGTTCCTCTCTTTCCAATGTCACCGGCATGTGATTGCTGTTAAGTTATACTAATTAGCCTTAATTGTTAACGGCTGGGTGACCTAATAAGTTGTGCCAGTTAGAAAGTCTCCCGATGTTTCCGAGGCTACATTCAGATGTTGTTGTTTGAAAAGGTTCAGCTAAAATGAAGCTGGTGGACGGTTTCTTTCCCACACCGAATAAAGAAGTAGCTGGGCCTATTCGATGGAAGTCATAGCAATGAGTTGGTGATGAGGATGCTTAGAATTAAGGGCCCAACTTTTTGCCCCATGCGATTGGCGTGACCTCCATGCCTTGCAGGTGAAAGGGTTAATGATGTAGGTAAGTTTTACCCAAGGCACGTAAAAAAACCTTTGCCTGCATTTTTATGTTCACCAGACTCGCAAGTTGGATGTTGGGCAAATGGGGAAAGTGTCCGAAGAAATTTGTTCCTATGACAATAATTGATCGCTTCCTATCACAGTGACTGGATTAGCAATTGGAAGGTGTGCAAATGCAAATACACACAATTAGCCTTGCATCATAATTAGAGAGATCAGGGAGACACACTTCATATAAATATTTTAAGAAAAAAATTATTAGGTAAACTTAATCTAATATAAAATCTCAACATGAAGCCAACCGTATCTCCTCTTTTGTTTCGAGAGAAAAATTCCTGATGAATATGACAAACCTTTTTCTTGATTTTTTTTTTTTTAACAATTTCCAATTACATATTGCATAGATATATTGATTATCAATGGATTATGAGAATTTTATCCTAAACAAGAATCTTTATGTAATAATGCACACTCTTAAGAGACGATACAACCTATGATTGATATGCAAATTATATAATTTTATTAGAGCTCAAACTGAATTGGATATAGATCAGATACTAGTATATCTATATCCATAATTATTTTATCTAACAAATATAAATACGAATACAGATATTAATCGGATATAAAAATTTATATATATATTTATTTTAAACGGATATATATACTAGAAGTATGAATGTATATATGGATATAAATTTGATAATTAAATTTTATAATAATAGAATTAAAGATATTACTAAATAGATGATAAACCAAGTTGACAACATGTTAATATTATTGTATATTTTTTAAAAATTAACAAGTGCTATATAAAATTACATAGAATTACTGATAGAATCGGATATTCGGATACGGATCGGATAGTAGTCGATCCACATCCATAACTATTTTTTTAAATGGATATAAATATGAATATGGATAATAATCAGATGCTCAAATTTCTATCCATATTCGAATAGATTCGGATAGAAAAAATAAATTTTGTTGGATATTATCTCTACTACTTTCATCTTTAAATTTTATCCTACAAGTGCTGTAGCAAAAAAATAGTAATAATTATTCAATTTACTTAAATAGGAGTATTCAATATGGTAGAGGCCATTCTCTCCGCAGAGCTGCCACCTATCTTCTAGTACATAATATCAGCCAAAGCTTACCATGTTCCAAGTATCCATCTCAACAATTGATTGAATCATTGCTAAGGTGATAGCTCGGTTGGTAGAAGCCTTGCTTTACTATCAACAGGTCATGGATTCGAGGTATGATTCCAATGATGACTCGATTAAATCCAGAAATTTTTTGAAGCCCACGATCGTTGATATGAGCGAGAGGCGATGTGAGTGAGAAGTTAGGATCTCAACCTAAGTGTCTTACATAGAATATTATATGATGGGATGAGAACTTACGGGATAGCTACATCGAAATTTCTCCTCTTTATCTTTTTTTACTTTATTAAAAATAAATGAATAAATAATGGATAGAATCTGAACTGACCATCTCACTAATGCATGGTAAATGCGAATCTTGCCCGGAAGCAGGTATGGCACATCCACCAGGTAAATGACGCTGGATGGAAGGTGTTGGTGTAGGCTGGAGCACATACATCTGGTGGTTTCCCTCCCAAATCCATCCTTCCCATTTTGTAGCCTCAGTCAAATCAAAAGTCGTCACTGATAGCCAAAGAGAGAGAGGAAAATACGAAGGAAAACTTCTTGGTGCGTTGCTTTGGAGGACAGGAGATGGGCCGAATAATTATATCAACACGAGCCGCGTGGGATTCAAGCTTGAAACTTCTTTTTTTTGCTTTTCCGCACCAAAGGCCGAAAGCTGCAGGCATAAACCGGACCGAATAAGGAGGCACGCCAGTTGCAAGTTTTGGCGAGTTCCGTCCGAATCCGGGACCGTTCACCAAGTTGTCATGGTTATCGACAAAACAAACAGCCTGAAGACAGCTTGAGCCCTCTTCCCCCCACCCCCACACACGCACGTACGCACGAAGTTTATAGAGTTTGGAAGAAATTTTTTTTTAAAAAAAATATTATATAAAAAAATATTGAAAGTAATTTGTAATTCATATTAATGCATGTGTCTAAGAATCATAAAGATAAAAAGTTAAAAAAAAAAATTATAATTAAAGTGTCGGTATTTAATAATTATGATAATCAAAATATTAATTAACTTTTATATCAAAAAATTAATTAGAAAGTCTAAAAATTAAAAATTATGAAAGTCTAAGAGTCAATTAGATAAATTAAATGTCATTTAGAAGATTAAGGATTGCTTTTATTTATGAGGATAGATTGAAAGTCATTCTTATATATCTATAAATAGGGCTTAATATATTAAGTCCATTGTGAGTGGAATGTTTTGTGAATTTATAATATAAGAATTATCTTCCTCCATTCTCCAAGTATTATTTTAAGTATTATAATCTTCATATATGTTAGAGCTTTCTAAACTTCCATCAAATTGGTATTAGTCTCCAAATTACTATCAGTGGTATTAGAACTATCCATATTTCTATCAGTGGTATCAGAGCTTATAAATGTGCTCATCACCCTTCTAATAAGTGGTATCAAAGCTTGGTCGATCCCAAAACAAGTATCAAAGTCAAGTCGATATTGAAGCAATTGTCGAAGCCAGGTTGATCCTAAAGCAACTTTGGAGTAAGAGAGTAGTTTCAGAGCTAGAAAAAGCTCCGGGTATAGAAGTTGCTTGTAAAGAAGTTACTCATAAAGCCGTGAAATATATTTTCCATCAAGATATTAAGTCTAAAGGTCGAAAGGAACTTGTAGAGAAATATGCAAGTCTAAAAAAAAAGACTTTGCAAAAGAAAAAGAAAACAAGAGCAATCTTCAGAGATTAAAGATAAGAGATTTCATTAACAATACCAATTGTATAAAATAGAGGATGAAAAGGCTATAGTGGTGGTTGTGCCATTCAAATTAATTCTCAAAGAAATATTTGAAAAATTAGATTTTTCATTAGCAATGTATACTTGTGAAAAATCTGGACTAGATCACTCATTGATCTTTGTGGCAATAGTTGATTTTGAAGATGCAAGTAGGAGACTGATAACTGAAGGTCATGTAACTATTATAAAGAAAGAAGCTGATAATGATGCAGCATTGCAAGCAATTATTCCAAACTTCCATTAGACTAGCATCAGTCTTCAAATTACTATCAATGGTATCATAGCTATCCATATTTCTATTAGTGGTATCAGAGCTTATAAATGTATCCATTACTCTTCCAATAATTGGTATCAGAGCCAGGTCAATCTTAAAGCAACTATCAAAGCTTGGTTGATCCTAAAATAGGTATCAGAGTCAGGTCGATATTGAAACAATTGTCGAAGCCAGGTTAATCTTAATGCAACTTTCAGAGTCAGAGAGAAACTTCTACACTTGGAGCTTTTTCTAGCTCTAAAGCTTAAGGAAGGATAATGTTAGAAGTAATTTGTAATTAATATTAATACTTGTTAAAGAGTCTAAGAGTCATAAAGGAAAAGAGTCAAAGAGTCAGTATTCAATAGTTGTGATAACCAAGGTAATAATTAACTCTTATATCAAAGAGTTAATTTGGAAGTCTAGGAGTTAAAAATTATGGAAGTCTAAGAGTTAAAAATTATGGAAGTCTAAGAGACAACTAGAGAAACTAAAAGTCATTTAGAAAATTAAGGGTTGCTTGTATTTATGAGGATAGATTGAAAGTCACTCTCATGTATTTATAAATAGGGCTTAATGTATTGAGTGTATGATGTGGGATGATCCTAGGACTGATGCAGATGAAGGAAAAATAGAAAATCTATTTTTTTTGTAATTTTATTGATTTAAGTTTGTAGGTAAATAACCTGAAAGCAAGTAAGAATTGCAGGCAAACATGTAATGAAAGAAACTATCATACTCGTAAAAAGATACATGCAGAATAATAAAAGATAGGATCCTGAAATTGAGAAACCCCCGGTTTAGGATAGCGTACCTTCAACCAGTCAGAAATCAGATGAGAAAGGTTTGTACCAGGCAAAGATTGAAGATCCACTTGAAGAAGAGTTCTCTCAACACTCTGGATGGTGCTTGGAAGACAAGCTTTTGGTTCCCTGAATCAGAAGGCAATCTGGGTCGTCCAGAAGGCAAAGAAGGCCTCCTCTTTAGAGAGAAAAATACCTCGGGGATCCTGCAGGTATCAGAGGTTAGGCAAGAAATAACAATCAAAGAAAAGAAATAGGGTATGAAGAGAAAGAAGGGATTAGGGTTTCGGTTGATGGCGGCGGGAGGGGAAAGTAGGCTCTTTGCTTTGGACGGCTGATGGCTGCTTCTCCTTGGGCATCTTAGGGCTTAGATGATGGTGCTTGGTCGGCCAAATCTTGGAAGGCTAGGGCTCTCAAACAACTATCACACAACCCAATACAAGAACACAAGTTCACTCAAAATTTCAGTAAGGTTTTATTTCATAAAAAAGATCACTTACAAGAGGGAGAGGGGTGGGATATTTATAGATGTTCCCCAAGTCATCTCCAAGATAGGATAGGATTATGAAGTTGAGAGGGAAAGGGATTACAAGTTTGATTAAGACTAGGAGAATACACTTTGAATAAAACTAGTTCTCCTTATTCTACTTAGATTCCTTCTCCTCTTTTGACTTGGACAAGAGTCTTCCATTTGGGCTAGGGCGCCAAGGGCTTTGGGCTTGAGCATGTGGGCTTCAAGGGCAGCAAGGGTGGGCAGCCTCCTTTGGGTTGGCACATGGGATTTGGGCCCTGGAAACTAGGGTGCCATGGTATCAGCATATTCCTTAGAATCTTGGTTCTGGGGCTCATGGGCTTGACTCCTGGGTTTGGAATCTCTTGGCCTGGGTGCTGGCATATTCCTGGAATCATGAGGTACCCTAATCTGGAAATATTCTCTGGCATCTGGAGGGTATCAAGGCATCTAGAAGGCATCTGGAGGGCATCTGGGTATCTGGAAGGAATCTTGGATCCTGGGATGGCAAACAAGGCCCAATAAGCTGATGTGAAGGCCTCTGGTTCCTGGATGAAGCTTGATAAAACTCTAAAATAGGGTATCCTCTTCTCTTGTATAAAAATTGAACTAATAATAGACTGATACTCAAGTACAGGATTCAATGAGTGGACTAGGGTTGAGACAAACCAACTAGCCTCAACTTATTACAGGACTCAATCTTACTTGATTACAAAATTGGACACATGACTAAGTAAACCAGTTAGGGCCCAGTAATCTGTGTCAGATCCTGGTGCCTCCACCAGTCTATTGTGAGTGAAGTATTTTGTGAATTTATAATATGAGTTATTTTCCTCCACTCACCAAGTATTATTTTGAGCATTGTAATCTTCAAATGTCTTAGAGCTTTCAAACTTCCATCAGATTGGTATCAATCTCCAAATTACTATCAGTGGTATCAGTGCTATCCATATTTCTATCAGTGGTACCAGAGCTAATAAATGTGCCCATTATCCTTCCAACAATATATATATATTTCTTGTAGTTGGAGTCTAAACAAAGAAAAAATATTTTTTTAATAAAGAAAAAAATGAAAGAAAAATAGTATAATTTTTTAAAAGGATAAGGTGAAAATTATAAAAATTTCATTAAATTTTTGGATTTCAATTTCTTTCTTTTAAATTTTTTAAAATTTGGAGAAGAAAAAAATTACCGAATAGCTTATATTTTCTTTATTTTTTATTTTTTATTAAAACTCTTCAATCAAAAAAATGTATTAACCCTCTTTCATATATATATATATATATATATATATTTCTTCTTCCAATCAAGATGTTAGAAGAAGCTAAAGAAAAAGACAGCTTAAGGTCCACTTGGAGAGGCTAGATCTTTTTATTTTTGGTAAACCAAAAGGTATAGGGGGAATAAATCCCAGTGTAGCTATCCCTACAGATCCCCATCCCACTAAGTAATGTTCAATTCGAGACGCTCAAATTTTTGCAGTCTCTCCTCACCTAATGGTGAGTACGTCAACCTGACACCACTAAGACACCGGCTAGTAGAACGAGGATAAAGAGGGAGACTTTGACCTCTCACTCACATCAACTGTTCGCAGATGCCAGAAAAATTTCTGGATTTAATCGAGTCACCTACGAGATCTTGCCTCGAACTCACGACCTATTGGTAATGAGGCAAGGCCTCTACCAACGGGCTACCGCCTTAGCAGTAGATGCTAGATCTTTTGAAATGTGTGTTTTGCATTGTAAAATACTATGAATTTTTTCTAGCGACCCATCATGTTGGTATCCAATATGTACGGACCACCCTACTTCATAGAGTCAGAATTATCTAATTTGCACAAACTCATGAGCTTAACCATGCCTTTAGTAGGAATTTAGTCGAGCGAGCTTTTCCACTATTTCCAAAAAAAAAAGTGTCTAAGCTTGACTAATCTATGAACCAGACCTCCATTTTTTTTTTTTTGATAAGATGGTGTATTCATTTCACTGAACAAGAGTGAATACAACCAAGAAAGTCCGACAAAAGGATATCCCTAAACTATACAAAAGCAGAATGCCACTCAGTCTACAAAACGAATCAGAATGATAGGCAACATAGGAGGCCACCCAGTCTGCTGCAAAATTAGCCTCCCTGTAAACATGCCTAATGGAGAGAAAGGCGCAGCCATGCAAAAGCAAGCCAATATCCCTCAAGATAGGATAAGCAGATGAGTGGTTCAGCATCTGTCTAATCCATGAGACGACAATCGCTAAGTCCCCCTTAATGAACAGTCGGTCCAAATACAGAATCTGACGAGCATACCTAATACCTGCCCATGCCGCATGCAACTCCATAGCAGGATAGAAAGTCAAGTAAAGACATGCCCCTAGCAGCAGAGAAGCCTAGATGAGAATCATGAATAACAAAAATAGCTCCACCCCGGTTATCCAGAAGACTCCCATCAAAGCTAATGGTGAAAAACTGCAGAGGGGGTTCCCAGGAGATGAAGATCCGGTAGGACGCTCAAAGAGCAGAGGAGGAACCCCAGGATGTCGAAGACCTCACCAAAGAACTCTGATAGTCGAGGGTAGCAGTCCTAGCTCTCTCAAGTTAACCTCCAATTATCTTTGAGCTTGATTAATTCATTTCTAAGCCGAGCTCTAATAACTAATAAGTTTGAGCAGCTCAGGTTATTTGTACCCCTTTTAATGTTTGGATGCAGTGTACATATGTAATACCTGGTCCATAATTTTTTAAAAAAAATTGAGAAGAAGACTCCCATTGAAAGTTTTCTCCTTCTCCTTCTCCAAGAAGAACTCCAATCAAGCTAGACTCCATATGTTCTGGCTATAAGGGATTACATCCCTTCCATAATCCACTGTCACTGGAGAATCTTTTCCCATTTTTTTCCAACGAAGATCAAGGCTGTGGAAGCATCGAATGTGCTTAATGGGACCAGAATAGTGGGTAACACCAGAGGCCGATGTAAGCCTAGCCCTCCTCCCTTTCCTTATTTCCCTCCTTTCCATGGCCTCAAACCTCGTCTCTGGTCGACAATCGCTAGAATAATCTATGGAAGAAAAAAAAGAAGGAAACCCCATTACCTTAGTTCTCCATCATCACCGTCATCGTTGGATGTCGGATCAGAATCGAAGACCACACCATCGTAGATCGTAGCACTAGCCACCCTCCTCCAGCCCGGAGCATGAGTCCCCTATTCAGCCAAGCGAAAGAAGAGGAGAGAAGAAAAGAAAAGAAGAGAGGATAAGAAAAGTGATGTGGCAACATCCACTGACGTGGAGCCTGCATGGATCCCAGTTGGCAGTCCCGCATGGGGAGAGCACCACCTGGAGGCGGCACCTAATTGCCGCCATAGCAAGCCCTCCTACCGAGGTCAGCCCCCAGCTGGAGTCGTGCTCATGAGGCGTGCCCTCCATCTGAGGTCGGCACCCGGTCGAGGTCGTGCTCATGCGACTAAGGTGAACCCTCCTGCCAAAGTCAGCTCCCAGCCTGGGTCGTGCTCATGAGGCAAGCCCTCCGTCTGAGGTCAATACCTGGCCAAGGTCATGCTTATGTTGTCAAGGCAAGTTC
Source organism: Areca catechu (assembly GCA_021397845.1). Classification (NCBI taxonomy): domain Eukaryota; kingdom Viridiplantae; phylum Streptophyta; class Magnoliopsida; order Arecales; family Arecaceae; genus Areca; species Areca catechu. Next base: position 164,367,350 of record CM038043.1, read on the forward strand.
TAGGATGGAGTTCTCCCAAGGTGAGACTCACCCCCGCTTCAGAAAGGCCAACAAAAATTCAAACCATGGTGGGACGAAGCTTGACCACATCCAGTCATGAATTCAAACTGTATGATGCACCACCTGCAAACTCTACATGGAGTGTGCTCCACCAGGCTTTGAGCCCCATGACGGCTGCCACCCTGACAATCATCCAACCAGGGGCAGCAACCCTCGCAATACGAATCTCCCCTAAAAGGAGTATTCTATTAAAGCTCCAGGGCCCTGCGATGCTCGAACGATCCCTCCAGCAATGGAAACATCCTGCCATGGCACGGGGCTCAGTGGCACAGTACTTGCCTCTCTTAAGGAAAATGACACCCCTAATAGAAGGAGCTCCTTCGAAGGATCGATCCAAGAAGGGAGGAAGAAGGAGAGCCGCGAGCAGCGGCAAGCCCCTCCGGAGAAGACATCGCGAGAGGGCACACTGAGAAAGACACCGGGACGAAGCCCCAGATCCGGTCTGGGCCATCACACAAGGCATAATGTCAGAAAAGAGAAAGGTGAGATGTAGGCAAGCAAGTAAGGGAGAAAGGGGGATGAGGGAGCTACTAGGCAGGAAGCTAGCCAGAAGATCCTCTTAGGCTCACCTATCCAATCTCCATCTTGCTCTCACAATTTCAATCCTATATTTTTTCATCCTCTACACGGAGAGTCTCCCAAAACTCTCCATCACAGAGGTTATGTTCTCTTTGATCGTCCCACTGACTTGTTCATCGAAGTATCCCTATCGAAATTTCTGGCCCAGGTCTCCTCTTTTTTGCAGGTCGATCAGACCGAAGAGCCGACCCCCGAAGAGACTGAAGCACACCCCGCGGGAGGAGGCACCCGACGTAGCAACGACGCGCCGGAGTTACAGGCCACGACGATCCAAGCAGCAACCAAAAGAAAAGGAAAAAGGAAAAGAAAAGAAAAAGAAAAGAGAAAAAGAAAAGAAAAGAAAAAGAAAAAGAAGAAAAAAAAAGAGAAAAGAAAAATAATAAAGGAAGAGGAGAGAGAGAGAGAGAAAGAGAAGAGAGAAAGGAGAGAGAGAAAAAGGAGAGAGAAAGAAGAGAGAGGAGAGAGAAGAAGAGAGAGAAAGAGGAGAGAGAACTAGAGGGGAAGAGGATAGATAAAGGTGAGAGAGAAGAATAGAGAGAAAGAGGAGAGAGAAAGAGAGAGAAGAAGATAGAGAAAGAGGAGAGATACGAGGAGAGAGAAGAGAAAGAAGAGGAAAGAGAGAGAAAAGAAGAGCAAGTTAAATAAATATATATTAAAAAAGGGAGTCTAAAAGTTTTTCTCCTAAAAATATATGAAGTTGGGATATCAGTGGATGGATCGTAGATGGAATTCGGGTAGAAGATTATGAGTTTATAGTTGTTATGCCATAAAATTATTCATATTAAAAATAAAATTATTGTTATAGGAAGATAATTTTTTGGACAAGAGGGCATTGAGCGAGTTCTATAGTACCTAAGTCAACAATTCAGGTGCAGACTGATATCGAGCATGTTAAATCTGTCTCCAATAAAGATAAGTATTTTTGTACATAATTATTGATTTATAGATATGTTTTACATTGCAATCCTTGGATATGAGCATTAGTATACATGATCGTTTATGCATTATATATTCTGATTTCGCATGATAGACATTTGTGATTGTTGGTATTACTATTTATGTATAATATATTTATATTAAATATGATTATTTTGGATGATTTGGATTATGATACTGGTTATTGAAAATTTTAAAAGAATATGATTTGAAATATGTCTAAGATTTGATAAAGTAATAGTCAAGAAGAAGGGATGTTTGGACTAGCCATGTCATGGACAGGACCGTGATTACTAAGATTTCGGTCATAGGCTGAAGTGTATCAATGAGATTGCTAGACACGAACTAAAATGTGATAATAAGATTGCCAGTCATAGACTGAAATATGATATAAGATTTCAGTCACGGACTGAAGTATGATAATGAGATTGCCCATCACAAGCTGAAGTATGACAATGAGCTTGTCAATCACAGGTTGAAATGTGATACTAAGATTACCAGTCATGGACTAAATCATGACCATGATTAGTCTAGAATCCTAAAGAAGATGGAGAACCAAACTTGAACAAAAAAAAATGATTTTACCAAATATTTTGTTATATATGATGGTTAAGTTATTTTGGTTGCATGGTATGATATCTATTATTTTATTATTATTTCTAAATTATATTATTATTAGTATGACTATATGGAATCCTTATTGGGCTGTAGAGATTACACCCCCTACTTCTTTCCTTCTCAGAGTTGTGTAGGATATTCGAGCTTGGCAGTAGATTGGATTTATGGTGAGATAATGAATAGATAGAGAGTCATTAATACTAATCGGATGATTGAGGAGTGACCAAATTTGTAGTTATATGAGTAGTATTATTTTCTTTACATTAGGTTTCTCTTGTGAATTATGATCAACAGTATTCTGGGAAATTGAAGCTGTAATTAATTTTTTTTAGACCTTGCATGTTCTTTAGAGTGTATTCTAGGATTCATGAGATCGGTCGCATGGCAAATCGGGTGTTGGGTTTAGAGCGTGACAACATATTGGTTGGATAATACATGCAGCTCGAAAAAGCTTAAGGTCATCGTATGATTACGAACTTCTAAAATTACAAAAAAGATAACCATGTTTATTGGATTTTTTTTCAAAATAATATTTTTAATAAATATTTATTAAAATAGGTTGGTTTGAAATTTATTTATCAAAGTAGGATTATTTGACTGACGGGGATGCCACATTGCAAAGTCGCAGGTAGTACTTGCAGCTTCACTCTAAGTGAAACCGCAGGTTGTACTCATGGCTTCACTCTAAGTGAAATGGCAGGTTACACCTATGATTTCCAATTCCAAATATTTAAAAATTAAAAATTAAAAAATATTTAAAATATAATAAAAAATAAAAAAACCTAGTTTTAAAAAATAAATTGAGTGAAATTGTAGCTTGTACCTGTGGCTTCACTTTGGATGTCAGCTAAATATTTAAAAACTTAGAATCCAAAATATTTAAAATATAATAAGAAAATTAAAAATTAAAAAAGTAATTTTAAAAAAATATTGAGTGGCACCGTAGGTTGTACTTACAGCTTCACTTTCACTACATTTCCCTCCTGCAACTTCCTTATTTGAAATTTAAAAAACCAAAATTTTAAAAATCTTTAAAATATAATAAAAAATAAAAAATATAAATATATTATAATAACATATTATAGAATCTAATGTTATGCATGGAGGTGCCCATGAGTGGTGCGATTGACTTGAGAGGCTAGGTTGCTCGCGGGCACTACTTAAGAGTGTCATGTATTCTGTTCGATAGTGTTGCTGGGCATGGACATGGATGTATATGCTTGGTTATGTAACTGGATTGCTACGCGTTTATATGTATATCCGATGGATGAACTCAGGAGAGCTAGTCTTGGTATGTGGCATACTGGGCCCCACCCCTTTTCATTCATTTTTACCATTCTTTTCTAGCACTTCCTCTCCCTATTACTTTTGTTTTTCCCGGCATTTCCTCTCCCTACTACTTGTTGTCTCATTCTCTTGCTTTCTTACATATTTTAATAATTTATTTATTTAATAATATATTTAATTATAATTTATTTTATTTATTTAATATTTTATTTAAATATAAAATAATTAAATATATAATTAATCATTTATATTTGTTAATAGTTTATTAAATTAAATACATAATGTATTAATATATTATAATACATTAATATAATACTAATATTTCAATAAATAATATGTTATTAAAAATATGTATGATATTAATATATTAAATCATTATTGTTAAAATTAAAAATTAAAATATATAATATTAATAAATAAATAAATAGAATTAATTGCTAAAGAAGTTTAATATTTATATTATTTATTATATATTACAATAATTTTATTTTATAATATTAATATTTTATAACATTATATAGGTTATAACTATATTATAATGAATATTTTATATTCCAAAAAATAATTAATATATTATAATATATCAAATTATATAATATAATATGGTTTTATGATACACGTGCACTAGTCATGATGGTGGCGGCATCATGGCCAGTACCGTCGGTACGACATAATGGGATGGGGCATCCATTAAGTGGCGGGATGGAGACGATGGGGCATGAGCATGGTGATGTCAGTGCAAGTCCAAGACACGACGGGCACCCACCCACCGGTGCCCTCGAGACCCGATTGTAATGCACGATGAGTTTGGCCACCAAGCAGGCACACGGCTCCACCGCATGCAGCATACATCAATGCGACAAAGCTGACAGAGGTCATCGGGATGGTAACAGCCACCTAGCACATCGATGGTATCTAATACAAAATAAAAAAAATAAAAAAATAATCATTTATATCTATCAATATTTTATTAAATTAAATACATAACATATTAATATATTATAATACATTAATATAATACTAATATTATATTTAATAAGTAAGAGATATATATATCCTATAATTATCAAATAACTAAGATGATTATAAATTATACGAATATATTAAATATAACATTTGATTGCTAAATGTAATATATAAATATAAAACTCATTGTAAAGTAAATGTATAAATAAACTATGATCAATGCATAAGCGTAATACATAAATGAATCCAAAATATATATCCTAAGTCCAATAAGGTGACCGTCTTCTCCTGCATGGAGGTTGCTTTCGATGATGTGAAGATTATGCTTTACTCGATCCTTGATGCTCCATCAAAAGCTTTACCTTAATGAATGCCTCCTATATAGCCCCTCCCGTGTCGATCCCTTATCGATAAACTCTTCTCCATGTCCTGAGTATTCTTGATGTATTATGTAATCCGGCAAGCAGCATAGTCAAAATGCATTGTGGCATCATCAATAGATATGAACTATGTCATGTCCTCATGAAGATAACTGCTCACAAACATATATGGAGTGAACTCAGGCATTGGATATGAAGAGGTACTGCATTATCGAGTACATTGTCTGTGTTGAGCTAGAGGAGGTGCTTCTAATGCTGATGCATATGACAAAGGCGAAGGAGTCTCGTCCTCTTTGCCAATGTCATGAGCAAATACTCCTAATGGATATGAGTCTGCTCGTGGGTAGCATGAAGGACGGTATCACATATCTCCATGATAGACTATGAGGATGTGAATATAGAATATGGCTAGGCAAGCTGACGTATCATGACAATCCCATTGCTCTGAAATATACATGTAATGAATTATATAAAATAAAATAATTATCTCTGAATAAAGATTAATAAAATAATTTAAATGCTTACCAGGTAATCATGCATCATACTACCATGACTGATGAATCGCCAAGTGATGCAGCTATGCCACTACATATATGGATCATGATAATCCATGGTACCATCAATAGGAGTACCATTTAAAAGATAATCTCGATGGCTCTCCCAAAATTGAATAGAACGCTAATGAGTAATGGACTAGTCCTGATTGACTCGTCCTTTGAGATCGATGCGGTGTAGTGCGACATCTATATTATACTGATCTAGTATAGATCGAAAGATCCCAAACTATCATAACATACTATTAGCGAAGTACCACTTTATGATATGGAAACAAATAAGTAGCACTCGGCTACACCATATATCCTAACCATGCAGATAATAATGTCGTAGCTGTGCAAGAATATTAGGAATATATGGCTGCCATATCACCTATATGTGAAAAATTTGAAGCATAAGATATTAAATGTAATAATGAAAAAAATATATTTTTAGTTATTACCTGTTCCAGTCTTAGGCGATCGAGATATAATCGATATGAATAGAGAACGTGTATTGATACCTCCTTGACTGAAAATTCTTCTCTCTATCTACACATGAAATAAATTACATGATTTAGAATAACTTAGTAAACATCGTTAATGAAAAATATTAATAAAATTTAATGCTCACCTCATTCCTAAAAAATTCTATGGCAATCTAGCTCCACCATCATCCAGATCCATCATAAGATCTGCAACCAGCCGAGATAATCTACGATATGCCAGACCCAAAAATCTATCCTAGGCCTAGAGCTATAGTGGTATCAAAGATCCCGTAATATCATGAGCATCTCTCATGGTAGCCCTGCATATATGTCTATACAACTATGTAAGGCCTGCACTATCCCAACTGTAATATTCAGCAGTCTTAAAATCCTCCAATAGGGGTAAAAATATGAGTTGCATCACTTTCCCTGACGTATCCATGAATAAATATCCACCATAAGCTATAAAATATAAGTTCTAGCATCTTGTTGTATCACATTTCATTAGCATTATGGGATAACTCAAAGAACTGCTCTGCTAGCCATATTGGACTCACCTGTGATCCCTGGAGTCTACCCTATGATGGAATGACTTATAACAAATAATGACGAAGCTGAGCCAATCGACCCATGTAGTGCATGTCACTGGTAGTTCGTCAACTTGGCAACCCAACTAGATGGCGATATCTTGGAGGGTGATGGTGCACTCTCCATGCAGTAGATTGAATGTGTGAGTCTCTGAATGCCACTGCTCTATGAATACTGTAATCAAAAGCTAATCTAACTATATGTATCATATACGTGCAAGTCCATAAAATCCAGCCTGCTGCAGGTAAGGCACTATACGCCTATCCAATGGTATCGACCTGCACATAACTATCTCCCTGCATCGACATTGCAGGAAATCTACCTCCTAACCATCCTATACTAAAGATGATTGTTGGCTATATTAATCATATAGTACATAATGGTCTATTGGTCCTGGATCCATGTATGTGATATGCCGCACATATTGAAAAAATATTATTTATCATTTTTAACTAAATCTATTTCTTAATCATAAACTTCATTATAAAAAGAAATATATTATTTTAATATATAATAAACACATATATGAGTACAGCTATAGATTATATTTTCAACTACTACAATATAGAACTTGAATAACAACAGAAATTTAAGTACAATAAGAGACAAAGCCTGTACATATGGAACAAAAAATATATTCTAAATGAGACAAGAAACCATCAGAACCCATGAAGTAAAATCGCCCTCATATAGATTTAATAGATATCGAGTAACAGGAACCAATGAAGTAGAAAAATATCCCCGATGATATATCCACTTCCCATCCTGGCATATCAATGGATGTAAAACATGAAAACATAAGCCACATAAGTCGAGTTTATGTCATATACAATAAATCAATAACATGTAAATAGTGATTAAGATGATGTATATAAAAATACCTGTTGCATATAGATAAATGGTAATACTAATCTGCATTTCTAGTTATTGGATATGATCATCTATCATGCCCTTCCTCTTGAAAGATTTTACACCTGCATTTGTTATCAGTTTTCCTCAAATCCATGTCATTCCTAATTCCGGAAGATCACAGTCTAGCTTTCTACCATAACCGTAATTTATCCGATATAATGATATTACCTTGATCTAGTTGTGACCAATAATCTTGATGCGACATTGATTGAAATTGAGGTGCATAATTCTGATGATAATTATTTAAAGTATAACACTGATCAGTATATCTATAAAAATTAATTACAACACATGCACAAGCAGCCATAATAAGAGAGCAAGGTAAATGATAGTACTGTCATTTTTAACATATACATGTATGTTCTGAAAGCTCACGATCTGCATCGTAAAATATAATACTAGTTAACTTGAAAATTGTATACTATAAAATAGTTATTAAATTAGTTGATGTAAAAGTCACCTGAGTGTTGTTGTCTTTGTTCATATAGCGCCCATGTATCACAGTTTGGACTTGAAATATACTACTAGCTCTATCAAATCTCGTAACAGTGTGTGACGTAGCTTTGGTTTGCTTGGCAATTACATGACCCATAACAAAAAAAATAAATCTTTCATTCCTATTAAGTGCATCAACTACTTGGGCACGTCGACCATCAAAATATGATACAAGTCAAAAGAACGTCAACTGCATTAATACAATTATAGAAAAAAATCAAGCAATTTTTAGAACTCCATTAAAATATTCCAATAGATTGGTAATCATTATTATATGCCTTCTATCATTATCTTATGTATATGTTTATTTATCTAAAGGGATATTGCTTAGCTATTGCATAGCTTTAGGTTTAAATTTTTCAATATTGCTCAATATTTCTTAAATTTTTTAATTTATATTTGCATTCCAGCTTTTTTACCATATTACTTAATTTTGGATCCCTAAATATTGTATTGAGATTGCTTGCCACATGACATAGGTAATAAACATGATATGCATTTGGTTGCTGCCAACCTAGATGCTCATTTTGCACTGTTGCTAATATGCCAAAATGAAGATATGAATTAAACAAATATTCTGACATGAGATAATAAAATTTCTTTGGCAAGCAAGAAACCAATTTCATGTATCAGTAGACTCTTCATCCATAAGAACAAATACAAGTTAAAAAATTTGATTACTTTCATCAATAATAGTTGTGATCATTAATTTCTCTTTATACTTTTTATGTAAGAATGTTGCATCAATACTAATGACCTATCGGTAATACTTAAACTTTTCAATTGAGGTGCAAAAGTTTAGAAAATATAATCAAATCGAGCACAAGCTGGATGAGGAGTGCTAATGAATTTCATCCAAGAGTCGGATTAAATTTCTCTATAGCATACAATCACTTGGATAATAATTCATATGATTTATTCCAATCACCGAATATCATGGCTATTGCTTTTGCTTGGTATTCCATAACTTTCTATAAGTATATGTATAATTGAATTTATTCTTTATCACTATACCAAGTCCAACAATAGTAATTGTAGGTATTTCTTTTACCATATCACTTATTTTATTGGCAATCAATGTGGAATGCAATCCAAAATGATCATGAGATATCAAAGCATATACATTCGTATAGGAATCAGCATATCGTGAAATCTCAAAGTAATCATTCTGCTTAATTGCTCTCAGTATCTATTGACATTCTGACTCTCTGTTCTTGGATTTCACTATCCATTTATCTGGCTTCAATTTAATAATCTTGAATTCATGATGCCTATCAGTTGAATACTGTTTTACTGTAGTTTGCAATTCTACCTTATTTGTAAAACAAAGTCCTTTATGTAACTCTTCACTACTTTTCTATATAATAGACAATCCTTGTAATAAATAATATATGACATATTAGCAGCTACCCAATTAACATAAGTGAATATTCTGAAAGGAGCTTCAAATACAACATAATTTGAATATTTGTATCATGTAGACTTTTTACAACATGTGACGAGCTAGATTTCTAAGCTTCATCTTCTACATCATTTTTATTTGCTACATCATCTTTATGAAAAAATTGATTATCTATATGAATCATATCATCAGCAGCTATGTATAGTGATCTTGTCTAATAATACTCTCGGCACATCACTGTCCATTGTACGAAACTGGTCCTCTATATATATTGAACTAGTATTTGCTAGAACAATATCTAGAATGTTTGAACTATAAGCATAAATAATATATTCATTGATATGAGTTGTTGTTATATTTTGCACAATTGCTTCATAATCATTCCGTTCATGAATAGGTTAAGCATCTTCAACGGATTGTACATCTATGTATAACTCCATACTTGATAGACATGGATGTGAACTAATAATTAAAACTTTATCTCCATGTTCTCATCATCGATAATTAAAATAGGTTCATACTTTACTAATATTGACTATACAAGTTATAGATATCTATATATAATCAATATTTTATTTCTTATTCTATCTATATGGAAGACTCTATATAACTTGTTTTTCAATTCTTCATGTATTATTTCATATTTAATTCTAATTATCTTTTTAATTCTTGGTTATACTTGTTGATGTCCTAACCGTCGTGGCCCACAGCTCGGATATGGCGCCGGACGTTAGCCTCGTTTCTCGAAATCCAGTGATTTTCGGTCCTGCAAAATAGAGTTAGAGACCGGGATAGGAATCCCGGTGGGGGGACTCCGACGATCAAGTCAGCGGACGGTAAAGAAGAACAAATCCCCCAAGGCAGATCCCTCCTCGGTCACTATGCTTAGAGGATAGTTTTTTTGTAAAGGACAGAGTAGGAGGGGTAGGAAAGGAGTAAGGCTCGAGCCATGACGGCTATGTCCGTCGGGACTCTCTCAGGGAGTTTTTTGCGGTAGCCTCCATGGCCTCTCGTTGCTTGTCTCTCTTTCCCTCTCTTTCCTTGCTTACCTTCCTCTCACCCATTGGGTGCTCTTTTTAGACCATGGGTTCTCCCTGCTTTTTGCCTCGGTTTTTCCCTTCCTGGGGGTGTTCGAAGGTCAACGGCATCCGTTGGTCATGCTTCCGAGATCATTTTCCCTTATAGCAGAGAGTTATGTTACAAGCCTTATTTTTTAGTGGGTTATCATGGTTGGGAAAATTTAGCAGGGTCGCTATCCGGAGGTAGCCAGCTCAGGTCTGAGACTCCTGACGTGACCTTCTTTTTCTAGGTGGTACAGATGGTTGGTTGTAGGACTCGGTGCCCCGATTGGAGCACTCCTCCTCAACTAGTGCAAACGATGGTAAGCACACCTCGCAAGCTTTGGGGCACCATACTGGACGTGCCTGCTTCGATGACGGACTTGGTGATGACACCTTCATCTTTTTCGTGGCGATTTTAAGTAGCGAGCTCGACTCCGACCGAGATGGGCTCGATCCTTAAGGAGCTACCTGGAAAAGGAGCTAAGAGAGCTCGACTCTGACCGAGGTGGGCTCGACCCTTGGAGAGCCACCTGGTGAAGGAGCTGAGGGAGCTTGACTCCGGTCGAGGTCGGCTCAACCCTTGGGGAGCCACCTGGCGAAGGAGCTGAGGGAGCTCGACTCCGGCTGAGGTGGGCTCGACCCTTAGGGAGCCGCCTGGTGAAGGAGCTGAGGGAGCTCGACTCCGGTCGAGGTAGGCTCGACCCTTGGGGAGCTACCTAGCGAAGGAGTTGAAATGGCTTGACTTCAGTCAACGTGGGCTCGCTCTTGAGGAGCCACCTGGTGAAGGAGCTTGAAAAGAGATCCGACGTGGCGACGTCTACCAACTTCGTTGCCAGCTGGATCCGAGGTATACTCCATGCCAGCAGTCTTGCCATATCAATATTCAATACCAAATTTTTTATCAACAATAGAACTATTCATATAACAAAAGGCTATGATTATTTCTCCCATTTTTCACTACCTGAATAATAAACGAAATTAAGTTAAACATGCTATCTAAAAAAATATACATTTAACATTAATGCAATGAATAAAAATATTTAAAATGGTGACATTCAAAATAGAAAAGCAATGTTTCAATATATAATAGAAATATGCATTTTACATATCTTTATTAATGCCATAATAAGCATAAAAGGAGATGCAAAAACTTATCTAATTTTAGGACAATGTTATATCATATTTTAGATTCGATACCAAAATGTAGAGTTTAAAATGACATACATAATAAATGCATCATATCGTCAATTAATAGGTTAAAACCCTATCCCATTCAGGAATTATAATTAATTATATAAGTCAATTATAGTAACCAAATGATATACAATAAAGGTCGAAAGAAATTTCAGCAGCATTTTTTCTTAATTCTCACTACACAAATAATTATGTGTTAGGAGAATCCAAGAAAAATACTTCCAAAATTTCTTCCAGTCCCAGTTGCATATCGTTTAATTGCTATAAATTGACTTATAGAATTAATTATAATTTTTAAACTATCCAAATTAGACAATCAATTGATCAATATACATAATTCTTCCATCCATATAAAAATATATAAATATACAGATACCGTAGAATATACACATCGATCAATTGATGATCAATGATTCTATGCAATACAAATTTTATAAATATAAATAGTTAATTAATTAATTAAATTAATACATAATTATATAATATGAGCATACCAATAACAATATTTCATATGCATTAAAAATTATAAATATGTATGCTGCATATCTTTATTAAAATTAGAGCAAACATAGAAGGAGAAGAACAATTCACCTATCATAACTATATAGACCGCCTGATAAAAAATGGATGGCCCAATATATGATATCAGGAACAATTAGGTTATCGGCCGATTTGAGAAGCTTCGAGTCGGTCCGAAATAGATCAGATCGGGCTTTGATTTATAATAGAGTCAATTCAATTTTTGGACCATGCTCGAATTTTCCTGTGGCTTGGCTGATTCGGCCTAAACCCAGTCCAAACATTGGCTCGACCCCCGACCCGAAAATATTTATACTCGTCTCTCTCTGATTTTTTTTACAGCTTGCACTATTCTTTTTAAATAAGAATGCTATTTTTTTTTAATAGGCTATCATGATTCTTTTTAATATGAATGTCTTTTTTAAAAAAAAAGCTTACTCTATTTTTTTTAAATATGAATGCCCTTTTAAAATAACTTTGCATTAGATTTATTTTTTAATAGAAATCTTCTTTTTTAAGCTTCTCTATATTTTTTTAAATACAAATACCTTTATTTTTTTACAATCTGACCTAATTTTTTGAATACAAATACTTTTTTAACAGCTTACCTTATAATTTTTAATAAAATTCTTTTTATTTAATCATGGCATGTTCTATATTTTTTAATAGGAATGCCATTTTTTTTAAATTAACAAAGCTTGCCCTACAATCTTTTATAGTAATATTTTTTTGAAGAGCTTACATCCAATTTTTTAATAAGAATGTCCAATTTTTTTAAAAAAAAACTTGCCCTACAATTTCTTATATGGAAATGCCATGGCTTACCTTAGATTTTTTCAATACGAATATCTATCTTTTTTTATAAACAGCTTTCCTAGTGTTTTTATTTTTATAAAAAAACGAGCCTTATCGTGTTTTTCCTTTTTTAAAAAAAATAAATATTTGATCACGATAAACTAAGTCACTGCCATCCAAACCTAATATAATTAAATAATAATAATAAAATAAATGATGTCCTTATAAATAATATAAAATAAAAGCACGAAGCATGTATATTGTTATAAAAGAATCGGGACAAGAAACTAGTGGGCGGCAGCAAGTGGGTACCATGCCCGATCGGAGGGGGCAGGCGGGTCCACGAATAAGGGGGGGGGGGAATGCAGGAGGGCGGGCTAGAAAATAGTTTGGGAGGACCAGAAGATTTTTTTTTTTTTTTTTTTTTGGTTGGAACAAATTCGGTCTCATAGAAAGGGACAAAAATACCCGAGAAGAAACCGCAGTCGTGGCTTCCGATTGCCATTGGGCAAACGAGCAGCTTCTCCGTGTCATGCCGACCCACCCTTAAAAATGCCACGTATTCAATTTACCAATGCCACATGGCCGCCGAAGATCAAATCAATCCTAAATTAATAAATATAATTCAGGAAACCTCAATTTCGTAATTATTTATTGGAATAATATTATTTAAAATAAAATCGATGTTTCCTGCCCTTTCCTTTGGCCGTGGGAACAAATGATGTGAAGGGTTTTCGTTCCGCGTAAATGGTTGCCATGATGCCATGGTACGACAGGCACAGGTTCTTGGTTCCCGTTGCTTGTAATTGATGTATCTGCAAATATCTGAAATAATGGTTTCTCTCCCTTCGAAGGAAAAAAGAAAAGGCAAGCCTGGCCATGGAGATAAACTCAGGCCACGATGGGAGGATTCTTTCTCCAAATGCTACAACTGCTGTCACTGCTCTCCAACTGCTAATCGGGAGTGCATGCAGAGATGCCGAGATATCAGGCTTTTAAAAGTTTGGTGCCAAAAAAAAAAGGCAAAGGCGAGGACAAACTCGACAGCAGGCCACCAAACCAACCCGCAACCTGCCTCGGGGCGTAGCAATTTCGCAGTTCTGGTTTAGGCCAGGCATGGTAAGCAAGAATGAGAGCAAAAGACATGCTAAAGAATTGGCAAATTTCTTCTTTATTATTAGACATATATATATATATATATATATAAGATCAATATGGTAGAGGATTAGATGATCTTTTTCGGTGCAAGTTATTTGAAATATATGCTGTGCATCCAGTTTGGCGAGATGCCTTTGATTTTCAAAAATTATATTTTTTTTAAAAAAAATTTTGGGATAGAATTTAGATATATTGGTTGAATTATTCATTTTATCAAAAAAAAAAAGAAAAAAAAAGAAAAGGAGAGAGAGAGAGAGAGAGAGAGAGAGAGAGAGAGAGAGCAGACATGATTACACTAAGTTGGCGTGGATGTGGACGGAGCAGGCACTATTTGCAGCACAAACGGTGCAGGCTTCGGCTACTGTGCATGGCATCGTCTGGAATTGTACCTTGGTGTCCAAGCTTGAGTCCATTGGATATGAACAGAGAGAGAGAGAGAGAGAGGGCAACTACTGGACTTTGGACTTGGGATATTAAACGTAACTAGGATCAAAGCAATTACCGTGGGCTCCGCGAGCTGGACCAACTTTCTAATGGTATTCTTAAGGCTCTCCCAAATCATGACATCATGGAAACCTAGGTTACAACATGGTGGAGTGGCCGCTTAAGCAGGAGGCATGGACGAAAAGCTATAGTTTTCTAAGAGCCCGGACAAAACATATGGAGATATTTCCAACAATGGGACTGCAGGCATCTTCTGTTGGTGGAGTAACTGAAGGAAGGAGTGCTAGCTAAGAATTTTCAATGAAATCCAAGTTGGCAAGAATTTGAATATTCAAAGTTATTCAAACCATCTCCAAGCAGTCCGTATATCTTTCGGTTTCGAGGTTTGTCTCCTCCTCGACTCGTAGCAACAAAATATCATAAGACCTTTTTTTTTTTTTTTTTTTTTTTTACCAATAAGAATCCAACAAAATATCATGAGATCATATATATATATAAAACCAATTCAACAAGGTTGACGGTGAGAAATTGTCATAAATGTTGGTTAACTCAAATGGACCTATGTTATAATGTTGCCTAACTTATATGATATTAGTTGTAAAAACTTTGGATCTTATCCAAAAAAACAAAAAGCTATAAAAATAATACTATTTATGATTTTTGGTCTTGTATAAATATCATCTATCGAATAAATAATCCATATAGGACTAAACACTGTTTGTACAGTTCTCACACTTTGCAAGTAAAATTTATTTATAAAGCAAAAAAAAAAAAAACCTTATTTTCCGGAGAAAAGAACGAAACAAATTCATACTATAATCAACCCAAATCTTTGCTTGCTAACCCAAAAAAAAAATGTAAGACCATTGAGGCAAGTCCTAGTTCACAAGAAAAGAATATTTGAAAAAGTATCATAAGAGAGGAAAGTAAGAAAGTGAAACAAAACTTACGGGCAAGGAATCAATTTGCAATCATCTCTACAAAACTGTATTACTTCGCTAATAGCTTTGTGAAGTAAAGTATTAACAATATTTTCCACCGCAGGGCAGTGGAGAAGTTAAGAAACTTATGTTAAAATAGAATATCTTGAGAGAGATAGAAAACCGGGGAGGATTCACCCGGACATTTATTTTTCAATATATATATGATAGAAATCAAAAAAAAATTGTATCTATTTTTAAAAAAATCTTTAAAAAAAGAAGAGTTTATTTAGGATTTTTTTATTTAATTATTATGTTATTAGAATTTATTATTTTATTAGGATTCAGAAATTTGATTTTTATTAGGCAAGGACTTGTTACTCTATTTTAAAGACTCCACTCTATGAAAAAAAATATTCTTGGTTGATTGAATTAAATTATAAAAATTTTATTTTATTAATTTAATTTTGACTTCGTCCATGTCCTATATCGATATATTTAATACTTCACATAAAAAATTATCATGTGGAGGACGGTAATAGCACCCTCCCATCACGTCATCGATCTTGACATTACATCATGAAGGAGATGGACGAGAGTAATATGCAAGCTTTCGACCAGTGGAGATGACCTTGAGAAATTTCCATGCCATGACCTGTTTTTTTTCTCTTTAAAATTTTGCATTGACAATTTCTCTGCTACCAATACTGCCGATGTGCATCGTTTCTATCATAGATATTGAACAAGTGATTGAAGCATAGGATTGACTTATCGAGAATTGCATTATATGATCTCCTTAACAATCACAATGATGCTTCAGACAATTGGATGGTTTGAAATAACGGCATCCTTGAAAAAGAAAATAATCTCAAAGCAGAGAAGGAAATGAAAAACCTAATGATACATGAAACATATTACGAGAACTCCTCAAAATTACAAAATTACAGCGAGACATACAATTATTAAGTTGAGATAATTGATCTTTCATCATTATAATAACTAACTTACAGGGCACACTGTATTTGGTATTTTACTAAATTTTAAAACAATTTTTACTTCCTATAACTCAAGCATGATAAGTCACAAACTTAGTATTTTATTCATTTACTTTTTTTTTGAACACCTGGCCTTGGTGCAATAGTATTTTTCATTTTTGGATTGAAAAAACATATTCAATTTAATGAGATTGAAAGCAAACAGAATGAAGAGCTAACATGATTTAAGCTCGTCCATCGACAAAACATTAACTAAATAAAAAAATATATATATATATATTAAAAAAAAGGGTAACATCGGCTTAAACTTCTAAATGATGACGCACATGGAAGGGCATATTGCTCTTTTTTGTTTTTTTGATACAATGGCTTACTGCTCTTTGGAGGTAGGCAAGGTTTCTATGAGTACCGCTAACGTTCACCATATCAGTTCGTCCAGAATACGGACGCTGTGAATTGGTGCCAAACAATAAGCAGCGGTGGTCACATGATAATAATTACAGAATATAAGAACCTTTTCGAGCATCCCATTTGGGAGGTGCAACAATGTCCACTTTACAACTGTATGGTATAAAGAATCAAAGCCACAACTCCTCCACTTTGTGCCCGGTTTCATTACACATTTATATCTAAAACATACAAAGCAGCTTTAACAAAAAAAGAAAGGGAAAAAAAAAACTTAGCAGCCTTTGGAGAATACTCCACTTCCTCAACCTTTATCAAAACTATGCACAGCTTTGCAAGATTCTAATAGCACTTTCTCGTCTTCTCCCCACTGTAGGGAATGACTCATTATAGACGCACCACATGCCATCATCCAACAAAATCATCGGACACAGGAGAGTAATTGAAAGGGCAAATAAACCCATCATGGACTCCAAGATCCAAACATTTATATATAAAATAAATATGTACACGCCATAACTCAAAACTGACCCACCAATTTACTACACCATTCTTTATACAGATTCAAGGCCGAAACTTGGACATAAAAAACAAAGCCATGGTTGAAAGCACAGGAAAGGACCCCTCGCAACCCACCTAGCAATGACTAAAATCCAATGCAACGATTAAAAACAAGCTTAGAGACCCCCACACACCGGTATCTACATAAAAACTTTTGATTACAGACAACAAGGAAGCAAAAAGAAAAGATTGGTTGTTGGGGCCAAAATAATGTACAATGGGAGAAGAAATGGCTTTTCCAAATTCCCTTCCAAACACTTTGATTTAACTCCTCTTCTATGCATGGTTTAGCATCTAAAGTGTAGTTGCGGATTGTTGATGTTAATATTCCTCACCCTTTTCCTTTTGTTTTTTTTTTTTTTTTTTGTTCTCCCGAGTGCCCTTCCAAGTTCCAAATGAAAGGAAGCGCCTGGGTTTGGGTTATAAATATGTGCAAGGTTTTTAGGCCACGGCAGTGATGCTGCAGCTCCGACTATCGCGATTGAGGCAATCAAAACCCTCGATTCTCACGGCCGCCGGTTTCAGGCCAAATTTGGCACGCACACAGGCTTTTCGTGGCGACATCGGCGAGCCGGATTGGACCGGAGGGGCGGCTATCGGGGCCGTCGGCCGGTCCTCACCGAAACGGGCATCTTGGACCACCGGATTCGCCGCCCGGCTCGGCGGGGAGCCACAGAAGAACGGAGGTGACGAGGCCACCTGTTCCCCACCCTGCAAAAGACCACCAAATGGACGGAGCAGATCAGATCATGGAACCATAAGGTTACCATAGGCTATATGCATACATTAATCTTTCCACAATAATTAATCCAAATATATTTCTTTGGTAAAATAAAACTCGATTCTCCATATAGCAATAAATCAGCGTATATCATTCAAATCACCGCGGGACTAAAACACATGCGGTAATCAAAGTCATCCGGTCTTTAATCAAACGGCCAAGATAAGCAACCATGGATCTGACGGTGTGCCCGGAGTCTCATCCGGCGGATCATGATAAATTATTCATATATTTTTCGTCATAAAAAGCGGAAAAAATCCAACTATAAATATGCAGATTTTTTTTTTTTTTTAATAAAGGACTTCTTAGATCGTCTATTTTAATAAAAAAAAATTAACATTTATTAAACGATGGATATAAAGTGAGGAAAAGATTAAAAATCTCACCTTTGTTAGAAATAAATCGAGAAGCTCCGCTCCGGCCTTCGTATCCGAGAGATCGGCTTGATGACTGTTTGAGAAAGAAAGAGAAGAAAGGAGATGGTATAAGAGAGAAGGATACAGAAATTGGAACCTTTAGAGATGAGGGAAAAAGAGGGGGCGAAGGAAATTACCTGGCGTGCCATCGGAGGGGGCGGACGGAGTCAACGGAGAGGAGGGGGCTGAGGCGGCGGGGCTTGGGGCAGAAGAGAGGGGGCCTTCGGTCGGCGACGGCGAAGGAGGAGGCCCCCCGCATCTCCTCGCAGGCAGCGAAAGCGTTCTGCTGCATCGCGCAATGGTTCATCTTTGCAGGCCCAGAGATCCGCAGTTAGAACGCCTGCGGAGGAATAAAACCTATCAATATTTGCTATTTTCCTCACACAAAACGCCAAATCAAAAGAAAAAAGAAAGGATTTTGATGGATCTGGAGGAGTTGAGCTCAGATCGGAAGAGAGAGATCTTAGAACCGGGGCATCTCGAAAAATCGAAAACATCAAAACTTGTAGTTTGTTTTCGGAAAAAAACTGATTGAATTCGAGGGACAACAAACCCGATTCCCATAAAATAGCTCAAAATCTGTAGATCTGGTGTAAAAGGCTCCAGAAAGAGGAGTAAAGAGGGGAGAGACCCTTAAAAATTCAGTCTTGGCTTCGAAAATCAACATACAGAACAAGACGAGAAACCAAGAGGCTCGGATCTATAAGAGAAGAAGCTCCATATCCATCAAAAACCACAAGAAAAAAAAAAAATAGAAGGGAAAACTAAACGGATAGAGCGAAAAGCGTCGGAGAGAGGGAAAAGGGATCATACCTTAGCTGCCTCTCTCTCCCAAGAGAGGGAAGACGGAGAAAACCAGAGAAAATAAGGAGAGGACCGGCGACCAAGAGAGGAAGGGGAAGACAAAGACGGGTAGGAGGAGGTATATAAATATCATAGAGAGAGAGACGGAGGAAAGATAGAATGAATTAAAATAATTTAAAACAAAAGAAAGAACCGAAAACCGGATGCGGCCAACGCCTGGAAATAATACCAATTTTCTTTTGATAAATATAACGATAAATAATTATTAGTAATTTAGTGGTTTATTATTTTACATCTGTTTTTTTTTTTGATAAAAAAAAGGTGGGGGGGGGGGGGGGAGGAGTTATTTTACATCTGTTTATGGATAAAATCTCTCACGGAAAGCGAACGAAAAAATCTAAAAATTATTTAAAATGAAATGTGATAATTAAAGGATGGTAAATACCGTGGTCTTGCGAAGCTTGGTTTTGTTGCTCATGCCTGTCCACGGCCGTTTCAAAGACTGAAAAATAAATAAAAAAGACTGAAAAATAAATAAAGGGCACCTGTATCCAGAAATAAAAAATAAAAATAAAAATAAAGGACAAGTGCCTTGCCGCCCAGCGTTTGCCTTTCATTTAGACGCGCTGTATCTTGTGAGTACCAGCCATTGGACTTTTTTGTTGACCATCGACCGGTAGCGTGGAGCCCTGGATTTGCTGCATGGGTCAGATTTTTAGTGAGAACAAATCCACCGTTAATGGACCAATCAAATCATGAACCAACACGTGTAGAAGCACGTGCGATATATATATAAAATCTATTTTGGTTTATATTTTTTTTATTAGAGAAAGGAAAAGAGAGGGGATTAAATCCAGTGTAGCTATTTCTGCATGTCCTCGTCCTGTCAAGTAATATTCGATTCAAGATGCTTAAATTTTTACAACCTTTTTCTATCAAAAAAAATTATGTTGTTCTTTAATTGAATTGATACATCCAATATAATCACTACTTGTATGGTATTGCTGCAGATTCTCCCGGACCGGGTTAAGTCAGCTTAGCTGAAACGTTCCTTTCCCGGTTCCTGCAAAAAGGTCTCAAGGACCGGTAGTGTTCCGGCGGGGGACACTTCGATGCTTAAGTTAGCGGGAGTTTGTGGATAACAGAATCGAGGAATCGAAGAAGAAGATGAGCTTGCGGAGAGTGAAAGAGATCTTACCCCCGGAGTTCCCTGTTTTACCTTATATAGGTACGGAACACTACCAGATTCTGTTAGGGGCTAGGCTGGAAATATTAGATCTGCCCCTAGAAGAATCAGGATGGTAGCCAGGTGGCACCAGGACATGGCCACGTCATGGAATCTGTTGTAACAGAATTCTGGTACCAGCTGGAAAGGGCTTCTCGAGCCTTCTGATTGGTATGAACTAGGCATAAATAGATCAGTCGGATTTCTGATAGAGAGGGTCGGACGGACCTATGCTGAAGTGGGTCGGACGGATCTCTACTGAAGAATGTCTTCGGACCTTTACTGAAAAGGGTCTTCGGACCTCTGATGAAGAGGGTCGATCGGACCTCTGATGAAGAGGGTCGATCGGACCTCTGCTGAAGAGGGTCTTCGGACATCTGATGAAGAAGGTCTATCGGACCTGTGCTGAAGAGGAGGGTCTTCGGACATCTGAAGAAGAGGGTCTTCGGACCTCTGATGAAGAGGGTTGATTGGACTTCTGATGAAGAGGGTCTTCGGACCTCTAATGAAAAGGGTCTTCGGACCTCCACTTAAGAAGATGGTCGTTCGGATCTTTGCTGAAGTGGGTCAATCGGATCTCTGATGAAGAGGGTCGATCGGACCTCTGATGAAGAGGGTCGATCATATCTCTGTTGAAGAGAGTCTTCGAACCTCTGCTGAAGAGGATCTATCGGGCCTCTGCTGAAGAGAATGGTCTTCAGACCTTTGAAGAAGTGGGTCTTCGGACCTCTGATGAAGAGGGTCGATTAGACCTCTAATGAAGAAGGTCTTCGAACCTCTGATGAAGAGGGTCGATCGGACCTCTGCTGAAGTGGGTTGATTGAACCTTTGCTGAAGGTGGGTCGGTCGGATCCTGATCTATCCCGACTGAAAAGAAAAACATTGACTCCGGTCCGGTTCAGAGAAAAATTGATCGGATATAACAGTTGCCCCTTGCTCTTGGTCTTCAAAGGAACCTGCAGCCTCGAAGGATGAGAGCATCACTTCAGGTCGTTTAGACCTTTGTTGAAGCGGGTCGATCGGACCTCTACTGAAGCGAGTCGATCGGACCTCTGTTGAAGCAGGTCGGTCGATCCTGGCTAAAGCGGGTCGTTCGGATCTCTGCTTGAAGTGGGTCGTTCGGACCTCTGCTGAAGCGGGTTGTTCGGACCTCTGCTGAAGCATGTCGTTCGGACCTATGCTGAAGCGAGTCATTCGGATCTCTGATGAAGAGGGTCTTCGGACCTCCGGAGTGGGCTGCCCTAGAGCCTCTACCGACCGGAGTCGGATTTTTTTGGACTGCCTTAGAGTCTCTACCGACCGGAGTCAGACTTTCGGAATGGGCTACCCTAGAGCCTTTGCCGACTAGGGTCGGACTTTTTTGGGTTGCCTTAGAGCCTCTACCGATCGGAGTCGGACTTTCGGAGTAGGCTGCCATAGAGCCTTTACCGACCGAGATTGGACTTTCGAAGTGGACTACCCTAGAGCCTCTACCGACCGGAGTCAGACTTTTAGAATGGGCTGCCCTAGAGCCTTTGTCGATTGGAATCGGACTTTCCTTGTGGAATGAATTGTTGCCTTTATTGATAATACTTACAAAGGTTGTCTACATTCCTCCTATCGGACCTACATTTCTGTCGGTGGGGGTGCTAGTTAGGCAGCTCTATTTCCCCCGAGAGATTCCTGGTCGTAGAGGCTTCAGCTCTTGAGGAAGTCCTTCGGCTTAGGGCTGCGGTGTCGGGCCGAGTTGATGCCATCGCTGGGAGGTCGGATGTCGAGAGCCTTGTCGCTCCGCTTCCTAGGGGGTCAACCTCCTTTCAGCCTAGCATCGACTTGCTGCTTGCTTTTTTGCCAGGACGTATTTCTGCGCCCAGGTCATCAGTTCGAAGTAGTTTGTCGAAAATTTTTTATCCAGGAAGAAGGTGAGCCTGGACGATCGCAGCCCTTTCTTAAAGGCCAACATAGCTATGTCTTCATTGAGGTCCGGGGCCTCCATGGGCGCTGAATTGAATCGGGCCATGTAGTCCCGGAGGGTTTCTCATTCCTTTTACTACACGAGGAAGAGGCTGTCCATATTCCTCGGCGCCCGGCTGCAAGTCCTGAAATGGGATAGAAAAAGATTTTCCAGCTAGGTGAAGGAGTGAATTGTACCTGGTCGGATGGCGGTGAACCACATCCGAGCTGCCTTCTCAAGTATCGCAGGGAAGGCAATTCAGTGGAGGGTGTCGGAGGTATCCTGTGCCATCATGTGGGCTTTGTAAGTGCCCAAATGATCTAGTGGGTCGGTGGTGCCATTGTAGGCATCCACCTGAGGGATTTTGAAGTGGCGGGGGATGGCTTCTCCCATAATTCTGGTGGAGAAAGGAGGGCGAGAGTCGTACACCTGTGCTATGTCGGCCTTTTACCAACCAACCAGCTCAGCGATCTGCTCCTCCATATGCTGGAGCTTGTTTGTATAGTCCCTCGGGTCCTTGCTACAGCGTTGATTGTCATCAGGGACTGAGTCAGCGGAGGAGGGTGAGGCGGACCTCACTCTCTTCCCGTCAGCATGAGCCCACTGAGATCTTCTAGGCTCCAGTACAGCGCAGGAGTGGGACTGAGGGACTTCTTGCTGTCGGCTTCCCCCAGCAGCAGGCTGATAGTTGGTTTGTGACGCCGCAAGGGGCTGCTGCTTGTTGTTGGCCGCATCCTAGAGATTCCGATTCGCGGTAGCAATGGTGTCAATGCGGTTCAGAAGGGTCTGGAACTGCTGTTGTCACAAAGTAATAGTAAGCTCTGCGGCATCATGCTCCCTGAGAAGGCTTTTCGACCTTGACAGGGAGTGGCCTCTCCTGGTAGAGGTTTTGGGCTCTTCCCTTCACCATCGCTTTTACTTGACAGTGGATTCCTCCTTTTAGAGAAGGACAAACAGGAACGAAGGTTCAGCCCCTTCCTCTAGTGCCAATCTGTTGCTGCAAATTCTCTCGGATCGGGTTCAATTGGCTTAGCTGGAACGCTCCTCTCTCGGTTCCTGCAAAAAGGTCCCAAGGATCGGTGGTGTTCCGGCGGGGGACACTCCGATGCTTAAATTAGTGGGAGTTTGTGGGCAACAGAATGGAGGAATCGGAGAAGAAGATGAGCTTGCGGAGAGTGAAAAAGACCTTACCCCCGGAGTTCCCCGTTTTACCTTATATAGGTGCAGAACACTACTAGATTCTGTTAAGGACTAGGCTAGAAATGTCTGATCTGCTCTTAGGAGAATCATGGTGGTGGCCAGGTGGCACCAGGACATGGCCATGTCGTGGGATTTGTTGTAATAGAATTCTGGTATCAGCTAGAAAGGGCATCTAAAGCCTTCTGATTGATATGAATTAGACTGAAATAGATCAGTCAGATTTTTGATAGAGAGGGTCGGATGGACCTCTGCTGAAGAAGGTCTTCGGACCTCTGATGAAGGGGATCGATCGGACATCTGATGAAGAGGATCGATTGGACCTCTGCTGAAGAGGGTCAGTCGGACCTCTGCTGAAGAGGGTCTTCGGACCTCTGCTGAAGAGGGTCTTCGGACCTCTGATGAAGAGGGCCTATCAAACCTCTGCTGAAGAGGAGGGTCTTCGGACCTCTGATGAAGATGATCGATTGGTCTCTGATGAAGAGGGTCTTCGGACCTCCGCTGAAGAAGAAGATCATTCGGACCTCTGCTGAAGCGGGTCGATCGGATCTCTGATGAAGAGGATTGATCAGATCTCTGCTGAAGATGGTCTTCGGACCTCTGATGAAGAGGAGGGTCTTCGGACCTCTGAAGAAGAGGGTCTTCGGACCTCCGATGAAGAGGGTCGATTGGATCTTTGATAAAGAGGGTCTTCGGAACTTTACTCAAGTGGATCGATCGGACCTCTGCTGAAGTGGGTCGATCGGACCTTTGCTGAAGATGGGTCGGTCGGCCCCTGATCTGTCCCGGTCAAAAAATAATCATTGGCTCCAGTCTGGTTCAGAAAAAAGTTGATTAGGTATAACATATGGGTATGGTGATGGATGTTGCTGCTACTCGTATACCTCTTCTTTTTTTAACTAAAAAAAAGCTAAATTATATAATTTCTTTTAAAAGCATGATATGTTATGATTTTGATCGATTTCAACCGGTCAACACAGAAAAAAATTTGTTGCTATTGATCAAATTTGGATCCTCTCCCGTGTGAGTTAGAAAATGGCTGAAGTTTTTAAGTTCCTGTGTAAGGTACGAAGATAGATGCCAAAATATATTATGATATGATGCTAAATTATTTAAAAGGTCTATTTTTTGTACAATCATTGTATGTAGCGATTTTTTATTAACTGAACCAGACGACTTACTCCGGGCACAAAACTTTGTGTGTTATTGTTTCCATTTGGATTCCCTCCATTCTAGACCAGAAAATGCAAGGCTCAGCTATAATAAATATCATTTAGAAAAACTCATTTTACAAATATATAATATATCTTTTAATAATTTCATAAAATAAATAATATAATAAATTTATATTTAATTAACTAAAATTTAAATATTTTTAATAATATTTTTAATTTAAAAGAAAGGTATTGAAGATCTATACCTAATTGAACAAGTTATCGTATTAATTTAGTTTTTAAAATATATAAAAAATAAAATATATAACATCAAGAACTTGATAATTTAATAAGTAATGAATGTTTTGATTAAATAAACCTAATAATAATGATATACTAAAAATAAGAATGCAGAGTATATAAATTCAAAATAAAGAGCACTGTTAAAATAAAATACACGTAGTTTCAATATTTTTCAATTTTAATTTTTTAAATAAAATTTTTTTCAAAATATTTGACATATACCAACAATCATGAACCAAATCACCATACCACTGCAAAAACCCTTAATGATAGGGTATTCATATATCAATATATAATCCTCACTGACAAGGTATTGATAAACCAATATATAACCCATAATAGCAAGGTATTGGTATATCAACGCACAATTCCTACCGGCAAGGTATCGATATATCAAATGCATAAATCCCACTAATGGGGTATCGATATACTAGCACACAACTTTTACTAGTAGGATATTGATGTACCAATATACAATCCCCATTAGCAGGGTGTCGATATACCAGTGTACAATTTTTACTAGTAAGATATTAGTATATCAGTATATAACCTCCATTAAAAAGGTTTAGATATATAGTTGGGCTACAAGTCAAAGTCCACCTCAATTTAATTCTCTTTTTCATAAAATCAATTCATATTTCAATGGAACAATTGACAACCATTTGGAATCAAAATTAATTAATCATAATAGAATCAATACATTCAATAATACATCAAATAGTATTCTATAATAAATTAAACAAATGGATATCATGCTTTATATTCATAAATTATAAATAATATAAATCAAAACTCAATGATATAAATACTATATAATTTACCAAAAAAATCTAAAAACATAATACATTACTTACCTCACACGTACTCCAACAATTCTAAATAATTTCATTTTCTTTTCAAAATCTTTAATTGATAGATTATGTTGCAATATACACCACTAGATATTTTCTTAACAAGACGATTATATCCCAGTATAGAATCGAGTTCAATAATCAGAAATAATACAAATATTTAAGAATGATATGATTGGTGATAGTCGCATCTAACAGTATAGATCGGTTTGATCATTTAACTTTGTTCAATTCAGATCAAACTAGGATATCATTGGCTCTATAATGATCAAAGATGATGAAATCTATTAGTATCTAACAAAGATCAAGCGGTAGCGACAACATCTTGGTTAGTTCAATTAAGATAATTTGATCAAATTATGATTGAACTGGTATTTAGATGGTTTGATAGAATCATATGTGATCAAATCTAGTAATACTCGATTTGGCCAAGGTGAATGCCAGCACGTCTCTTGACTATTTGAATCAGAACTTTTTTCATCATGATCAAATTAGAATCATTTAAAAAAACTCTTTATTAGATAAATTTAAGTGTGAGAAACTCTATAGAGAGAAGCAATTTTAGGAAGAGAATTCATATAAAAAAAATAATTTTATAAAGAGAGATTAGAGAAACAATTCCAGGAAAAAAGAAGAAGAAAAGAAAGAAGATAGCTCTCTCTTTCTTCCTTTTTTTTTTTTTTTTACTTTTTTTTTTTCCTTCTTAGCAGAAAAGAGGATTCATGTTCCAAGTTCTTTTTGCAGAATAGCGACTATGGCTGATATGGTCGTGTCTAGTAGTGGTTGGGGTTGTGATGGCACGACTGGTGGTCAGCAATGACTACCGGGCCCAAATAAATCAAAAGAAAATGGATGAAAACCAAAGAAAACAGTAGGTTGACTTTTTTTTAAAAAAAATAATCCGATGATTGCCGGTTGAAATCTAGGCTTTGATGGATAAAAAAGGTGAGAAAAATATCTACTAAAATATCTCAGAGCAATTTACTTGGTTTTCGTGTGATGGTTGAGCTCCAATTGTGACGAGCACCATCAAAGCTTTTACAAAAAAAAATAAATAAATAAATAAAAGAAAAAGAGAACAAGAGATTTTTTTTTTCATTCGGAGTGCCGGTTTTTGACGGGAAAAAGAGGGAAACTCCCTTCTCTTTAAACGGAGCTGAAGGAAAGATGTTTGCGTCCCTGCCGATTTTGATTCCGGCTCCGACTCCAAGTCCGAGGGAAACCCTGATATGCTTTTATAAGCCGTGCTAAATTAATAGGAACTGAAGTCTAAAGAGTTTACTCACAAAAAACCCATTGCACGGCAACCCGCCTAAGTGGGTGCTAACCCTGAGATATTTTTCAAATTTGTCAACAAGAATTCTTATTATTACCTCTGCATTTTTCCCTGGAGATACGAGGGTTGCATATCCTCATGGGTTTCTTTGTGGAAATTCATATTATTTCAACCCTGGTTATTTGGGGAAAATATATTCAAATCTGATCGGTCTTCGTTGCTCTCTGGTTATTGCATGCACAATTAGTTGTGAATGCGAATAGGAGGACAAGGACTATAAAATTGGGGCCAGTGGGAGTTGCACTTCTTATTATGTCTTCCAAGTTGGTAACTTCGATACATCAAAAAACAATGCCAAAATTAATGTAAATAATTATCACAATTTGTAAGGATAGCATGTACGCTAAAATTTGACAGAATCTTATCATGTTATAACCTATTTTCTATATATAACGTGAACTCCGGGGGCAGTGACTCTGCACCAAAGTTCATCACCATCTTTTGAAATATTATCAAAAAGTCCTTTTTAAATACATGCTTGCCTGTTTTTTTTTTTTTTCAGGGAGACTCTCTAATTCTTAATCGCAGCCACGTTCCACACGCACGGTACACACCAAAGCATTAGTAAGTTTAATTAATTAAGTGCTCTCTTTTTCTGCGATCACTGTTATTGATGGAGATTAATTTTTCATCAGGAATTTCTAAAAATCGGAGCCCCCCGGTCCACGTACACCAGCCCACGCGCGCAGGCGCGCGTCGCACGACCCAGGCCCAGGCGATCGGTCGCCGGGCATGCATGGGCCTGGCCCGGTCATCGGCGGTTTTCAGCAGAAGGGTTCAGCAGTGTTTTTTTTTGTTTCATTTTTACGTGCATGAATTTTGGCGCGGCGACGTGGTATCACATGAAGCTCTTGTTTGGACGATCCGACGGTCCAGAAGTCTTCTACGGAGATTGGGAGTCTAGAGTTATATGTTTTTTGGGTTCTTGGATGCCGACGAGCCATGTTTCTTGTACTATATATAAACAGAAACTGTGAAGGTTTATAAAAATTGATTAAAAAAAAAAAGATTTTTTGAAAGGTTTGTAAGTGAGATTTCAGAGAGAATATCCAAGAGATTTTGTGAGTACGTCCGAGTGCATTTGTGAGAAAGTCTTGAAATATTTTCAGAGGATTAAAAGAGTTTCTAAGAGAGAGTGTTTTGAGGGCTTGTACATGATTCAACTCTTAGTGAAGCCTTGCAGATCCTGTGCCGCCGTGGACGTAGCCCAGTTTGGGTGAACCACGTAAAATTCCCGTCTCTCGCTGGTTTTGTTTTTGTTTCTTGTATTTTTTCTATTTATTTATTTATTTCTTGTTGATTATATCGCAACTACATGCTTGGCCGTATTAATAGCATTTATATTAGAAAAATTTTTTGTTCCATTTCTTTCCGATGATTCCTATTTATACCTAAAAATTAAAAAAAAATAATTAAGGGATGATTTGACTTGCTTATATGGGTAGCAACGAATTTAACAATAAAAATAAAAAAAAATAAAAAAAAAAAAAAAGAAAAGAAAGAAAGATTGAGAGGTAAATTTCATGAGACATCATTATGCATGGAAGGTCATTATGCATCACGTCTGCAGTAGCAATTCCAACATTTATATGACACCCCAAGAACTATATATAAATGCTAGCAATCAAAGATAGTCATGGGGATAAGGTGATAGCCCGGTTGATCTATCTTGTCTCTCTATTAATCGATCACGGATTCGTGAAATGATCCGAAATGACTCAATTAAATTCAGGAATAAATTCTGGAATCCGAGATCGTTGGTGTGAGTAAGAGATCAAGGAATACTCCATGTATCTGCTAGTCGATGTCTTTGTGATATTAGATTGACATACCTCACCGTTTGATAGGAAAAGACTGTAATGATCTTGAATCGAATATAATCTGGCAGGATGAAAGTACGAGAAATAGCTATATCAAAATTTATCACTCAATCTCTTTCATTCTATAAAATAAAATAAAATAAAATAAATAAAAATTAGTCATGGGGAGTTGCATCATCATATCCCATGTGATTCACATACTTCAACCTACCTGGTGGTCTCCAATGCAGACTTGGGCCGTATCTTTTGCACTAAAACATGCTTCATTGGTTTTCGTGATATCAATAAGTAGCAGATCATGGAACATCCCTTCTGGAATTTGTACGAATGGATAGTAAAAAAATTTAGAATGTTATGAAATTATTTTTAAAATATTTTTTTAATAAATAGTGCCATGAAAAAAAAATTTAATTATTTTTTTTACACAAAAGATACAACCTAAACCCTTTCTAATGCAAGAATCCCGTGTGTAGACTTTTCACGAAAAACTATAGTGACGAGCCTAAAACCTACGGACACAAACCCTGAATCAATACAGTTTGTGCCCAACCTCGCAGCTCAAGTCACATGAGATGGTCCATTTTCCGGTTCCTTTATCTGCTTGGTAATGGATTAAAATGGACTAACAATTTGAAGCCGTCCATTAGTAGCCTACCTAACTAAATAATATGATATGGCAGGATCGCTGACATGGAATCCTTGTCAGGTCCAGTCGGATACCATATTGATAGAAGTTGTTACGTCAGACCCTCTTTTCAAGCTCCTTTGTCGGACGGCTCCCTCGAGATCGAGTCCATCTCGATCGAAGTCGAGCTCCCATTCTCTTCGAGCTTTTTCACCGGACGGCCCCTCGAGGTCGAGCCCGCCTCGACCAAAGTCGAGCTCCGGCTCTCTTCAAACTCCCGCTCTCTTCGAGCTCCTTCATTGGGCAGCTCCCTCGAGATCGAGCCCGTCTCGGTCGAAGTCAAGCTCCCGCTCTCTTCGAGCTCCTTCACCGGGCGGCTCCTTCGAGGTCGAGCCCATCTCGGCCGAAGTCGAGCTCCCGCTCTCTTCAAGCTCCTTCGCCGAGTGGCTCCCTCGAGGTCGAGCCTACCTCGGCCGAAGTCGAGCTCCCGCTTTTCAGACCAAGCTCTCTTTAGACGGAAGGTCTTGCAGCCGGAAGCCATCCCCGTGGCCAAAGCCCACGGCGCTTCGGGAGATTCAGAAGCAGGAGGAAGGGGACGGCGCTAGAGCTGTCAACGGGTAGGGTCTCCATGGGTCTGGACCCAATGGGTCCAGGTCTGGATCTTAATCTGGACCCGTTTACCCGGACTTGGACCCAGACCCGATTAGTCATAGTTAAATGGATCCGGATCTAGATATTACATATCTAGACCCGACAGACCCGAGACCCGATTAAATGAAATGTTATAATGTATATTTATATATTTATATATATTTATATAAATGTGAGATGTTGGATCATAATCGAACGGTTAAAAATCCTTCAAGATTTTACTATTAAATCCTCCCTCAAATTGTGCCATAACCTAAGTAACCTTTGCCCCTTCTCCCTTCCATCCGCTAGCGCCCATGGCCGACACCTCCCCCTCGGCACTCCGCCTCCCCCCCGAAAGCCAATGCCTCCTCCAGCACTCCCCCCCCCCCCTGGACGGCCAACTGTTCGAGCAATCGACTATCAAGCCCTCTATGCTGCCGGTTGCTCCTACGATCGGAGCAATCGAGGCCCTCGACATCGGCGCTCTGCCTCCATGCCCACGACCGACGCCTCCCTCGACGGTCGATTCCTCCCGCCCCCCCCCCCCCGATGGCCAACGTCTCTCCCTCGACAGCCGAGCCCCTATCCCGTCGGCTGCCCTTGTTTCGCTGGCTGCCCCTGTCCCGCCGGTTGCCGCTGCCCCTGATCCGAGCCCTGACCTTGGTTAGATATTACCTTATTCTTGTTTTTTATTAATAATCATGATCATCAGTGCTACAATACTGTAGGATATTTTTACATAATTCATTTTAAATTTCAGAAAATATCAACCCCTGAAAATATTGATGTTGAAGTTGAACAAAATGTGATCATTCCTGGAGATGAGGTAATTGAAGATGAAACAATTGGATCTACGCAAAACTATGTTGCTGGTACAGCTGGTCATAAAAGAAAGTTAAGATCACTGGTATGGAATGATTTTACCAAGTTTAAAAATAAAAATGGTGATGATATTGCTAGATGTAATTGGTGTAAGAAAGAACTTTGTGGTGGTAGCAATAAAGGAACTAGTCACTTGAGAAAGCATCTTAGTATATACATTTTTAGAAAAAAGAATGATGGAAGAGCAGTACAACAATCAATTACAAAAGGTTTTTGTGACAAGGCAGCTTAACCTTACAAGTTTGACCAAGAAAAGAGTAGAAAAGATTTGGCAAAAGTGATTATCAAGCATAACTACTCTTTTAATATGGTTCAACACGAATATTTCGAACAATTTTGTGCTGGTTTGAATCCAAATTTTAAGCTTGTGAGTCGTAATACAATCAGGAGTGATATATTGAATGTTTACAAGGAGGAAAAGGCAAAGTTATATGATTACTTTGATGCACTTTCTAGTAAGATTTCCTTTACTACCAATATATGGACTTCTGATCATTCAAATATTGCATATGTATGCTTGACTGCACATTATATATCAGATACTTGGGAATTGAAGAAAAAAATCATTGCATTCAGAAAGATTCTATATCCACATGATGGTGAAACATTGTTTCATTTTATTTCTGATTTGTTATTGGAGTGGAATTTGGATAAGAAAATTTCTTCAATGGTAGTTGATAATGCAAGTGCAAATGATGTAATGGTTAGACAATTGAAAATGTGGCTTTGTGAGAAATCATTGCTTTCTTTGTCTGGCGCATTATTTTATGTGCGATGTAGTGCACATATTCTTAATTTAATTATTCAAGATGGATTGCAAAAGCTGGAGACTTCTTGCAAAAGATTCGAGAAACTGTGAGTTTGTTGAATAGGTCACCTACTTTATATCAAAAATTTGAAAAAGCAATAGCTCAGTTAAAGTTGACAGATGCAAAAAAGGTAGGAAAAGATATACCTAATAGGTAGAATTCAACTTATTTGATGCTTGATGCTTCTATTCCTTTGAAGGAGGCATATTATCATTTGTCTCATTTGGAAAGAGGTTATAAATGTAATCCTTTAGAAGATGAATGGACAGTGGCACGCATTGTGAGAGATTGTTTGAAATTATTCTATGATGCAACTAATCATTTTTCTGGTTCGATGTTTCCTACTTCTAATATATTTTTTTGAGATATTTGTAAAATTCAGTTTAAGATGAGAGAGTGGGAGAACAGTCAGCATGAATGTCTTAGATTAATGGCAGGACCTATGAGAAAAAAGTTTGGAAAATATTGGGAAGAATGTTTTTTGCCATTAGCAATTGCAACTATTCTTGATCCAAGATTCAAAATTGATGTCGTGGAGTATTATTATGATCAGCTATATGGTTCTAGTTCTTTTGATTATATTGATAAAGTTCGTACAGTTATGTTTGATTTGTATA
This sequence comes from Areca catechu, assembly GCA_021397845.1. NCBI lineage: Eukaryota > Viridiplantae > Streptophyta > Magnoliopsida > Arecales > Arecaceae > Areca > Areca catechu. The sequence continues at coordinate 164,400,032 of CM038043.1, forward strand.
ATGAATATGGGGGTGAGGAGTTGTTGGCCGGAAATTCTGGTTATTTTGTGTCTAGTGATTCAACAAATGCAAATTCAAGTGAAAGCCGTGCGGGTGTATCTTTGGATGATGGCATGACTTTGACGAGTGGTATCGTCAATCTCGTTCTTCCACTATTAGAGATTCTAATAAATCTGAGTTGGAAAAATATTTGGAGGAAGCTATGTTTTCAAGAAAAAATAATTTTGACATTTTGAATTGGTGGAAGATGAATAGTGCTCGGTACCCTACATTAGCAAAAATGACACGAGATATTTTAGCTATTCCAGCTACTACTGTTGCTTCTAAATCTGCATTTAGTATTGGTGGTAGGGTAATTGATGAGAGGCAATCATGCTTAGCTTCAGAGATTATTGAAGCTTTGTTAACTACAAGTGATTGGCTTGAATCCACAAAGAATGGAAAATTTTAATTACTTTTTATTTAGTTTTTTATTTTTTTGGTTTTCATAGTATTTACTAGATATAAATTTTTTTAGATGTTGCTGGAACATCTATTAAGCTTTGAGATAGTTGAATTTCATGGTAGAGCTTTAACAAGTAAGTTTTCTTAATTATAATATTTTATTAACAAGCACATTTATTTGTGTAATTTTTGTTTTTATATTTAATAAGTAATGATTTATATTTTCTTTTGATTAGGCTTTCATTATTATCCCATAGCATAGAAGAAGTTGATTTGGAGTTATAAGAAATGATGGAAGATGGAACAAATTGGAATGGAACAATGGGATGGAACAAACTATGTATTTTTTTTATCTTTGTAAGTGTGGTGTTATTTTGTCTTATGTACTAATTGAAAATGTTTGTCTTATGTACTAGCTGAAATTGTTGTTGGTTATTGTATATGATTTTCTATTTTTGATTGTGTTTTCAATTTGATACTTTTATGCTTTAGCTACTTTTATATTTCAGCTACTTTTATATTTCTTGAATGAGTTTCAACAGGTTTCATATTTTTTTGGTAGCTTGTGCATTAGAGGTTTAGCGATTGAGTTTCAATTTTGGTAAGAGTTGTTTCTTGCTATTTTAATTTCTGCTACTTTATTGGTAAGTCATGATGATATAGTTATGTAATCTTTTATTAGCTTTCTTATAATCCCATGTTAGTTCAATAACCTTTCTTATATTTTATCTATGTTTTAAATTTATCATTATCATTCATGCTATTAGAGAATGAAAAAAAAAGAATAGAATTCTCCACTCTTACAAGGCCATGGGCCATGGTGGTATTCGAGTCTGGGTTCGGGTCGGATACTCGGAATCCATTCAGGTCCGAGTCTGGTACTTTAAAATTGGACCTGTTGGGTATTTTGGTCCGGGTCCGTGTCTGGGTCTGGTAACTAAAATCGGGTCCGAGTCTAGATATTTGGGTTCCGACCCAAACCTGACCTGTTGATAGCTCTAGACGGTGCCACCTCCCTTAGGCGACGAACAGTCGCCCAAGGACCACGGAGGGGCACCCCCCAGGATGTCATGATTACTCCCGTCGCTACTTAAACCAGATAGGAAAGGGTGCCCTGGCCAAGGCACTGCACCTCCCAATCGACCGTTTGCACCACCCGAAAGAGGAAATCATCCCAAAAGATTCAAATCAGGGGGACAGCTGCTCCTCGATTGAGGCCTTGCCAAATTTTTCAAAGTGGAGCGACCAGAGGGAAGGTCAGAGCCAGCGACATAACTCCTTATCATGGATGGGGAAGGTACTTGGGTGCACGGCACGGAGCGCTGTCGGGCATTAACTTTTCGGTGCCTACAGAGGGGGAAGAACCCGAGGTAGGTCACTGGAAGAGTCCATGGCCTAAAAGAAGGTTCAGAAGGTCTTCAAAGAAGGTAAGCAAGCAAAGACAAGAAAACGGTAGAGCAAGCAAGGAGCAGAACATTTTGAGGCTACCGAAGCACCTGTCGGAAGGGTCTCAACGAACACAGCCGTCACCGCTCAAGCTTTCCTCCACCACTGCCATCCTCACTCTACTGTTTCTTTCTAAAGCAAAATCTCTTCTTCCAAGCATGGAGTCCAACCAAAGGGACCTCCAAGGGAGGATTTGTTCATCTAGATCGTCATTGACTTGATCGTCGGAGTGCCCCCGCTAGGATCCCCGGGCCGGGTCTCTTCTTTTTTGTAAGTCCAAGCACATGAGCTGTTCCCGAGCGATGAGGTCGGCATCCGAGGTCATCCCAAAGCTACAGGCCACGGTGATATAGGCGGCAACAGATTGGCACACCAGGTAGGGGGCAGGACACAGTCTGATCCAGGCCAATCCCCACACGTGCAAATCCATCCCGAAACATGGTGATGACACGAGCATGGGAGGTTTCCACCAACCGAGCAGTGGACCCCCCTTCCCATGGAGGCCTGCACAGTCCAGAGAGGGAGCCCCCCGCTTCATCGCAACTGCTTCTAGCGAATGTCCAGTTGGCCGCACTCGTCCAACAGATGTAGGTTCTAACTGTGATGGTGCGGCAGTTGCAGCATCAATACCGATCCCTGGCTACCCACCAATAGCCAGGGACCCTTGCGGTCCAAGCCGCCATACCCCGCGATAGCCTGCAATCTTTCCAAGGAAGGCCATTGCTATCGCGGGCTGCGACAAACCCCCGGAAAAGCCACCATATCCCGACGATGAGACAGTGGACCTGGTCAATCGATCGGGAGAGCCAATATCCGGCCCTCGAGCAGGCCGTTGCTAAGCGCCACCAAGGCCATTAAGGCAAGGCCCCCGTTGCGACCCCCCTCAGCTGTCATCTTCACCTCCTCCGTCGGCCACAGCGGAAGGCTCTACCGACGAGGCTATCAGGCGCATGACTGAAAGGCTCTTGGAGGAACAGGAGTGCAAGCTAGCAGAACTATCCCGTCAGTTTGTAAACTTGCAGGGCTCCTCCCGTGAGCCCGCGGGCCATGACGTCCGTCCCCCTTTCTCCCGAGAAATCCAAGAGAAGTCGATCCTGAGCCGGTTCCGCATGCCACAGGTGGATCCTCAGACGAGACCACCGACCCTCTGGACCACCTTGAGAGCTACAAGGCTCTCATAAGAGTCCAAGGGACGACCGACACCCTCTTCTGCATCACCTTTCCAGCCACTCTCCGGAAGGCAGCTCGAGTCTGGTTTACCCATCTTGAGCCTGAAAGCATCAACTCCTTTGCATAGCTGGAAAGGAAGTTTGTAGCCCACTTTGACACCTACCGGAAGGTGCCACAAGAGGTGGACAGTCTCTTCTCCATCAGGCAATAGGACCATGAACCCTTGCGGGACTATGTGACCCGTTTCAAAGTTACTGCACTGGATATCTATAACTTGGATGAACCAGTTGCCATGTTGGCATTGAAGAGAGGACTCATGACCTCCCATCTTACCTACTCCCTGGATAAAAAGCCATCGAAGATGTACTCCAACCTCCTTCTCTGCGTTCACAAGTACATCCATGTCGAGGAGGCGGACCGTACGAGGAAGGAGCTAGACAGGAAGCCACTAAAGAAGCAACCTCCAGGAGAGACATCCGAGATGCAAAAGCCCAGACTGACCACCCTGAACTTCAATCCAGGGCTGAAGCTGAAGAGCGACCCATTCCAGAAGAAAGATACACACCTCTCCTCACCCCGAGGTCGAAGATCCTCATGAAGATTAAGGACGAGTGTTACTTCCACCGCCCTCCCCCGCTGAGGCCATCCAACGGTCGCGACAAGACGAAGTATTGCCAGTTCCACCGCGACCACGGCCATGAAACTGAGGAGTGCCGCCACCTCAAGAGAGAAATTGAAGACTTAATAAGGAGGGGCTACCTCAAAAAATTTATTGGGGGCAAGACCCCGGCGGAACCTCAGGTGCTTGCTGCTCTTTCCCCCATCCCTACAGCCGACGATCGACCCACCGAGAAGCCTGTGGGTATGATATATTGGGGAATAGAGCGCACTACCAAGAGGGCCCGGGAGGGGGAGAGGTCGGAAATGTACTCCCCTTTATGAGGGAGGAGGGATCTGGAAATCAAAATGTAAATAACAATGCCGTGGTTGTCGAGATGACGATTGCCAGGCATCCTGTAAAGCAGATTATGGTCGATAGTGGAAGTTCGACAATGTCCTTTTTTAGATGCTTTCTCCAAGATGAACCTATCATCTACTCAATTGAAGCCTGTGCAAACTCCCCTTGTCGGTTTTACCGGGAACTCCGTGAGAGTTGAAGGAAAGATCACTCTCCACATTACCGCCGGGTCACCAACTTAGTAGAATACTATCATGATGACCTTTACGGTTGTTAGGCTCCCTTTGGCCTACAACGTGATCCTTGGCCACCTCGGGCTCCATCTGCTCGATGCGGTCATCTCCACCAAGCAGCTATTGGTGCAGTTTTTCACTCCTTATGGCATAGGAAAAATGAGAGGGGCATCTCAGCCGATTCAACACTGTCTTCAAGCTATTCCAGGGACCGGAGGTTCCATGGAGGACCCCAGCATCGACGACCTCGATCAAAGGGTGCAGGATCCCAAAGATGGTCCAGTTGAGCGCCTATTGACATATCCGCTCGGAGTAGACCCAACGAAGACAGTACAGAATGGGACCCAGCTACAAGAAGAGGAACAGACCCACTTACTGGGTTTCCTTCGAGCGAATGCAGACGTATTTGCTTGGACAATGGCAGACATGCCCGGGATTCTCTCCAATATCATCATCCATAAGTTGAGCATTGACTCGAAGTACCACCCTGTCCGGCAGAAGAAGAGATGTTTCACCCCAGAGAGGCAACGAGCGATCAACGAGGAGGTGGAGAAGCTCCTCGCAGCCAGCTTTGTTCGCGAAGTGTAGTATCCTAGATGCCTGGCGAATGTGGTCATGGTCAAGAAGAACAACAGGAAATGGAGGATTTGTGTGAACTACACCGACCTCAACCAAGCTTGCCCGAATGATAGCTTTTCATTACCAAAAATCGACCAACTGGTAGATGCCACCTCGGGGTACCGCTTACTCTCCTTTATGGATGCATTCTCCGGGTACAATCGGATCTAGATGCATCTAGAGGATGAGGAGAACACTACCTTCATTACAGATTGGGGGATATACTACTATCGGATGATGCCTTTCGACCTGAAGAATGCTGGCGCCACATACCAATGGCTGGTCAATTGAGTCTTCAAGGATTAGATCGGCCAAAACATGCAAGTCTATGTGGACGACATGCTCGTCATGAGCAAGCCGGGGTCAGACCACATCGCCGACTTGGCAAAGGCCTTCCAAAACCTTCGCCTGTATCAGATGAAGCTGAATCCGTGAAGTGCACTTTTAGCGTGGCGGCAGAAAAGTTTCTGGACTTCATGGTCACCCAAAGGTGAATAGAAGCCAACATTGAGAAGGTTCAGGCGATTGTCAACATGGAGCATCCCACCTCGAAGAAGCAGGTCTAGTACCTCATGGGCCGGATTGCTACCCTGAGCTGGTTCATCTCGTGATCTGCTAACCACTGCTTTCCTTTCTTCAAGGCGCTATGCAAAGTGCATGACTTCACTGGATAGAAGAGTGCAGGGAAGCCTTTGAGGAGCTGAAGAAGTTCTTGGCATCACTATCGCTACTCTCCAGGCCAGAAGATAGAGAAGAACTCTTGTTGTACCTGGCGATCATCCTAGGGGCCGTCAGTTCGGTCCTTGTCCATACAGATGAGGACGGAACTCATAAATTGGTATATTATGCCAGCAAACTCCTCCGAGATGTGGAGATCAGGTACACCCACTCTGAGAAGTTAATTTTTGCTCTTATAATGTCTGCTTAGTGACTTAGACCATACTTCCAAGCGCATCTAATTGTGGTCCTAACAGACCAACCATTGAGGGCCATGCTCAACCGCCCCGATACTTCTAGATATTTAGCTAAGTGGGCTCTGATACTTAGCGAGTTCGACATCGCGTACCAACCGAGACCATCTCAGAAGGCCCAAGTGTTGGCTGACTTTCTGGTCGAGTGCATGGGGATGGGCGAGGAGCCGGAAGAGACCACCCTGGAGTGCCAAACAGAGCCCAAAATTAAGGAAGAGGTATGGGTCCTCCACGTGGACGATGCATCCAACTCGGGAGGGAGCGGAGCAAGCCTCATCCTCGCCAACAGTGATGGGATTGTGGCTGAGTGCACGCTCTACTTCCGATTTGTAGCAACCAACAACCAGGCAGAGTATGAGGCACTCCTCATGGGATTGAGGGTCTCTCGCAAACTGGGTGTGCCCAACCTGAAGGTCTTCACCAACTCCTAGCTGGTGGTTGGACAGGTCTTAGGAGAGTTCGAGGCAAGAGATCCCCAAATGATGAAGTACTTGGAATAGGTATGCTCGAGCACGGTGGGCTTTCGGCGCTTCAGCATCTCTCACATCCCTCGTGGAGAGAACGCTCGCACCGACACCCTCTTAAGGCTCGCAACCATACCAGACTCCTCACTGGGGCGCGCCCACATTGAATACTTAGAAACTCCAAGTTATGAGACTCCCGGGGAGGTCCAGCAAGTCACCCCAGAGCCCAGCTGGATAGAATGATACATCAGGTGCATCATCAACGGCATCCTGCCAGAAGACGTGCGGAGGCAGGTCTCGTCAAGAAGAAGGCTGCACGCTTCTTCTTGATGGATGGGCAACTCTACCGCAGGTCCTACTCTTATCGACTCCTGAAATGCCTGAGACTCACGATGGCGGCCTTTGTGCTCCAAGAGATGCATGAAGGTCTCTGCGGGAATTATGTGGGGGGTAGGATGCTAGCATGCAAGGCTCTCCGTCAGGGATATTACTGAAAGACTATGAGGGAGGACACTGTCGACTTCATGAAGAAGTGCGATCACTGCCAGCGCCATGCCTGCATACAGTGTCAACCGATGGCACCACTCTCCCAGCTCTCCACCCCCTGACCGTTCACCCAGTGGGCGATGGACATCCTTGGCCCATTTTCTCCTGCGTCCAGATAGCGCAAGTTCCTGATAGTGGCCATTGACTACTTTACCAAATGGATGGAGACAGAGCTGCTAGCACGAATCACCGAAGCCAAGGTCAGCCAATTCTTCTAGAAGTCGATCATCTGCCACTTTGAACTCCCCTATACAATCATCACCGATAACGAATGATAGTTTGACAATCAAGAGTTCAAGAAGTTCTGTGCCGGCCTCAACATCCATCACCGCTTCACCTCGGTGACTCACCCTCAGACCAATGGAGAGGCCGAGGTGACCAACCAGACCATCCTCCTGGGACTCTGAACCAGGTTGGACCATCCTCCTAGGACTCTGAACCAGGTTGGACCAGGCCAAGGACAGGTGGATAGAAAAACTTTCCAATGTCCTTTGGGCCTACCACACAACGTCTCGAATGGCCATGGATGAGACACATTTCAACTTCGTCTTCGGCGCGAAGCCATAGTCCTAGTCGAACTTGGTGTGCCCACGATGCGGGTGGAGCAATATGATGAAGCTAAAAATCCGCCCTGCCTTCTACTCAACTTAGACCTCCTTGAGGAAATGAGAGACAAGGCTCGACTTCGGGTGACGGCTTACCGACTGCGGGTAGCTCGGTACTACAACACACGGGTAAGGCCAAAGATCTTTTGCTCGGGTGATTTGGTGCTATGACGGGCTAAAGCCTTTCAACCTCGGGAGGGTGGCAAACTCTTCTCGAACTGGGAAGGCCCCTACAAGGTGGTCGAGGCTCTCCCCCATGGAGCTTACTACCTTGCCTAGCTCGATGGTGCCCGGTTTTCACGAACTTGGAATGCCAACAATTTTAGGATATACTACCAATGATGTAAGGCTTCCTCCCATCAATAAGAGAATTCCTTTTGGTATAAACTATCTTTGCCTTGCAGGAATATTGCTGCCTGATCCAGGTCCGGCAGATCAAGCCGGGAAACTCCAGAAGCACCGCATCTTGAAGCCAGGAAACTCCTGAAGCCCCGCACCTCAAGCTGGAAAACTCCTGAAGCCACACACCTCAACCCGATAAACTCCTGAAGTCCCGCACCTCGAAACCGAGAAACTCCTGAAGTCCTGCACCTCAAGCCGGGAAACTCTTGAAGCCCCGCACCTCAAGTCGGAAAACTCCTGAAGCCCCATACCTCAAGACAGGAAACTCCTGAAGCCCCGCACTTCAAGCTGAAAAACTCCTGAAGTCCCGCATCTCAAGCCAGGAAACTCCAGAAGCCCCACACCTTGAAGCCGAGAGACTCCTGAAGCCTCGCACCTCGAAGCTGGGAGACTCCAGAAGCCCCGCACCCTATTTATCCAAGTCCCAGCCTGGTGGGGGCACCTTACGGACTCCCTGAGTTCAGCCTCCCAGCTCGGTTGCATTCCATGCACTTGGAGACAGTTTCACTTGAGTTCACTCAGGCCTCCTTCAAGGAGATGCATGAAGTCCTGCTACCCTATTTCTGACATGGTAGGGACAACTCAACAACTCAAGATCTTTCTTCCTAGCCGCCCTCTGTACACGGAGCTCTGCTAGAAAGAGTTGAAAGACTTGGTACCTTAAGGCAAGGCATCGTAACAAGAACCTGCACATGGGCGGTCAAAAAAACAACAAAAAACAACAAAGAAAGAAGAAGGAAGAAGGAAGAGAGGTTGTTGATGCAGTCAAGAATACAAAGGAAAGTAGATGAGGGATTCCGTGAGCTCAGTTAACATTCAAAGTTAAACAAATTACACTATCCCATGACCCCCAAAGGTCGGGTGGTCCAGGAAGAAGCAAAAATACAAGAAGCAAAAAGAAAAAGTCTCGATTCAACCGATTCCTTCCTGGGACGGTGCTGAGGTAGGACAGCATCCTCTCGAACCTCCGTCGATGGAGTTGCTTCGATGATGGTCGTAGGCTCCTCCTCCACTTCGGCCATGGCCCCAATCGGGTCCCCTCACAAAACGACTGGGAAGGCGAGCGCCTTCAGGTTTAGGTCCAGAAAGAGCTGTGCCACCCTGGACTGACAGAACTCGTAGCCTTTGAGGAACGAGTCCGTGGTCGCCTCCTGAACCTTATCAATGTATTCCACTGAGGCCTTGAAGTTCGATACTGCCTCGGTGGCCACCTTCTTAGCGGTCTCCGTCAAGGCCACCACTCCCGCGGCCTTCTCTTCAACGGCAGTAGCCCATGCCTACATTGCCTCCAGCTGAGCCCGGAGAGCCCGAGCCTGTTCCGCCTCTCGGGCCACTTTGGCCTTTACCTCTTCTATTCGAGCAACCCCGACCTTGAGCTCCTCAGCCTGACGCTTGACCCGGTCCTTTTCGCAGGCCAAGGATGCCTCAAGGTCCTTGATGTGCCTTTCAGTGCTCGCCGCCTCGGCCTTCAATTCTCTATTTTTCTCCTCTGCTTCCTGGGCCATATTGGTCTTCTCTCTGGCCTCAACCACCAGTGACGCCATCTCCTGCTCCTTCAACTTCTCTCTTTTGGCCAAGTGGGAGCAATAATCATGGATGAGTAGGAGGTCCGTTTCGAGCTGCACCAAAGAAGACGTCAGCCATGCAAAAAAAATTGAAATGAATGATGATGAATGAAAAATAAGGAGGAAAAAGGCAAGGGACCCTACTGTAAAGAGATGGGGGAAGGTGCCAGGGATGGCATCCGGCAAAGGCCTTCCTCCCTTTTCCTGCCGGTCGCGTGATTGGATGGCAAAGTCCATCATATGCTTGGCCATGGACCGATCTTGGATCACCGACGAGTTTGGCATACCTTGATGGGCGCCCTTGGGGAGTTGGTCTTCTTCCTCGCTGGGGCCGCCACTGTGCCCTCAGGGGTGGCGAAGACATCTCTGAACCCCTATTGGAGCTCGTCACCACACCAGACAGCGCCGTCGATGGCGGCTCCCTCCCCTCCTCTCCTCCTGCTTCCACAACTCAATGACTTTAGGAGGTGAGGGCATGACAACGACAGCAGTGATGGGCCGAGCCTGCATGATCATGCCAGACTCCCGGACCGGAGGCATAATTTGTCACCTTGGCAGTTCGGGGGTCGGTTTGGCCATTCTTCTGCCTGGGCCGGAGGCTACAACAGGCCCGGGCCTCGGGCTGGGCTCATTCCGGGCCCTCTTCGGTGGGGACTCTCTTGGTCCTGCTAGTGCACCCTCTTCTGGGAGGACTGGACAAGTTGCTCCATCGAGAACTTCATGCCTACAAGAAAGAAAGAAGCAATGTCAACCTCGAGCTTGAACAGACCTGCAGAAGAAGAAGAAAGGAAGGTTTATGTCGAACTCACCCAACTCCTGGATTGGACTGGCCTCGGCTTCGAACAAATTCTGCTCCGATAGCAGAACCTCGAGGGAAGGGATTTGGTTAGTGACGAGCTGGTCATAAATCTCTCGATCAGCCACTTTGACCTTTGAGTTCCGATTCGGAGTCTGGTCTGGATCACTCTAGACCCAGTCAACCCCTTCAATGGAGACGAAGAAATACTTGCTCTTCCATCCTTTGATGGAAGAGGGGAGTTCAAATTTAATGTCCTTCGGGATGAGGAGAGATAAACCACCACCCATCCTCTATCGGGTGGAGTTTCAGGGTGAAGAAGGCCCTAAACAGAGAAAATTGAGCTATAATCTCGTGGAAGTGGCAGAAGATAATAAAACAGAAGATGGTCCTAACTGCATTTGAAACCAGCTGAACTGGGATAAGGCGGTAGTTCTAAGCACAGAGGGGAAGAAAGGGTGAAAAGGGAAGTGAAGATCCCCTGCGAGAGATTCCTTGTTGAGGGCGATCCGGCCCGGGCCACTGGAGCTGACCCATTCCCCCAGTCTTAGGACCGAGAGCTAGATGGAGTCTAGGATGCCGAAGGCTTTCCGGATTATCGAGAGGCCCTCCTCGATCATCACCGAAGCGACGCCACCGGGACCAGTCGAGCGAGAAGGCCCGGAGGGAACTTTGAGAATATGAGGAGGAAGACAAGCCCTAGGCTCTCCTATTACAATCCCGGTGGGGCGAAGGCTTCTACGAACCTGAAGAGGGATTCCCTCCTCCTCATTGGAGGATGGAGTCTTCAGTCGAAGGCCCCGCCTCATTGGGATTGCTAGAAGGATAGTGGCTACGACTTGAAGGGACCATCCTAAGGAAGAACAAGGAAACGAGGAAGGAAGAAGAATGAAGTTCGGAGGGCCTTAGAGATGAACTCTACCTAACTGGAGAAGAAGAAGGACTGAAGAAGACAAACCTGGTGGCCTTGAAGAGAAAGGACAAGCGGTGTAGGAGAGAAGAAGGAAGGCTCTGGTCCATCGGCGGGCACGAAGAATTCAAATAAAAGGATGTTTTCAGGAAACTTCCCTTCTTTTCGAAATGGCCAGACAACAATCATACCCCCGAGAACTGCCACCATCGGATTTGCGCCACGTGCCGAGATCAGCGAGGAGCGATGCTTCGATTCACCCGAAACCATTTCGAGTTCTACGTCAGCTATTATGCTTCTTCAGACAAGCTGATGTGTTATCTCCATATTGGTCTCAAGGTCCATTCCACGAGGCACCGACGATCGCAGTATTAATGGTGCCCGATTTTTACCTTTTCATGTCTGCTCCGCATTTACTCCCTTTGCCCCGAGCATCGCGTGCCAATGGGACTTGGGCATGGGGGCCAAATGATGTTGCAGAATCACTGACGTGGAGTCCCTATCAGGTCCAGCCAGATGCCACATTGACAGAAGTTGTCACGTCAGACCCTCTCTTCGAGCTCCTTCGCCGAGCGGCTCCCTCGAGGTCGAGCCTGTCTCGGTCGAAGTCGAGTTCCCGCTCTCTTCGAGCTCCTTCGCCGGGCAACTTTCTTGAGATCGAGCCCACCTCAGCCGAAGTCGAGCTCTTGCTTTCTTCGAGCTCCTTCGCCGAGCAGCTCCCTTAAGGTCGAACCCACCTCGGCCGAAGTCAAGCTCCTGCTCTCTTTGAGCTCCTTCGCCGGGAGGCTCCCTCGAGATCGAGCCCACCTCGGCCGAAGTCGAGCTCTTGCTCTCTTCGAGCTCCTTCGCCGAGCGGCTCCCTCGAGGTCGAGCCCATCTCGGCTCTCTTCGAGCTCCTGCTCTCTTCGAGCTCCTGCTCTCTTTGAGCTCCTTCACCGGGCGGCTCCCTCGAGGTCGAGCCCACCTCGGCTGAAGTCGAGCTCCTGCTCTCTTCGAGCTTTTTCGCCGGGCGGCTCCCTCGAGGTCAAGCCCATCTCGACTGAAGTTGAGCTCCTGCTCTTCAGACCAAGCTCTCTTCAAACGAAAGGTCCAGCAGCCGGAAGCCATCCCTATGGCCAAAGTCCACGGTGCTTCGGAAGATTCAGAAGCAAGAGGAAGGGGATGGCGCCACCTCCCTTAGATGACGGACCGCCGTCCAAGGACTACGAAGGGGCACCCCCCAGGATGCCATGATTACTCCCACTGCTACTTACACCATATAGAAAAGGGCGTCCTGGCCAAGACACTGCACCTCCCAACCGACCGTTTGCACCACCTGAAAGAGGAAATCATCCCAGATGATTCAAATCAGGGGGGCGGCTACTCCCTGATCGAGACCCTGCCAAATTTTTCAAAGTGGAGTGACCAGAGGGAAGGTCAAAGCCAGCGACATAACTCCTTGTCACAGATGGGGAAGGCACCTGGGCGCACGGCATGGAGCGCTACCGGGCGTTGACCTTCCGATGCCTGCAGAAGGGGAAGAACCTGAGGTAGGTCGCTGGAAGGGTCCATGGCCTAAAAGAAGGTTCAGAAGGTCTTCGAAGAAAGTAAGGAAGCAAAGGCAAGAAAATGGGAGAGCAAGCAAGGAGCAGAGCATTCTGAGGCTACCGGAGTACCCGTCGGAAGGTTCTCAACGGACACAGTCGTTACCGCTCGAGCTCTCCTCCACCACTGCCACACTCACTCTACTCTTTCTTTCTAAAACAAAATCTCCTCCATCAAGCATGGAGTCCAACCAAAGGGACCTCCAGGGGAGGAATTGTTTCTCTAAATCGCCATAACTTGATCGTCGGAGTGCTCCCGCCGAGATTTCCGATCCGGGTCTCCTCTTTTTTGCAGGTCCGGACGTGCAAGCTGGTTCGTGAGTGACGAGATCGGTATCCAAGATCATTCCAAAGCTACATATCACGGCGACGTAGGTGATAATAATATACCATTAGAATACAAAGGAGGGCAGCTGACCCCATGAAGATCGGATCCAGGGGTGTAATGTTAAACCCTCGGAAAAATCCGCATCGTTCGCTGGTATCCACCATCAGTGGTCCAGCGTGACCCATCTTGTTGGATTATAAAAAGGGCAATAATTAGGCATATGGGATCATAAAATAAATTTAATGCATGTGTTTAGTATTTGGATCCAAGGAAGAAGGGGGCATGTTTGTTCTTGTCGGGTCCATGAAAGCAACGTATCATGTAAGATCTCATGTTGAGTAATATTTTTGAATTTGAAATCATCAGAATAATTCTAGATTTATTGCTCTTCAAGCTTTGCCTGCCAACCCTTGCTCCAGGGCTCCGTTCTCCGAGAAAAAATTATGCTTACTCAAGAATCTGCACTTTTAGATATATGTTATCCAAGAAATATTTTTAAAAAATAATTCAAACTTGTACTTTCATAATATTTTTATATTTTCATATTTAATTTACATACTTATCCTGCCCTACCCGGCTATCCCTTGGTGTAAGAGTATATGAAGGATATTTTAGAACAAAAAATAAAGAAAACTTATTGATCCATCCTTAAAGTGGCTTATTGTTTCTATGTATTTCGTAAATAAATGCTGTCCAAAAAAAAATAACTTGCTAATATACATTTTTGAGAGGAGTATAAGAGTTTAGCTAAGTTAGTCAATAAAGGAATTGACCAACATTCGAACCATATTTTAACCCCAACCAACGTGGCTTAAAGATTCAGTCAAAAATGGTACGTGGGTACATGGGAGAGGGAAGGATTCCTCGGTAAAACCTCGGTTGGGAATTATGATTGGATCGGGTTGTTGGGAATTCAAAGCTTGTCCCAGCCTGGCTTTGACCAAGTGGCCTCAGGTTGGTTGGAGAGAACTTTCAAAGTGTCGTGCTTGAAAGTGGTTGGAACTCGCTAAAGAAAAGGGCAGCATCACCAATTTTATAATTACCATGTGAACCAAATCTCATGCTTTAAATAAGACTAATCCAATTTTATAAGCAAAGAGATCTTGACCTCAACTTGTACCAAAGTTTTTTCAGAAAAATTAACTTTGATCTTTCAACACAATCCTATGTTAATTTTGTTAGAAAAATCCTTGCGATTGCAAAATATAGATTTCTACCGAAGACAGCAACTCGATGTCGATATTGATACTAGAAAAAAAAAGAGAAAAATAAAATAATAAAATCAAGATTATGTGAAATACTTGAAAGGCCTATATTCATGGGATATGCTGTTTCGGTATGAGAAAAATCCACGGGCACAAGATTAGAACATGCACTCTTAAGTCCTATACATCAGTCTCTCAATTAAAAGCCTAAATCTTATCCAAAAAATTTTCAAAAAATATTAAAAGAGATTTTTTACCGTCATATAAGATACTTGACCTGTTTGGTCTATTTTATAGATTCTAGGAATTGAATTTGGATCAAAATCAGTGTCACACCCAGAACCCAGTATTCGGATTGGCCACCCGACCAGTCGCATGAACCCTAGAATATACCCTAGAGATCATGCAAGGGCCTTAACAAAAATTGACTACAATCTCAATTTCCAATAATACTATAAATCACAATTTATAAGAAATATCTAATAATACAACTCATATAATTGCAAAGTTAGCCACTCTTCAATCATCCTATCGGCATTAATGACTTTCTGTCAATTCATCATTACATCACAAATCCAATCTACTGCTAAACTCGAATATCTTGCACAACTCTGAAAAGGAAGAAAAGTAAAGGAAGTGAACTTTACAGTCCGGTAAGGATTCCATACAGTCATACTTATAATAATATGATTTAAAAATAGTAAAAAATAATAGTATAACATAAAATCATAAAATATCATGTCATGTAACCGAATCAATCCAAATATTTGATAAAACCATGTCATATTTTTATGTTTCAATTTAGTTATCTATCTTTTTAAGATTTTGGACTAATTACGATCATTCTTTAGTCCATGATTGACAATTTCAATATCACACTTCAACCTATGATTGGCAAGCTTAATGTTACGTTTCAGCATGTGACTAGCAATCTCAGTGTCATACTTAAGCCTATGACTGGTAAGCTCATTTCACACTTCAGCTTGTGACTGGCAATCTCGTTATCATACTTCAACCTATGACTGGCAATCTCAGTAAATATGATCCCGTGGCGTGGCTAGTTCAAACATCCATTCTTCTTGATTATCACTTTATTAAATCTCAAATATATTTGTAAATCATATTCTTTTAAGATTTTCAATAACCGGTATCATAACTCAAATCATCCAAAATAATCATTCTGATATTAACATATCATATAGAAAATAGTAATACCGGCAATCACAAATGTCCATTGATACGGCCGTTACGCTGATGTGGCGTGTCTCAGGTTCTGCTGGGCATGATCCGAACCACGTGGATTTTTTTTCGGCAGAACGGAATGGTCCAGCGAGGTCGGATGCGGGTCCACCGTAGCCGAAGTCGAGCGCTCCTCTGCCGCTCCGCCAGGTGTCCGCCCAAGAGGGGCCAACCTCGGCCGAAGCCGGCTGCCCCTAGCTCCCTCGTCAGGTGGCACCCGAAGACGGTTCCACCCCGGTCGAGGTCGAGCCGGGCCTTCCTGCTCCTTCGCCAGGTGGCGCCCGGACATGGGACCACCTCGACCGAAGTCGAGCGCTCCTCTGCCGCTCCGCTAGGTGTCCGCCCAGGAGGGGCCCACCTCGACCGAAGTCGGCTGCCCCTTGCTCCCTCGCCAGGTGGCGTCCGGAGATGGTTCAACCTCGGCCGAGGTCGAGCCGGCCTTCCTGCTCCTTTGCCAGGTGACGCCCAGACACGGGACCACCTCGGCCGAAGTCGAGCGCTCCTCTACCGCTCCACCAGGTTTCCGCCCAAGAGGGGTCCACCTCGGCCAAAGCCGGCGGCCCCTTGCTTCCTCGCCAGGTGGCGCCCGGGATGGTTCCACCTCGGCCGAGATCGAGTCGGGCCTTCCTGCTCCTTCGTCAGGTGGCGCCCGGATACGGGACCACCTCGGCCGAGGTCGAGCGGGCCTTCCTGCTCCTTCGCCAGGTGGCGCCCGGACACGGGACCACCTCGGCCGAGGTCGAGCGCTCCTCTGCCGCTCCGCCAGGTGTCCGCCCAAGAGGGGTCCACCTCGGCCGAAGCCGGCGGCCCCTTGCTCCCTCGCCAGGTGGCACCCCGAGACAGGTCCACCTCGGCCGAGGTCGAGACGGGCCTTCCTGCTCCTTTGCCAGGTGGCGCCCGGACACGGTCCATCTCGGTCGAAGTCGAGCGCTCCTCTGCCGCTCCGCCAGGTGTTCGCCCAGCAGGGGTCCACCTCGGCCGAAGCCGGCGGCCCCTTGCTCCCTCGCCAGGTGGTGCCCGGAGACGGTTCCACCTCGGCCGAGGTCGAGTCGGGCCTTCCTGCTCCTTCGCCAGGTGGTGCCCGGACACGGGTCCACCTCGGTCGAAGTCGAGCGCTCCTCTGTCGCTCCGACAGGATTCAGCCTAGGAGGGGCCCACCTCGGCCGAAGCCGGCTGCCCCTAGCTCCCTAGCCAAGTGGCGCCCGGAGACGGTTTCACCTCGGCCGAGGTCGAGCCAGGCCTTCCAGCTCCTTCGCTAGGTGGCGCCCGGACACGGGACCACCTCGGCCGAAGTCGAGCGCTCCTCTGCCGCTCTGCTAGGTGTCCGCCCAGGAGGGGCCCACCTCGGTTGAAGCCGGCTGCCCCTTGCTCCCTCGCCAGGTGGCGCCCGGAGACTGTTCCACCTCGGCTGAGGTCAAGCCGGGCCTTCCTGCTCCTTCACAAGGTGGTGCCCGGACACGGATCCACCTAGGCCAAAGTCGAGCGCTCCACTGCCGCTCCGCCAGGTGTCCGCCCAGAGGGGCCCACCTCGGCCGAAGTCGGCTGCCCCTAGCTCCCTCGCTAGGTGGCGCCCGGAGACGGTTCCACCTCGGCCAAGGTCGAGCCGGGCCTTCCTGCTCCTTCGCCAGGTGGTGCGCGGACATGGGTCCACCTCGGTCGAAGTCGAGCTCTCCTCTACCGCTCCGCCAGGTTTCCGCCCAGGAGGGCCCACCTCGGCCAAAGCCGGCGGCCCCTTGCTCCCTCGCCGGGTGGCGCCCGGGGATGGTTCCACCTCGGCCGAGGTCGAGCCGGGCCTTCCTGCTCCTTCGCCAGGTGGCGCCCGGACACGGGACCACCTCGGCCGAAGTCGAGCGCTCCTCTGCCGCTCCGCCAGGTGTCCGCCCAGGAGGGGTCCACCTCGACCGAAGCCGGCGGCCCCTTGCTCCCTCGCCAGGTGGCGCACGGGGACGGTTCCACCTCGGCCGAGGTCGAGCCGGGCCTTCCTGCTCCTTCACCAGGTGGCGCCCGGACACGGGTCCACCTTGGCCGAAGTCGAGCGTCCTCTGCCGCTTCGCCAGGTGTCCACCCAGGAGGGGTCCACCTCGGCCGAAGCCGGCGGCCCCTTGCTCCCTCGCTAGGTGGCGCCGGAGACGGTTCCACCTCGGCCGAGGTCGAGCCGGGCCTTCCTGCTCCTTCGCCAGGTGGTGCCCGGACATGGGTCCACCTCGGTCGAAGTCGAGCGCTCCTCTGTCGCTCCGACAGGATTCAGCCTAGGAGGGGCCCACCTCGACCGAAGCCGGCTGCCCCTAGCTCCCTAGCCAAGTGGCGCCCGGAGACGGTTTCACCTCGGCCGAGGTCGAGCCGGGCCTTTCAGCTCTTCGCTAGGTGGCGCCCGGACACGGGACCACCTCGGCCGAAGTCGAGCGCTCCTCTGCCGCTCTGCTAGGTGTCCGCCCAGGAGGGGCCCACCTCGGTTGAAGCCGGCTGCCCCTTGCTCCCTCGCCAGGTGGCGCCCGGAGACGGTTCCACCTCGGACGAGGTCGAGCCGGGCCTTCGTGCTCCTTCGCCAGGTGGTGCCCGGATACGGGTCCACCTTGGCCGAAGTCGAGCGCTCCTTTACCGCTCCACCAGGTGTCCACCCAGGAGGGGCCCACCTCGGCCGAAGCCAGCTGCCCCTAGCTCCCTCGCCATGTGGCGCCCGGAGATGATTCCACCTCGGCCGAGGTCGAGCCAGGCCTTCCTGCTCCTTCGCTAGGTGGCGCCCGGACACGGGTCCACCTCGGCCGAAGTCGAGCGCTCCTCTGCCTCCGCCAGGTGTCCACCCAGGAGGGGTCCACCTCGGCCGAAGCCGGCGGCCCCTTGCTCCCTCGCCAGGTGGCGCCCAGAGACGGTTCCACCTCGGCCGAGGTCGAGCCAGGCCTTCCTGCTCCTTCGCCAGGTGGCGCCCGGACACGGGTCCACCTCGGCCGAAGTCGAACGCTCCTCTGCCGCTCCGCCAGGTGTCCGCCTAGGAGGGGTCCACCTCGGTCGAAGCTGGCGGCCCCTTGCTCCCTCGCCAGGTGGCGCCCGGAGACGGTTCCACCTCGGCCGAGGTCGAGCCGGGCCTTCCTGCTCCTTCGCCAGATGGCGCCCAGGACACGGGCCCACCTCGACCGAAGTCGAGCGCTCCTCTGCCGCTCCGCCAGGTGTCCGCCCAGGGGGGGCCACCTCCGCCGAAGCCGGCCCTGCATGGTGGTGCCTCCGGGAAGCAAGGGCACGAGTTTCGAAACCACCACTCGGGCAGCGCGCACCGTACCTCGCGAGGAGTGCCGGTACGGTTAGCAGTAACGCGCAAAACTCGTTTACATCGGCCCGACGGGTTCCGCAACCAAGAAGCGGAGTCCTGGCAGACAGGAGCCAGCAACAGGACATTGTCAATGCCCGGGAAGGAGAGCGCTCGCGCTCGGTCCAAGGCCTGGCCGGTGTCCTCCCTCCCCTTTTCTCGCTAGGCTCGAAGCAAGACAAGGAGACACCGGGTTCCTGGACCCGAAGGGGAAAGGGAAAAGAGAGGGAGAGAGGAAAAGGTGAAAGCGGAGAGGAAGCCTCCCAGGGGCTGGAGGCCGGAGGCAATGTGATGGGATAAAAGGATGGGAGAGAGCGGATAACCAGGTAAGTGGAAAAAAGGCTGGGAGAAAGAAAAGCACCAAGAGTAGGAGCCAAGGTCCCGAGAGGGGTCCCTCGGCGCAAGCTCGGTGAAGGAGCTCGGCCAAATTTCCACTCTTTCAAAGACCCTTTGCTAAGATCATCTCTAATCCTGGGACTCCTTCGGGGGCCCACCTTAGGGTTTTTATTCCACCTCGCCGTTTTCTAACTTGATCGTCGGAGCTCCCTTGCCGTTTTCTAACTTGATCGTCGGAGCTCCCTTGCCGGGACCCCCGGTCAGGGTTTCTGACCTTGTTTTGCAGGATCGGAAGCTCGGAGACCTCGAGGGCGAGACGGTCCGTGTTCGGTACCAGCTCTGAAGTTACGGGCCGCGGCGGCGAGATCGGCAATATCCATCATGCAAAATTTAAATATATAATGCATAAACAATCATGCATACCAATACTCAAGTCCAAGGATCATGCAATGTAAAACATATTTATAAGCCGGTGATATATACAAAAATCCTTACCTTTACCATAGATAGATTTAACATGCTCGATATCAATCTGCACCAGAATCCTCAACCTAGGTGCTTATGGAACTCGTCCAACACCTTTCTGCTAAAAAAACTATCTTCCTACAATAATAATTTTATTTTTAATATTATTTGTTTTATGGTGTAACAATTATAAACCCATAATTTCTCTATCTAGATTTCATGCATGATCACCTGTTACTTTAAATTCACAAATTTCCTAGAAAAGAATTTTAAAAAAAAAATCTCCTTTTCCAAATATTTATTTATTTATCATATTCTTTCTTTTCTCTTCCTCTTCTCTCTCTTCTTTCTCTCCCTCTTCATCTCCTTTTCTCTCTCTCCTCTTTCTCTCTTTTCTTCTTTCTATATTCTCCTTCTCTCTCCTCTTCCTTATTTTATTTTTATTTTCTTTTTCTTTTTTTTCTCCTTTCTTTTCTCTCTTTCTTCTCTTTTCCTTTTTATCTTTTTTTTCTTCACTTCTCTTCTTCTTTTTCCTTTCCTTTCTTCTTTCTCTTGGCTTGGCCTGAAATGGTCTCCACGATCTGACAATCTGAGGAAGGGAAAGAGGGGTTTCATGGTGGTGCTCAACAAAGCATGGCCAGCTAGAGAGGGGTTGGGCGGTGCTACTGGCTGCGATGATTTCCAATGGCTATAGGGGCCGAAGAGTCCAAGCTTTCAAGATCATCAACCGATGGCTTGTGAGGAAGGAGGGAGGCTTGGATGGTGGGGCTAGACTCCATCGATCTAATTGTGACCGCAGAGAAGGAAGAGGGTGGCGGAAGCCTTGGTTCTTCAAGTGATAAAGGGTGAGAGGGGTGGGATTGTGGGAAAGGGTATTTTCGGAGAAGATAACCTCCCTCTTAATAGATAAACTTCGCCTTTCGAGAGTCCTGACTGATCTTGTCACGTCTCCAATCTTCAACCACTTCCCCCACAGCATCTACTCTCCGACTCCGCCGGCGAACATTGCTCGGTCAAGCAAGGACCCCTATTCCAGTAAGTCCTCTTCTGTTTTTTTCTTTTAGGGTGAAGTCAGTTGGGTCTGATGACTTTGGACTAGGGAGGCCTAATTGCCTAGGTTCTTATAATTAGACTCCTAAATCCATTAGAATCGTGTTTTTTACATCTAGGATGTGTTTGCCCCATATCTTCCACCCGAATTAGCCAAAATAGACCTGAAACTAGCTAAACCGGTTCCTGAACCATGCATGAACCACACCTAAACCATTGCAGGCCACATCGCATAAGTCGACACGTGGACCGCCGTTAACCTCGTGTTCCATGTGGCACCCAGAGCGTCCGCGCATATGGACCATGAATGGATCACATGAAACAATGGGGGAACCGCCTATACCACACATATACGTGGTGCATGGACCGCACGGTGTGCCATGAGCCTGTGTTCTTGGGCTTGTGGGCCTGTGCATACCTTTGGGCCGCTCCTCTATGGGTCGTTCTTCATAGATTTTCTATCTATGGGCCTTATACAACTATGAAGCTGAATTTGAGGCATCAAAACCTAATAATCTTCATCTTACTCGATGTTCAGCCATCATATAACTATTGAAAGCTTTTAAGTGATTTCGTTCCCATGCCCTGGGGCAAATACTTGGCTGCTTATGGATGTGCAAATATAGGAGTCGAGCTAGACCGCTTGATACCATCTCTGTTATATATTGTGCTTTGCCCGATTTAAGACTTGCTCTAAAAAGTCTTCTACAGTGATAGGAACTTTATTTTGCGAAGTCACCTATCATTCTTCCAAGTCTCCCATCTCGTGCCCAATCCACTTGCTCCCGGAACTCCACCTTGCACTGAGCTCCTTGCCAAGAGATAGTGTCCTCTACATTTCTTTCCCTATAACATTACCCTATTGTTATACATAACCTTTAGGATTCTATTACCAGCTCTTCATCTATAACTGTTTGAATCCAGTTTGCTTAGTAAAATCAGATTCTTCTTGAAACTAGATATATATATATATCTGACCTCACCCAATTTCCTCGTTGCTTTATCATGTGACTGTAGGCTAATTATCCCAATGCCCTTAATTATATAGGGCGATGCCCTTAATTATATAGCTCGATCCATCTGGCAGATAAATAGTACCCTCACTACTCTATAGAGAGTCAAACAATTCATCTCTACAACAAACATGATACGAACATGCAGAATTTAAAACCCATTGTGAGAGGGAATGACGCGGGACATGACCCGAATCAATATTTATTCCAAGAAGATACGACCGCTGGTCATTAAGAAATGATCCTAGGCTAGGCTAATCCAAAACCAAATATTTTTTTTTCCAATTTTTTTTTTTTATTCAAATAAACTTATTTTTTCCCATATTTCACTCCTTTTTTTTCTATTTTCTATTTCCTTTTTTTTACTTTTTTTTTTTCTCACGTTTTTTTCCTATTGCATTTTCCTTTTTTTTTTTTTTTTTTTTCTTCTGAGGCTTTTCCTAAAGTTGGCCTGGGTGGCCGGCTTTGCCTTCACGATCGTGCAAAACTCCATTTTGGACCGAAACAGGGAAGGCCTGGCTGTGGAAATCCGGCGGGGTCATCGGCGACGGGGCTGGGGTTAAGGACGGCGACCTGGGGAATGGCGGTGCGGCTATACTTCGGCGAATGGCCGCGGCTCGGTGGGGAGAAGGGCGGCACGGGTAGTGACTGTGGGTGTGCGACGATCGTGGGAGGGGAGCGCTAGCTCGGAGGCGTTGCGGGCGGCACAGGGGTGCTGGCTTGGGGCGACGCATCGCAATAGCAAGGGGGTCCGGTAAGGGCCGGCACCAGTGGTGGGCGGAGGGGAGCCGTCGTCGGCTTCGGGGTAGCGCTTGGGGGCCTTCTCAGTGGGCTTGGGTGGCATGGTAGCAGGGCACGAGGTTCCGGTGGTAGTCGGCATCTCAGGCGACTGGAGGGATTTCGCCGGTGGCACAGGAAGGAGAGACGGACGACTGGGAGGTGGATGGCGGCCTGGCCGTGGACGCCTCCTGGAGCGGTGACCGGTGACTGGGATTCGGGCAGCAACAGATCCGACGGAAGAAGGGTGTCGGCGATTGGCTCTCCAGTGAGAGCGGCGGACCTGGAGGTGGCCGCATCGGGGAACGGCAGCGATGACGGGAAATGCTTATGCTTGATTGGGTTTTGGATGCCTGTCGTTGGTTTGATAACGGGCTCAGGAAGTTGATTTCTAACGAAAGAAATTAGCAACAGGGAAGAGGAAGAAAGAGGTAACAGGAAAAAAGAAGTCGCAGAAGAGAGGAAACCGGAAAAAGAAGAAGAACAGGAAGAAGGGGGTTGAGTCAGAGGAGGAAGAAGACAGAGAGGAGAGGAATCAAGACACATCCAGATATTTTCTTAATAATTTTTTTTATCATAAATTTTATTTAATAATCAGACTTTTAAATAGAGTCATCTAAGATATCCGATAATCTAATCGGATATCCCTAACAAATTCAAACTAAAAAACAAACAAATCCAATTAAGGATAAAATAAATCCTAAAACAAACTTTCAAACTAAACAATCAAATCCTAAAATAAATTTCAAAATAACTATGATCCTAATCCTAAAATTTCTGATGATATCCTGTGCTAGCATCGGGATCTGTGCTGGTATCGACTTAGCATCTTTGGCTCCAGGACTTGGGCTGGGTTGGGCTTCAGATTCTGGGTTGGACTTCTGGGTTGGGCTTCAGGCTTAAACTGGGCTGGGCTTCTGGGTTGATCTGGATTGCTTCAGATTCTGGGCCGATGTCCCCATCATATCGCCTGAAGTGGGGAGAACTCGACTCCGTCGAGTCAAGCTTCAGCAATCTTCTGACTCCAAATTGATGCACTTCTGATTCCGATGCACCACGTGATCTGCAGGCTAAATTTTTTTTTTTATAAATAATGCAAATGTAATTAAAATAAGATTGACTAACCTAACCTAACCTAAACTTGCTCTGATACCAAGATAATTGACACGGGACATCGGCCCAAGACTAGGTTAAACGGTCCCAAATTTTTTTTTTTAATTTTTTTATTCAAATGAAACCCATTTTTTTTCATATTTTCTTTTTTTTTTTTTTTTTTTTGCATTTTTTTGTTTTTCCCTCATGTTCTTGTTTTAAAGTCGGCAGAGGAGGCTGCCGACTTTTTTCTCCAACCGTGCAAAGTGCTTCATGGATGCTTTGACGGGCGTGCAAGCAGGGAATCGGCGCTTCGCTCCTTGGTGAAATCATTCCAGACGAGCGATCTCAGCTTTCTTGACCTCGGATTGCGGGATCCAGTGGCGTTAGCATTTCCATGTCCTTCCCCCCCCTTCCTCTTCTTTCCTTCTCCTGATTATTCTTTCTCTCCGGTTCTTCTTCTCCTTGGGCTCTCTTATTCTCCCCGGCACATCACGTGCCTAGAGTGAGAGGGTAAATTACTTTGGATCGTCTAATCCACAAAGGCAAGTCCCTGGATTGTGATGGATTTGTTCAGGTTCCCGACTCCCTCCCCCGTCCGTCTTCTTTCCTTCTCATGATTATTCTTTCTCTCCGGTTCTTCTTCTCCCTGGGCTCTCTTATTCTCCCCGTCTCCTCTCTCTCCTGGATCTTCCCTTCTCCTCTTCTCTCTTTCTCTATTTCTCTCTCTAGATTCTTTCTTCCCCGGAATTTTCTCTCTCTTCTCCTTCTACTTTCTCTCTTCCTGCTTCTCTAACGCTTTCTGATACCATCTTTGCTTCTCTAGAGCATCTTGAAGCCACCAACCTAGAATCCACCGAACCACGGACAAGCCGACGATCTCTGCCGTGACCGTCCACCGCCCGCCTTCCACGCCACCGATGCCGATCGTCCACTCCGTTCATGCTGCCAGCACCTTCCCCAGCCGGCCGACTTCGCTCCCAGCCGTTGCCGCCGACGCCCTGATGTTGGAGAGCCTCGAACAGGGAAGCCATCCTCCGTCTCTCGTCCGACGGCCCCAGGAAATATGAGCAGGCGTTCCAGTCGAACCCTCTATGTTGGCAATCTCCCCGGAGACATCCGCGAGAGGGAGGTTGAAGATCTGTTTTACAAGTATGGGCCCATTGTTGATATTGATCTGAAGATTCCTCCAAGGCCTCCAGGTTATGCTTTTGTTGAGTTTGAAGATGCTCGTGATGCTGAAGATGCTATTCGCGGTCGTGATGGATATAATTTTGATGGTCACAGATTAAGAGTGGAACTTGCTCATGGTGGACGAGGCCAGTCTTCATCATTTGCCCGACATAGCAGTTATAATAGTGGGGGATGACGTGGTGGTGTCTCCAGGCATTCGGAGTATCGTGTTCTTGTCACTGGTTTACCTTCCTCTGCATCTTGGCAAGATCTAAAGGATCATATGCGCCGGGCTGGTGATGTTTGTTTCTCTGAAGTGTTCCGTGATGGTGGATGCCCGCCGGATCTACCCCTCCACGGACCGGCAAAGGCGTTCCGCACGTTCGTCAAAGCACCGGGACATGCTTTGCACGAACGTGAAAACATCTCCGGGCTTCTCTGCCGACTTTAGGAATAGTATAGAAAAAAAAAAAAAGAAAAAAAAAAAAAAAGAAAAAGAAAATTACAATCAAACTCCGAGCCCCTACGCCGGATCCACTGCAATCGAACTCTGCCCGTGCAAGCCGTCGCCGTCGCTGCAGCCGAGCCCTCCACGCAACGCCTCCTGTCGGATCTCCTTCGCCCACCCGTCGCCAAGCACCTGCTGCCGACTCCTGCCGGCACCACCACCGTCGCCGCCCAGCACCGTCACCGGCAAGATCCCGTCGAATCTGCCCTTCCGCCTGGTCCCCTGTTCTTCTTGGTGTTGATCCATGGAGAAGAATGAACAGCATGAACGTGAAAGCATTCACGTTCCCTGCTGCCGATTTCTGCACCACACGGATCTCAAAGCACACGGATCTCAGAGCACATAGATTTCTGAACTACGCGGATCCCAGAGCCACACAGATATCAGGGCATTGATTAATTTGATTAATTTATTCTTCACTTGTTTTTAATTGATTCAGGTCAGACGGCTTCTGATCCTTCTCGCTCGCGAATCTTTGGTCCGGATTCTAGCTACCTCTAGACGATCTCCCTCTTCCAAGATTCGTGAAATTCCGTGCTTTCGGGTGAGACCCATCTTGTTAACCTGACTCAATCAATTGCTGGTTTATTTTTATTTAATTAGATCTAATTTATTTAAATTGGACAACCATAACCTAGTGATCATTTCTTAACGATCAACGGTCCGAATTAGTTTATTTTAGGTCTAGGATTTGTCGGTCCAAGAAAGTGGATACCTAGTCCGAGACCAAAAGGGCTTATCATACTCTTCAAAGTCGCTACCATGGACCATTACCACGGTAGTTTTTGTCCAATATTTGAGTTGCGAATAATCTTTAACATAATGCCCCAACTTATTGCACCAGTAGCATCTAATATTGCTAGCATCTCTTGACTTGGACTTAGATCGCTCGTCTCGTGATCCTCTATCACTCCATCCTTTGCCACCTGTATTTCTAGTCATCGCTAAGGCTAAATTGCCACCTAAACTCGAAGTCTAGTTCTCCCAATTAAGAACTTCATTCTAGAGTAATGATGCAGTAACTTTGTTATCTTAATGATACTCTTCTCCACTAGAAGATCACTAACCAAGGATTCAAAGAATGGGAAAAGCGACAACAGCAAGACTAGATTCCTGGTCTTCTCCTCAATTTTTTTGCCAACATTGAGGAGATCGGTGAGGATCATCTGAAAGTTGTTCAGATGCTATGGCACCTCTATCCCCTACTCATTCGTTACTGGTAGAACTGCTTCCAAAGAAATAGAGTATTTACCATGTATATCTTCTTGAGCTTCATCTTCATCACCATTGAAGAAGTCTTGTTAAATACATGGATCACTATATCATCCACTAAGTACAAGTGATTTTGCTCAGCGCCTACATCTGGAGCCGATTCCAACTTTTTTCCTCCATGGTAGATAGCTTTTCCTCATATACGAGAGCATCAATTAATCTTTGTTAGATGAACACATCCTTCATCCTTACTTGCCATAGAAAGAAATTGCTCTTCCCGTCAAAAAGGTTGATCTCCATTTTGATTGGACTTGTCTCCTCCATCTTCTCTAACCTCGATCAACACTACTGTAACCCAAACAATTCAGGTCTTTGATACCACTTATTAGGAGAATCCTTATATCATGGAATATAGATCCTCGTTTAGGACCGTAGTGTCGATGTTGATATTGATATCACGGGAAAAAGAGAAAGAAAGAAAAATAAAATAAAATAATAAAATAAAGACACAATCAAGATCACGTGAAATGTCTAAAAAGTCTGCTTTCATGGGATATGCAACTTCACTATGAGAGAAATCCACGGGTATAAGATGAGAACACACATTCTTAACCCTTATATATCAGTCTCTCAATAAGAAGATTAAATCTCATCAAGAAAAGCTCTCAAAAAAATACCAAAAAAGATTCTTTGCCATCATACAAGGTCCCTAGCCTGTCTGGCCTATTTTATAGACCTTAGGATATGAATTTAGATAAAAAACGGCCATCTAAACCTATCAGAATCGTGTTCACCATGTCCAGGACATGTTTGCCCCATGTCTGCCGTGCAAATTGGCCAAAACAAATATGAGACCAGCTAAATCAGGTCCTGAATTGCGCATGAACCGTGCCAGACCATCATGGGACACTTTGCATAACCCAGCATGTGGACCCCCTGTCCCTACATGCCATGTGTGCGCCTGCGCGTGTCTGCGTGCATGGACCGCATGTGGAATGTGCAAAATGGTGGGAGAACCACCTGTACCGCACGAATTGCGATCTGTGGACCATGCAAAATGCACGGTGGGTGGACCTCGTGGTCCTACGCACACCTTGGGCTACTCCTCTATGGGCCATTCTACATGGATTTTCTACTTGCGGACCTCACACACATATAAATTTGAATTCAAGACATCAAAATCCAATAATTTTTTCACATAATTTAGGCTCCATTTTTAACCGCTGCTATAGTATGAAACAAAATCATAATTAAACATCTAGCATGATTTGTTATCTAATCATCTCTCTCCCCTTAATTTAAGAGAGAAACAAGAGAAGTTTTCTTGTAGGTGCTGCAGTATCGACCAGATCATAAATTCTAATTTTCAGGATTTATATTTCTTGGGAGCCCCCTCTTTTAGGTTTCGTCAAGGTAAATTTTGATGGTAGCATTAGAGATGCCTTAAGAGGCACAGGTTTTGTCATTCGTGTGTTGAGAATTCCCATGCACTGATACCACTTGATGGGAGAATCCGGACCAGCGCCTATATGCAGCAAAAATAGTGAGAGAGAAATCAAGAACCAACCTTCTTGATTCAAGAACCAGCAACAACCCTTTCTTGGATTCAATATCATGTAACAAAGGAGATATAGAGAAGAAATGTAGGAGAAAAAGAGAGATTGTATTCCTTTGGAGAAGAACCTTGTTATGAAACAAGAACCGGGACACCGGCCTCCTCTCACAAACTCGAGAAGAAGTCCCATTTGCGGACAATACCTTAACGCAGGTTCTCCTCTCTAAAGCCCTATGGAACACCCCATGTACTAAGCCCTCCACATGATATCTCCCTCACGTGCGCCTCTTTGCAAGTCTAAGCCATGACCATGCCTCCTCTCACCGGAAAGAGCTCCACCTGCGGACTCACTCACGTAGGATCCTCATGGCCAACTCTCCACGTAGAAAATCCCTCCACGCGGTCTCGCCCCAAAGGGGGGCGCTCCAAGATCAGCCCCTCACGATCTTCTCATGACCATGAGGTGTCTTTACACTCTAAGCCTTGGTTGACCTCTCTGCTAACCGAAAGACCCCAAAGGGGTGGCCCCTCTTGGACACTCTCCAAGTTCATGCACGCCCCCTCTTCTTATAGAAGAGTGGGCGGTGAAATCCTCCTCAAGTTGGGCATCAACTATCTTGGACTTCTTGAACTCATCTTGGGCTAACAACTTCTTGAATCTATCCGGACTCAATCACATGGATGGTTAGGACTTGTCATGGGCTAATAACAAACTAATTAGGATATCTCACATGGTTGGGCTTCCTAATTGGTTACAACCAATCAACTGGCTAACCTCCTAACTAATTAACAAACCTGGACCTAACTCTATAACCCAATTGGGTTATGTTACAATCTCTCAAAAAACTCTTCACAACAAATCAATGTGAGAAAAGTCTCAACCCCGGATCAAGCCCCCTAACCCAACATGACTATGGGGCCCTCCTGGAACACTTTCAGGACCTCTAGAACACCTCCAGAATAGATTAGGACATGCCCCCAAGCTCCACGGATCGCCTCTAGCATCCCTGCCATGGTCTCCCAAGTCTCTCCAAGGCTTGGGAGCACCACACAAAACCCTACAATCTCCATCTTGGAGCTCCCAAGTCTTGGCAAACCTAACAATGTCCTCTTGCACAACCCCGCTGTAACTACGTATTCTGACAGCTCCTTGTGTGGACCTCCTTGCCTCTGCCAACACCCTTCAGCTTCTGAGCTCACTTGGAGGCCTTTAGGATGATCGCCTCCATAGCTGAAGATCCTTGCTTGTATCCTTGGCACCACGATTATAGCCTTTCTTCTGCCTAACGGCTTCATCAGATTTTTTCTTGGACTTTCCTAGAGAGACCACAGCGAACCTGAGCCAGCACTCGCTGTAACTGGAGCTCTACCTGATACCATCTTCTCAGAATGATGCCAATCTCTGCACACTCTGCTCCACCTGGCTAAGTGCACCCCTGGCACTCGTGCTAGGATATGGCCAGTATCCCTGCACCTCTCGCTCTGAACTCATGTCTAATCCTGCTCCACCTGTGAAGCCACCTCTCCGTGGTGCTCCACCTGAAAATGAAGTTCCACTGATGCCACAGAAAGAAATCTTGAGGCCAGCCACTCAACGCTGCCCTGCTGAGCCTGCTGCTGCACCTCATACCCAATCGCCACCTTCTCGGTCCCTTCGCATCCCGCGAACCTCTCCGAGACTGTTTCGGATACACTGCATCCCGCAGGCTCCTCCGAAATCCAGGAGCTCATTCCAACACCTCTAACCCAGTGACTGAACCCAGCAACCATCTCTATAGGCTGCTCTATCATGTCCCAACCTGTCCCCAGGTGCATGATGTCCCTGGTGCTCCCTGAGACCTATCCCAACGGTCTCCCTAAGCTGCCATCTTCATCAGCACCAGTCTCTGTCCCTAGACCAATTCCGCCATACCACGATACTCTCGACTGTTCGATACCCCCAGTGCTCCCTGAGACTGTCCCCTGTCTCCCTGAGCTACCTCTGGTACCGTCTCTACTGATGTACTCCGGTGAACTTGAGAAATCCAGGCTTTTCTTTCTCCATCCCTGACAAACTCTGCATGACCATCTGCACCCTTTCTACTATCTCCAAAGCTGACATCTTTCCATCGAAGCCACCTCGCCTCCTAGCTGGAACATCAACCCGTGCTCCACGGCTCCTGAAACTCATGCTCCACCGCACTCCTGACCTCGAACTGATGTCTTCTTGCTTTGTCCCCGTGATTGCAAACCAACCTGTGTTTTCGCAGTACACCCAGACAGCTGTGCAAACCTAACGTCATGTCAGACCTCTTCTCCATTGAATTCTCGAACCTCACTCTGATATCAGTTGTTGAGAATTCCCAGGCACTGATACCACTTGGTGGGAGAATTCGGACCAACGCCTATATGCAGCGAAAACAGTGAGGGAGAAATCAAGAACTAACCTTCTTGATTCAAGAACCAGCAACAACCTGTTCTTGGATTCAATATCACGCAACAAAGGAGATATAGAGAGGAGATGTTGGAGAAAAAGAGAGATTGTATTCTTTTGAAGAAGAACCTTGTTACAAAACAAGAATCGAGACATCGGCCTCCTTTCACAAACTCGAGAAGAAGCCCCACCTGTGGATAATACCTCAAGACAGGTTCTCCTCTCCAAAGCTCCATGGAACACCCCATGGCACTAAGCCCTCCACGTGATATCTCCCTTACGTGCGCCTCTCTGCAAGCCCAAGCCATGACCGTGCCTCCTCTCACTGAAAAGAGCTCCACTTGCAGACTCCCTCATGCAGGATCCTCACAGCCAACTCCCAATGCAGAAAATCCCTCCACGCAGTCTCGCCCCAAAGGGGGGCGCTCCAAGATTAGCCCCTCATGGTCTTCTCATGACCGTGAGGTGTCTTCACGCTCCAAGCCTTGGTCGGCCTCTCTACAAACCGAAAGACCCCAAAGGGATCGACCCCTCTTGGATGCTCTCCAAGTTCACACATGCCCCCTCTTCTTATAGAAGAGTGGGCGGTGCAATCCTCCTCGAGTTGGGCGTCAACTATCTTGGACTTCTTGGACTCATCTTGGGCTAACAACTTCTTGAATCTGTTATGACTCAATTACATGGATGATTAGGACTTGTCATAGGCCAATAACAAACTGATTAGGATACCTCACATGGTTGGATTTCCTAATTGGTTACAACCAACCAACTGGCTAACCTCCTAACCAATTAACAAACCTGGACCCAACCCCATAACTCAATTGGGTTATGTTACAATCTCTCAAAAAATTCCCCCTAACAAATCAATGTGAGAAAACTCTCAACCCTGGGTCAAGCTCCCTGACCCAACATGAATCTGGAACCCTCCTGGAATACCTCTATGATCTCTGGAACACCTCTAAAATAGCTTGGGACACGCTTTCAAGCTCTAGGGATCGCTTCCAGCATCCCTGCCATGGTCTTCCAAGTCTCTTCAAGACTTGGGAGCACTACACAAAACCCTACATCGTGATGCTAAGGATAGGTTGTTGGCTGCTTGAGACACTTTTCTATATGAACCCTGAGCTCAGAGCAGCATGGGCAAGCATCACCTGGGCCATTCAGGAGCTGCGACCGCAAGAATTCATATTGAGAAGGATTCATCCATTGTCATCGAATGGATTCAGGACAGGACTGAGTAGCGTCATGTCCACTCCCTTCTCCATGATATTTGGCGATCTCTTTGCTCGCCGATGACTGCATCGGTTTCGCATGTCTACAAGGAGGTGAATAGTATGGCCGACTAGATTGCCTTATTTATGACCGGGTACTCGGATGACTGGTCATGGTGCCAAGATGACTATATTTCTTTGTCCCTTTAGGATTTATTATCTCTTGATCTTCAGGACTGCTATCATACCAGAATAGTGTGATCGTCCATCTGTATCAAAAATCTTTTTTTTTAAAAAAAAGAGCATACCTATGATTTCAAGTGTACCAAGCTAGTGGGCATGGAAGCATATAAAATTGCATAGTTAGGTCCCTATACTGAACTATTGACATTGAAATTAGTCATGCATACCAGGATGACTATATTTCTTTGTCCCTTTAGGATTTACTATCTCTTGATCTTCAAGACTGCTATTATACTAGAATAGTGTGATCGTCCATCTGTATCAAAAAAAATTTTTTTTTTAAAAAAAGAGCATACCTATGGTTTTCAAGTGTACCAAGCTAGTGGGCATGGAAGCATATAAAATTGCATAGTTAGGTCCCTATACTGAACTATTGACATTGAAATTAGTCATGCATACAACATAATAATTATTTCAAGACCAGCTTTTGCAGAGAAAGCTACTTCAACATTCAATGTTTTGGATTGCTTATTTAACATCGAACGGAAATTTTGTAGGTTCCATAGCTAACTCTTAAATCTATCAAAACACCATCTTACATTCCTTGCAGTCACATATATTGTGGTTTGTTCAAATAATCATGCACCTTTGCTTGGCAATTGAAGTTCTGGGCTTGATTCGTAGACGGTCAACCCACAATATATATATATATATATATAGACTTGGATTAATCTAATACAAATAGGTCTCCTTCCATTCCTCTTACAAAAAAATAAAGAAAGAAAAAAAAAATTTATGGTCACAAATTTTTTAAAACTGCACAAAGTAAAGGTGAGCCGAGATAAAAATTCTTATCAAAATATATATAGAGTCAAGATCTCAGTAGCGAGATGATCGTCAACCTTGCGCATTGTACGAAACTGTGAAGATTGAGGAGCTGAACTAAATGTGAAGTATTTGCAGGACAAATTTTCCTTCGAACAATGTTTTATTAGAGAACCATGATTGGTCGATCCTGAGCTACCAAAAGAAAGAGCCATGTGACTTGATTGCTAATGCATGTGCCACGCTACCAAAAGTTCATCGATAACCGTTGCATCGATCAAGTGCTGATAAGCTGTAAAAAGATCACCTGGGCCTACGTAGAAAAAGGACCGAAACACCTATGTGCTTGTTGCATTATTTAATCCTTGGCTGGCATGAGCTCATTTACATGCGATCAAATTTTTTCCTAGTAATTATCAGGAGCAAGAGCAACTCTCTATTTGGTGTTAGCTAAGATATCAATGACATCATGCCAGCCAATCAATGACATCATGTCTTAGAACTTATAGCCAAAGAGCTAATAAAAGATTGCTGAAAGCTTTGTAAAAAACAAAGGCAATTGGAGACCTAGCTATATTTTGACATAGGACATTCGTGATCAGGACAAAAACATTCATGATCGGCATAACCTTTAATTAAATCCATAAAGGTGTGTTCGATCTAGAAGGCCAAATGCCTACTCGAATTTGGTAAGTCTTGCCCATGTCATTCTCGTGACGTGTTCCGAGTTACAGGATCTTCCGAGCAAGCTTAAAATAGGCTTCTCATAAATATATATTCAATGAACTGGGACGCCTTTTTTAAAATAAGGTCTTCGCTTAGCGGATAAGATCGATGCCCCTATCTAGTGGCTCATTGCCTTTTAAGTTAGTATTTAAATAGCATATTGAAATAGACATTCTTTTCCAACGATAAGACTTAGGAAGAGAGACAAGTAGATGGATGAGAGATCAAGACAGTAGTAGGCTTCCTGCTGAGCAAATCCATAAAATATCCAACACGTTGATCAAAACCCATTAGATGGTATGTTGACATGAGTACTGGTGTTTGGTTTAGCGCTCTAAGAGCTCCACTGCAAGGGAGACCACCCTCTATCACTATCTTTGGGTGGGCGAAGCCAAAGATAGCTTCAAGTTCAACTCTCATTACAAGATATCTAGCCCAAGCTAGGTCCATAGTCGGCCCAATATTTGTGGCTTGAGCTTAGGCTTGTGAGTGGGGACTGTGCTCTAGAATTTCTTGTTCTGGTAACCTATCAAAATGTACAGATCAAAAGTGTAGTTGAACCTTAGACTACTAACCGCTAAGGCGGTAACCTGGTTGATAGAAATCTTGTCTTACATTCAACCGGTTGCGGGTTCAAGGTATGATCCATGCGCGGTGCCTCGATTAAATTCAGGAACTATTTTTTATGACCCATGATGGGTTAGATTGGATGAGAGATCAAGGTTCCCTCTCTTTGTCCCCGTTTTACTAAGACAGAGACGGAATAGTTATTAACTATACCGGGTTTAACTCTCCTAACCCAGCAAGATGAGCCTAGGACCCAAGCTCAGACCAATTGAAATTCTAGCCCAACTTGTTCAAAGTATGGTAGCGTTAAGAATGACCGGAAATTAAGCTGCATGGAGGAACCGTGCAAGCTGAGTGGTTTACAGCTTTCACAGGTATTATTTGGAATTGGGAGAACTCTATTTGCAGTATCTCACGTACTACTGGATTAAGGAAACTACTAACAACGGTGGAAACACAACTTAATGCTCAATCTCAAGGTGCGGACATAAATCCAGCATTTGTAGGTCCATTTTCTCAACCAGAAAAGTTATAATCAGTCATGGTATGTATGAGAATTTATACAGATATATATTTATTTTCACATTGATTATTTATTAAAAAAATTTTGGATTCTTATATAAGATCAAAAAAATCTAGATAATAACTTCCAGCTAGTTTTTTGGAAAAAGTCTTGAATTGTTATAAATGATGTTAGAGTCGATCTAGTCCATAATCTATGTAAACTAAAAGATATTGTAACATATATTAATTAGATTGATCATGAGCTAATTATGGTATTTATGAATAGATACATGAATTTAGATCTTTAGGCTGGCAAAGATATAAGGACTTAAATAGAAAAAATATATAAGGATCCATGCGAGTATATATTTAATCCCGCACTACAGCAAAACAGGGAAAAGGCAACTGTTTTCTCCCGACGCTTCGGTGAAGCGCCGGGAAGACCCAGGAACCTGCCGATGGTTTGTGCAAGCGCCAGGAAGTTTTTGAAGTCTGCCGACGCTTATAAGCATCGGAAATTTAGCGACGCTTATAAGCGTCGCGCCCATGCAAGCCAATTCCGCCGACCGTGCAAGCCAATTCCGCCGACGCTTAAAAGCATTGGCAATTCTCCAAGACCCCGCCGCTTTTTAGAAGCGTCGAAAATTCTCCTCAACCCCGCCGACGCTTTTTAGAAGCGTTGGCAATTCCCCTCAACCCGCCGACGCTTAAAAGCGTCGGCGGAAAGCATCGCCAGACTTTCTATTTCCGTCTCCCCCAGCCCGAGCCCTAGCCTTCATTTGCTTCAGCCGCCGCCGCCTGAAACCCCCTTTCTTCCTCCTCCCTCTCCCTGGTCCTTCATCTCCGGCGTTTCTTTCGGTCCCTCGCCGCCGAAGCTCGATCTCCGGCGCCTTCATCTCCATCGCATTGCTCCGAAGCTCGATCTGTAAGTTTTTTTTTTTACTTGCTCTGTCATTTCTTTTGGGTTGAAGACTTGGTCAGTATAATTTAATTTGACCAGAATTTTTGGTTATGGGAAGGGTTTTAAATTATGTGATAATTTCTTGCATGAGTTCTATAATGAGTTTAAGCAATGCAAATTTACATTATTGTGAACAATATCGTGACGAATTGGATTTATTTTTTTTAGCAAATGAAAGTTATTTAAATTAATTTTGTATATATCAAAGTTTAATAAATTTCTTGTGTTCGGCTTTAGTGTTCCTTGTGTTCCTCCATCCAAAGGTTTCTATTTCTTTAGCTATAGACAGAAAGGAAAGTGAAAAGCTATGTGCTTATTATTTGGGTTACCCTTCGACAATAAGAACCCTCTAGTTTTCTTCAAGGTGGATCTTCCAGCTTTGATACATTTCATATTTTCTCTTTTTGCCTCTCTACAAACTTTAATAACTTTGCAACCTATTACTACCAGTAATTAGATTATTTTTCAAAAAGAAACAAAATCAAAGCATATATAACTTTGTATATAGTAGCATGGTCTTGCAAAATATTAAATCAATTATTATCTGCAAATTCTTGAAACAATAAATTGATATTAGTAATAGCTAAATGCATCCCTAGACTGCAGGTGTCGATGTGTTATGTGTTTAACAACCTTATGGGCAGATTTTCATGTCATTGGCATCAAATAATCGAAACCTAGCTTCATCCAAAAGAAATTTAAAACTATCTTAAACAAGGCTGTATATACTCTTGTGGTTGAACCTCTTCCATCAGGAGGAGCTTCAATCTTGTTGTTTCCCAAAGAGTTTGGCATGACTAATTCTTCCATCATTTCTATGAAGTAATTGGCTGTCCTCCACCATTATTCTCAAGAAAATAAACTCATGAAAATTTAATCTAAATATCAATATCTTTTATAAGCTGTTAAATTTTCAAATGAATTTTTACATAAATAAGATGCCTAAGAAGTCTTACTTAGTTTAGTACTAGAATGTAGGTTTTTTAAAATTAGTTGTTGGTACACCACTTATTAGAATTATTAAGGAATATACGTGGCACCCCAAGATTTGAACCTGAAACTCCTCCGTTGTGGATGATGTTGCAACCATTTACCGAGTACTTTTTTATGGGATAGGATTTTACAAGTTTGATTCTATCTATTTGAAGGTTATATAACATAGATCTTTATCCCACAATTAATTTATATTCTACTCTACCAGACCATGTCCTAGCTACTTCAAGGATTATATTTGAAGCTAATAATATTACGATTACTTCAAGAAAAGAGAGCCTCCACACACACACAAAGAGAGAGATACCACTTGCAAAGCTCCATTATAGTTTCCTGCTACTCCTGTTGATAGCACTTCAAAAGTCATAGCTCTTGACACAATGCTAGAAAACACGGTGGACCATTGATTCTACAAAACATCAAGTAGTTAGATTAATAAATACAAATCCATAACAAAAGAACGAAGCAACAACTTCATATATATATATATATAATTAGCATACCACATCCATAAGTATCTCAACAAGATTGATGTGATTCATGATGACCACTGCAGTCTTGCGAGAGGCCTCTGACTTGAATCCAAATGGCTTTGGACCAATACCTCTAGGAAACGTCCTAACATACTCCTCTTCATTTAGGGTCTCGGTCGAGTTATCAAGCCCCGGGATCCAAAGCGGCTCGCCAAGCTGTGCCATTCGAATAAGCTCCTCCATTGCAGCCACCGCCACTATAGGGAGCAGGGGAATCGGCAACTGTTTCATCCCGACGCTTTTTAGATTAGACTAATCTATGGCTTATTTATAGTTTAAAATTTAGATTGCTTTTGAACTGCATTGTTTTATTATGGCTATAATTTTATTCTTCTTTTTAATGTGATTAATTATATATTGAATGAGTTGAAATTTGATTTAATTTACTTTATTTCTCAAAATATTTAATATCTACTTTTTTGTTATTTTGACTTTTTATTATTTTAATACTTTAGTGATTTATGATGGAATGAATGTAACAAAATCTTAGCACTTGCTTCTCTGCCAATAATTCTTGGCTCTGTCCTTGAATATTATAGAATACAAAAGGATGACAAAAACTAGAGGTGGCAGTTTATGGCTTCATTCATTGAGTTCACGGTCTGGTATGGTTCAGCGAATCTTGAGCCACCAATAGGTCAGCTTGGGTTTAGGTCCAGTCATCCAGGCCCCCTAACTCATCTGGTCATTAAGGGAGGATATATTCTATATATTAGTGAAATGATGGATGAATTTGAGCTATTGGATCACTGATCTAGTATCTTAAAGCCAAAATGAGAGAGAAGTATAGTGGAAATGGTTCAAAACCTATGTCAGAAGATTACCATACAATATAAGATATTAGAAATGACTTTTATTCAAAGTAGAAACAAGAATACCATTAGTTATTATCCATTGGGAGTAGTTTATCGTGGATCAAGTTGTTGATTTCAATTCTCGTCAATAACCATTTCAGCTTTCTAGGGAACATTTTGTTGGTTAAACATGTAATGGTCCATTTTCATGGCAAAACATCCACTACAGCCTCAAAAGGATGGATGTTGTTAGCATTTGGATATACTTGTCCGAAGGTAATTTCTATTTATTGGAGATAACCAAACCATCCATATATCTAGTATTGAGGTTACATCTACTTTGGATGCATTGGATATACCTTCGGAATATGACTTCACGAATGGATGTTTAACTCACTGACTCGAACACTGACCTATCTATGGCAGGAGCATATTGTTGAGGTATCGATTAGAGCTTGTTATGGCCCCGTCTGTCAATTCACTTACCTATCTATCAGTCATATTGAACTTAATACTAAAGCAGCTTTACTTAGTTGTTATTGTTGGGAATTGTGTCCCAAAGCCAATCGCTTGGGTTGTAGGCGGTTGTGCTCAGTATTGTACTCTTTTTATGAATTAATAAAATATTATTTTTAGCAGCTCATCATATACTTAATTTTTCTGAAATGAACTCTTTTCATGTGATGAAGTCCTTAGGACTACACTGACTTCGATACAGAGAGGATGTATCGAGTGGTCCTTAAACCTTGTTTACAACCAAAGGATATATTATACTGGACAGCAATATATTAAGTATAGGTTGTTGTAGTTTACATCGTTTGGTTGTCCTCTTGACCAAATGAGTGTGATGACACTGATGTGATCTGCAAGTGGGATATGTGATATCTTATTGAACGTGACTCCGTGCAGCCCCTTTCTGCCAAAGGGATACTCACGATTGGATATGGGTATATGTGTCCCTCTGACCTGAGGTCATCACGGTAGCTTGCAAGCAACTCCATGTGCTTTGGTGCCGGACTACCCGGATTTTTAATCAGATGACGGAAGGTTTCTGGGTACAGGCAAGTACTTGTGGAGCAGTGATGGACCAAGATGGAATTGACCTGTCCAAACAGTTTGGATTGAATGTCTCGCAGTATCTCAATTTAGCAAATCCTCGGCCGGGGTAGTCCTAGTGAAGAGTCACTGGGCTTGCGAGGTTGAGACACGTAGTCGACTGACTCAGTCTGGGTTGGCAGCCCAATCTCAGTCATCCTGAGCATTAGAGGTCAAAGGGATGAATTATATGGTAACCATATGCCAGAGGTTCGATAGTTTTCTCCCGCATCTTTGACCTATCCGGAAGCTGGGACCCATTGCTAGATGGTTTCCTGTACTGGTACTAAAATTGTTCTAGTGCTACCGTTTAGGTTCGAACCTATGAGGTCACACGCCACAGAGGATAACTCTCTGATCCGGATACCGATTACGATTGAAAATCGTCTCGATTTTATGGTCACAGTATTTTTGAGTACTCTTTTTCCGTCTTGCCTTTGTCTAAGTCAACCGGAAATTGTTTCGGGCTGACCTGCACTGCGCCAAGATTTTTCTGAATCAGTTTTGAACTGATTCAGAGTTCGTTTCGGCCTCCAATTGGTTGTGAACCAATTGAACCAATTTTATTGGGCTCGGACCGGTTCAATTGGATTGAACCACCATTGGTTAATTGAACCAATGGGTTGGTTTATTTGTTTGGACCATTTTTTTGGTTTCCACGTTGTTTTTTCTCCCCACGTGACCGTTTACACGGTATTTATACTGGGAGATTTTCTAACGCTGGAGAAGGCCTATCGTTGGAAGCCCAAACGACCGAAGGCCAAACGACCGAACCTCCTCTCCCTGGCATCTCTTCCCCTCCTCCAACCGGCTGGCTTTAATCCTGGATTAAAGGCTGGTTTATTGGGTGATTAACAGCAGCTGTTCCCAGCCTCTCCACCTCTCCGTCTCTCCACCTCCCTCTCCCTGTTGCTATCCTATTTAATCAACAGCGTCCCAGTTTCAAAGGAGTTAGTTTTTTCACCGTGAGAACATTTCAGAAGGAGAATTGAGGGTCTTTGTGGCTTGTTCTAATCTTCTTCTTTGAGAGGCTTAAGTGGAGAGCTTTGGGACTAGGTTTAGGAGCTTGTGAGGGAGAGAAACAAGGCTTTAAATCCCATTGTTTCAAGTGCTCAAGTTCTGCCCTGTTGCAGAAATTCTGTGACCGTGAAGCTTTCTTCCAGCGACTAGCATATTCGGACGCCGGGACCCATTGCTAGATGGTTTCCTGTGCTGGTACTAAAATTGTTCTAGTGCTACCGTTTATGTTCGAACCATGAGATCACACGCCATAGAGGATAACTCTCTGATCCGGATACCAATTATGATTGGGAATCGTATCGGTTTTATGGTCACAGTATTTTTGAGCACTCTTTTTCCTATCTTGCCCTTGTCTAAGTCAACCGGAAATTGTTCCGGGCTGACCAGCACTGCGCCAGGATTTTTCTGAATCAGTTTTGAACTGATTCAGAGTTCGTTTCGGCCTCCAATTGGTTGTGAACCAATTGAACCAATTTTACTTGGGCTCGGACCGGTTCAATTGGATTGAACCAACGTTGGTTAATTGAACCAATTGGTTGGTTTATTTGTTTGGACCATTTTTTTGGTTTCCACGTTGTTTTTTCTCCCCACGTGACCGTTTACACGGTATTTATACTGGGAGATTTTCTAACACTGGAGAAGGCCAATCGTTGGAAGCCCAAACGACCGAAGGCCAAACAACCGAACCTCCTCTCCCTGGCATCTCTTCCCCTCCTCCAACCGGCTGGCTTTAATCCTGAATTAAAGGCTGGTTTATTGGGTGATTAACAGCAGCTGTTCCCAGCCTCTCCACCTCTCCGTCTCTCCACCTCCCTCTCCCTGTTGCTGTCCTATTTAATCAACAGCGTCCCTGTTTCAAAGGAGTTAGTTTTTTCACCGTGAGAACATTTCAGAGGGAGAATTGAGGGTCTTTGTGGCTTGTTCTAATCTTCTTCTTTGAGAGGCTTAAGTGGAGAGCTTTGGGACTGGGTTTAGGAGATTGTGAGGGAGAGAAACAAGGCTTTAAATCCCATTGTTTCAAGTGTTCAAGTTATGCCCTATTGCAGAAATTCTATTACCGTGAAGCTTTCTTCCAACGGCTAGCACCGTGCGTGGAGAAGGATCCGAGAGCCCCGGGCATGTCTCCCCTCTAGAGGGAGTATCCTTCTACTCCTAGGAGCAAGCTACGCGAACTGGGATCGCCCCAACTACTCCAAAACGAAGGCCAAAGTCTGCTGTCCAGTTCTGCTGCAGAAATCTGGCAGCATACTTTGGTGATTTATTATAATTTTTGGCTTACATTTGGTTGCAGTTATCGGTGGCAAATCGAAGTAGACTTGTCCAAGTTGCTGCTACTCAAATTTGGGAG
Source organism: Areca catechu (assembly GCA_021397845.1). NCBI lineage: Eukaryota > Viridiplantae > Streptophyta > Magnoliopsida > Arecales > Arecaceae > Areca > Areca catechu. Next base: position 164,441,170 of record CM038043.1, read on the forward strand.
CAAACGGAGGTCCGGAAGGAGGTGTTCCGATGACGTTTTGCAAGCCAAAAACAGAGTTCCAAGGAGGAAGATGACTGGAATAACTTTATTCCAGTTATTCCAGTATATTCTAAGTTTATTCCATAGTTATTCCAGGTGGAATAAAGGTATGGAAAATTAATTTTTTAATCATGCATGGATAGACTTAATTGTTTAATATTTTGCAAATATTTTATATGACCATACATGCCTAAATGCAACTAGATTTAGATTAGTTCCTAGCGGAGCAGATTTCTGCTGCACGAATTTTAAAAAATGTTTTAAAATCCATTCTACTCCCGCAGATGTTTGCATGCCTAGTGTAGGATCTTGTCAAACCACCTGCATAGTTTCCTTTCAGTTATCAAGTACGGTCCTTCGACGTGCTCCTTCTTACATAGTATATTTCTGAGATTTCAAATAGCCAATTACCTGAATTACAGAAATAGTTATCTCATGTCGATAATATCACCAGTAACAATCTTCTCCATCCATGAAAGCGAATAAGGACTATAATACGGTAATGGCACGATCAATAGTCCGATACTCTCGGAGTTGTCTATTTTCTCAGTCATCTTTTATAAATAACCAAGACCTTAAGGATCTCAAGATAAATAACTTTTTTTTATGTTCATTACTTACTTTCTATCTATTCTAGATGTCTAGTTTGAATGTTGGAAGATCCTTGCCAGAGCTAACTCGGGCTAAAAACTTTGTTTATAGATCACTTCAGTGATGATTACTTCGATATCGAAATCTACTGCAACATGTTCGATAAGTTGTCCATAAATAACTCCATTTTTATATATTTCAATACCATCTGTAGTTTTGTTACGATCAATTATGATTTTTTATATTTTTTTAAAAAACTTGCATTGCATTGAAACATAGACCTGTCAATTGATTAAAGTACATATTCTATACGATCCGTATAATTATTTAATTTTTGTATGGATGGCAGAAATTTGTACAGTGGTCAATTGAATGTCCAGTTTGGACAGTTTGAGAATTGCAAATAATTTTATAGGTGCTTACAGTAATCAAACGGTACGGATAGAGTTCCGGATATATTTCGGATATCATTTCCTTTTAGTTCTCCTCATACATATTTATTTGTATGGGAAGAGCTAAGGGGAAATACTGCCGAAATTTTTCTGGAAAGATCAAAAAAAGCATCGCTAAAACCCAGATTCACTATAGTGCTGCATCGGTTATTTGCTAAAAAGATTTTAATATTCTTATAAAATCAAGGGATTTAAATTATAACTTTCAACCATTCTTTGGGATGAGATCCTGCATTATTAGGACATGTTTACTATGATTGATCTTTCGGCAGCCCGTGACCATACTCTTTGCTAGTAATTGATGGGTTCAGCTGTTTATTGTTTCTTTATAAACTTCCAATGCATGGGTAACCATCGCTTCAAACTTCTGTCATTGAAGTGGCCCAGGGTTGGTGCCCTACATACATGTCAAATATGCTGAGCATATTCCAATATTTTATGGAATCTTTGATCAAAAAATCAATTTTGCATAGAGATGAAAAGCAGCAGGGGAAATATACGAGAACATCTATCAAGAATATAATATGATTACACTGTTTGGCATTGGCATATACATACATACATACATACAACCAATGTACATACAAAGATACATATGCATTATATATAATAAGTATCCGTATTCCATTTCTTTATCACCAAGTTTACCATAACAGACCATGTACAGATTATAATCTCTTCTTCCTCATGTGCAAACACATATGAGCAAGAATTATAAACAGAAAATTTCACCATCTCTGCTTTCATCTTTGCCATCACCAGGTCCAGACTGAAATCCTGAACATTCCTTTATTTTAATCGTGAAATCTATAAGTAATGCTTACTTCAAAAGCCCCAATTGTTGTGGGCAGCAGCAGGACAAAAATATCATAGCTACTCTGCCGTAGCATGGGTAAACTACAACTTGAGTTCCTTCAACTCTAGAGTATCGAGCAACTCCAATTACCACCAACAATTTGCGGCAAAATTACCTCTCAGCTCTGATGTTTAAAGTTACAAAAATCTGATGTTTAAAGTCACAAAATAATGTTCAGCAGAGAGGAAGGAATGATATGGAAAACAGGTTTCTTCACGTTACATAAAGAAAAGACGGACAGACCCCATCCATAACAAAGGTTTACAATTAGCAGACAATAATACATAGCCAGAGCTTTAATGTTCCTCACCAACCAAATCAACAATGACCCTAGTCCATTCTCATATGTTGGTGAGAAGCGATGAAGAAGAAAACGAACGATAAGCCAAAGCAATCCAAAGAGCCAAAACCGAGTCGAACAGGACACAAGACTCTAGACACTAGAAACTTTTTTGAGTTCATGCTTTAGTCGTAGCCTGGGGGCTTGTAGGCGATGAAACTGATGCACTGCACTTGGCGAACGTTGTCGAACCCGATGATCCGGACGAATGCATCCGGGTACTCCTTCTTGCATTCCTCGAGCTCCATCGCCACCTGGGTCGCATCGGTGCAGCCGAACATGGGCAATTTCCACATGGTCCAGTAGCGGCCATCGTAGTACCCAGGGGATCGGTGGTACTCACGGAACACAAAGCCATTCTGCATATTAGAACGATGTTATATCTTCGACATGATGGAACGTACGGTACTTTTTAAGACTTTGGTTTGAAGACAAACTAACCCCTGTGCTCAAAGAGCAGCACCTTAGATATATAATTCTTTTCACTCACGAGCTTGATTTATTTATGCCCGATGCCAACAGACTTGGATCAGGATGGTGGTTACCATTCAAGATGGGTGCAACACGCCGCCCCAACTTTAATTCCAGTTGATTTAAGTTGATCAACTATGCAAAATCTATTCTCAATTTGGTCGAGTCGGGACATGTCATCAAGGGAACCCTGAGTTTATTAGTCCAGGAGACCAGGACAAGCTCTCCCGTTACCGTTTCAAAGATTGGTTCTTACTTGGGCTAGAACAAGGACCTCAGGTTTTCTCTATAACAAGCTAGAAACTCCACAAACTTACCTTGCAGAACTCCAGGCAAGGAATCCATCCACTCCGGAGAAGGTAGTCAATTTGCTTGATCAAAGCCTCGATGGGAAGCGGCGGAAGGTAAGAGAGGGTCTCGAACTTCTTCCGACCCTCTATCGGCCACACCTATTAAGAAAAACACCAAGCATGGGTTATTAATTTGCAGAAAATGAGAGAAGAAATTAACATAGCCAAAGATTCTATCCTCTGCTTAACATCCTCCTTTTCTGTTCTCTCCGTTACCTGCATGCACTGAACTCTGCCTCCGTTGCTCGGAAGCTTCGAGAAATCGGTGCTTGCCCTCCTGGTGGTGGCGGGGAAGGCCGAAGTCGACTTGAGGCCGGTGAAGGGTGCAACCATGCTGGATTGGGCTGGGGTGGCCCGGGAAGCGGTGGCTGCAGAAGAGACCGCCATGGAGCAAGCCATTCCCCTCTTTCTCCTTACTTCTCTCAAACCTAGACAAAAGATAAGGGACCTTGCAGCAGGCTTGAGGCCTTATCACTCCAGCACCATGCCTATATATAACCTGAGAGCTCTTCTTCTGATGATTTTTTTCATCCAACGGTGAACTACGTGTGAGGTGGATGGTGTGGCTTTTCTTGGCCATTGGATCTAAAGGGGGGTGACATTTCACTTCGACCACCACACATGAAGGGTGGGAATGGATGGCAACCTTATCATCTGGTGCCTTACACGTGTCACGTGCCGGCGTATCTTATCCCCATGAACGTGAATGAGTGATGGCCCTGAGCTCTGCTGTGTCCTTGGTGACTTGTCTGACAACTTGATGCCAGGGCGCGGTAACAGCGTTCGAAGGGATAGAAATTGACATGGAAGTAGGACCTTCGTGGTCAAATTGGTGCTAGTTTTCATTTTTCATGGAAAAAAAAAATCGATGTTACCACTTTCCTAAAATGCCTGCCCATCTTTAAGAATACGTGATAATTTATTAAGATTATTGAGAATTTAATGAGATTCATCATATTATATATTTAGTATATTATTTTGAAGGTAAAATATCATGTCTAGCAATCTGAATTATCTTTTAAGAAGTAATTTTGATTATTTTTGAAAAGAATGGTGTTGACGTGGAGTCCCTGGATCGACCGGTCGGAGCCGCTGCATCGCAGGACCGCTTCCTGGTTCACCTGCAAAACAGGTCCCTTGCCGGAGGTGTTCCGGCGGGACACTCCGATGCCTAAGTCAGGACGGATCCCAGCCACAGAATGGGGAAGAGTGAAGAGAGTATGAGAGGAAAGGTTCTTAGAAACTGTGTGAGTGTATATGAGTGTATGTCCGCCTACCTCTTTAGCCATTCTTCTTACCATTATTTAAAAGAATGCCTTCGGCCTGCGGCTCGCTCTTTTTCCGATGATCATGGAGAGCCAATCTCTCCCATGATTAGCGATCGTGGGTTGTCATTGAACGGTTATGGCCAGATCAGAGGCGTGGCAGCAGGAGTTGCGCGCCATGATCATGGCATGATGAGTGTCGATTGTAACCGTTGGTTACAATTGCCTTTCTGGACCAGATTGTGATCCAAGCTTCGGGTTTCCCCTTGCGTGGGCCGAAGACTTGGTATTTGCCTCGGGGTCGGAGATCGTGTCTACGGTGGGGACCGAAGTACGTGCCTTCGGAAGTCGATGAAAAAATTGGTCTTGGGTCAAGGCCGAAGACGTTGCCCGAAGGACTGGCCTTCGGATGGTGTAGTTCGGTGAGAAGCCTTGGGTTGCCTGCAGTTGGCCTATTCCTTGGTTGGTCCGAAGTCCGTGGTCCGGAGAGAAAAGGCTTCGACCAGTCGAGCCGGAGTTCGGCTTGTAGCTGAATCGGGATATCCCAATAGTTGCCTCCCTACTCTCAGTTTTCGAAGCGGAGATTTGCCTTGAGAAGTGAGAGTAATAATGCTTCGTCGTTTTCCTCCCGGAAGACTGTGTAGTGGATGATTACAGGATCTCTGATTGGACTGTCCATCATGATCTAGGAATCAGATGGTGGATAGCTGTCACTCCCGGATTGGGGAAGAAGGAAATAGTGGGTGGCCCTGGGGCCATCTTTCCTTTTCCCGTTGCATGATGGTTGAGCCAATCGTATGGTTGAGATTTGGATGGTTGTGGTGGCTCCCCCTGTCCGTTGGATGAAGGGTGCGCCTTATCCTGGCGGTTAGTTGCAGGTGGGTTACCTCCCAGGGTAACCTTGGGTCAATTCAATCCTGGTGGGGCTCCAGAGACCCTTGCTTTTCTTTTGGGGAAGGGCGAAGGTCCGGCCAAGGAAGCTTCTTCAACCTCGTCTCATCCTCCGCCCAACCTGTTCTGGACTACCAGTCTATTTTATAGGTAGAATCTTCTTTCTGCTCCCTTACTTTATTCCTTTGTCATGGAAGAAACCGTAGAAAGTCAGGGGGAACAGGCTGGGCCCTCGGGGCCCGGTGACATAGTAGGTCCGGAGTCGATTCCCAACTTGGTTTCTCAGGGAAAGGCAGCCCTTCTCTGGGAACGCTATCGCATTCCCGAGGAGTTCCCCTTCATTCTCCCTACACTCGAAGAACGAGTGAACGAACCTCCCCCCGGGTGTCTAGGCGTATATGAAGATCATCTGAAAGCTGGTCTTCGATTTTCCCTGCAACCCTTCTTCATCAAGATTTTCTGCTTGTACCAAGTGGTGCCGGCGCAGTTGACCCCGAACAGCATTCGGAACATCTGCGGGTTCCTGGTCATGTGTAGCATCGCAAATATAGAACTTAGGACCAATTTGTTTACGACCCTTTTCGTTCTCAAAAGGGGCTTCCACAGCAATGGATGGTGGGTGATTGGCCCTAGGTCAGGCCGCAGGGTCATCAGGGATATGCCCAGCACCATCCACGGGTGGAAACCCGTTTTTGTATTTGTGGTGTCTTTCGATCCATGGGGCTTCGACACTGTATGGAAGAAGCCTCGCCTGACCGCCAACGATGAGAAGAAGGTCTTGGCGGCCGACCAGTCGGACTACGACCTTTTGGTCAACTCCGAAGTTGCCCCCATCCGGGAACTATTGGAGGAGGGAAATCTCTATCAGGCAGGGATCAGCAGATTCCCTTCATTAGGTATAGCGATGGGGTTTTGCTCCTCTTTTCTGATTTTGTTGTGGTTCAGTCTATTGAAGTAAACTCTTTTGCTTGTAGGTGGCGGGATGAAGCCCGGTGTGAGTTGGCTCCGTCAGACTTCGGAGAAGAGGGTAGCGCAGGCCCCTCTCACTAGGTCTACGGTTCGGAAGAGGGCTCGAAGGGATGGCCCCAAGGGGGACCAAGGCACTTCGTCTTCCCGGGGCACCTCAGGGGAAGGCGAAGCAGCCGTGGAAGGGGCTCCGTCAAGACCCTATCCAGTCAAAACTCCACCGGCGGCTATCTCCCCAGTTCGCACAACGGGGAGCCCACCTCAGGGAGTTGATGTGCCACCATGTTGTCCCCTGCTGCTGATAGGGGCAAAGCGCGGCAAGTCGAAGGAGAGTTCGCCCATGGGGCTTCCTCAGCCGGAGGCTATTCGACGAACTCTTCGGAGCTCTCACCTACGGGGGGACTGCTGGTCCCGGCCGTAGCCAGGCAGGCGTTGAAGGGCACGCTACTGCCTCATGACTTGGCGGTTCTTCGAAATCGGAACCTTCCCATAATGTCCGATTCTGCCTTCTCCGCCCTACAACAGGTATGATCCTCACCGCCCCTTTGCCCTGAGAGTTGTTTGATCCATGACCCCTTACTTTTGATGCAGTTGGTATACGACCTCACCTTTATGGAGGAGGGTATGGGGAACGTTGACAGCCTCATCCATGGCCTCAAAGAGGAGCTTCAGACTGCCAGGGCTGCCAAGGAAGTAGCCGAAGAGTTGAAGCAATCCATGGAGGACCATCTTGCCCGGGCAAGTAATGAAGTTCGCGAACTGAAGGGTGAACTGAAAGGTTCCCATCTGACAATGGCGGGGCAAGAGGCAGGGTGGAGAAGGTGCAGAAAACAAGTCGACTCCCTGGAGCAGGCTGCCAGGGAGGATCAGGAGAAGATAGAAAACCTGACCAAGGCGGCGGAGGAGGCTTCTAGGAGGATCGAAGAGGCAATCCTAGAGTCCGAGGCTGCTAAGAGGGAGTCTGTATCTTTGAAGAAACGGGCAGACGATGCCGTGGCTGACTTCAAAATGTCTTCACAATTCCAATCCGAGATTAGTGAAGCATCTTTGTATGGCTATCAGCACGGCTTCAACGACGGACTCTCCAGGGTGAAGGAGGCCTTCCCTCACCTCGACCTTTCTGGCATTCCTCCCTTTGATATAGCTGGAGAAGAAGAAGAGGAAGTGGAGGGGGCCGAAGCCATAGTAGAGGCCGAGGAGGTGCCATGTCCGGAGGAGGAGGCCACTGCCTTAGTTGAAAATCCGGAGGTGACCCCAACTCCGACCCTGGTTCAGGAGGAAGCTCAGGCTGGAGGGGTCTGAGCTGAAGGTTCTCCGGTCCCAGCCCAGATTGACAAAGTCCTCTCAGAACAGGTTGAGAGGTTGCTTCAGTCCTGTGGTGTAGAGTCTCCTCCCATCGATGTTGAGTGACTTGAGTCACTTTGGATGTATTTTCTTTCTTTCTCCTTTGTATCATCAATGAATTTTGTATGATAACTTTTCCAGATTTTGAAATGAATTCTCCTTTCTTTGCATATGCCATGTTGTGCTTCATGTGTAGCTCGAACTGGTTTTACTGTTCTTTCTTCTGCTTAGTCGAATAGTCGCATCCGAAGGCTGTTTAGTTGATAGGAACTGGTTTTACTGTTCTTTTTCCTGTTTGGTTGAGTAGTTGTGGCCGAAGGCCGTTTAGTCGATAATTGACGAAGACGAACCCTGGAGCGGACCAAAACTCCGTTACCGAAGGTTGTCACCTTCCTTCGGTATTAAGTTTGCCCGTTGGGGCGGACAAGCGTCAACTCCCCGTCAAGCAAAAATTAGGGAAGTTTGATTGTAATTTTTGTTGTCCATGTGGCACGTCGATATTTGTACAGTCGTGATTCCTTGCATCCTGTGAGCCACCGGGTCTCCTTTTTCCAAAAAGAAACCATTAATGATGCCATCACACGATGAGGATTTCTCCGGATTCGAAGTGATGGCAGTTATTGTCCTGGGGATGGCGCCTGAGCAACTTTCTAGTTCTCGAAGTGTCGCCTGGACACGTGGTGCTTTCTGATGTGGCTGGGAAGGACGTGGGGCACGCCTCCCCGCAGTCGGTCATGAGTGCAGGGTCACTATAAATAGGACCCTGTCTTCTGCTGTCAAAGGCCATCGTTTCCGTAGGCTCCTTTCCTCCATTAGAGATGAGGTTCAGTACTTCTGAACTCCGCCGTGCAGCAAAAGAAGGGCCATTGACCCGAAAAGGAAACGAAGTCCGGAGTCCCTTGGGCCGGGGGACGATGACGAGGAGCCTCTCGTGGACCGCCTCGAAAAGAAGGTCCGCCTGTTGGAGGCCCAATTGAGGGAGGCTTGGGCCCAGGTCACGGTGGCGACCACGGCGACGGAGGAAGCAAGGAGGGAGGCGGCAGACACTGTCGTAAACTTCAGGGCTTCTGCTGCCTTCAAGGAAGAAGTCACCAAGGCAACTCTGGACTCCTTCCACCAGGGGTTTCGGGAATGTCGGAGGAAGGCCTCCAAGTTTTATAACTTGAAGGGCCTGGACAACATCAAGCCCTCCATTCCCTTTCTCGGATACGAATTTGATTCCGACTCCGATTAGGGATCGGATTCTAGTTCGGACGGGAACCCCGGGGGCCCTTCGTCATCCCTCCAGATCTCTCCTCGCCGGTACAGGAAAAACACGGCGGGGGGTTATTGAAAATTTCCCACATCTTCCTGGTGCTACTCTTTTTTTTTTTGTATCTCTCCTTATGGGAGTTTCTTTTTCCTCCTTTCTTTTTATTTTTTTCTTCTTTTTGTAAAAAAATTGAAAGGAATGAAGTATCCTTTTATTACCTCTCCCATGCATTCTTTGTGGTATGTTGCATCATGCTTCGTCTGAAATATAGACTTCGCAGACCATTTTTGGTCTACAAGGAAGAGACGAGGTCGGTTGGACCGTTCTTGTAATATCTATTGTCAACAGAAAGGATGACAGTGGTCCTTTTAGGCACGTTTTCGGATTTACCATAAGGTAGGGTATTTACACCATCCCCGTGCACTTTTGTCGTGATTAAGGTAGGCTGTTTAGGCCCGCCTCGGTGCGTCTTCGGATTCACCGTTAGGTAGGTTACGAAAACCATCCCTGCGCCTTTGATCTTTTCGGTGGCCTGGTTAGACCATCTGTTACGCTCGTCGGGCATACCGATAAGGTGAGTGGATCAGACTCTCCTTTGTGCAGTTGATCGATTTTTCAGATCATGTCACTCAGGCTGTTGTCGTTCAGTCGATACAACTAGCCATTCTGTCTTGAGTAGGGTTGAGTAGCTTTGCATAGAAATTTCAGGAACTCTTTTATTAATAGTATTTGCGAAGGTTTTGTACATTCCATGGCCGGGATAGGGCCTTCCCCTCCAGGATCTTGAGTCGGTATGTTCCTGGTCAAATGACTTCTTCGACTTGATATGGACCTTCCCAGTTGGGGGAGAGTTTACCCTGTTCCGTTGGCATGGATACCTCTACCCTTCGCAATACCATGTCCCCTGTACGGAAAGTTTGCTCCTTCACCCTTGAGTTGTAGTACTTGGCGACCTTTTGCTGGTATGCCGCCATCCTTATCTGGGCCTGTAGCCTGGTGCTTGATAGCAAGTCCAGATCCATCCTTCTACGATCGAAATTCTCAGGCTCTTCATAGTTGTCCATTTTCAAGGATTGCAAGGAGACTTCAATAGGTAGCACGGCTTCGATACCGTATATCAAGTTGAACAGAGATTCGCCAGTAGCTGTTCTCGGGTAGTTCGGTATGCCCAGAGAACGGAGGTCAGTTCTTCGGCCCAAAGCCCTTTGGCGGCGTTCAACCTTGTCTTCAAACCATGGAGGATGGTCCGGTTAGTGACTTCGGCTTCTCCATTGGACTGTGGATGAGCAACGGATGTCAGTCGATGTTGGATATGGTACCGAGCACAGAAGTCCTTGAACTTCGGATTGTCAAACTGTCTCCCGTTGTCCGTGATGATGATATGCGGGATGCCGAACCTGAATATGATAAAATTTTTTACAAAATTTTCCACCTAACCCTCTGTGATCTGGACCAATGGTTCGGCTTCTACCCACTTCGTGAAGTAGTCAATGGCCACTAGGAGAAACTTTCTTTGCCCTAATGTTGGCAGGAATGGACCAAGAATGTCCATCCCCCACTGGGCAAAAGGCCATGGGCTGCCAGTTGAGTTAGGTGACTCGCAGGCTGTCTCTGTACATTGGCGTACCTCTGGCACTGGTCGCACTTTCGCACGAAATCAACTGAGTCCTTCTGAATGGAGGGCTAATAATATCCCTGTCGAATGATCTTGTATGCCAGAGATCTACCTCCCAAATAATCACCGCATATGCCCTCGTGGACCTCTCTCAGAGCATAGTCCGCATCTATAGGTCCTAAGCATTTTAGCAATGGCTAAGAGAATGATCTCTTGTATAGGATTCCGTCTAAGATGACGTACTGAGACGCCATCCAGCAGATCTTCTTGGTCTCTGCCTTATCTTCTGGTAGTTCTTCCTCATTCAGGAACCTGATGATGGGATCCATCCAGCTTGGCTCAATGTCGATCTGGCACACCTCTGCAGCCTCTTCGACTATGCTTGGGGTTTCAAGATGTTCAACAAAGGTGCGCCCGAGAGATTCCAGTGCTGTAGTTGCCAGCCGAGACAATGCATCTGCCCGGGAGTTCTCTGATCGTGGAACATGAATGATCTCAAAATATTCCAGTTGGGAGGATAAAGCCCGTACCTTCTCCAGGTATTGCACCATGGTTGGATCTTTGGCTATATATTCTTCGTTGACTTGATTCACAACCAGCTGAGAATCTGAGAAGGCTCGGAGTTGCTATACTCCCAAATCCTTGGCAATCCGAAGTCCGGCGAGCAGGGCTTCGTATTCGGCTTGGTTATTAGAGGCATGGAAGGAGAACCGGAGTGCATACTCTATGATATGGCCATCAGGTTCGGCCAACATGAGTCTAGCCCCGCATCCGGTAGCATTGGAAGCTCCGTCTACATGAAGCATCCAAACGGACTTTGTTTCCTTCTATACTTCTTCTTCTACCAAAGATGCTTCGTCTTCGGACTTCCAAGTGCACTCAGCCAAAAAATCGGAGAGCACCTGTGCCTTCATAGCCGCTCGGGGCTGGAAGCTGATGTCAAATTCACTTAGCTTCATAGCCCACTTGGCTATCCTTCCAGAGGTGTCCAGAGATCGGAGAACGGCCTTAAGAGGTTGATTGGTCAGTACCACAATAGAGTGGACCTGGAAATATGGCCGTAGTCGCTTTGCCGCAATCACCAAAGAATAGATTAGCTTCTACATCCTTGCATATCGCATTTCGGTGTCATGCAGGACCTTGCTAATATAGTGGATCAGCTTGTGGGACCTGTCTTCCACTTTCCAGACAAGAACCGAACTGACTGCCTCATCTGAAGCAGAGAGGTAGAGGTAGAGGACCTCGCCTTCTTGTGGCTTGGAGAGTAGTGGTGGGGTCTCCAGTACTTCTTCAACTCCTCAAATGCAGCACGACAGTCTTCGGACCATTCGAAGCCCTTTGACTGCCTGAGTACCTTGAAGAATGGAAGACATTTCTTGGCTGACCGAGAGATAAATCTGCTCAGGGAGGCAATTCTCCCTGTCAACTGCTGGACTTTCTTTTTGTAGGAGGGATGTCTCATATCTTTCAAGGCTTGAATCTTCTTAGGGTTCGCTTCAATCTCTCGTTTGGTGACAAGGAAGCCCAGGAATTTACCCGGAGTGACTCCAAAAGCACACTTTGCCGGATTCAGCTTTATGCGGTAGCGTCGAAGAGCACCGAATGACTCTTTCAAGTCATGGATGTGGTCTTTCCGGAGGACGCTTTTGATGATCATGTCATAAACATAGGCCTCCATGTTCCTTCCAAGTTGCTTTTCGAACATCTTGTTGATCAGCCTTTGAAACATTGTCTCGGCGTTCTTGAGGCCGAATGGCATCATCTTATAGCAGTAGAGACCTTTATCAGTGATGAAAGCCATCTTTTTCTCATCTTGTGGATCCATTCTAATTTGGTTGTAGCCGGAGAAAGCGTCCATGAAACTTAGTAACTGGTGGCCGGCGATAGCGTCGACCAGCTGATCAATTTCGGGAGAGGAAAGCTATCTTCTGGGCAAGCCTTGTTAAGGTATATATAGTCGATGCAGATCCTCCACTTGCCACTAGATTTCTTTACCATTACCATATGGCCAACCACTCGGGATAGTGGGCCTCTCGGATAACCCTACTTTAAGGAGCTTGCCAACTTCTTCGTCCACGGCTTGCTGTCTTTCGGGAGCAAAGCTCCTTTTCTTCTGCTGCACCGGCTTGTACCCAGGGGTTACTTCCAGCCGATGAGTGATTACTTCGATAGGAATCCCTGGCATATCTGAAGCCATCCAAGCGAAGATGTCGTCGTTGTCCCTTAGGAAACGATCAACTCCGTTCTGGTTTCCTCATCAAGCGTGCTCCCGATCTGCACAACTTTGGAGGGATCTTCCTCTGTCAAGGGTACTGGGACAATTCTCTCCATGGGCTCACCAAGATTTGTGGTTACATCCCTCGGATCCAGCTGATCCGGAGTTGTCGAATCCTTGAAATGCCTGTTTTCAATCATCAGACACTGTCGTGCTGTCCTCTGGTTTCCTCTAACTTCTCCAACACCGTTCCTGGTGGGGAAGTGCACTAAAAGGTAGTGAGAGGAGATGACGGTCCGGAACTTGTTCAAGGCAGGTCACCCCAGAATAATATTATATTCTGAGGGGATCCGGATCACCGTGAAGTTGATCGGCAGTGTCTTTTATCGAGGTTCAGTGCCAAGGGTTACAGGCAACACTATTTCTCCCTCGGCATAAACTTGGTTGCCCCCGAAACTAGAGAGCAGTATGGGGGATCTTTGTAGTTGATGTCTAGACAAACACATTTTAGAGAATGCATCGTATATCAAGACATCAATCGAACTTTTATTATCAACAAGGATTTGTTGTACATCATAATTGGCCACTATGGCCGAAATTACAAGAGGGTCGTCATGTGGGAGCCGAACTCCCACAAGGTCATCATCGGAGAAGAGGATAGAGTTGTTGTCCTTAAGTCTCTTTGGGGCTTCATCCTCCTCCCTTCTCCAGTTGGCGGGTTAGTGTATAATCCCTACACCTCCGTTGGTGGGCCTTTGATTTGGTAGCTCGGTCTCTTCGGGAGGTGGCTAGGGAACATTGCTTTCGACCGAGATCCTTGGCGACTGATGTACCGCCCCAAGTACCCTCTCTTGATGAGATCCTTAATTGCATCCTTCAGCTGGATGCACTCTTCTATGTTGTGGCCGTGGTCCTGGTGGTATCGGCAGTATTTATTCATGTTCCTTACGGAAGAGGAGGCCTTCATGGGATGGGGCCGTTGGAGATAGTTCTCCTTCTCTATCTCCATGAGGATCTTATCTCGAGGGAGGTTGAGGGGGGTGTAGGAGTCGAATCTTCCTCCCAATGCTTTGGGCCTGGGAGGACTTCTTTGGTGGCCTGTATATTTGCGGCCATTATTATTAGAAGTTTGGGAACCTTGTCCCCTGTTATTCTTCTTTTTTGAAGGGGGTTTCCCTTCAACCAGTCGTCGATTTGCCGCCTGCTCTTCAGCATCGGCATATTTTTGATCCATCAACAGGAGCTTAGCGTAGCTTTTAGGGAACTTCTTATCCAGGAAAAAGGTAAGCCTGGAGGTACAAAGCCCCTTCTTCAATGCTGACATGGCCACGTGCTCGTTGAGATCTGGGATTTCAAGCGTGGCCGCATTAAACCTGGAGATGTAGTCTCACAGGTTTTCTCCTTCGTTCTGGTGAAGGAGGAATAGTGTGTCCGTATTCCTTGGAGTCTTGCGGTAGGTCCTGAAATGCAAGACAAACAATTTTTCTAACTCAGAAAAAAATCGATGGTATCTGGGCGCAGGCTCGAGTACCACATCTGAGAAGACTTCTTCAAGGTAGCCGGGAACGCTAAGCAGTACATTGCATTCGAAGCTCCTTGATCATCATATGGGCCTTAAAACTGTCCAAATGATCGAGGGGGTCGGAGGTGCCATCGTAGGATTCCATATGAAAAATCCTGAAATGCCGAGGAATGACCTCGGCCATGATACGGTCGGTATAGAGTAGGCGTATATCATCCACAATCAAGTCGTCGGGATCCTTCAGATCCCGCATTCTCTATTCTCGTGCCTTTGCCATCTCTGATTCGATGGCTCTGAATCTTCCATCATAATCGGGAGTCTACTTCGGTGCTCTCTCCACAGAAGTGGAGTCTCCAGAAGAGGGTGAGGGAGTTTGCCTAGGCCTTTTCCCTTTTTGCGGGAAATTGGCGGACCTGGGCAATCTCGAAGTTCGGCCTTCGGGAGAGGGCCGAGAATGGGGGGAGGGGTGCGCAGAATCCTCCCGTGGGGCTCTCTTTTTTCGGGATCGAGAGCTATGTTTGGAGGCGGCCAGTGGGTTTCCTACCGGAAAGGCTATGTTCTGGAAGTCTTGAACCATGGCCGTGAGGTTGGTGACCTGGTTCACAAGAGCTTCGAACTGCTGCAGTCCCACAACAACTATGGGAGGTGGAACATCGTTCTCCTCCGGGGGTACGCCCCCCTGGGATGGAGCACGACTTCGGCTTGTAGAAGCGACTTGAGTCCTTCCTCTTGCCATCAAGGATTTTTTTTTTACTTCCCCTTGTCTAGGAGGGAGCTTAAAGAGTGCTTTCCCCCTACCTGACACGCCAATCTGTTGGCGTGGAGTCCCTGGATCGGCCGGTCGGAGCCGCTGCATCGCAGGACCGCTCCCTGGTTTACCTGCAAAACAGGTCCCTTGCCGGAGTTATTCCGGCGGGGGACACTCCGATGCCTAAGTCAGTGACAGATCCCAGCCACAGAATGGGGAAGAGTGAAGAGAGTATGAGAGGAAAGGCTCTTAGAAACTGTGTGAGTGTATATGAGCGTATGTCCGCCTACCTCTCTAGCCATCCTTCTTACCATTATTTAAAGGAAGGCCTCCGGCCTGTGGCCCGCTCTTTTTCCGGTGATCATGGGAAGCCAATCTCTTCCATGATTGACGATCGTGGGTTGTCATTGAGCGGTTCCGGCCAGATCGGAGGCGTGGCAACAGGAGTTGCACGCCATGATCATGGCATGATGAGTGTCGATTGTAACTGTTGGTTACAGTTACCTTTCTGGACCAAATTGTGGTGCAAGCTTCGGGTTTCCCCTTGCGTGGGCCGAAGACTTGGTATTTGCCCCGAGGCCGAAGATTGTGTCTACGACGGGGACCGAAGTACGTGCCTTCGGAGGTCGATGAGAAAATTGATCTTCGATCAAGGCCGAAGACGTTGCCCGAAGGACTGGCCTTCGGATGGTGTAGTCCGGTGAGAAGTCTTGGGTTGCCTGCAGTTGGCTTGTCCCTTGGTTGGTCCGAAGTCCGTGGTCCGAAGAGAAAAGGCTTCGACCAGTCGAGCCGGAGTTCGGCTTGTAGCTGAACCGGGATATCCCAACAAATGATAATCAGATTACTACCTTTTATATAATCTAGATTATCAAATTACTCTCCTCATCTCTCTTCCTCTTCCCTTCAATATAATATAATATATATAATATATAATTTTATTTATTTATTTTTATATTAATATATTTTATTATATTAAATATTATTATATTAATATAATATAATATTTATATTTTGCAGTATAAAATGTAATATATTATATTCAATATTATTAAATAGTATAATATATAAATTTAATATATTTAAGTAATATATAAAATATGCCATATATTTAATATATATTTTTATATTAAAATAATTTAATATAAAAAATATTTTTTATTTTATATAAAAATATAAAAAATAAAATATATTATTTAAAATAAAATATAAAAATATTTTTAATAAATCGATAAAATATAAATATATATATATATTATAAATAAAATATAGATTTTATTTATAAATATTTTAAAATTTTATTTTTATATTATGCAAATTTAACTGTATGTAATAAATACAATAATCTACGTTACCTATAATTCACATCACTATTAATCTATATTGCCTTTCAAAATTGCTCGGTGATGTATCAATATAACATAATATCCGAGCAATTATTTAACTCTCTTTTTTTTTTTTAAAAAAAAAAAAAAACTGTTCCGATACCTATGAATTAGACCAAAGTGCAAATAGATATTAAATTGTGATCTCAACTTCATTGTTACCACATGATGGACAATCAGGAACAATTTATAGCTTGTGTCGGATGGTGAATTCTAGCTTGTGTTGGATGGTAAATTCCACCTATATTTGATGGATTGGATGATCATAGCATGATGCACCCTCCTAATTGGTTTTGTTATTCATATCACGAATAATTTTGAATACCTCCTACAACGGGGAATTTTCATAGTTTAGTTTTTTTCTTTTCTCAATAAAATATTTAATTGATGTTACTTGCATTGAAGCTTGTGGTTTCTGAACCGTAGACATGGTAAATTCCCTGTGCTACTTTGAAGAGAAAACCGGTTTAAGCGGTTGGAAGGTGTTAGCCGTGCGAGCCTGCAGATTGGTTGGTTGTCCAACATCTGCATGTGATTGTCTCACCTAATCCTTAGCTATTTAACCTGTGGTGTTTAAAATTCCTCGCGATAAGAACCCTTTTTTTGTTGTCCTCGGGTGAAGTGCACGGATCACAACGTCTTGTCTTGATGCGCAGGGCCATACCCTTGGACGTTTTGGACCGCAGATATTTTGCAGTGTGGTGGAGGACTTGACCTTCCTTCCATGCAAGCCACGGAATCTAATTGGCCATCCAAGGCTTCTTCAGCTAATAATAGTTAGAAGTCGAGATCAAAATTCTTCTAGGTCGCGTCATATATTAATTCCTCGGATCCTAACATCCAAGAGCCTCAAATTACGGTCCAATTTGTACGGAATTTCTTATAGACAACTGATCGATCAAATCCTTTATTCACTCTGGTTCCCTACATGATATAAGCCTGAGAATCGGAAAGTTCACTGAGAGAGGTGGAGCAGCACAGCTATTGAAGAATCATCAAAGCCAACCGGCCAACCCTTAATGTCAGAGTTTGCTGCAATATTACATCTTGTCTTCTCCCCGCTCCTTGTGGTCTAGTTTGAAGCTTGTTGAATGGTTGCTAACTGTTGGACTCTGTTTAAAGTTTTGCAATATGCCAATAATTAATAGATCAACTAGTTATTAAAAAAATATCTCGAATTCGATCCCTGAAGAAGCTCAGGATAGGTGAGAAGCCCACAGAAAAAAATTCCAAAGAGAATCCAAAAAAAAAATGGAAGTAGCCCACACAGGTCCGCAGCAGGATGGCCCGCACGGCCCAAACCGTGCGACTCAGTGCAGCACGCAAGTGGCCGGCCCAGGCCCAGGCGGGTGCACGTGCAGGCAGGTGCATGGCTGGCCCAAGCCCAAGCCCAAGCCCAAGCCCAGGTAGGCACATGTGCTAGCGATGGCCCATGCCCATGCGGTATCCCCCCTTTGCATCGTGATTCTAGTGTTCGGCTCCCGGCGAGGAGATCAACGGTAATGCATGACTTACAAAAAAGATCTGATAGCCACGTGGCAATTGCACGCTGATATGATGGCTAGGAGCATCCACCAACGTAATCCGCATGATTTGGCCAAATTTGAGAATGATTTCCGATGCGATCCAGGCCGATTGACGGTCATAAAGAGCTCTAAAATTAGGCTGGTATTAGAAGAGCTACAAGACTTAGATTTGTACATGGTTCGGACCATTGGACTCATAGTGAGACATTCTTCGTAGTAGAGGCTATAAAAATATGGGCAAAGGGTAGAGGCTGGGCGTGAGGACCAAAAGAGTAGTGAAGAACTTTAAGAAAGTAGCTAAGTTGAGAACTTGTAAGAGGGATTTTGAAATTTCTTGTTGAGAGACTTATATGTGATTGAGAGTGCAAATTTCTAATATTGTATGTTTAATTTTTTCATGGTGAAACCTTGCATGCCCATCTAATTATATCTTGTATTTTATTCTCTTCTTTCTTCTCATGTGGCATCAACATTGATAATTATGATCCTGAAAATAGGAATCTGTATTCTATACGAGTGATCCCCTGATGAGTAGTATAAGTACAGTTGGTACCACAACAACTAGTATCAAAGCTCCAGTTATCCATGATTGATCAAGATTGAAGAAGATGGCGAGCGCAATCAAAATTGACATCAACCAATTCAATGGGAAAAGTAATTTTTTTCTCTGGCAAGTGAGGATGAAAGATGTGCTCATCTAGCAAGATTGATCGATGCTCTCGTATCAAGGAGAGGCTAGCCATCATGAAAGAGAAGACCTAGAGACAATACCATATGCAAGCGGTGAGTACAATCTGCTTGTACTTGGTGGATGAGTGGTAATCCATGTACTAAGTGAGCTTTCTCGATGGTGCTATGGATGAAGTTTGAGGAGTTATACATGGTAAAGTTCCTCACCAACATACTATTCCTTTGGAAGCAGTTTTACCAACTGTGGATGACTGAAGGGTAGAGCATGCAAGAACACCTAACTTCGAGAGGATCCTCACCAATCTTCTCAGTATCGATGAAAAAGTTGAGGAGAAGACCAGGATGTTGGTCTTACTGTCATCCCTACCACAATCCTTCAAGATATTGGTGACTACTCTTTTAGTGAAAAAGAGGACCATTAAGATAGAGGTGGCCACCTCAGCATTGCTCTAGAACGAGGTTCTTAGGTGAGAGAACTAGGCTTCGAGTTCAGATGAGAACTCAGTGCTAATGGTCTCTAGAAGAGCAAGTGATGGAAGGCAGAGCAATAGAGGATTACGAGGTAGGCGATCCAAGTCAAAAAATGCAAGCAGGATTAAGTTTATCAGTATGATGAGTTGGGATATCGTGTCAAAGATTACAAGTAGTTAAAAAATTGGATGAAGGCTACGATGGCAGTTGTCAATGGTATCACCGACTATGATGGATACTATAGTGATATATTTGTGGATCCAATGAGGTATCCCCTTCTTCCTAGTAAATTTTAGATTTTGCTTGTTTATATCATATTTGTTACAGAGAGGAGTTGTTCGACTAAAATAGAGAGGATGCTGTCCACTTGCCAGATAGATCAAGTTGTGCGATCAAGTGCATTAAGATAGTTAGCTTGAAAATAGATGATAGGACAGTGAAGAAACTAGACGAGGTTCGATGCATACCTAGTGATGTGGTGGGATTGCTGACGTGGAGTCCCCCTCTGGATCCAGGTGGCAGCCGTGCTGGCAGATGTTGCCACGTCACCCCTCTCTTCATGCTCTTTTGTCGGGCGGCTCCCCCGAGGTCGAGCTCGTCTCAGTCGAAGTCGAGCTCCCTCTCTTCGAGCTCCTCCATCGGGCAGCTCCCCTGATGTTGAGATCGCCTTGGTCGAAGTCAAGCTCCCTCTTTTCGAGCTCCCTCTCTTCGAGCTCCTCCAACGGGCAGCTCCCCCGGGGTCGAGCCCGTCTCGGGCGAAGTAGAGCTCCCTCCCTCAAGCCGAGTGCCCTTCGGTGGAAAGGTCTACCCGCTCAAAGCTGTCCTACTGGCCAAGGTCAACCACGTCTCAAAAGCCCCCGGGGCAGAGAGAAGGAAACGCCGCTACATCCATTAGGCGATGGCACGCTGCCCAAGGCCTATGAAGAGGAAGCATGCCGACCTACAGAGGAGCGTCTCCCTAGAGCACCATGATCTCTTTCACCGTTGTTTACACCAGTTAGGAAAGAGTGCTCCAAGCGAGGCACTGCATTCCCCAGCCGACCGTTCGTACTAATCGGAAGAAGAAAGCCACGTTGGAGGATTCAAACCTAGAAGCGACTAACCCCGGATCAAGGCTCTGCCAAATTTCTCTAAGCATGGCAACCTGCCATGAAGTCAGAATCCATGACGTAACTCCCTACCATGAAAGGAGAGGGGGTCAGGGCACGACCCACGGGGCACTGCCAGTCATTGACCTTCGAGTACCCCCAGAAGGGGAGAACCCAAGGTTGGTAATAAAGAGGATCCATGGTCTACAAAGGATGTCCTAAAGGCCTTCGAACGAGGTAAGAAAAAGTAGGCAGACGGGGAGCAAGCAAGCCAAAGTGCTCTAAGGTTATCGAAGAACTCATCGGGAGAGTCTCAACGGACACAGCCACCATTGCTCAAGCCTTCCTTCTCCGCTACAACTCCCACTCTACTCTTTCCTTAAAAATCCCTCCATGCGTGGAGACCACACATGGATCCACAGAGGAGGATCTGTTCCTTAGATCGCCCACTAACTTGATCGTCGGAGTGCCCCCGCCAGGATCCCTGGCCTGGATCTCCTTTCTTTTGCAGGTTCGGGTATGCATGCTGAATTTTGAGTAAGGAGGTTGACGTCCGTTGCCACACTAGAGCTACAGGCCACGGTGGTATAGGCACAACACCTAGTTTTAATAAGAATCTAATTTTTTTTTAACAAACTAAATTCAAATGGATGCATGTGGAGAGCAAGTAATGGGGTTCTGAAGGTCTTGCATTGCAATAGAGTCATTTTATTGGGAAAGAAGCAAGGAAGGCACTACCTCTTGATAAGGAGTCCAGAGCGAGGTAAAATTTTTAGTTTAGACAGGAGCCCAGTACAAGGTGAAGTTCTGAGAATAGGTGGATCGGGTACGGAATGAGAGATTTGGAAGGATGACAGGCGACGTCATAAGATGACGTTCCTATTACCATAGGAGGCTTTTCCGAGCAGGTCTTAGGTCGAGGTGAGTACAACACATGACAAAGATAGGATCGAGGCTTGGCTCGACTCCCATGTTTGTCCATTCATGATTTTCTAGGGCATGAGGGCACAATTTTTCAAGAAGCTCTCAAAGTCAGGTAGACGTCGAATATTGAGTCGAGGTGGAAGTTGTTAGAAAAATGCCTCAATTTAGTCACTGAAAAGTCAGGACAAGTAAGAAGATTGCATGAAAAAGTCCAAAAAGAAACCAAAAAAGGATTGGAAGTAGCCCACGCAGGTCCATAGTAGGCCGGCCTACATGGTCTAGACCATGCGGCCCAATGGCGTGCACACGGTGCGTGGCCTAGTGCTGTGCACGGGTGGTGGCCCAGGCCCACCCGATATCCCTCCTCTGCACGATGACTTTGGTGTTCGGTCCATAGTGAGGAGATCAACGGCGATGCATGACTTGCGATGAAGATTTGATGGCTGCACGATGATCAGATGGCTGAGAATGTCCGCCGGTGTGATCTGCATGATTTGGCCCGATTTGAGCATAATTTTTGATGCGATCGAGGCCGATTGACAGTCAGGAAGAGCTTTACAGTCAGACTGATATTAGGAGAGCTACAAGACTCAGATTTGGACATAGTTTAGATCATTGAACTCCTAATGAGATACTCTTCATAGCAGAGGCTATAAAAATATGGACAAAGAATAGAAACTCTATGTAAGAATCAAAAGAGTGGTGAAGGATTTTCAGAGAGCTACTAAGTTGAGAACTTATAAAAAAGATTTTGGGATTTTTATTGAAAGACTTGTACGGGATTGAGAGTGAAAGTTTTCAATCTTATACATTTATTTTTCTCATAGTAAAACCTTCCATGCCTATCTAATTGTGTCATGTATTTATTCTCTTCATTCTCCCATGGCATTGACATCGATAATTATGATCCTTGTGATTCTAGAAACGGGAATCCGTATTCTACACGAATAATCTCGATGAATGGTATGAATGTAGTTGGTACCACAATACTAGCTTGCAACCACCTCTTCTAGTGAGAGGTCTTTATTTTAAACCAGATTGGGGCCAATAATCAATAATTATATTCTTTTTAAATGATAATGAAGGATATGCATTATGTTGAGGTAACTTGCCTAGTTTTATTTACTTAGTGAGGTCTGATTAGTATACACTAAGACTTGCAATACAATCTCACTATTTGCTATTTAACATAAAAAATAAAGATGCGAAGAGTAGAGGCGTAGACAATAAATTGGTGCTCCTTTTTCACTACATGCATTATTATATACCCCTCTGACCACAAGCCAGATGTACAAAAATAGAGGAGAGTAACAGTTCTTCTAGGTCAAGGACTTGATTTTGGGTGCAGGTTATGTGCTCTACCCTTAATGCACAAACAAAAATTATATAGGATAGGCACCGTAGGATATTATATGGAATAGGCTTTATTATTTATGATAATTTTTTATCAATTTAAAAAAATAAATATAAAAGTTAAATAATTATTTTGCTAATGGAGTTATAGTTTTATAATTATGACATTCTTTTTCTTTTTTATTTTCAATACATATTTTTTACTGATATAAAGTATGTATCGATAAGTTCTCGAATATATATTATTTGATCATGTACTATATATAAATGAGCATTATATGATACAAACTACATATCAATTTATCTAAAAGTGTGATTGAGATATTAAATGAATATTTTGCTAGGTATGTATCAATTAGCTATATAATATTGATCAATACATAGTATATGACTAATTGATACACACTTAATGGTTTACCGATATATATTATAAGTTTTTTTGATACATACCTAGCAGTGATCCAATACATACCTATAGATAAATTAATACATAGTTTTCTAAATATAGTAATGTTCATCAATATGTATTATATGATCAATTAATACATACTTTATGACTTACTAATATATACTGTAAGCTTTTTTGATATATACCTAGTATATATCCAATACACATCTACAGATAAATTAACATATAGTTTTGTAAATCTAATGTTCACCAATACACAATATATGATCAATTAATACATACTTGATGGCTTATTGATATATACTATATATGACTAAATGATACATGTTACAGCCGTTACGATGACGTGGCGTGTCTCAGATTCCGCCGGGCGCGATCCGAGCCACGTGGATTTTTTTGGCAGGACGGGAGCAGTCCGGCAAGGTCAAATATGGCTCCACTCGGCCGAAGTCGAGGTCGGACCGGGCCATCTTGCTCCTTCGCCAGATGGCACCCGAACACGGGTCCACCTCGGCCGAGATCGAGCCAGGCCCTCTTGCTCCTTCGCCAGGTGGCGCCCAGACACGGGTCCACCTCGGTCGAAGTCGAGCGCTCCTCTGCCGCTCTGCCAGGTGTCCGCCCAAGAGGGGCCCACCTTAGCCAAAGCCTGCGGCCCCTTGCCCCCTCGCCGAGTGGTGCCCCGAGACGGTTCCACCTCGGCCGAGGTCGAGCCGGGCCCTCTTCCTCCTTCGCCAGGTGGCGCCCGGACACGGGTCCACCTCGGCCGAAGTCGAGCGCTCCTCTACCGCTCCGCCAGGTGTCCGCCCAGGAGGGGCCCACCTTGGCTGAAGCCGGTGGCCTCTTGCCCCCTCGCTGAGTGGCGCCCTGAGACGGTTCCACCTCAGTCGAGGTCGAGCTGGGCCCTCTTGCTCCTTCGCCAGGTGGCGCCCGAACACGGGTCAACCCCGGCCGAAGTCGAGCGCTCCTCTGCCACTCCGCCAGGTATCCGCCCAGGAGGGGCCCACCTCGGCAGAAGCCTGCGGCCCCTTGCCCCCTCGCCGAGTGACGCCCTGAGATGGTTCTACCTCGGCCGAGATCGAGCCGGGCCTTCTTGCTCCTTCGCCAGGTGGCGCCCGGACACGGGTCCACCTCGGTCGAAGTCGAGCGCTCCTCTACCGCTCCGCCAGGTGTCCGCCCAGGAGGGGCCCACCTCGGTCGAAGCCTGCGGCCCCTTGCCCCCTCGTCGAGTGGCGCCCTGAGACGGTTCCACCTCGGCCGAGGTCGAGCCGGGCCCTCTTGCTCCTTCGCCAGGTGGCGCTCGGACACGGGTCCACCTCGACCGAAGTCGAGCGTTCCTCTGCCGCTCCGCCAGGTATCCGCCCAGGAGGGGTCCACCTCGACCGAAGCCGGCGGCCCCTTGCTCCCTCGCTGAGTGGCGCCCTGAGACGGTTCCACCTCGGTCAAGGTCGAGCCGGGCCCTCTTGCTCCTTCGCCAGGTGGCGCCCGGACACGGGTCCACCTCGGCCAAAGTCGAGCGCTCCTCTGCCGCTTTGCCAGGTGTCCGCCCAGGAGGGTTCCACCTCGGCCGAAGTCGGCGTCCCCTTGCTCCCTCGCTGAGTGGCACCCTGAGACAGTTCCACCTCGGTCGAGGTCGAGCCGGGCCCTCTTGCTCCTTCGCCAGGTGGCACCCGGACACGGGTCCACCTCGGCCGAAGTCGAGCGCTCCTCTGCCGCTCCGCCAAGAGTTCGCCCAGGAGGGGTCCACCTCAGCTGAAGCCGGTGGCCCCTTGCTCCCTCGCCGAGTGGCGCCCTGAGATGGTTCCACCTTGGCCAAGGTCGAGCCGGGCCCTCTTGCTCCTTCGCCAGGTGGCACCCGGACACGGGTCCACCTCGGCCGAAGTCGAGCGCTCCTCTACCGCTCCGCCAGGTGTCCGCCCAGGAGGGGCCCACCTTGGCCGAGGTCGGCTACCCAGCATGGTGAGGTCACCGAGAAGCAGGAGCACGAGTTCCAAAACCATCCCTCGAGCAGCGCACGCCGCACCTCGAGAGGAGCGCCAGTACGATCGGCAGCAACGCGCGAAACCTCGTTTACATCGGCCCGACAGGTTCCGCAGCCGAGAGGCGAAGTCCTAGCAAGACAGGACCCGGTAACGGACATTGTCGGTGCTTGGGAAGGAGAGCGCTCGCGTTCGGCCCCAGGGTCTAGCCGGCACCCTCCCTCTACCCTTTCCTCGCTAGGCTCGGCAAGCAAGACAAGGAGGTCGCCGGGTTCCCGGGCCCAAAGGGGAAAGGGGAAAGAGAGGGAGAGAAGGAGGTGAAAGCAAAGAGGGAGCCTCCCAAGGGCGGGAAGCCGGAGGCAGCATGATGAGATAAAAGGATGGGAAGAGCGGACGACCAGGTAAGGAAAATAAAAAGGCTGGGAAAAGGAAGGACACAAAGAGCAGGATCCAAGATCCCGAGAGGGATCCCTTGGCGCGAGCTCGGTGAAGGAACC
The DNA here is from genome assembly GCA_021397845.1 of Areca catechu. Taxonomy (NCBI): domain Eukaryota; kingdom Viridiplantae; phylum Streptophyta; class Magnoliopsida; order Arecales; family Arecaceae; genus Areca; species Areca catechu. Next base: position 164,466,403 of record CM038043.1, read on the forward strand.
TGGCCCAATTTCTACTCTTCCTGAGACCTTCTTTACAAAGATAATCTCTAAGCCTGGAACTCCTTCAGGGGCCCACCTTGGAGACTCTGTTTCATCTCGCCGTTTTCTAACTTGACCGTCGGAGCCCCCTCGTCGGGATCCCTGGCCAGGATTTCTGACCTTGTCTTACAGGATCGGGAGCCCGGAGACCTTGAGGCGAGACAGCCTGATCAAGTCACCAGCTCTGAAGCTACAGGCACGGCAGCGAAATCGACAATAATACACATCTAGCAAAATATTAATTTGATATCTTAATACACACCTTTAGATAAATTAATATACAATTTATAGAATATAACGCTGACTAATACATAATATATAATTAAATAATATATAGTAGATAACTTACTGATATATACTACGTATCGGTAAAAAATATTAACTAAAAATGATGAAGAAAGAGAATGTCATAACTACATAACTATAACTCTGTTAGTAGAAAAGATATTTAGCTTTTATATTTATTTTTTATAATTAATAAAAAGTAAAACATGTCAAATAATGAAGCTTGCTCTGCATGATTTTTGTGCCGCGATGCACCATATGATATGGAATATATATATATATATAATATATATATAGAATGCCTTTTTTTTTTTTTTTTTCTTTGGCGAATATTTATGAACGATTCATGGAAGGTGACATACTGTTTATATATGGTTTAGTTTCAAGATGGCAATAACAAATAATCCGAGTAAATATCATGCAAAATTAGTTAAAAACTCTGATACACGAATTCTTTGCAGTACGTACTGTATGGTGCGGTGCACCATGTACACTGTTACAATGAATAGCAATGTATGAACGACGACCGTGCGATAAACATCGTTTCCACAAGCGTGCACTAAAGAACGTTCAACCTGTGGAAGACATCAACTTAAACTAGGCCAGCTTGTGTCATTGTCACGGGTACGTACTCATCACCGTTATTGTTTAATTGTGTCATAGCCTGATATGGGTTAGGTTGTATCATTCCATCATTAATTTGGTCGACAAATTCAGGTTTGAATCTTGTTGTCCAAGCCTTCTACATATGACCTATTTGATAGAATCTTTCCCTGTTCACACAACATTCCTCAGTCCTCACCTTCACATAAATTTTGTTTAAAATTTAACCTCATGGCATGCTGTCCATTACCTCATATTGTTAAACCATGCTGCCTCTCATGCTGCTCCAACTAATACACTCTGCCCCCTTGTACAAAAGCTTTATATAGCCTTGTTAGAGTAGCATGCTAGCTTGTGCTTCTCTCTCCTTCATCTTCCAAGAATAATCTGTCCATAAGAGAGAGCAAGGAATGGCAATGGATCTCCGCAGCGAGTCCTCGGACTTCCGGATGGAGCTCCTTTCCCCTATGAGGATGGAAGCAGCCATGATGATGCAATCGACCAAGCCATCATGGAGGATCAGCGTAAGTGACTTCGAGGCGCCGCAAGTTCCCAAAGATCGCACCTTCGGTGCCTGTGCATTCCCCATGGCTCTCGGTATGTCATGCTCCATATTCCATTCCCTTACATCTCCTTAATTATTTCTACGCCCATCTCCGTTTTTTATTTTTCTTCCCCTTTCTTATGCATGCAACATGGAAAGAAAATGCACCGTTTCGATCCGGCCGGCATCGATTTTTTCCTTCCTCATTTTTCATTTTAAAATAAAAAAACATAAAAAATAATATTATAATTAAAAAATATTTTAAAATATAAATATTATAAATATTATAATCGTCTCGACTACACCACCATCGTCATCGTTGCCTCATCATTGATCGATCGCCGCTCCTCAAAATTGCCATGGTCTATCATCCTAACATCAATACCACCTTTTCTATCATCACTGCACCACCGTAACATTATTTCCATCTTCATCGTTGTCATCATATTTATATTTAAAAATTAATTAACTATTCTAAATATATTATTTTTTATTTTCAAAAATATAAAAATGAAAATGATGCGAGATTGCAAAAGAATACAGATAAAGAGAATTATAACTAAAGCGCGCCGTATGATATGGGTCATTGCAGCCCATAATCCAGGCCTATGTTTTCAACCATCCAAGGCCAGTTTTTGAGTGGACCGGCCCGAATCTTATATGGAAAAAAAAATGATCTCGACAAATTTTTTTTTTTTTTCTTTGTATGGGATTCGGGCCAGCCCATTCAAAAGGTATTCTTAAATAGCTGAAAATATAGGCCTAACCGGTTTATGATTCGATACTTTTGATTGTTGATCCATGAATATCATGAAATTTTGAATCCAACCATTTAAATATATCCTAAAAATGAAAGCAAATATAAGTAACCGAGCTTCTACAGGCAACGAAGTAACGTAATTAAGTCAGCGGGTCACTGACCAGATAGATAAGTAGAAAATGCTAGAGCCGTCACAATTACTTGTTCCTGCCATTTGGTCCCAATGGAAATAGAAATCTCTGTAATTCGTGAAATATATATACATTATCCAAATTGTCATGAATCCTTGCATCACCAAGTTTCGTGAAAAGCTTGTTGGGGACAGTGGGGTGGTTAAACAAGGTTAACCAAGTTTTCCAACCTTCGGTATTTATCTCATCCAATATATTGTCCATCACACATTAGTTCCACTTGGTTTCTGGCACTTTTAGATGACTTCCTCTTTTAGTTACTAAACATCTAGAAGAGAATCATCGTCATTTTTCTATGGTTAAACATTTCTATGTAGGCATAAGCAACTATAGTAGCTAGTGCTACAATAGGGTTATTTATCTAGAAAAATAATAGTTATGGTTTTATCTTTGTTAGTTGATTTACACACTATATAGCATTTATTTCCCGGCACATGATTCCGAAATCCTATAAGCACATATAACAGCATTTTTTCCCCTTTTTTTCCAATTAATAGGTCCATGGAAGTTCCAAAGATAAACACTCAAATTTTGTGCGATATCTTTTTTAAGCTTTCCTGTGGATTCTTTCTTTCTTTCTTTCTTTTTCTGAGGAAAAGGGAGACCACAAGGTCCCACAAACATTCATATCGGTTCCTGAGTTCCTACTAAAATTGGAAATTTAGAATTATATGTACTTAATTAAACAGCCACTTGCCATAACTCAAATACTTATGCTCTGACTTCTCTCAGAAGTGGCATGCTCTGACTGAATATTTGATGGGCATTGACTATAACATTATTGAGTACCAAGGGATTCAATTTAATGATACGTATAAAACAATGATCGTTGATCGGGGACTGGCATGGTTTGTTTATTGCTACAATAATTTGCATGTAGGTTATCCTCCTTTGTTTTCTTTGAATAGGTAAGAAAGGTAAAATAGCCAAGTACTATAAGAAGCAGCAGAAGCTTCTTGAGGGATTGAGTGAAATGGAAAGCTTCACCAAACTGGGTTCTTTAGAAGGAGCTCCTACAGAGGTACACCTTTTCTAAGAGGATTTATGTTTCCTGTGTGCACCTTGAGTTTGATGTTATTCAAAAAATCATCTCAAGATCATCAAAGAAGCAGATACATTGAACTCGATGTATGCTTTGTGTTAACTTTGAGCGATACTCTCTTTTGATGTTTATATATGCATCATCCTCTAAGCATATGACATACTAATAATCGATCTTTCTTTAAATTTTCAGGATGAACTAAAACAGCTAGCAAAGAGTGAAAGGATGGCAATTAACATTTCAAATATAGCTAATCTGGTCCTTTTTGTGGCGAAAGTTTATGCATCGATTGAAAGCAAATCCTTGGCAGTGATTGCTTCCACCTTAGACTCTCTGTTGGATCTTCTATCAGGATTTATTCTTTGGTTTACATCATATGCCATGAGGAAGCCTTGCCAATATAGTTATCCAATTGGAAAGAAACGAATGCAACCGGTGGTAAGTTTCCAGTTTTTGATAGGTCATCTATCATAATTTTATCGAAATTATAATGAAACGAAAATTCTAATTATTCCCCATGGGGACCGTTGGACTTCACAAATTTAGCAAAGCATTTATTACTGCTAGAATGACTACATTTTTAAGGTCTTGTTTAGATGATGAATACTACTTTCTATATATGTGATATCTCCTCGTACGAAGAGGGAATTTTGACAGAGGTGATCTCACAACTTCAATGTTTTTGAAATGCTGATCAAAATCACCACCTTTAATACAGTGATTTCAATGACTTACAGTATATTCATAGGGGTCGATAGCATTCGATCCCTCCCACCTCTTTTCTTACTTGCATTCTTTTTCTAGCCTCGGTAACATTAGATGAATAGGACGAGACATCAGTCAGGGTATAGAACTGTGACATGAAGCTGATAAAAACCTTCGTTTTTTTTTTTGTTTTTTTTTGTTTTTTTTTTTGTTTTTTTTTTTTTTTGTTTTTTGTGAAAGTTAAGCCCGTTTGCTATTTCTTTTGCAGGGTATCATAGTTTTTGCTTCTGTGATGGCTACTCTAGGTCTGCAAGTACTGCTAGAATCTGGTAGACAGCTCCTCATGAAGGTGTATATTTCTTGACAGATCCATATATGTGATGATATATTTAAGATGCCCCTTCCATCTTAATTTGTTCTGTTTTTATTAACCTTTAAGTTGTACGTGAAGATTTTCTTAAGAAAGAACAATAATCGTTTGATTCATGTACAAGACCAAAATAGGGTAGGTATTGTTTTCCCACAAGCAACAACATATAACAAACTAAAATAACCCACGCTATCTTTAATATAATCATCATTCTTGCAGTACAATTATATATAAAAGTATACTATTTAATGATGCTTAGCTTGTAAGTTTAATATTCAATTAGTTTAATACATGCATTAATTACCAAGATTAATTTACTTGTTAATTTTATTCTTTTATGATCGATCATCATTTTGCAGGGCCACCCTGCTATTGATCAGAGGAAAGAGAAATGGATGATCGGCATCATGACTTCGGTTACCATTGTGAAATTCGTGCTCATGATTTATTGCCGTAGCTTCAAGAATGAAATCGTCAGAGCTTATGCACAAGATCACTCATTTGATGTCATGACCAACTCCATCGGTCTAGCAGCAGCCTTGCTTGCCATTAGATTCTATTGGTGGATAGATCCTGTTGGAGCAATACTGGTAAGCTAAATGACAAGCACATTTACTCATATTATAACAGAAATAGTCCATTGACCTCTTTTATATATAGAGAAGTGAAAATCAATTATTAAATTGTCTCTGAATCCAATATGCCACAAATTTTTCTAGCAATGAAGCTAGTAATGATCCTTCTAGGAGCACACCAATGGAGTATTGGATTTTGTTGCAGATAGCTTTGTACACGATGTGTACATGGGCAAGGACTGTGATGGAGAACGTATGGTCGTTAATTGGGAAAACGGCACCACCCGAGTTCTTAACAAAGTTGACATACCTCATCTGGAATCACCATGCAGAAATCAAGCATATTGCTACGGTTAGAGCATATACTTTCGGTTCGGAATACTTCGTTGAGGTGGACATCGTGTTGCCTGGGAATATGGTTTTGAGCCAGGTACATGACATTGGTGAAACACTCAAAGGAAAACTTGAACAGCTGCCAGAAGTTGAGCGTGCTTTTGTACATGTAGATTTTCAACATCGTCATGGACCTGAACAATAAGCCTAAAGTGTGATGCTGCCAAATTTGGAGGTGATACCACCAAATGTTTTTATCGCTTTTGCTTGCACTCACGATTATTTGCTAGTTGCAGAATGCAAGAGTTTGTGTGTCCTGATGTAATATATAAATATATATATATATATATACATCCTAGTTAAATGAATAATGGTTATTTGCCATTACTGGTCTTCATGTTTAGATGCGTGGTCCTGATTTTAAGAGATTATATTCTATACCGTGCATACCATACAGCTGTGCATGATGCTGATCATAGCAAGTTGTTTCTATAAATTCTTTTTCTTAAGTGCTCATTTTAGTGCACCGATGCAGAGATGAGTGGCTATGATTTTGGATATGCACGGCCATATGGTGCAAGATAAATCTTTTAAGAAACTCTAGATGATTTTGTTGGAGCAAACCCGCTCCACGAAATGTCCGGGATCCTCTTTGATACCGTCATGGTGCAAACGAAACAATCACCAGGGAAGAGATGGAGCGCGCCATCCGCTCCCATCGTGGAGGCGAGCCCCCATGGGGCTCTACACACGAGAAAGAACCAGGAAGAAAAGAGACTAGGATTTTTCGGAGGAGAAAAGGGATTTCACTGTTCCGTATTTTTTCCTGACGTTCCATCATTCTTTATATACAAACCAGACTAACCCTAGGTCATAACCGATCTAGCCCTAAAAAACTCCCCCCTCTGAGTCACTCGAAAAAATCCAAACCCGAGCCCATGTACACCCATGTCTCACTGATTCTCTCAACCTCAGACCCCTGGAACACCTCCAGGAAATCCCTGGAATACATCCAGGACCCGCTTGGGACACGCCCCCAAGCCCCAGGGATCGCCTCCAGCATCCCTGCCATGGTCTCCCAAGTCTCTCCAAAGCTTGGGAGCACCACGCAAATCCCTACAATCTCCATCTTGGTGCCCTCAAGCTTTGGCAAACTTGGCAATGTCCTCCACGCACAACCCTGCTATGACTGCGTGTCTTAACAGCACCGTGCAGATATCTTCGCCTCTGCCAACATTATTCAGCTGCTAAATTCACCTGGAGGCCTTTGAGATGACCGCCTCCATAGCTGAAAACCCTCATTTGTATCCTGACACCACCGATTGTAGTCTTTCTTCTGCATGGCATCTGCATCAATCTGTTCTTGGACTTCCCTGGAGAGAACCCAGAGAACCTGAACCGGCACTCGCTGTAACTGGAGCTCTACCTGACACAGTCTCCACAAAGCCACGCCATACTCTGCACTCTCCGCTCCACTTGGCTAAGTGCACCCCTGACGTCCGTGCAAGGATATGGTCCTCCATGCACCTCCTGCTCTGAACTCGTGTCAAAACCTGCTCCACCGTGAAGCCACCTGTCACCAGTGCTCCACTTGAAACTGAAATCCCCTTGATGCCACAGAAAGAAATCCCGATGCCAGCAACTCAACGTTGCCCTGCTGAGCCTGCACCTGAACCTCGTACCCAGTCACTGCCTCCTCAGACCCTCCGCATCACCGCGAACCACTCCGAGACCGTTTCGGATACTCTGCATCCCCGCAGGAACCTCTGAAACCCAGGAGCTCATCCCAACTCCTCTAACCCAGTGACTGACCCAGCAACCATCTCCAGTGGCTGCTCCATCATGTCCCAGCCTATCTCCCGGCTGCATGATGTCCCTGGCACTCCTTGAGACCTATCCCTGGTCTCCCTGAGCTGCCAGCCTCATCAGCTCCAGTCTCTGTCCCTAGACAAAAGCCGCTATACCAGGACACTCCTGACTGCCCGATACCTTCGACACCCCCTGAGACTGTCCCCTGTCTCCCTGAGCTGCTTCTGGTACCGTCCCTGCTGATGTACTCCGGTCTCCCTGAGATATCCATCTCCCGAGATCGGCCTCCAACCACGCGGGATACCACCCACGTCCAGCTCCATCACGATCAAGGTAGCTGGAGACCTACCGATCGCTCTCCTCCATAGTGACCAAGAGCCTGGTCCACTACCGATGGAGCTATCACTCATGCTCTAAAGATCTCTGGTGTGTGTCGCTCCACCTGTGCTGAACCACAGATCACCCGACCTGTCAATGATCCCCAGCACAGGACCCGCAGCTCTGCACCACCGTCGCAAACTCCTACACCACCAGATCCATCATCCTCGGCAAGATCCACACAACTAGTAAACCTCCACATTGCTCCCAACACCACGAACCTCTGTCCGCTTGAGAGAGCCGAAAATGGAACCAACCTGCTCAAGCTACCCGCACACACAATCGCTGCACCACGATCTCCACATAATCTATGAACTGACTCTATCACTGGATCCAACCTAGCTTAACATGAAGAGCTCGAAACATGGAATCCAACGGAGTAGACGGGGCTCAAATCATAGTTCGATTGAGCCCAGAATCGTTGAAAAATGAGTCAGCACGAGTTTCAAAGCAGTGACTTAAAATCGCCGGTCCACCTGTGAGGCGGCCCAATGGCTCCCACCAAAAATCACGGTCTTTGGCTGCCATTGCTGCTGGTCCATGACAGAACCCGTGGACCACAGCCTTTCCCAACTGCCATCGTCGCCTCCCGGCCGCCGTGCCACCTCCGGCGACCTCTAGCGACGCCTCCTGCGCATCCACGCCGGCCCCGCGCCGCCCCGTGACGCCCCGCGATGCTGCGGTCGAGCCAGCGCCCGCGACCGGCGTCGCGCCGAGGGATCTGCCCCGATCTCGCCGCGACCGGCGACGCACCCACGCTGCCCTGCGCCCCTGCGCCGCGCCCGCTGCAGCAGTCGCGCGGCGCCCATGCCCTCGCCCTGCGCCGTGCCCGGCGTTGCCCAGTGCCGCCCTGCGCCGCTCCCGCGCCGGCGAGCCGTCATCCTGCGCCACGCCTGCGCCCGACGAGTCCGATCCCGTGATCGACGTCACGCCCGCGACTTCGCTCCCGCGACCTGTGCTATCCCGCGATGCCCTGCATCGCTGTCTGCGCCCTGCGCAACTCTCCATGCGTCGCCCACATCCACGCCGGATCTGCTCCTTCTCCGTCCCCGTTACCAGGGAGGGCAACAGGCCCTCGCCTCTAGATCTCGGCACCTCGAGATCTGCATCATCCTCATGTCATCCTCTTTCCTGCATCCTTCATGCCACCGCATCAAGGTCAGCTCTGATACCAATTGTTGGAGCAAACCCGCTCTATGGAATGCACGGGATCCTCCTTGATGCCGCCATAGTGCAAATGAAACAATCACCCAGGAAGAGATGGGGCGCGCCATCCGTTCCCATCGCGGAGGCGAGCCCCCATAGGGCTCTACACACGAGAAAGAACCAGGAAGAAAATAGACTAGGGTTTTTCGGAGGAGAAAAGGGATTCACTGTTTCGTATTTTTTCCTGACGTTCCGTCATTCTTTATATACAAACCAGACTAACGGTCATAACCGACCTAGCCCTAAAAAACTCCTCCCTTTGAGTCACTCGAGAAAATTCAAACCCGAGCCCATGTACACCCATGTCTCACTGATTCTCTCAACCTCAGACTCAGAGTATCCCTGGAACACCTCCAGGAAACCCCTGGAATACATCCAGGACCCGCTTGGGACACGCCCCCAAGCCCCAGAGATCGCTTCCGGCATCCCTGCCATGGTCTTCCAAGTCTCTCCAAAGCTTGGGAGTACCATGCAAATCCTTACAAATTTTGATATATGTTTTTCGAGCTTTTTAAGAAATCCTACATGGCTTTGCTCCCGTCCTTTAGGTCACGGGTTCGAGGCTCAAACTCATAGGTTACTCGATTAAATCCGAAAATTTTTCCGGGGCACATGACTAGGGGCGGGGGAGCTCTCCACTCTGGTAGCTTAATGGGGTCAGGTTGATATACTCACCTTCGGATGGGAAGGGTACGTATAAAAATTGTGGCCCGCATCGAATATGGCCTGGCGGGATGGGGGCCCAGTGAGAGTAGCTACAGCAGGGGGTTTTCTCTCCTCCCATCTTTTTTTTACCAAAAAGAAAAAAAAAAAAAATCCTACATGAACTTGATATGCGCCCATCATTTCAGTTTGATTACGGTACAAATCCCTATAAAATTTGGTCTCCATGTTACTTTTTCTTCTCTATGTTGCCACAATTTCATCTTAACTTTTTTTTTTTTTTTTTTACAAATGGTGGTTGCACAATTTTGATATGAGTGCAGTATGTAAGATCAAATATAAAAGCTCCATTAGGTTTCATGGATGAATCTCCAGGTTTCATGCATGGATGAACCTCCTCCTGGAACTAGGTTGAATTTCTAATATATTTAGCAATGAAAGATATAATCTAGTCAATCATGATATTCATCTCTTTGAAAATCTAAGATCTTGATTTTTCTCAAGCACGAATTTTTTTAAAAATAATATTTTTTAAAAATAAAATTATCAAAATAAAATTTTTAAAATAATTTTACCAAACGAACTTGATTTTGATCACGTGTTAGCTTTTTCAAAATATTTATTGCCACGTGGGGGTGAACGGGGACTTGGACAAGATGCACTAAACTTGCGCCTTTAGTGCAACCAATAAAAAAAAAAAAAAATCTTGAAGATGTAGATTTTACTTGTATATATCTTCTAACTAAAGATTCAGATTGAACCTGGATCTTTAGTGCAGCTAACTAAAAAAAAAAAAAAAACTATGTTTTCAACCAATCCAAAAATAATAATAATAAACCATGGCTTGAAAACGCAACGTCGTGGTATTTAATTTTCTGACCACCACTTTGTCATGTAATTTTTAAAAATATTGCATCGAGGTAACCTGTATAAATGATTAAACCAATCACTTCACTGCATTCTGATCTACTTAATTCCCGGTGAAAATTAAATACGTGGAACAATTTAATCCTCGTAGAAAATTAGATGTGTGGACCATGAATATTTTTTAAAAATAATATAAAAAAATATTTACGGATATAGATGTTCGGAGATATATTTACGAAACTAGATATTTTTCTACCCACGTGACAAAAAAATGCCCTCTGAAATATGGATGACACGTGGTGCATGGGGACGGACAGCTAGACTGAAATCGTCTTTGGCAAAGATGAATTCAACTTGAGAAATCGTCTTTACCAAAGACGATTTCAGAGGTAGCCCGCTCTGGCCTCCCTCGATGATGTGGCGACGCGTGGAGAATTCATCTTTGGCAAAGACGAATTCTCACTGAGAAATCATCTTTGTCAAAGACGATTTCAAGATGATCGCAAATAAAGCGACACGTGGCAAGACACCCTCGTAATTAATACTGATTTTTTATTTATTATCAAAATGTCCTTCGTAATGTTTGATTTAATTTCGAAAATGCCATTCATAATGTTTGATTCAATTTCAAAAATGCCTTTCGTATGATTTAATTTCCAAAATGCCTTTCATAATATTTGATTTAATTTCAAAAATGCTCTTCATAATGTTTGATTCAATTTCGAAAATACCGTAGCTGAGTTGAATTTATTTTCAAAAGAGTATTTAAAAAATTAAATTAAAAATTCATCATAAATGCATCATTAATGCATGCACCCCATAAATGCTCTTTTTTAATTAAATCTTAATCTAATAAAATTTAAAAATAAATAATAAAACTTAAAATAATATAATAAAATATTTAAATTAATATAATAAAATTAAAAATATTTAAAATAACATAATAAATTTAAAATATTTAAAATATTTAAATTAATATAATAAAACTAAAAATATTTAAAATAATATAATAAAATCTAAAATTTTAAAAGAATTTAAAAAAATAAAAAAAAAGTTACTGGTGAACCGCATACGTGGGACTTTATCTTATTCCTGCGTCTATCCAATTCAGTCCAGTCATTAGTCCGGCCACCGGTCCGATTACCGGTCTGGCCCGTGGTCCGATCACTAATCTGATTGGGTACTGATACCGATCGAACTGGCAACCAGAGTGGTATCGGCCTGATGACTAAACTGGTGACCAGATTAGCACCGGATTGATGGTCGGACTAGCACCGGCTCGACCGATAAATTAGCGACCGGACTAGGAACTAGATCGACACCGACTAAAATATAAATTTTATATTATGTCTTAAAATATTTATTATATTTTATAATATAATATAGTATTTATAATTCAATATATTATAATATATTTATTATATATTATAATGAGTTTTATTTTATAATATTAATATTTTATATTATTATTAAGATGGTAATTTATGATTTTCCATCAGGCGCCGGTTCGACCGTCGGTCCTGAGCAAGGGATCAGACTGACACCGGTCACCAGCCCGGTACCAGTTCGGTCGACAGCCCGATGTTAGTTCGATCCCTTGCTCAGGATTGGCGGCCGGACCGATGGCAGGACTGGGGGTCGGACCGGTGGCAGGACGAGCGGCTGGACCCTGGTGGCCGGACCCTGGTGATCGGTGGCCGAACCAGTGACTGGACTGGATTGGATGGACGCGGATTTTTTTTATTTTTTTGTCAACTTTTTCTTCACTTATTTTTTTCTCCATTTATTATAACTTTATTTATATATGTTTTAATTTTTAATTTTTATATTTTAAAAATGAAGGTGCATGAATAAGATAAAGTCGCACGTGTGTATGCGGCTTCACCCATAATTTTTTTTTATTTTTTAATTTTTTTAAAAAATTTTAGATTTTATTATATTATTATAAATATTTTTAATATTTTTAATTTAATTTTATTATTTTAAATATTTTAAATATTATAAATTTATTATGTTATTTTAAATATTTTTAATTTTATTATATTATTTTAAATATTTTATTATATTATTTTAAAATTTGTTATTTATTTTTTAGAATTTTATTAGATTAAAAATTAATTAAAAAAGAGCATTTATGGGATGCAGGGTGCATTTATAAGGAATTTTTGATTTAATTCTTTAAATGCCTTTTTAAAAGCCAGCTACAAGGACATTTTGAAATTAAATCAAATATTATGAATAGTATTTTTGAAATTAAATCAAATATTAAGAAGTGTATTTTGGAAATTAAATACTCAGCTGCCAATTGTATGTTTGAAATTAAATCAAACATTATGAAAGGCTTTTTGGAAATTAAATACTCAGTTGCTAATGACATTTTCGAAATTAAATCAAACATTACGAAGGATATTTTTGAAATTAAATCAAACATTATGAAGGGTATTTTAAAAATTAAATATTTATTAATTTCGAAAATACTTTTCGTAATGTTTGATTTAATTCCGAAAATGCCCTTCGCTGAGTATTTAATCCCCAAAATATCCTTCGATTTAATTTCAAAAATCTTAATTAATTAGAATTTTTTAAAAAATAAAGTTGCTGAAAACGTTCGTTGAAATTGTGTGGCACAGACGATTTCAAATGCATTTGAAATCATCTCTGCGACAGACGATTTCAAGTATCACGTCATATTAATTTAATTAAAAATATCATATCATTTTTTAAATTAAATTAAAAAATAAATTAATTTGAAATCATCTTTGGCAAAGATGATTTTAAATCAATTTCAAATCATCTTTGTCAAAGACAATTTCATGCCATGCTGCCCTGATCGGAACAGGTTCGTATTTCACTAATATGGGCTGCATAAGTTATGGATATCTATATATAATCAACAATTTATACCTTGTCCTATGAATACAGAAGATACTATATAACTTGTTCTATAATTCGTGATGTATCATTCCATATTTAATTTTAATTGCCTTTTCTAATCCCCGATTGTATTCAATACCAAATTTTTCATTAATGACACAACCATTTATATAACATAATGCTGTGATAACTTCCTCCATTTCTCATTACAAAATAAACAAACGAATATTCGTTGAAACATGCCATCTTTAATAAATTAAACATAGTGTTAATGAAATTTATAAAAATATTAAACATGCTGACATTCAATTTAAAAAATTTATAAGTCTACAAATATATTTTCTATATATAACTATTTATAGCATAATATACAACGAGAAGCTAAAGACATAATATTACAAAACTGTTATATCATATTTCTATATATACATGAATATATGAAGTTAAAAATAACATACATAAAACATGCATCCTATGACCAACTAATAAGTAAGGATCCTATCCCATTCAGGAATTGTAATCAATTTTATAGATCAATTAACAGCAATCAAATGATACGCAATTGAGATTGAAAGAAATTTTGACAGCATTTCTCCTTAGTTCTCCTTATACAAATATTTATGTGCAAGGAGAACTATAGGAAAATGCTATCCAAGATTTCTTATAATCCCAATTGCATATAATTTGACTACTGTTAATTGATTTATAAAATTGATTATAATTTCCAAACTGTCCAAATTAGACAATCAATTGACCAATGTATATAATTCTAGATATCCATATAAAATTATATATAAATATATGGATGCGTAGAATATGCACATCAATTAATTGAGAGGTCTACGATTTTATGTAATACAAATTTTATAAAAATAAATAATTAACTAATTAATCATTTTTATATATATTTACATATTACAAGTACATCAATAAGAATATGTCATAAATATTAAAAGTAACAAACATGAATGTTGCATATCTATATTAAAATTATACAAACATTAAAAATTCATCCCGACCACTAACTATACCCCCGGATCGAGAATTTTTATCACGACCTATAATTAATTTCATATAGCATCCCTTATAATTTTTAATATAAATTTATTATTACTTTAATAATAATATTTTTTTAAAGGATATCACTTATATCATTTTAAATTTATTAGCTTATATTTCCTTCACAATATAGCCAAAAGTTTAATTTCTTACAAAATTATTTTTTTACAACTTTCCTTATATTTTTTAATATAATTATTTTTAATTTAACTATGACTTATAATACAATTCATAATTAAAAAGTTTTTTATTTCTAACTAATTACCTTAGAATTTTTCTATTACATATATTATTTAAATAATCACAACTATTACTCTTCATAAATATTAACCAATTTTTTTATATTAACATATATTTTTTAAAATTAATATTTCCAACTAATTTTTAACATATAATTAATTTTAAATGTATAATTCATTAATCTATGATTAATGTTTACTCTACAACTAATTTGGTAATTTCTAATTGATTAATATATATTTCTTAACATTCCCAGTACATTTTTCAAAAAAATATATTTTTTATTACTTTAAAAATATTTTTAATAAAATATCACCTATATTATTTAAAATTTATTAACCTATATTCTCTTAACAATATAGCCAAAAATTATATTTTTTACAAAATTATTTTTTACAGCTTTCCTTATATTTTTTAATATAATTATTTTTAATTTAACTAGGGTTTACAATATAATTCATATTGTAAACAAAATGTTATTTCTAATTGATTATCTTAGAATTTTTCTAGTATTAATATTATTTTAATAATCATAACTATTACTCTTCATAAATATTATCCAATTTTTTTATACATTAACATATATTTTCTAAAGTTAATATTTCCCACTTATTTTTAACATACAATTAAGTTTAAATGTATAATTCATTAATCTATGATTAATGTTTACTGTACAACTAATTTGGTAATTTTTAATTGATTAATATATATTTCTTAAAATTCCTAGCACTTTTTTCAAAAAAATATTTTTGTTATTACTTTAAAAATACTTTTTTAATAAAATATCATTTATATTATTTAAAATTTATTAATCTATATTTTCTTAACAATATAGTCAAAAATTGTAATTCTTAGAAAATTATTTTTTATAGCTTTCCTTATATTTTTTTAATATAATTACTTTTAATTTAACTTGGGCTTACACTACAATTTGTATTGTGAAAGAAATTTCACTTTTAACTAATTATCTTAGAGTTTTTCTATTACTAATATTATTTAAATAATCATAACTATTACTCTTCATAAATATTATCCAGTTTTTTTAAACATTAACATATATTTTTTAAAGTTAATATTTTTCACTAATTTTTAATATATAATTAATTTTAAATTTATAATTCATTAATCTATGAGTAATGTTTACTCTATAACTAATTTAGTAATTTTTAATTGATTAATATATATTTCTTAAAATCTTTAGTACATTTTTTAAAAATATATATATTTTTTATTACTTTAAAAATATTTTTTAATAAAATATCACCTATATTATTTAAAATTTATTAACCTATATTCTCTTAACAATATAGCCAAAAATTGTATTTCTCACAAAAATATTTTTTTATAGCTTTCCTTATACTTTTTAATATAATTATTTTTAATTTAACTAGGGCTTACAATATAATTCATATTGTAAAAAAAAATCTATTTTTAACTAATTATATTAGAATTTTTCTATTACTAATATTATTTAAATAATCACAACTATTACACTTTATAAATATTACCCAATTTTTTTATACATAACATATACTTTTTAAAGTTAATATTTTCCACTGATTTTTAATATACAATTAATTTTAAATGTATAATTCATTAATATATGATTAATGTTTACTTTACAACTAATTTAGTATTTTCTAATTGATTAATATATATTTCTTAAAATTCCTAGTACATTTTTCAAAAAAATATTTTTTATTACTTTAAAAGTAATTTTTTTAATAAAATATCACCTATATTATTTAAAATTTATTAACCTATATTCTCTTAACAATATAGCCAAAAAATTTATTTCTAACAAAATTATTTTTTACAGCTTTCCTTATATTTTTAAATATAATTATTTTTAATTTAACTAGGCCTTACAGTACAATTCGTATTGTAACAAAATTCTTATTTCTAACTGATTATCTTAGAATTTTACTATTACTAATATTATTTAAATAATCATAACTATCACTCTTCATAAATATTATTCAATATTTTGAATTATATTATCATATCACTTCTAAATTTTATATTTACTACTCATTTTTAATAATAATTAATTTTAATAATTAATTAACTAATATATGATTACCAT
Source organism: Areca catechu (assembly GCA_021397845.1). NCBI lineage: Eukaryota > Viridiplantae > Streptophyta > Magnoliopsida > Arecales > Arecaceae > Areca > Areca catechu. The sequence goes on from CM038043.1 coordinate 164,483,032, forward strand.
TTAATTCCTAACTAATTAAGTAATCTATTATTAATTAATATTTATTCCTTAAAATCTCTAGTATATTTTTCACAGAAATAAATATTTTTTATTATTTTAATAGTAAAATTTTTAACAGAATATCACCCTTTTTTTAAAAAAATTCATTAACCTATATTTTCCTAACAATTCACCCTAAATTTTTATTTATTTTAAAAACATATATTATTATTTTTATTCAAATAATTACAACTACTATTTTTCGTAAACATTTTCATATATTTTTAACAAATTACAATATAACTTTTAAATATAATATTTATTATTGATTTTCAATCTACAATTAATTTATGAGTAGACTATAAATTTTAAAATATATCAATCTAACATTTTTTAATTATTTTTTGATTAATATATTAACATTTTTATTTAATTTTATTTACATCATCAAATACCTATAAATTATTTTTTAAAATTTAAATTTTATATTAAATAAATCCAATCCATCCCAAAACCATCAATACCATGATCGCAAAAATAGAAATAATTTTTTTGCCAATCATCCAGAGAAATATATTCCTAAAGGAATTAAACAATTAACTTGGGATTTAACTTGTCCAATATACAAAAATTAATATATCATACAAAAAAAAAGAGCATGATTAATATTAAAAAAGCTTTCAATAATATAATTTAAATAGCAGTAAAAACATATTGCTGGATCATTCCAAAAAATTTAAACTTTCAATAATATTTATTATTTATTTCCTAAAAAATAAAGCCAGATCATTCCAAATATTTTTTTTAAAAATAACTAAGCATACTATTTACTAAAATAAAATACTTAAAAAATGGATGGCCATGATCAAACTATAGAAAAAAAAAAAAATGGGACCACCGCTGGATCGGAGAGAGGGAAGGGGGGATCGGCTACCATTTTTTTTTTCCTTCGATTGAACCTTTATTTTTTTTTTTTCTTCAAAGGAGAGCTCGGCCGGGTATATGGATTGAGAAGACGTAGGTTCCACCTACATCTTCTTATTGAAAATATAGATTAAATCTGTGTTTTCAATACCTATATCTTTTCACTGGAAATATAGGTGGAGCATGAAAATGCAGGTAGAACCTATTTTTTCAGCGTGAAGATGCAGGTGGAACCTGCATCTTCATGGCATGCCCTCCATGTTGCCATTCCGGTGATCCAAGTGGCCAAATCCCACAAAAAAAACCACGTGGCCAAAACTACGATAATATGATAATGTTGATTAAAAAAATATTATTTTGATAATATTATTTTTTAAAAAATAATATTTCAAAAAATAATAATAAAATTTGGGCAGATATATTAGTTGATCTTTTTACTAAAAAGAAAATATTAGTTGATCTCAGTTGAGACGGAAGACACACAAAAATCAATGGAGGATCAAAATACAAATGCCAATAAATGATAAATATGATGAGGAAGCTATTATTATAGTTTGAATCTATACCACGAACAAATACGTAGAAATGCCTACCAGTGGCAGCTGGGCCAAGATTGGTTGGTTTTATTACGCAAAGAAAGTAAATCTAGGATTATTAGAGCAAATAAAGAATATTACAAAGATATTAGTGTCTATATGGTTTAGCCTTGATGGAGATGATCAAAGAAAGCTCACTAACAATGAAAGAGTGCAAAAAATATCTGGAATCTAAGCTTTCAATTTCACCAGCTCTGTAAGTCGCAGAGAGCTGGCGGCCAAACTCTAGAAAGGACAAAATCATAAATATAAAAATATTATGAAAACTTTGGATCGGGTGCTTCGTTTCCAAATCCACGAACCGGCTGGTACCGGGACACATGCGTGGGGCCTCTCTCGTCTCAGCCTACGGAAGCTTCGGGTTTTCTTTTTTATTATTATTAAAAAAAATAAATCTCAATGCAGTTATCCTGCAAGTCCCTCTTATTAGATAAGAACCTATTTAAAACATTCAAAATTATATAACTTTTTAATTTAAAAATAAGTAGATCAATCTGGTACTATTAATATATTATTTAATAAAATAAAAATAAAAAGAAAGGTCCAGAAAAATTTTAAAATTTAATTAAATTATCATTTAAATTATAGTGAAACAAAATCTCCGACAACTGAGTTATCAGCTCAGCAGTGAAGTTTCAATTCATTACAAGCATCTCCAGCTCTTTAAATACAAAATATATTATAATAAATATTTTTAAATCATAAGCATATTAAATAATGTTAACTTAATTAAAAATTTTAATCAACGTTGTAATACCGCTACGGTGGCATGCCCCAAGATTCCAACTATCTTTACGGGCAATTAAAGAATACACGGCACAAAAAAGGCAGGAGTCACTGCTGCTGCTGTCTTTATTCCCTAAGCAACTTTGTCCGGGCTGTCCCTCGCCTTCACGCTTTCCAACCCCCCACTATCCAACGCTGCTGTTCTTTCTCTCTCTGGTTCCTTTCCTTCTTACTTCTTTAGAGAGAGAGAGAGAGAGAGAGAGAGAGAGAGAGAGAGAGGGAGACGGGGCGGGGGAGGGAGATGGGTGAAGGGAAGAGTTCTACGCTGGTCCACATCCTCGTGGTCGCCCTCAGTCTCACCGCTTTCGGCTTCGCCATCGCCGCGGAACGCCGCAGGAGCACCGTAAGCTCTCCATTCCCTCATTTCTGTTGTTGTTATCGGCCTTCTTCTCTGTCATCGGTAAAGTAGGGTTTCATTCGCTTGAGGTTGGATGGAGGGGTTTCTCTAGCAAGATCTTTGTGATTTTGCTGCGTCTCTTTCTTTGGCCATTTTGTGCGTGTTTCCAGTCGTGGGTGTAAAGGTCTAATTTTCTAGAATTATGGACCGAGATGCCTTTGAAAATTCTACGAGTATGGGCTTCGCCCTATGCGTAACCTTGCGTTGTGGTCGTCATGCTGTAAGTTGGAGCAACTCCAGTCGATATTAAGTATGTATTTTCTTCGATAGGGAAGGTATGCACTTGTCTTGGGATGTATAAGACCATTGGGATCATGATGTCGATTCAGAACTGGGGCTTAAATTTTGCCATCCTGCTCTTAAACCGGGATGAGAAAGGTCTCCGTAAATGGAAGTATGGAACAAGTGGATTGATGGAGTTAGTAGTTATTTGATCTATTAGTTGATATTTGATTGGTTTTTCTCTTTATTTATAGACACTTGGCTATCTTTTATGGTGATTTGTATTGTAGTAACAGAACACGTCTATCAGCATAGAAGGTCAAAATTTGCAATAGAATTATACAAGTCCAATATATTGAATGACCAACACCAGCCCCTATCTACGCTCGATTGAGCGAAGAGTTTATCTTTGTTTGGTCTCTTGGTTTGTTTATTTTGTTTGAACAAAGAGCCTTTAGTTTTATCATTAGTTAGTTTCAAGAGTCCAGTTTTAATTAAAGTTCTAGTATTTTTATCATGTACCCTAGAGAAGGCTTTGATATAAAAAATTGAAAAACATCAACGTTGTTGTGGTCGCAGCAACGTTTTTTACTATTCTGATTTTCCCGTCTTCCAAAACCCGTGTATGTGGTTGTGTTTTGTTCTACAAATTTGGTATCAGAGCCATATCCTATCATCGCTCGTCACGGTCTCTGGCAGATCGCAAGAAGGGTGAGGAAGAGGCTGAGAGGTGGGCTGCGCTTGATCGCCGCTGTGAGGAGGAGCGCCAGCACATCCTCCGCAATGCCGAGGCCGCCAAGAAGCGGTGGAGACTTGGAACACGAGGAATCGGAGAGGGAGGAACAGGGGCTTGCGGCCGAGCGGTGGAGACTTGGAGCAGGATCGATCTCTGATCCTCTCTTCATCGCATCTCCCGTCCGAGATTGGTGCCATCTTCATCGCATCTCCCATCCGAGATTGGTGCCGTCTTCGAAGAGTTGAGAATGCTCCTCTACAGTTGAGGCCGAGAACGGTTGGTGTGAACCCGTCCGTGGCGAAGACGCTCCGGTAGGTGGAGCCAATGGAGGGCCGACCGTCGGAAGTCTCCTCGCCTCGTGAGAAGAAACGGAGTGTTCTCTGTGTGAAGGGTTTGGTTAGTCTTGAAGCTGACGGTGTGAAGGGGAGAGCAGTTCCTTGAAATGGTTCTCTACGTGATCATCGTTTCCTCGTGTGATCATTGTCTCACACATGCCAGGTTCAAGGGAGCTCCATAACCAGCGATCATGGGTGATCTTCAAGTTGTTGGCGGCATCAAGAAGCTCAACAATCAGAACTACAACTCCTGGTCAACCTGCATGATTTTGTATATGCAAGGCCAGGATTTGTTGGAGGTTGTAAATGGCAACGAAACACGGCAACCTGATGAAGGCATGAACGGGACACTGCGGAAGTGGAAGATCAAGGCGGGTAAGGCGATGTTTGTCCTGAAGACGACGGTCGAAAAGACGTGCTGGACCATATCCGTGAGTTGAAGATCCCCAACAAAGCATGGAATACTCTTGCTGCATTGTTCTCCAAGAAGAATGATATCAGGCTTCAACTTCTGGAGAGCGAACTACTGTCGGTGGCGTAGCGAGATCAGACGATCGCCCAGTATTTCCACAAGGTGAAATCCTTGTGTCGAGAGATTTTCGAGTTGGATCCAGACGCTCCAATCGGCAATACCAGGATGAAGCGAATCATCATCCACTGTTTGAAGCCTGAATTTAGGAGCTTTGTTGCTGCTATACAAGGATGGCAAAATCAACCATCGCTTGTGGAGTTTGAAAATCTGTTAGCCGGCCAAGAAGTCTTAGCCAAGCAGATGGGAGGAGTCTCGTTAAAAGGTGAAGAAGAGGCACTCTATGCCAATATAGGCAAGAAGAACTCTAAGCAGCATGTTGCCAAAGGATCTAAGAAGAAGTATGATGAGGTAAAAAATCATTAGGGCGAAGGGAACTCTCGTAGAGGGGGCAGATCAAGGAACTCTGGCAATGGTAAAAGGTTTGAAGGAAAATGCTACAATTGCAAGAAGAAGGGTCATATGGCAAAGGATTGCTGGTTCAAGAAGGAGGTAGAAAGCAATGTTGCAACCTCAAAAATCGAGGATGAATGGGATACTGAGGTACTTTTCGCTACAGCCGAGGTTGAGCAAGCCTTCACGGTAACAACAGTCACCGAAGTTGATTATGAAAATGACTGGATTGTTGATTCAGGATGTTCAAATCACATGACCAGTGACAAGGAGAAGTTGCAGAATCTGTCTGAATATAAGGGAAGCCAGGTGGTGGTGACAGCAAATAATTCAAAGTTGCCGATTGCTCACACTGGCAATATAGCAGTTGCTTTTCCTTGCAATAACAGTGAGGTGCCGCTCCATAATGTCTACCATATTTCAGGGATGAAGAAGAATCTCCTCTCTGTGGCATAGTTGACATCTTCTGGCCATGTTGTTGTGTTTGGCTCACAAGATGTTAAAGTGTATCTGGATCTTCAGATTGTCCAAGAACCAGTGATGAAGGGGCGGAAACTGGATTCAGTTTATGTGATGTCTGCCCAAATTGCCTATGTAGACAAAACCCGAAAAAATGAAACAGCTGATCTATGGCATATGCGGCTAGGACATGTCAGCTACTCCAAGCTCGATGTGATGATGAAGAAGGCTGAGGGGCCTTCCACAGTTTGAAATAAGGACTGATGCGGTTTGTGCAGTATGCCAATATGGGAAAGCACATCAGCTACCTTATGAGGTGTCAAATTTTCAAGCAAAGGAGCCCCTACAACTGATTCATTCGGATGTGTTTGGACCAGTCAAGCAGGCTTCCATCAGTGGAATGAAATACCTGGTGACCTTTATTGATGACTTCTCGAGGTATGTTTGGATTTATTGCATGAAGGAGAAGTCTGAAACCTTCTCAAAATTTCGGAAGTTCAAGGAAACTACAGAAGCGGAAACTGGAAGAACTGTCCACTGTTTACGACAGATAACGGGGGAGAGTACACCTCAAAGGAGTTCCTGGATTTTCTTCAGAAGTGCAGAATTCGCCATCAGTTTACTTGCGCCAATACTCCATAACAAAACGGCGTATCAGAAAGGAAGAACAGTCATCTAGCTGAAATATGTCGGAGCTTGCTTCATGCGAAGAATGTACCAGGTCGGTTTTGGACTGAAGCAATGAAGACAGCAGTCTTTGTGATCAACCAGTTGCCTCAAAAAAGGTTATCCTTTCTTTCACCCTTTGAAAAATTATGGAATTCAAAACCTGCAGTCAGACATTTTCGCATTTTTGGATCTGTGTGTTATGTGTTTGTACCTGACCATCTACGCAGCAAAATGGAGAAGGCTGTCAGATGTATTTTTGTAGGTTATGATAGTCAAAGAAAAGGGTGGCGGTGCTGTGATCCAGTTACAGGAAGATGCTACACATCGCGGAACGTGGTATTTGATGAGGCATCTTCATGGTGGTCGGCGAACAAGAAGGAACTGCCAAGTTCGGATGTCTTCAAAGAAGATTTGGAACCCTCACATGTTCAACTCAGTTCACAGCAATTTGAAGTTGTAGAAAGCAGCGGTAATGACGAGGAAAGAGCTATTCAACATCCGTGGCAGACAGGTGTTTATCAGAGAGTAGAAGTGGAGGACGAGCCATTACAGCAAAATATGCCGACTGCACTTAGAAGATCAACCAGGATTAGAAAAACAAATCCTAAATATGCTAATGCTGCAATAGTGGAGGATCTGGATACAAGGGAACCAGAGACATTTGAAGAGGCTTCACAGCACAAGGAATGGTTCAACACAATGAAGGAAGAGATTGTTGCACTTGACCGAAATCAGACCTGGGAGCTGATGGCCAAGCCAAAGGATGTGACGCCCATCTCATGCAAGTGGGTGTACAAAATCAAGCATCGTGCTGATGGATCAATTGAGAGATACAAAGCTCGTCTTGTAGTTCAAGGGTTCTCCCAACAGTACGGGTTAGACTATGATGAGACCTTTAGTCTTGTTGCAAAGCTCACAACAGTGAGAGTTCTCCTGGCTTTGGCAGCAAGCAGAGGGTGGAATTTATGGCAAATGGATGTAAGGAATGCTTTCTTACATGGAGAGCTAGACCAGGAAATATACATGGAACAACCCTAGGATTTCAGAGTTCTGAGCACTCTGAATATGTGTGCAAACTTCGGAAGGCACTCAATGGTTTAAAGTAGGCACCGAGGGCCTGGTACGGGAAGATTGTTGAATTTCTTATTCACTTTGGATACCAGGTAACTTTTGCCGATTCAAGCCTGTCAAAGCTAGTGAAGGAAAAATAGCTGCCATATTAGTGTATGTGGATGATCTAATTATCACCGGAGATTTTGAGGAGGAGATTATTCGAACCAAGAAAACTTGTCGATCCGTTTTCAGATGAAAGAACTCGGACGGTTGAAGCGTTTCTTGGGTTTAGAAGTTGATCACTCTGATGAAGGGTTGTTTCTACATCAGAGGAAGTACTCCAAGGATTTGTTGAAGAGATTTGGGATGCTTAATTGCAAACTGAGCACAACACCAATGGAACCTAATGCGAAAATTTGCTTTCAGGAAGGCAAAACTCTGACAAATATCACTATGTATCGGCAACTGATGGGCAGTCTTATTTATCTCAGTGTTACTAGGCCGGATATTTCGTTTGCTATTGAGGTGATGAGCCGATTCATGCACAATCCAACGAACCTTCATCTGGAAGCAACTCGGCGAATCTTGAGGTCCGTTAAAGGGACGCTCGGTCGTGGCATCATGTACACAAAGAACAGCAGCTGCAAATTGGAAGGTTATTGTGATGCTGACTACGCATGTGATCTTGATACTCGGTGGTCGACTACTGGGTATGTGTTTAAGCTTGGATCTGGAGCAGTTTCATGGTGCAGTAAGAGACAGCCCACTGTCTCTTTGTCAACCACAGAAGCTGAATACCGAGCTGCTGCAATGGAATCTCAAGAAATTGCCTGGCTAAGGCAATTGCTGGAAGATCTGTATCAGTTGGAAGATGGTGGAGTTCTCTTACAATGTGACAATCTGTCTACAATAAAGGTGGCAGAAAATCCAGTTTTTCATGCTAGGACAAAGCATGTGGAGGTTCATTATCACTTCATAAGAGAAAAGGTGCTGCAGGGGGAGATTGAGCTGAAATATGTTCGAACGGAAGACTAAGCTGCAGACCTGTTTACCAAGAGCTTGTGCGGCAACAAAGTTGAAGATCATTGTCGTCAGCTCGGTGTAGTAAAGAGATTAAGTGCTGGCATTGAGGGGGAGTATTGAATGACCAACACCAACCCCTATCTACGTGTGATTGAGCGAAGAGTTTATCTTTGTTTGGTCTCTTGGTTTGTTTATTTTGTTTGAACAAAGAGTTTTTAGTTTTATCATTAGTTAGTTTCAAGAGTCCAGTTTTAGTTAAAGTTCTAGTATTTTTATCATGTATGCTAGAGAAGCCTTTGATATAAAAAATTGAAAAGCATCAACGTTGTTGTGGTCGTAGCAACGTTTTTTACTATTCTGATTTTCCCGTCTTCCAAAACCCGTGTGTGTGGTTGTGTTTTGTTCTACACAATATTACTGAATTGAAGATGGAAATTTTGACATTGAGCGGAAACTGAATCGGAATCGGAATTCAAATGAAAATAGATAATTTTCATTGTTAAATTGTAATGCTCCAGGTGGTGTTCTGCATCCCATTCCCATAAAAATATTTTGCTTCAGAGGAAGAAATGAACAACAAAATCGCCTTTATTCGTCCGATCAGCCATCCAACGGTTAAAGCATTCGCTGATATCAATAAGCAGATGATATCAAGCATCCAAGGGTCTAAACCATACCCTTTTCTTTCCCTTCTTCTTCTCTCTTCCAACGCCTCCGAATCCCCTCCCCACATTACCCCATAGCCGCCGTCCGCCGCCTCTCCCCTTCCTCCTCCGCCGCCTCCCTCCAGTGGCTCCTCCTCCTCCGTTGACGCTGCTGACCATCGGGTCCTCACGGTGGAGGCCAGCATCTCCTTCGTTGGCCACAAGATTGATCTTCTTCCTCAGACGCCGTCGGTATGGAGGTCCCTGAAGCTACATACCCGTCGACCCAAAGGACCCTGGCATCGGCTCCTTCCCCTGCTAGAGGTGAGGAAGAAGAAGACTTGGCAAAAGAGGTGGTCAGGAAAAGGGATCCAGTCTCCAGAGGACCTGCCCCTTATCAATTTTTTTTTTCAATGGTGAATAATGATGTAATGGATTTTGAATCCATGGGAGGGTGGCCAGATTGAGTTTGGAGGGGATTCGGCCCTTCCTATACGATCCTGGAATAGGAATGGGACTCCCTCCCAACCAAATGGTTGGAATGGGAGTCACCCGTACCCATTCCAGCCCCAACTCCTCCCAACCAAATTGGATGATTAAATGATTTGAAATGGTTGTAATATTAAATGATGATTTGAAAGGGGAGGGTGGACTAGGGAGTTTGTTCTTGATTGAATGGATGGCATGTGTTAGACAAGGATTTTTGAAAATTTACACCAGGGAAATGGGAGCAGACTATTTGATTAAGGTTTGAATATAACATTTTAAAATGTAATGCTCGTTAAAGGGGCAAGCTTGTTGTATGAGTTCTCTGTTCCATCCCATGCAACCTGACAGCAATGATTAGGAAATTCTGATTACATTTTAGTGTTGTTGAAGCTTCTCCAATTTCTATTTTGTTCTTTTTTATTTTTCCCATGGCCATACTGCTTTACCAGCAGTAAATTGTGGGTGCATATATTTTTGATAAAGTACAAGCAATAAGTTGTTATCTATATGTCTATTTTGTACTTCTGAGTTAGTATTCCTAGAAGCAGATGAATTTTGTACTGATGGCTGGTGCATTGACCTGCATTTATGACTGCAGTGCTTTCTTTCGGCTATATGTTGCTCTTGCATTAGCTTTATGTTAGTGGTTGACCACTTCCAGAAGAAGGCTTTGTCAGTCCAAGTGTATCGTGTAATTTGTGTTCTTTTGTGCCTCATAACACTAATGATGATTGATTTATTGGCTTGAACCAAATAGTCATTATGGATTTGTTGCTATTAGATTGCATCATATCTGTGGCTTTAGCTTGATTCCGCCAAACATCTCTCCCCCCGACTGCATGCATGCATATTTTGACATATTGATAAGTACCCACTTTCAATCTGGGATGCAACTGGAATCTTGCAATGACTTTGGCGTTTGGATATTGTGATATTTTTAGTACATGCTGGCACATTTGCATTCTGAAAGTGTGAATTCATCTTCCTTTTTTTTACTTTGGGTCATCCTGCATACATGTCGTATGGCAATTTTATATTTAGGATTATTTTAATCTTTCTATGGCCTTGTTCTTCTTGGGTTGAGCACCTGACATAATTTTTATGTTAAATTGCTTATATCAATCTATGTAAAGAGACATTCAAGAACTCCTGTGCAATTCCAGAATTTACATGTGTTTGAATGAAGTTTTCACATCTTCTTATGAATATATACGTAGCATATCAACCCTTTTGAGCTCTTCTAGTGTTTAACAGTATAAACAGTGGCAAATGATTGCGATTATTGCTTGAGTGTGCCCTTTGAATTACTGATGTCTAAGGTGTAGTTAAGGCTACTTGTTGGTTAAGCTTGGCATGCTTCGTATTTGATGGAGCTTTATTTTAGTGTGAGGTGAAACAAGCTATTTTAAATAGCTTGATATTTTTGGAATTGTGGGAAGCCACAGGGATTCTGGATTCAGAAAAGTATAATGTCTAACCCAACCTCAGCTTTTATGGGTAAGTCTTCTTGTTGAAAAAAAAAAATGTTAATGTTTTTTTGACCATTCTTCTACATTTAGTTTGTTATCAAGTTATTTATTACCCATATATAAAGTGTACTTGCACAAATGGAAATGCTTGCACAAACGGAAATGCTTGCTCAAACTGTTATGCTTTCACCATTTCTTCGATTTAGCCAATATAAACTTCTTTAAGCGTTACACATTGTTAAAAGTTAAATGGATGCTGGTAATATTCAAGAGTAAATTTCTTGAGACAGATTTCTTCTTCTTTTAGAATGTAGAAATATCATATAACAATGTTATATATTATTTAATTACAGGAGACCACTCTTAAAGTTAATTCATATAAGGAATTATGTAGAATAAAAATCTTTAAATTGATAAACTTACTTTCTTAGTCTGCTGTAAGCTTTATTTTAATAGAATTTGACATCAGCAGAAGTTAGAAAGTGGGTAAAAAAGCAAGGGAGGGACTCAAAGTGGATGTCACAAGGGAGATGTAATTCCAGGCTCCAGTTTCTGTTCATCATGCTACAGGCATGTGATGATGGCGGCTGGCTTGGTTTGTGGTCACCAAAACAAAACTTAAAATTGAGGTAGCAAGCATGTTTCCACAACTTGCTTGATCATTGAGACTGCCTTTCAGCTTTCTATGCTAATTATGTTTCTTGTTTTGTTTGCCGGGCCTTGGCTTTGGGGATGGGCATGGTTTGGGGGTTCCTTCAACCAGTTTTTCTTTATAAGGAGTGAAACTCAAATAGTTCATAATCAATGTTTCCATAGTTCTTAATAGTAAAATTCGATGTCTCGGTTCCGGATTTCGTATTGGCATCATCATATTACAGTATCAGTATATGGTATGTTACAAAATGGTTAGATATACCATATATTGGTATGGTATATAATTGCATACCGATCTGGTATCCATATGGTACATTATAGTATGGTACTAATTGGTATGACAAACTTTGCTTAATATTATTGATGGTTTTTTTCATCCTTTGCCTTGAGTGCAACTATTTCAAATCTTCTCAAAGGTTTACAAGGCTCATTTATCAACATTTCTTGCAAAAGCTGTAAGCTGTGGTTGGATACGAATGCCAGCTGACATAACAACCATCTGATTGAAGATGTAACATCCATGTCTACTAGATATTTAAGCCAGGATTTTTCTCAGCATTGCTAAATTATCTGTTTTGCATGCCAGGGTAACATCGTCACTGATATGTCGAATGCCACGTACTGTGTTTATGATTCGGATGTCGCAACTGGTTATGGAGTTGGTGCTTTCTTGTTTCTTTTCTCGAGTCAAACTCTACTCATGGGTGTCACAAAGTGTATGTGCTTTGGCAAACCTTTAGCTCCTGGTGGAAGCCGAGCCTGGTCAATCATATATTTTTGGTCTTCATGGTGATCTTCCTTTCTCACAGGATCATATTCTCACAAATTCATTATTCTGGTTATAAAATTACAACTTTCTGTTACCCTAGGATGCATTACGGAAATGAACATGTGATCTTTGGCAGGCTGACTTTCTTAATTGCTGAGGCATGCCTGTTAGCTGGTGCAACAAAGAATGCATACCACACGAAGTACAGGCATGTAATCTATGCTTCAAACTGGCCGTGTGAGTCTCTGAGGAAAGGAGTATTCATTGCTGGAGCAGTCTTCGTGGTCTTCACCATGATACTCAATGTCTACTACTACATGTACTTCTCCAAAGCTACAAGTCAGGTTGCTAGGAAAACCAACAGGGCAAGCTCGACTGTTGGAATGGCTGGTTATACTTGATTGCAACCAAATCAAACTGCACAGCTTTAGCTGTTTATACAAATGCTATATCTAATCTCTTGTATTATGTAATATTTGACTCGTTACCCGCAACCAAGTTTGAAAAGGCTGAGTTTGATTCTGGTAATTGCAGATGCTTTGAGTGTCTTCAGGTTGATACTTTTGCTCTTAATCCTCCTGTTCCAGCTTCTGTTTATTTTTCTTTCCACAAGTGTCATCTCGTTATGATTTTCTACAGATTGCATACTTGAGATGGGTTTGGGAGTGAATAGAGATACCATCAAGGAGGAAAGGGATATATGCTGAATTTGATCATTTTCTTTAGCCTAAATTGTAAGGTTGATACGGTAACTCTTGTCATCGATGCCTTCGGGAGTGGGAAGGCTATTGTTAGTAACTGGTGGATCTATATCTTTTAGTTTGAGTAAGCCAATGTCTCATTGTATGGTATGTATGCATGATGTGGCCTGTGGGTTGCCGCAATTGAGAAGACAATTTTATCCTACACCCACGCGCGCACCAAAAAAAGAGAAGAAGAAGATGAGTGTTCTTGCCTCTTGGTGTCCATCCCCTCTCTGGATCAGCACTACACTTGGTTTCGTTTTGGTTATTGGGTTGCAGCCTGTATGTTCTTGTCGACGTAACAACGATGAAGTTAATTTGAGAGAGAGAAGAAGAATTGCGCATGATCTGGGAACATATATTGTTGAACATAACCCATACGCTGAAATGTCCAATGTTTTATTTGCATACCACGTTCATCAACCTAAGAACCTGCTAGATTATTTTCCGGTAGTACAGTTTTCTTTGCATGAGTCATTCGTGTTCGGAGTTTAATAAACTCTTGATGAGATCTTTAATATAACGAGTAAAATTATAGCAAATGCACACATATGCGAATCTAAATGATAAATAGTATCGTAGCAACAAAGTAATTATCGAGAGAGGTGATTGCAAAAATAATCATAAATTTTATTTACTACCTACTAAATTAAGAGGTTGACAACATGGTGAAACCATAATGACTCATTCCGTACCATGCTATTCGGTAAGCTCTCATTTATCGTGGTTTGAATTACTATTTAGTTTTGAATATTCTGAAAGAAATTAATAATTTTATCAAACTATAACTCAATTTAGGTAAAATGGATATCTGGTCTTTTTTTTTTTTTTTTTTTTTTTTTGGAGAAGAAAATCTAGTTGTGATCGTGTTTGAGCGTGAATTAGAATATTTGGTTAATTGTGTACATAGGGCTGGGGTTTGAATCCTGTTATCTAGTTATGATATATTAATACATGGTCACAAGGTGTAAAAGCATGCATGATCTACGCATACCTGGTCACGGCGCGTAAAAGTGAAAATCCAACAACGAGGCGTAAGCATAACAGCACCGATACTATGTGAATGAGTGTGAGGAATAAACATGACCACGGCTAGTTGAGAAGTCAAATTCTTCGGTTTCTATATTATGATTTGATTTCTGTACTATGAATGCTGTTATCTTATTGTGTTTCATGTAGTATTTTGGTACTTGTATGAAAAGTTTATTTTCTTATACATATCGACCGACTCTAAATATATCTTTTTTGGGTGCACGTACGTGGAATACCTGCTGGACCGTAGAGTTCATATACCGAGACAAGGAGGCAGGAAAATTATGATTCGAGCATGTAACGATGGGCCAAGATGGTTGTTGTAAAGTATGGACCAGACTTTTACCTTTTTAGTTTGATTTTGATATGGACCTTCCATCTATAGTTTAATCACATTAGTAGTAACACTTACTTTCCACTAAGACATGGAATGGTTGAAGCTCAGATGCTGTCCAGGGCACTTGTTGGTATTTGGACTTCTGCATGGTGGAAGGTTATTATTCTAGATTTCTTGGTCAAGTATTTAATTATGTATGTGATTTATTATTTCAACTGCTCTCCTGTTGGTCACAGCCTATTATTTAATCTGAGAACTATCTAATTTTATCTCTTTCGGTATTAATATAAATTTGTTGACCGGTTTTGAGGCCTTGCAAACATTGCATGGCCGGGTTTTGTAGGGCATCATCATGTTATGGACCTGACTCGTGTGAACTATCTGACACGTTGACTAATCATAGAGTGAGACATCTCCGCCCACCACAACAATCATGACCACGCATCCCAAAGATTCCAAAGACTGCCACAAAATCTTGCCACAGTCTTACTGCAAGCCTCCTCCTTCCCCTTTCTCTCCATTAACGACATTTTCTCAGCACAACTTCCATTAGCATCTCTTTTCTAGAGGGCAGAGGGTCCGGTTCTCAAAAAATGGGTTGGGCCACGTCCCAATGAAAAACTTTGAAAGCCCTATCCGGCCGGCCACAATTGACCTGTCAACGTTCGAGTGAGCAGAGGGGAACATAGATGAAGCTACCTCTGATGGCATTAAAGTTCATGCGAAAGAGAAGCATAGCATGCATGGAGTTTCCAGAAACCTGATATATACAAGAGTTTGTTTTTCATTGAATTTTGTTTTTTTTTTATAAACTAGAGTCCAGATAAGACTATGTTTTGTGAATCCTATTCAGAGTTCTCCGTGATATTTCGTTTTTAAAAGTGAGAAAGTTTGAGACACACGAGTGCGTGCACCAAGAAATTCAAAGAAACTTTTTAAGAAAAAGAAATATTAAAAAATAATATTGAAAGCCATGTGTAACGAAAAGAGAATTTCTTATATTTTCTTCCACCATTTTTATCCCTCTTGTGCTATAGATTAAATAAAGGAAAGTCGAAGAGGTCTTGCCCGTGAACGTAAGCCAAAGGATTAATAGGTCGAACCACGTATATTCGGTGTGCTTTCTTTTTTCTGCTTTTTATATTGCTAGATTATCTCTCGTTTATGTTATACGATTTGTTCAAATTTATTTTCTCTACAAAACGGTCATATTTTTGCTATGCTTGTATGCTGTGTGGGTTGAGGTGTGCTCGGTTATCCCTCGACCGGTCCTTTCAATTTAGTATCAGAGCAGGAAGATTCTTTTGAAGCAGTTTTGATTTGAAACAATGACGGGCAAAGTGACGACAACAAAATATAAAATATTGACATTTGATGAATCAAACTTTGTACTTTGGAAGTGAAGATGTAGGCGGTATAGCGTTATTGATCAAGGATGATTGTGAAATTATTTTGCAAGAAAAAGAACACAAATCACAAGATATATTGGATGCATAATATGAGGAGAAACATAAGCTGGCAATGGCAAACCTCTATTTGGCATTGGATGATTCAGTATTATTTAATATCAAGGGCAAAACTACAATAAAAGGGATCTGCAAAAATTGAAGAACATCTATGAAGGAAAGTCTTTGATAAATAAAAGTTATTTGAGATGGTAATTATGCAATCTAAAGATGAAGGACAAGGCATCAGTTTAAGAGTACTTGGATGTATTCAATTCCATTGTAAGCAAGTTTACGGTCCTAGATGTAAGAATTGAAGAAGAAGAAAAGGCTAGCATTCTACTTCGTTCTATACCAAAATCTTGAAATAATATCATTATAAATTTGAGTCATATTGAAATTCTCAAGATGGAGTTAGTTATTGCATCATTGCTAACAGAGGAGATGATGCGAAAATCTAGCCAATAAAGCTCTTTGGGGGAGGTCATGGTAGCAAGGGAAAGACCTGTTGAGAGGGAACGTAGTGATCGAGGGAAGGTGAGATCTAAATCCAAGGATAAAAAGAAGGTGAAATGTTAGAATTGTGAAAAATTAGGATACATGAAGAAAGATTGCTGGGTTAAAGGAATTGATGCAAAAGCTAAATCAGGAAATTTCCAAGGCAATGTAGTAGAAGGTAAAGTTGATTTGATCACTTCAGAAGACGAGGATGCATTGACAGCATTAGAGAGATCGGAACTTGCACATCACTGGATTTTGGATTCGGGGGCATCTTTTCATATTATTCCTTTTAGGAAGAATTTTATACATATAAACATGGGGTGGTGGAGTTGTTTATTTGGGCAATAATATAACATGTCTTGTGATTAGAGTGAAAGATGTTCGGATCAAGATATTTGATGGCATAGTTCGGACGGTTTCTAATGTCCAAATGTTCCTATACTTTGTAAGAGTCTATTATCACTTGAAAAGTTTTGTAAGCAAGGCTTGATGTTTGTCGAAGAGAAAAATCAATTGAAAGTGTGTCAAGGATGTTTGGTTATGATGAAGGGACGGCCTATAGGTGATCTTTATAAATTAGTATGCGATACTTAGATGGGAGAAGTGACAGTAGCAAGCACAAAGATGGTGTCTCCAATGGTTTGGCATCATCGTTTGGGACATATGAGCAAGCGCGGGCTATAGGTATTATCAAATAAGGAGTTTTGTCCAACAAATAAGTTAGCGCCACTAAAATTTTGTAAAGATTGCATCTATGGCAAACAAAAAAAGGCCTTCTTTCTCTTCATCACAGCAACAAAGTAAGGAATTTCTTGAACTAATCCATTCAGATATTTGGAAGTCGCCTGATATGTCATTGGGCAGGTATTCTTACTTTGTCTCCTTTGTTGATAACTATTTTCAAAAAGCTTGGATATACATTTTAAAGTGGAAATCCAATGTTTTTGAGATCTTCAAGAAATTTAAGGCTTTGATGGAAAATAAAAATGGTTTGAAAATCAAATACCTACATTTTGATAATGGAGGGAAATATTGCTCCAGGAAATTTAAGAAATTTTGTGATGAGTATCGAATTCGACAATATCGGGACCTCACGGTTCCCGGTACACCACAATAAAATGGTACACCTGAGAGGTTAAATAGAACACTCATAGAGAGGGTCTGAAGTATGCTAAGTTCTGCAAAACTTGATTAAATATTTTGGGCAAAGGCTGTGAGCGCGACCTGTTACTTGATCAATCGAGCATCGACAAAATCACTTGGATTGGAAATTTTAGAGAAAATTTAGAGTGGCAAGCCAATAAATTATTTCCATTTCTGTACCTTTGATGTGACGCATATGCATGGATCTCAAAAAAGAAGAGGATAAAATTAGACAAGAATTCTCGAAGGTGTATCTTTATTGACTATGCTAAAGGAATGAAGGGGTATAGATTATGGGACCCTACTATCCACAAGATTATTGTTAGTTGAAATAATATTTTCAATGAAGAATCCTTTCAAGGCACTAAGGAGAAGCAAGATGATGGAGCAGTTATTCTTATCGAGCTCTTTAATGCATGCGATAAGGTGCAAGTAGATCCAGCACATGTTGATGTCCAAGTAGTTGATGGTGAATCGGGTGTGGAGTCTTCACAATCACATGTAGATCTCATCTCATCGAAAGAGCTACCAACGGAGTCCGAGAGGCTTAGGAGGGTCATTAGACCTCCCGCGATGTATGATGATTATGTTATTTGTTTCATTCATTCTGCTGACCATGTTTGTGCTTATGTTACTTTAGCAGAGGAGGATGAGCCTACTTCATATAGGGAGGCTTGTGAGTTTACCAATGCTAGAAAGTGGCATTGTGCTATAGAGGAGAAGATGGAATCATTTTGGAAGAACAAGACCTGAAATCTTGTAGTTCTACCAAAGGAGAGAAGTTCGATCCGATGTCGATGGGTCTATAAAGTGAAGAAGGATACTGGTGGAAATGTGGAGAGGTTTAAAGCACGTTTGGTAGTGAAGGGTTATGCTCAGAAACCAGGAATTGACTTTGATGAGATCTTCTCACTAGTGGTTCGATTAACTACTATTTGAGTTATCTTGGTGATCGCAGCAGTAATAGATTTGGAACTCGAGCAAATGAATATAAAGACGGCATTCTTGCGTGGTGACCTGGAGGATGAGATTTATATGGCGCAACCTGAAGGTGTTATTGAAAAAGGCAAGGAGTAATTGATTTTTCAGCTGAACAAAATCATTGTTCGGTCTCAAATAGGTGCCGATGTATTGGTACAAGCGATTTGATTTCTTCATTGTGAGTTTGAGATTTGATCGATTGAAGGCAAATCATTATGCATATTTCTGTGATTATGATAATAGGAGCTTTTGTATCTTGCTATTATATATCGACGATATGATAGTCGCGGGAAATAGCAAGGGTTGGATATCAAATTTAAAAACTCAATTAGTTGAGGAGTTTGAGATGGACTTAGGAGCCATAAACCAAATACTAGAGATGAAGATGCTATGGGAGAGAAAGAATAGGAAGGTTTAGCTTTCACAAAAGGGATATGTAGAGAAGATTCTATGGCGCTTCAATATGTAGAATCAAAGCCAGTTTCTATCCCATTTCCTATTTATTTAAAATTGCTGGCCGAGTAATCACCCAGCATGGAAGCAGAAAAAGCAGACATGGCCCGAGTACCATATTCATCAGTAATAGGAAGCCTTATATTTGCCATGGTATGATAAGATCAAATATTGCACAAGCAGTGAAAGTTGCGAGTTGGTATATGGCAAATCTAGGTAGCGACTAGTGGAAAATAATAAAATGGATCATTCGATATCTGAGGGAGATGTCTGATTATTCACTCTATTATGGTCCTACAAGTTTGGAGTGCATTAGATATGTGGATTCCGATTTTGCAGCAGATTAAGATATGAAGAGATCTACTAAAAGTTGTGTTCTCTATTGGTGATGATGCTATTAGCTAGGAATCTAAGCTTCAGTCAGTGGTGGCGCTATCAATGATAGAGGCAAAGTATATTGCAGTGGCACATGCATGTAAAGAAGCTATCTAGCTCAAGAGACTTCTTAGATAATTCAAGGTGAAGCAGGATTGATGAGGATGAATTGTAATAGTCAAAGTGCATTGCATTTGATGAAAAATCCGGTGTTTTACTATCAGACGAAGCATATTGACATTCGCTATCACTTTGTGAGAGATGTGGTGGATGATGATCTAGTCATGTTGTTGAAGATTCATACCGATACAAACCAGCAAATATATTAATGAAGTCGGTGACTCGAGAGAAGTTAAATTAGAATAAAGCTTCACTCGATCTTGGAGCTATGTGAGGAGTAAAGGTTGATAAGATCTCCAAGGGATGACATTCTTTAGAGTTTGGTATATATCTTCAAGTAGGAGAATTGATGGCATTGAAGCTCATGTGAAGAAGAAGCCTAGCACGCGAGGAGTCTCCAAAAACCTAATGCATGTGGGAGTTTGTTTTTCATTGTGTTTTGATTTCTTTGTAAACTAGAGTCTAAACAGGATTCTGTTTTGTGAGTCCTATTGAGAGTCCTCCATGATATTTTATTTTTAAAAGGAAGAAAGCCTTAGATGCATGAGTATGTGCACCAAGAAATTCAGAGAGACTTTGTAAGAGGCGGATATTAAAAAATAATATTAAAAGCTTTCTGTAATGAAAATAGAGTTTCTTATACTTTCACAATTTTTGTACCTCTTGTCATGTACTTTGAATAAACGAATGTTGAGGAGGTCTTACTTGAGGACGTAGGTCAAAGAATTGATAGAGCGAACCACGTATATTCGGTATACTTTTTTTTTTTCTACTTTTTATATTGCTAGGTTATCTCTCTTTTATATTCTAAAATTTGTTCAAATTTATTTTTTTTACAAAAACGATCATATTTTTATCGTGCTTATATACCGTATAGATTGAGATGTGCTGGGTTATCTTCAACCGGTCCTTCCAGCCTTAACTAATATTTATGATTGGATTTACCATTTATTTACCAGAGGAGAGTTCTTCAACTGTTTTGAGGTTAAATCGCTAGCCTTTCATTCTTTCAAAGTTTCTTGAACACCGAACCACTCCAGCCAGAAGGACCCACTTGTTCCCGTTCGGATAGTACGCTAGCCTCGGCTCCTTAAGTCTTGGTCTACTCGTTGGAACTTGAGAGCAGAGATGTTGTTCCCCCAGCGCCACCTGGCTACCAGCGTTCTCACAGCGCGTTGTCTCTGACGCCTATGACCATTAGTCGGAGTTGCTCTGCACTCCGAGCGCCGATGTCTGCGGGGAAGTCACGGGCCAATGTCTCGAGGAGTCAAGGAAACAATCTAACGCAACTTGGAAGGGTTAAAAAAAAAAAAAAAAAGAAGTGGCATATGAATTTACCAAGACAAGGTCACTTGAGCTTGGGGGGTTGCAATGTGGGAATCTTAATTTGAACTCGAGATGAATTGATGACCAAGGTTCTACCTTTATCCTTTTTTCAAGCAACTCCTTGTCTTTATAAAGATCGCACATTCTGTCGTTGCTCATATATACTATATACCGCAGATACTACACAGTTGCACCTAGGCCCTACCACACACCCATCTACTGGTGTACTGCACCATTCCTGCATTGCTCTTTTGATTAATCTATGTCAAAATGATTAACATGGGCAGTGATTCACCCTGTTTTCATCGAAATTAATCCATGCCGTGTTAAGTGAAAGTGACCATATGATTTTAAACTTGATAATTAGTGAAACAAAGCCATGGACTTTACCGGTATTTCATGCATGAGGGCTTTGAATGATAATTCACATGAAATTAAAAAGAGAATTCTCCCTCCACCTTGCTATAAGGAATTCTCCATTAGCTTTTTTTTTTTTTTTTTTTTTTTTTTTTGAAGAATTGTGAATTGACGACTACTATTATAGAAGAAGATCCTTTGAATTTCTGGTTCTCCACCTATTGCTTCTGCTTTTCATGTAAAAGAGTACTGATGATTCTGTGTGTGCCGCATCTTTCTTGTTGGGTGATGGTCAAAGAGTCAGGTTTTGGCTTGACAGGTGAATTTATGATCTTGTCATTCTGATCTCTTGCCAAGTTTAATTTAAATCGCCATCAATCAGGATGCCTTTGTAGTCACATATTCGATATTTTGTCGACAAAGATCACTCTAGGATCATTTCTTTCTGAAGGACTCTTGCTGATGATTCTCTTAATGAACTTATCAATTTAATGTAGGCCAGCAAGGACAAATTATCATGGAGCTGGACTTCTCATAAGATTAATTTCGCTGTAAACTCTTATTATAAATTTATTAATTTTGGTGGCCGGTTGGAGAGGGGCTTGAAAAGGCACATTTTAGTCTAGTTGGCTTCTAAAAGAAGAATCTTGATAGCTGATAATATAAAGACATCTTGGCCATGTCACCAGCTTGCGTTCTTGTCATAGAAGGGAGGAAATTAAACTGCTCTACTTTAATTTGTTCCTATCTTGCCCATATCTTTGTCATAACAGGGGAAAGAAGAAGAACACCTTCTTTAATTTCTTTTGGAATGTTTGGAGAAAGGAAGATAATCCAAATAATATATGGAATGGCTTCCGAGACCATTGCTGTATGCATTCGAGGGTGAATTTGGAAGGAAAGAAACTCTAGGATATTCAATTTCATATCCCAGGCTTGGGATTTACTAATCAAGGAAATCGGCTGAATGGATATTTGTTTTGTAATGATAAGTTTTCTTCTTGGTTTCAGTCTTTCGAAACTTTGATTGGATCTTTTTTACATAAACCCAATAAAATTCTAAGGGGCCGAATGTTTTGGGTCTCATTATTTTCTCAAATTAAATAAAAAGAAGATATAAATTGGTGCTTGTCTCAATGGTCAAGCTTGTTTGCTTGGCAAGTAAAGGTTTTGGTTTTGATTCTTCGATAATGCATTACTAAAATCTGAACCAATTTTTCCTTCAGTTCTATTTACAAGCAAAATAATAATAATAAATTTGATGATTGTTAAATTATGTGATTGCCCAATGCAACACCAATCCTTAATCCTGCATTAAAAAAGGCCACATGTGATTCACTCTAAGTAGTTTCTGCATGACTTTTTGCTAACAGGGCTTGGGTCAACTAATTGACGCTTATTGTTTTCATTAGGGGAGATAAACGATAAACAAATAAAACCTCCATGGTGGCATTTCCACCATGCATTTCTCAAAGTTTTTGCACCGAAAGCAAAAACCATAATGTGAGAACGGGGGATTCCGTCTCTTATTTAACAGAGCAATAAACTCACCGGAGGAGTCGGAGATAGATGCCATGAGGGAGTGAAAGAGGACCGGAGACATGACAGGACTAGTCGGGACTCTTGAATGACGAGATTTATCCATCGAGAGAGAGATTATCTCCTTCGAGCTTGCTTTTTAAATCCTATCCCTTACCCTCTAATTGATCCAAAAAATCAAGCTCTGCCATCTTTTTCATCTCCGGTGATCAAAGGGTCGTCGAAGTCGAGCCTGCGCCACCTAGAGATTTCTTCTCTATAATCCCCCATTGTCATCTTAGCGTCCGAGAGTTTTGAAGACCTTTCGGCCTCTACCGCCACCGGAGTTGAGCACCGCCGATTGCCTCCTCATCATCGTCACGTCGGTAAGCCTTCCTCTGCTCCTCATCTTCCTTGTTTCTTGGGATTGTGAGAAGCCATTTGGCCCGAGCCAAGAGGGAAACAAAATAGGGAAAGAAAAGAAGAAGAGAATGAAAAGAAAAAGTAGAAAAAGAAAAAGAAGGAAAGAAAAGAAGAGAAAGAAAAACTAATAAAATAAAAAAGAGGAGAGAGAAAGAGAGGAGAGAGAAGAGAAGAAGAAAAAAGAGAGAGAGGAGAGAGATAAGAGAGAGAAGAGAGAGACAGAGGAGAGAGATAAGAGGAAGGGGAGGAGAGAGAGATAAGAGAAAAGAAGAAATAAGATAAATAAACAAATATTTAGAAAGAGAGATCTAAAAATTTTTCTATCATAGGGATTAGAAAATTGTGAAGTTGGAACTAGGGATTAGTGGGTGGACTGCTGATGAAATATGGATAAAAGTTTTGGATTTATAATTGCTATATAATAGAATTATTTATTGATATTAAGATTATTATTATAAAAGGATAATTTTTTCGGACAAGAGAATGTCGAGCGAATCCCCTAGCACCTAAGTCAGGATTCAAGTGCAAATTGGTATCTAATGTATTAAGTCTATCACTGATAGAGATAAGAATTTCTGGATATCGATCCCTTATTTATATTAAAACTATATTGTGCATCGATGATTTTGCTTCATGTGATATGATATTTACATGTTATATGCTTATTTATTAATTATATGTGGTATTTGATAGCCATTCGTTAATTATATATTCATTTGTTAAGTATATGTGATTTTATATGAATTATATTGTTAATCTTGATTAAATAAATTATGCAATTCGTGTGCATTCAATTGAATAAAAGAGTGTAATTTAATATAAAATTTGTTAACAAGCATAAATTGATTTTAACATTGCATTGATAGGTGATGGTGCACTAGACTA
Organism: Areca catechu; assembly: GCA_021397845.1. Lineage (NCBI taxonomy): Eukaryota > Viridiplantae > Streptophyta > Magnoliopsida > Arecales > Arecaceae > Areca > Areca catechu. The sequence goes on from CM038043.1 coordinate 164,506,797, forward strand.
GTCATATATTGATATCCCGCTACAAACTAGAAATATAGTGTTGCTGGCAAGATCGCCGTGGCCTGTAACTGCTGTCGGCATCAGAGAGCGCCTCATTCGCTGTCTCGCCGTCAGGTGGTCCTGGACCTGCAAAACAGGGGTTAGTGACCCGGGCCGGGATTTCCGGCGGGGGCACTCCGACGATCAAGTCGGTGACGACCCAGGAGAACAGATCCTCCTGGTCGAGCCCCTCTTGATGGACTCGACACGAGGAGGAGTGAGTAGTGTGAGAGCAGGATGCAAGTATGTCGGGGGAAGAGTGGCCTGGCTAGAGGGAGCATCTATGTGGCTCTTCCACCCGCCCTTGCTTGAGTTTCTCTTGTGGTGCTGTGCTCTCTGGTTGAGCTTGCCCTTATATTTTTTTTTTGTGGTATGGCTTATGTTTATTGGGGATGTTACCTCCGAGCTTTGTAGGCTAGGTTACCATTAGGCGTCCATCTTGGGATCTCCACCGGGCTATCAGGCGTGTGCGGCGGTGTCCCGAGGAGCCTTTCCCGATTCGTGATAAGGGTAGCTATCATGTGCTCTGACATTCCCCCTAGTCATCTCATTCCGGGAAACTTGGCAATACCTCGATTGGTGGGCCTCCGCCCATTGGATTCGAATCTCCTGGTTGACTTCCTCTTTCAGGTGGTTGGTGAGGAGCGTGGTTCCTTGATCAGCGGACATCTCCCCTTTCTGGTGTAACCGATAGCTGCAGGTAGTCATTGCTATCTGGCGGGTATCTCAGTGCAGTCTCCGGGCAGCTTGCCGGTGTCCTGAGATGGCGGTGCTCATGCTCGAGCCGGGGTTGAGCTGGAATGGCAGGGCTCGCTCCGACCTAGACACCCCGAGCTCGCGGGGTCGCCTTAGTGGAGGAGGGGAGAGTGCAGGCCCGGTCCAGAGGGCTCAACCTCGAAGAGGCTCCACGTGGTGGAGGAGGGCTGAGCTCGACTACGACCACGGGGCACGATCTCCGAGGGTCTCGCTCTGGAGGGCAGAGTACGGGCCCGATCCAGAGGGCTCGGCCTCGAAGAGGCTCCATGTGGTGGAGGAGGGCTAAGCTCAACTCCGACCACGGGGGCACGATCTCCGAGGGTCTCGCTCTGGAGGGCATAGTGCGGCCCCGGTCCAGAGGGCTCGGCCTCAAAAAGGTTCCACGTGATGGAGGAGGGCTGAGCTAAACTCCGACCACGGGGCACGATCTTCGAGGATCTCGCTGTGGAGGGCAGAGTACGTTCTCGATCCAGAGGGCTCGGCCTCGAAGAGGCTCCACGTGGCGGAGGAGGGCTGAGCTCGGCTTCGACCACGGGGCACGATCTCCAAGGATCTCGCTCTGGAGGGCAGAGTGTGGGCTTGATCCAGAGGGCTCGACCTCGAAGAGGCTCTACATGACGGAGGAGGGCTGAGCTCGACTCCGACCATGGGGCACGATCTCCGAGGGTCTCGCTCTGGAGGGTTGAGTGCGGGCCCGGTCCAGAGTGCTCGGCCTCGAAGAGGCTCCATGTGGCGGAGGAGGGCTGAGCTCGACTCCGACCACGGGGCACAATCTTCGAGGGTCTCGCTCTGGAGGGCAGAGTGCGGGCCCTATCCAGAGGGCTCGGCCTCGAAGAGGCTCCACGTGGCGAAGGAGGGCTGAGCTCGACTCTGACCACGGGGCATAATCTCTGAGGGTCTCGCTTTGGAACGCGTCGCTCGGCTCCGGCCTAGGCATCCCGAGCTCGCGGGCCCAACCTGGCAGAGGACGGGGCTTGGTCTCAACAGATGGTCCCGTGGTTCGGGGAGCTCAGCTCGGCAGAGGAGTCCGAGCAACAGAATTGACGTGGCATCTGATGCGGCAGCTTCCTTTGACGTGGTGCCTATCGGCTATCCCATGTCAGCGATCTTGCCACATCATTTGCCCCCCACTCCCGAGGCTCGTTAGTGCACGGTGCTCGGGCCAAAGGGAGTAATTGTAATGTTGATGTGGAAAGGCGGAGATCTGGCATAATGATGGCCATGATTGCTGGCGCTCCGTGAGATGGTCCTGCAAGCCAGTGTGAGGGTGCCACGTGGCCATGTCCGAGGAGCAGTTAGTGTTGGTGCAGAATTCAGAGCAGCCGGGATGCCCTTTTCCCCGATGGGCAGCACATGGCATGAATCCGTTAGCGGAGGGGTCGTAATGGTATGGACGCGCCGGGACACTTCGAAATGAAAAGAGGTTTTTACCCAAAACATATGCTCTTTCGAATTCTCTGCACCCGCTGCAATATCCGAATCTTCTTCTTCCTTCCGGTTGCCTCAGATCTTCTAAGGAACCAGGTTAGTCCCCTCTTTCTTCCCCCTTCATCAGAGTAGGGTCCCTCTTCCCGGTCTAGGGTTTCCTTCGAGTCGAGTCCGCTCTTTCGTCTTCTTTCTTGAGACCTTTACTTCTCTTATTCTTGAGGATGTCCCGCTTTGGCCCGGGCTTCCGCCCCTCCACTGATCAGGGCAAAGCCGGTCCTTCTGAGTGGAGGCCGGCGTCTCCTTCTTTTTCTGGTGAGGAGGAGGATGCGACTCGCTTTGAGTTCAGTAGGAGGTGTCCCCCTGATCTGGTGCTCATCAGGGAGCCATGGTCCGGTCCCTCTCTTCCTCCTCCTTCTGTACCTGCTCCGAGTTCGTCCGGTCCACAGGTCTTGGCGGGATCGCCTCAATGGTCACCGTCGAGGAGCTGGGAACCATCTAGGAAGTCTATGGCATCCCGCATTCTGTCCGGCTTTTGATCCCTCGTCCAGGGGAACGGGTCACTTCCAGTGGCCCGGGCCACATAGCTTTCTATGAGAAGAACATTTCTGGGGGTCTCCGATTTCCCTTCCATCCATTCTTCATGGCCGTCCTGAATAACTATCGTTTGGTCCCCACTCAGTTAGTACCAAACACCATTAGGATCATTTTTTCCTTTGTTGTACTTTATCACATGCACGGGTTCGTTGCCCGCTTCTCTTTGTTCAGGGCTTTCTTTGCCCTGAAGCGCCACCCGACTAAGGACGGGTGGTGGTTCTTGTCTTCTCGCCCGAAGGGCATTAAGTTTGAGCTTTCCTCTTCCATCAAGGGATGGAAGAATAAGTTCTTCTTCGCCATGGTTGAGGGGGTTGATTGGGTCTGGAGCAACCCAGACCAGTCCCCCAACCAAAACTCTTTGGTCGATGAGGCTGATCGGGATGATTACGAGCAGCTCTGCACCGCCCAGGTCCCTTTTCTCGAGGTTCTGTTATCAGAGCAGAACCTCTCTGATGCTGGGGTCGACCCCAACGAATGGGTTGGGTGAGTTCGACATGAACATTACTTCTCCTTTTCTATTTGTGCTCCTTGCATTGTTTTCTATGAACCTTGACTATTATACGGCTTGCATGCAGGTATTATCTGCACTGAAAGTAACCTTCTGGCGATCACCTGGAAGAGGCCGCCAACCGGGCTGGTCGAGGAGCCTCCGTCGAGGCGAGCTAGGGATGAGAGTGCATCCGCGGCCGCTCCCACCACGGTGACCGATCCGAGTTCTGCTGCTCTGGTCGGTCAGAGTTCAGGGGCGACCTGAGCTGCCCCTACACCAATGGAGAGGGCGATATCTGCGATGCCGGACCCAATCCAGTGAGTGGCCCAGAAGATCCCAGAGCAGCTCGGTCGTCAGGGGGCGGCCCCCACCGTGGAGCCCGAGGTAGTAGCCCGGGCAAGGGCCGCAGCTGCTACCGTCGCGTCCCCCAGTCCTTTGAGTCCGTCTGTGATCGAGATTGGGGACGAGGAGGTTTGAGCCAGGACTGAGGCTGCGACTAAGGCGCCGTCTGCACGGGTACTAGTTCCTCAGCCTGTCCCCGGGGGCCCTGTGGCTAGTGGGGTGAGGCTGCCTACTCCAGGAGAGAGTAGGAGGGAGGAGGCGCGACGTCGACTCCCTTTCAAGATGGGGCCAGAGAGCTCTTTCCTCCGGAGCCCCGCACTGGCCGAGCGCATGATGGATTTTTCAATCCAGACATGCGACCGGCAGGAGATGGCCGGGCTGTGGCTGAACGATGTCCTCAACGCCATCTTCCCCCAGCTTTACTCGATGAGTGATCCCATTTTTCTTTCTTTTCTTTTTTTTTCTCCTTTTTTTTTGGCTGACCTTTTTCCATGATGCAGATCGGTGCCAAGGCTCTCTTTATCAGGGACTGCTATCAAAACTGGGAGCATATTGAACAGCAGCAGGCGATCGAGATCGAGTCACTGAAGGCCGACCTGAAGGAGAAGGCTGGGTTTAGCAGTGCGCTCGAGCAGAAGGTCAAGGACCTGGAGAGGCAGCTCACCGACTCTGAGGGGCGAGCGAAGAAGCTCCTGGAATGTCTTGACCTGGAGTGGAGCCGCTCGAGAAAGAGTGCTAATGAGCTCTCCCTCGTTGAGAAGAAGCTAGGATGATACAGTGCCGAGGATGATCGGCACAAGGAGGCCGCTCGGTCTGCCCAGGTCAAGTTGGCGGTAGGGAGAGAGAAGATGGTCGCGGCTAAGGGTGCGGTAGAGGTGGCGGCCAAGTCGACTGAGGCGACCAGGATGGAGGCCGCTGAGACGAGGAAGGAGGCCGTGAAGGCCAGAAAGGATGCTGAGGAGGCCGTCACCAGGTACAAGGCCTCGGAGGAGTTCATCTCCGAGATCCATCAAACGGCATCGGACTCCTTCTTCAAAGGCTTTATGTACCTGCATGGCCATGTCGAGGTGTTCATTCCTGATGAGGACCGTCATCGTCTCAGGTATCCCTTGGCCTCAGACACGGAACTTGGCCAGGAGACAGCTGCTGAGAAAGCTGTGACCTCTGAGCCTTCACCGCCATCCGAGGCCGGAACCGGTCCACCCGAAGCCAGAGCCGTTCAGCCGGAGGTTCCTGCGAGTGGGGCCTCTCAACCTCACGACCCAGTCGGGGGTTCAGCTAGGGTAGAGTAGATTTCTTTTTGTACTCAGTTGGGGTCACTTGGCATGTTGGGGACCCGAAAGATGGCGTCTGTAATTAACTTCTGTTAATGAAATGAAAGCTTTATTGTTATTTGTTCATTGCCCGACATTTCCCTCCTATTCTCTTTCTTTCCTTCCCCTCTCTCTCTTTTTTCTTCTCTCTTTTTTTTTTTTGAGATGAGTGGGGAGATCAAAGAGGAGGTTCTCAGGGCTTGAATACCTTGGAGCTAGGCTCAAGGCCTTCTTGGCCGGAGAGTTGGTCCCCGGTCCAAGGGTTGCCTGAGAGCTGGGCTTAGGTCTTTGGTGCCTCAGAGCTAGGCTCGAGGCCTTCTTGGCTGGAGAGCTGGGCCCCGGTCCAAGGATTGCCTAAGAGCTGGGCTCGGGTCTTTTGTACCTTAGAGCTAAGCACGAGGTTTCTTTTTTCGGAGAGCTGGGCCTCAGGTCTTGGTCACCTGAGAGTTGGGCTCAGGTCCTGGAGCCTCAGAGCTGGGCTCGAAGGCATTGATGATTGAGAGCAGCTTGGCTTGAAGGTCCCTTGGCCGGAGATCTGGGCTCCGGTCTTGGGTTGCCTGAGAGCTGGGCTCAGGTCTTGGCACCTCGGGGCTAGGCTCGAAGGCATTGATGATCGAGAGCAGCTTGGCTCGAAGGTCCCTTGGCTGGAGATCTGGGCTCTGGTCTTGGGTTGCTTGAGAGTTGGGCTCAGGTCTTGGCGCCTCGGAGCTGGGCTGAGGTCTTGGGTTGCTTGAGAGCATCTTGGCTTGAAGGTCCCTTGGCCGGAGATCTGGGCTCCGGTCTTGGGTTGCCTGAGAGCTGGGCTCAGGTCTTGGCACCTCGGGGCTAGGCTCGAAGGCATTGATGATCGAGAGCAGCTTGGCTCGAAGGTCCCTTGGCTGGAGATCTGGGCTCTGGTCTTGGGTTGCTTGAGAGTTGGGCTCAGGTCTTGGCACCTCGGAGCTGGGCTTAAAGGCGTTGATGATCGAGAGTAGCTTGGCTCGAAGGTCCCTTGGCCGGAGATCTGGGCTTCAGTCTTGGGTTGCCTGAGAGCTGGGCTCAGGTCTTGGTACCTCGGAGCTGGGCTCGAAGGCGTTGATGATCGAGAGCAGCTTGGCTCGAAGGTCCCTTGGCTGGAGATCTGGGCTCCGGTCTCGGGTTGCCTGATAGTTGGGCTCAGGTCTTGGTGCCTCGGAGCTGGGTTCAAAGGCGTTGAGGAGGTTTTCCTGCAAGATAGATAGATACTTGCGCAAGAAAAAACTATTATCATTATTATTGATGGGAAACCTTACATTATTGATAGTATCTCCGTAAGTTGCAGGCATTCCACGTTCGAGGGAACCTGACGCCATCGAGATCTTCGAGGTAATAGGACCTTTGTAAGAGGGCCTCAGCCATCTTGTAGGGGCCTTCCCAGTTCGGTGAGAGCTTGCCGCACTCCCGGGATTGAGATGCCTCTGCCCGGCATAGCACCAAGTCTCCGGATTTGCCTGACCCGGGCATTATAGTACCAGGCTACTCGTTGCCAGTATGCCACCATTCATAGCCGGGCTTTATCCCTTGCTTCTTCGAGGAGATCCAGGTTGAGCAGGAGGTGTGCCGAGTTCCGTGCCTTGTCATACTGCTGCACTCATAGCATGGGCACGCCGAGCTCAACCGGGATGACCGCCTCGACATCAAAAACAAGGTTGAAGGTCATCTCGTCGGTCACCGTTCTGGGCGTTGTATGGTAGGCCCACAGAACGCTTGGGAGTTCTTCCACCCACCTGCCCTTAGCTTAGTCCAGCCTGGTCCTGAGTCCTTGGAGGATGGTCCAGTTGGTCACCTCGGCTTCCCCATTTGTTTGAGGGCGAGCCACCGAGGTGAATCGGTGTTGGATGCCGTGTTCGGTGCAGAACCCTTCGAACTCCCGATTGTCGAACTGTCGCCTGTTGTTCGTGATGATACAATGGGAGAGTCCGAAGCAGCAAATGATTGACTTCCAAAAGAACTAGCGGACATTGGCTTCCGCGATTCGAGCCAGTGGCTCTGCTTCGACCTACTTAGTGAAGTAGTCAATCGCCACTAGCAGGAATCTTCGCTGCCCTGGAGCAGGGGGAAACGATCTCAAGATGTCCATTCCCCACTGGGCAAAAGGCCAAGGGGCTGAGAGCTGGGAGATCGGCGTCGCCGGCTGGCGCTGTATGTTCGCATGGCACTGGCACTTGTCATACCTTTTAACGAAGTTGGCAGCATCCTCCCTCATGGTCTCCCAAAAGTATCCCTGGCGAAGGGCTTTATAAGCTAGTGTTCTCCCTCCCACATGGTTCCTGTAGAGGCCTTCGTGTATCTCTTGGAGCACAAAGGTTGCCTTGACAGGCCTGAGGCACCTTAGGAGTGGATAGGAGTAGGATCGGCGGTAGAGCTGGCCCTCCATCAGAATGAACCCGGGGGCCTTCTTCTTGACAAGGGCTGCCTCTACGCGGTCCTCCGATAGGGAGCCATCGATAATGTACCTGATGTACTTGTCCATCCAGCTCGGTTTGGGGGTGACTTGATGCACCTCCTCCAAGCTTTCAAAGCTAAAACTTTCGAGGTACTCGATGTAGGCGCATCCTAGTGATGAGTTCGGCAGGGTCGCGAGCCTAGACAGTGCATCCGCGCGCGCATTCTCCCCACGGGGGATATGGAAGATGCTGAAGCACCGGAAGCCTGTCGTATTTGCACGGACCTGCTCCAGGTACTTCATCATCTGGGTGTCCCTGGCTTCATACTCTCCGGAGACTTGTCTGGCAACCAGCTGGGAGTCAGTGAAGACTTTTAGATTATGCACACCTAGCTCGCGAAAGACTCTTAAACTCGCGAGGAGTGCCTCGTACTCCGACTAGTTGTTTGTTGTGATGAATTTGAAGCGGAGGGCGCATTCCGTCACAACCCCATCGCTGTTGGTGAGGATGAGACCCGCTCCGCTCCAACCGGAATTGGATTCTCCATCCACGCGGAGGATCCAAGGTTCTTCTCCTGGTCCGGGCTCCATTATTGTCTGCTCTGGCTCCTCAATGATCCCGATGCACTCGACCATGAAGTCAGCTAGGACTTGTGCCTTCTGTGAGGACCTCGATCGATACACTATGTCGAATTCGCTGAGCAGCAGGGACCACTTGGCCAACCTCCCAAAAGTCTCGGGTCGGCGGAGCATGGTCCTCAGCGGCTGGTCCGTCACAACCCCTATTGGGTGTGCTTGGAAGTAGGGCCTGAGGTGCTTAGCAGACATTATTAGTGCAAAAATGAGTTTATCGGAGCGAGTATACCTAATCTCCGCATCGTGGAGGATTTTGTTGGTGTAGTATACTGGCTTCTGAGATTTGTCCTCATCTGCATGGATGAGAACCGAGCTGACGACTCCTAGTGTAACCGCTAGATAGAGCAAGAGCTCCTCCCCCTTCTCTGGCCTGGAGAGCAACGGGGGAGAGGCGAGAAATTTCTTTAGCTCCTCGAAGGCTGTTCTGCACTCCTCCATCCAGGTGAAGTCGTGCATCTTGCACAACGCCTCGAAGAATAGAAGGCAACGATCAACCAACCTCGAGATGAATCTGCTGAGGGCAGCGATAGCCCCGTCAGGCACTAGACCTGCTTCTTGGAAACCGAGTGCTCTATGTCGATGATTGCCTGAACCATTTTCGGGTTCTCTTCGATGCCTCTCTGGGTGACCATAAAGCCGAGGAACTTCCCTGCTACCACTCCAAAAGTGCACTTCACCGGATTCAACTTCATCTGATGTTCCCGCAGGTTGTGAAAGGATTCGGCGAGATCAGCGATGTGGCTCGAGCTCGGCTTGCTCATGACGAGCATGTCATCCACATATACTTGCATGTTCCAGCCAATTTGGTCCTTGAAGACCTTATTGACCAGATGCTGGTATGTAGCTCCTGCATTCTTCAAACCGAAGGGCATCATCCTGTAGCAGTACGTCCCCTAGTCAGTGATGAAGGTAGTGTGCTCCTCGTCATCTGGGTGCATATGGATCTAGTTGTATCCAGAGAATGCATCCATGAAGGAGAGCAGCCTGTGACCAGAGGTGGCGTCCACCAGCTAGTCGATCTTCAGTAGAGGGAAGCTGTCCTTCGGGCAAGCTTTGTTGAGGTCGGTGTAGTCTACATAGATCCTCAACTTGCCATTTTCTTCCTTACCATTAATACATTTGCTAGCCAGCTCGGATACTGGACCTCTCGAATGAAATCGGCAGCTAGGAGTTTGTCAACTTCCTCCTTGATAGCTACCTGCCTCTCCGAGGTGAAACTTCTCTTCTTCTACTGAACTGGCCTGTGCTTTGGGTCAATACTCAATTTATGAGTAATGATGTCAAGAGGGATACCTGGCATGTCCGTCGCTGTCCAGGCGAACACATACGCGCTCGCCCGTAGAAACTCCAGTAATTGGGCCCTTTCCTCCTGGGGTAGCTGGGCTCCAATTTGCACCATCTTCGTGGGATCATCTCAGAGCGGGTAAGAGAGTAGACGCTCGACCGGGTTTCTCCTGGGGTCTTGGGCCCTCTGGTCGAGATCATCTACCTTGGGGTCATCCTCAAGGACCTTGGCCCCAAGGAGGGTTTGGAAGCAATGCTGCACCGGCTGGGGTGCTCCCCTCATTTTTCTGACACCGTAGGGAGTGGGGAACTATACAAGTAGCCTCTTAATGGAGACAACGGCATCGAGCAGGTTGAGCCGGGTTGGCCCAAGATCACGTTGTAGGCGGAAGGAAGCCTGACAACCATGAAAGTCATCATAATGGTGCTCTGCCGAGGTGGGGTCCCAGTGGTGACCGGGAGAGTAATTTCTCCCTCTACCCTTATTGAATCACCCGTGAAACCAACAAGGGGTGTATGCACGGGTTTCAGTTGATCGGGAGAAAAGTTCATCCTGGAGAAAGGATCATAAAAAAGCATATCTGTGGAGCTTCTACCATCAACATGATACGTTTTACAGGATGCCTTACGATCGTCATCTCGATGACCACGACAACATTATTTACATTTTTCCCCTTGTCTTCCCCTTCCCTTATAAAGGGGAATACATTCTCAGGGTCCCCTAACCCCGGGCCCTTTTGGGCTCGTGCGCAGCTTCCCAAGAGATCATGCCACCGGCTTGTCGGTAGGGCGGTTGTCGATAGCTGGAGCCGGTGGGAGAGCAAAGAGCGCCTGGGATTCCACCTGAGGTCTGCCCCCCATGAACCTTTTGAGGTAGTCCCTCTTGATGAGTTCTTCAATTTTTCACTTGAGGTTGTGGCATTCCTCGGTGTCATGGCCGTGGTCGCGGTGAAAGCGACAGTACTTCGTTTTATCACGACCGGTGGAGGACTTCATCGGAGGCGGGCGTCTCAGGTAGTCCTCGCCTTCGATTTCCATAAGGATTTTTGCCCTCAGGGCGAGGAGGGAGGTATAACTCTCCACAGGAACGGGAGCCCCTTTCGGTCTTGGCCAGTCCCTTCGGGAGTTCGGAGCCTAGGGTGCTAGCTTCCGGGTTCCGAGCATCTTGGTGGGGGTTGGCTTTTTCAATGGCTTCCCATCAAGCTCCTGTCTCGTGAGATCCGCCTCCTCGATGCGGATGTACTTTTGAGCTCGGAGGAGGAGCTCGGAATAAGTCTTGGGGGGCTTCTTGTCAAGCGAGTTGGTCAGCGAGAGGTCCTGAGCCCTCACTTTAGTGCCAGCATGGCCACTGGCTCATCAAGATTGTAAATCTCCAATGCTACAGTCTTGAAGCGGGCCACGTAGTCCTGCAGGGGCTCGCGGTCCTGCTGCCGGATGGAGAAGAGGCTATCCACCTCTCGTGGCAACTTTCAACAGGCATCGAAGTGGGCCATAAACTTCCTAAGTAGAAAGTCAAAGGTTCGACCCCTACCTAGTTCGCCAATCTATTGCTGCCAAGATCATCGTGGCTAGTAGCTGCTGTCAGCATCGGAGAGCGCCTCCTTTGCTGTCTCACCGTCCGGTGGTCCTGGACCTACAAAATAGGGGTTAGTGACCCGGGCTGGGGTTTCCGGTGGGGGCACTCTGACGATCAAGTCAGTGATGACCCAGGGGAATAGATCCTCCTGGTCGAGCCCCTCTTAATGGACTCCACACGAGGAGGAGTGAGTAGTGTGAGAGAGGGATACAAGTGTGTCGGGGGAAGAGTGGCCTGGCTAGAGGGAGCCTTTGTGTGGCTCTTCCACCCGCCCTTGCTTGAGTTTCTCTTGTGATGCTGTGCTCTCTGGTTGAGCTTGCCCTTGTATTTTTTTTGTGGTATGGCTTATGTTTATTGGGGATGTTACCTTCGAGCTTTGTAGGCTGGGTTACCGTTGGGCGTCCATCTTGGGATCTTCACCGGGCTATCAGGCACATGCGGCGGTGTCCCGTGGAGCCTTTCTCGATTCATGATAAGGGTAGCTGTCATGTGCTCTAACATTCCCCCTGATCGTCTCATTCTGGGAAACTTGGCAGTACCTTGATTGGTGGGCCACCACCCCTGTGATTCGAATCTCCTGGTTGACTTTCACTTTCAGGTGGTTAGTAAGGAGCGTGGTGCCTCGATCAGCGGGCCTCTCCCCTTTTTGGTGTAACCGGTGGCTACAGGCAGTCATTGCGGTCTGGCGGGTATCTCAGTGCAGTCTTCGGGTGGCTCGCCGGTGTCCTGAGATGGCGGTGCTCACGCTCGAGCTGGGGCTGAGCTGGAATGGCAGGGCTCGCCCCGACCTAGACACCCCAAGCTCGCGAGGTTGCCTTAGTGGAGGAGGAAAGAGTGCTGGCCCGGTCTAGAGGGCTCAGCCTCAAAGAGGCTTCACGTGGTGGAGGAGGGATGAGATCGACTTCGACCACGAGGCATGATCTTTGAGGGTCTCGCTTTGGAAAGCAGAGTGCGGGCCCGGTCTAGAGGGCTTGGCCTCAAAGAGGCTCCACGTGGCGGAGGAGGGCTGAGCTCGACTCGGACCACGGAGCACGATCTCCAAGGGTCTCGCTCTGGAGGGCAGAATGCGGGCCCGGTCGAGAGGGCTCAGCCTCGAAGAGGCTCCACGTGGCGGAGGAGGGCTGAGCTCGACTCCGACCATGGAGCACGATCTCCGAGGGTCTCGCTTTGGAGGGCAGAGTGCGGGCCTGGTCTAGAGGGCTCGGCCTCGAAGAGGCTCCATGTGGCGGAGGAGGGCTGAGCTCGACTCCGACCATGGGGCATGATCTCTGAGAGTCTCGCTCTGGAGGGTAGAGTGCAGGCTCGGTCCAGAGGGCTCGGCCTCAAAGAGGCTCCACATGGTGGAGGAGGGCTGAGCTCGACTCCGACCACGGGGCACGATCTCCGAGGGTCTCGTTTTGGAGGGCAGAGTGTGGGCCCAGTCCAGAGAGCTCGGCCTCGAAGAGGCTCCACGTGGTGGAGGAGGGCTGAGCTCGACTCCGACCACGGGGCATAATCTCCGAGGGTCTCGCTCTGGAGGGCAGAGTGCGGGCCGGGTCCAGAGGGCTTGGCCTCGAAGAGGCCCCACGTGGCAGAGGAGGGCTGAGCTCGACTCTGACCATGGGGCACGATCTCCGAGGGTCTCGCTCTGGAATGCGCCGCTCGGCTCCGGCTTGGGCATCCCGAGCTCGCGAGCCCGACCTGGCGGATGACGGGGCTCGGTCTCGACAGATGGTCCCATGGTCCTGGGGAGCTCAGCTCGGTGGAGGAGTCCGAGAAGCAGAATTGACGTGGCGTCTGACACGGCAGCTTCCTTTGATGTGGCGCATGTCGACTGCCCCATGTCAGCGATCTTGCTACATCATGTAGTATCGTTGATGCCCTGCTATAAGCCAAAAATGTGGAACTATGATGCCCCGCCACAAGCTAGAAATGTGGAACTATTGATGCCCTGCCACGGGCCCGAAACATGGTTATGGTAGTTCAGAGCTGAGCACCCTAAAGTGATTAAATTTGATTTATAATGATCACGAGGGTTCACTATAGTAAAAAGGTAAAAAGCCGACCCTTTTCTCCCGACGCTTCTAGGTAGCGTCGGGAGACTCCGCAAACCCGCCAACACTTTTGAAAAGCATCAATATCCTCCGACTCTTTTAAAAGTCAGCAAGTATGTCAATTTTAACGATGCTTAAAAGTGTTGCCAGACTTTTGTTTAGGCGTCGCCATGCCGGTGTTCCTTTTCTCCCCAGCCCGAGCCCTAAATCCATTCGTGCCTCCTCCTCCTCCTCTTCCGATCCCCAGCCCTAATCCCATTTGCACTTCCTCCTCCTCCTCCTCCTCCAATCCCTCACTTTTCCTCCTCCTCCGATCCCTCACTCCGCCTCCGATCCTTCGATCCCTCCCTCCTCCTCTCATTCAAACGGCCGGTAGCTCCTCCTCTAATCCCTCTATCTCCTCCGATCCCTCCTCCTCCTCCGATCCCCCGATCCCTCCCCCTCCATCTCTATCCTCACCATCCGAAGGATCGAGCCGCCGGCGGGTGGCCTTGAGTCGAGTCGCCGCTGCGCGCCGGCCACCTCCTCCGTTTCATCCTCCGATCTCTCTGTTCATCAAATCTAGGTATATTCCAAATTTGTTAATGCTTTCCATAGTGGGTACATGGTGTCTTTCCAATTTTGTTAGCCTTTATTATTAAAAAAATTGTGCAAGAATATTGCTATAAGAAATTGTACATATAATTAGATAAATTGATATTGTCTAAACAATTTTATTAATTGAGTTTTAGAATTATGCTCAAGTTTATTTAATTTCTGTAAAGTATCAACCTCTGCTTAACTCATGAATTGAGATTAATTAATTAAGATTCGATCTTCTTAGTAGATCTAATTAATCCCAAATACTACGATGATAAATTTTAATGTACATATAATAGGAAGGACCTCCATCCAAAAAAAATGGCTATTTTGATTTTTTATGGGTCATGAAAGCTTCAATATAAGAAAGATGAAAGCTTCAATATAAGAAAGATTCCTATCCACACCAAACTTCGTGTCCCAAGACTTCTACTGAGATTAGAATTGCGTTTAAGGAAAGACTTCAATCAAAAGAAAAAAGGGAGAGCATCAAAAATTTTAATCAGGACTTCCATCCATACTAAACTTCTCACCCTAAGACTCTTACCATGAATAGAACTATATCTAAAAAAAGGATTTCCATAAAAAAACAAAAAATCATGCATCCACTTCCTATGGCTAATGCCAAAAATCACACAACGAAAAAAGAAAGAAAGAAAGAATTGTAAAATATTAAAATAAAATTTCAAACTTGAAATGGAAAAGGAAAAAATTAAATGAAGATGAAATAACTTTCATCTATGCCCAACTTTCCATATATACTGCAACTCCCAAAACCACCTTGCTTGAACTTCCCATATATGTTGGGACCCCAAGAACCACCATGCCCCAAAAAAAAAAAAAACGTGAGTAGCGGCCCATCTTCCAAAACGAAGAAAAAAGCCGCGCATCTTAAAAAAAAGCCTATCTCACGACAAACAAAAAAAAGAAATGCTAGACATGAAAAATAAAAAAATTCTAGGATTGAGTCCAAGCTTTTGACTCCCATCCAGATGTCCATCTCCCGATCTTCAGGATCTTGGTACCCTCTCGAATCAAGGATCTTTATGACTTTACTCCAATACCTATTTATGGCCCTCCCAACTCTTAATAGGCTTAGGCCGAACTATTCTAATAAGCATTTGGCCAACCAAGTTACTATCCAATCGATCCCCTGGTCAAGATGCATGCGCCTATATTTGGAGTTTATGGTCAAGGTGCATATATTTGAAAATAGAATAATTTAACAATGAAGTTTAACCTGGTCATATATTTTGCCAAACTGGAAACTGTATGTACATGCATGAAAATAGTACGTGCTTACATAGCCGATGCTTTTGCGATGCTTTAAAAAGTGTCGGGAGATTTCTTGCCGATATTTAAAAGCATCGACTATGTCCTATTTCACTGCAGTGGTTATATGATATGATACTTTGTATCGCATGGCATATATTATTATATATGATCGTAGTATTTCGTGACATTTCATCTTACTTTTTAGTTATTTTTATTATGATGGTGTGGGTATGCAGGAATTCTTAATGGGTTATAAAGCTCACTCCCCACTTCTCTTTTCTTTCAGAGTCGCAGGACATGTAGCATGGGTCAGGTCAAGCATGGGATTTAAGTTCCAGCATTTTTAGTTTGATTAGTTAGTTATCTTTCTAATACCAATATAACGATCAAGTTGATTATTTAGTTGTCATAGATTTATTTTGATGGTATTTAATTATTTAAATTTAATTTCTGAAGATGATGATATTCTTGTATACTTTAGGTCTAGCATGATTTCTGGGATGATGCTAGAGTTGTGCGACCAATCATGTGGCCAACTTAGGTGATGGGTTCGAGACGTGACAGATACTATCACTACAGCAAAGTAGGGGAAGGACAACTATCATGGCATAAATCATAGCAAACATGATATTAACAAATCCCGATATCGTAATGGAAAAAATTTCTTAAATTTATATACCAGGGAATAAGATCTCCTACCTTAGTCAAGTTTGTTACGCTGTCAGAGATTGACATCCCCACACTGATAGAGAATGACATCCCCATGATAATATTCTGTTATACCATGTAACCCTATAAATCAGGTTAAGGTCATGTCTAAGATAACTTTGGGTAATATAGTTTCAGAAATAGAGCTTTTTGAAAGTATAAAGCATATTAGATGGGTAGTACCTAAATTAGATAGCTTTCTTTGTGCCTGAGAACATTCTGGAGATTGGAGTTAGCATCAAAATAATGAGTGGCCCCCTACATCTTCATGATATTATATATTCTAATATTTTTGGACTATGCTCATGTTAAAAGGATGTGATCAAGTTACTATTATTTCTTTCTCCTCTCTCATGTTGAGTTTTTCAATTTTTCCCGATAAATGATTAGCTACAAAAGGATTTTTTTTTTAGTGAACGTGATGATTGGTACTAGTATTTATTATGTTTCTTGTGTATTTTGCTGCCATTTATTTCTTAATGTGAATAAGCTTATACATTATTGGTCTGGGCTCTTTGATTATGTTAGGAGTGTCACTTACATGTTTATCGTTCCTCTGTTGTGGAGACAGATGCTGAATATGCTTTACCTCATGCATTTTCCCTCAT
This sequence comes from Areca catechu, assembly GCA_021397845.1. Taxonomy (NCBI): domain Eukaryota; kingdom Viridiplantae; phylum Streptophyta; class Magnoliopsida; order Arecales; family Arecaceae; genus Areca; species Areca catechu. The sequence goes on from CM038043.1 coordinate 164,522,862, forward strand.
GCATTAAGAAAAATATACTTTACCTGTTTTGTTGTCTTTTCTTATCAGGTGCTTGACTGCTTGGAGATTAAAGAAACTCTGTAATCAATTTTAAAATTGGTTTAAGGTTTGTATATGGAAGCTATGATGATTATGCGATGTATGTTTGGTTGATTCAACTATTTCTAATGGCAACAATCTTGGATGGCCTTCTTTTGTAGGCAACCGATTGTAGTCATTTTGATTTAGTTGCGGATTAAATAGTATATAACTGAGCCTCCTCTTTCTTTTTATTATTTATTATTCTTTTTCTTAGTAGATTATTTATGTTTATTTATAAATTTCTTGGTATATACCTGCATCTTACTTAGCATGTTATGCTTTAAGGTTAGTTTCATTATTGCAAATCTTTGATTTCAATACCATCTGTAGTTTTGTTACGATCAATTATGATTTTTTATATATTTTTTTAAAAACTTGCATTGCATTGAAACATAGACCCGTCAATTGATTAGAGTACATATTCTACATGATCCGTACAATTATTTAATTTTTGTACGGATGGCAGAAATATGTACAGTGGTCAATTGAATGTCCAGTTTGGACAGTTTGAGAATTGCAAATAATTTTATAGGTGCTTACAGTAATCAAACGGTATGGATAGAGTTCCATATAGATTTCGGATATCATTTTCTTTTAGTTCTCCTCATACATATTTATTTGTATGGGAAGAACTAAGGGAAAATGCTGCCAAAATTTTTCTGGAACTTCTATTGTGTATCCTTTGGTTACTGTAAATGACCTATATAATTAATGCAATTCTTGAATGGGATAGGATCTCTTTACCTATTAGTTGGTGATAGGATGCATTTAATAATACTGTAATTGATCTATTGAATAAACTTATTTTAAATTTATTCTGTTCTTATAAATATTTGTTTATTTCAGTTAGCTTTTTCTTACAATGGATAAGAGTTGGATAACTAAACCGAGGAATAGCAAAGAATATCTGGATGGACTACAGAATTTCATTAAATTTGGTATGGAGAGAAGTAGTATCAGTGGGAAGATTTTATGTCCATGCCGAAAATATGTAAATTCCAGTTCTCTATATCCAAATATTGTTGAAGAACATTTGGTATGGAATGGTTTTTTAAGAGGTTATACTGAGTGGTTTTTTCATGGAGAGTCAAGGTTACAATCTACATGTAACCAAACCTCTAACATGGAACATATACCTGATTTTGGATCCAGTAACCAACAGAAAAATCATGCAAGAGATGATGATATCAGGGGTTTGCTCAGAGATGCTTTTGAATATGGTACTCAACATCTTGGAGATTACAGTGGAGGACAAGTAGCAGCTGGGTTACCTGAGGATCCTATATTTACTGAATCTATACATGATAGAGAGCCGATACCCCCAACTAATGTTGGAACAATCGTTATCATAAGCTGATAAGAGATGCAGATCAAGAATTATATGCCGGTTGCAATAACTTTTCAAAAAAAAATTTTCTTGTGCATTTGTTTCATATAAAATACTTGAATGGATGGTTTGGCAAGAGTTTTACTATGCTGCTCAAGTTGTTAAAGGACGCATTTCTTGAAGGTACTAGTTTACCAACATCTTGTTATGAAGCCAAAAAATTAGTAAAAGAATTGGATCTTGGATACGAAAAGATTCATAGCTGTCCAAATGATTGTATATTATATCGGGGAGAACATGCCGATCAAGAGTCGTGCCATGTGTGTGGATGTTCATGATAGGCGAAGCAAAAAGAAAATGAGAGTAAGGGATTAGATGAATTGGATGCAACACAAATTAAACAAAAGCCGGTGAATGTGTTATGCTATTTTCCTCTTGTATCTAGATTGAAAATGATCTATGCATCATCAAAGATAGCTTCGTCAATGAGATGGCATGATAAAAGATGTACAAAAGATGGAATGCTGAGACACCCAGCGGATAGTTTAGCATGGAAAGCATTTGATGACAGACATCATGATTTTGCATCTGATGCTCGTAATGTCAGGCTGGGTTTAGCCAGTGATGGGTTCAATCCATTTCGGACCTTATGTTCTGTCTATAGCACCTGGCCAGTTGTACTGATTCCTTATAATTTGCCACCATGGATATGCATGAAACAGTCTTCACTTATTTTATCAATGGTCATTCCAGGTGATAAGGGTCTAGGTAATGATATTGATGTTTTCTTATAACCTTTAATAGATGAATTGAAACAACTATGGGAGGGTATCAGTGCAATTGATGCTTCGAATGGCCAAACATTCAATCTGCGGGCAGCTCTATTATGGACTGTTAACGATTTTCCTGCATATGCTAATTTATCTGGCTGGAGCGCTAAAGGACGAGTTGCATGTCCTTCTTGTGGTGAATCAACCCATTCAATTTGGTTAAAACATGGAGGAAAGTTCTGTTATATGGGACATTGTCGATGGTTGGAGGCAAATCATCCATTTTAATTTCAAAAGGATTTATTTGATGGTACTATAGAGTTGGGATCTGCTCCAATTCTACCTTCTGGTTCTGATATTCGTAGACAAATGCTTGGTATCAGACATAGTTATGGCAAGATGACAAAGTCCTCTAAAAAGCGAGGAAGAGATGATGTTGAGACTTCGGTACAAGAAGAAGTATCAGAGGAAGTCAATACTTGCACCTTAGATACAGTAGTGTTCGAGGATCCGGATAATTTCTTTGAAATTGAAAATGATGATGATATAATTACAGCAACTACCCATCAGCATACTAAACAATTATGGAAGAAAAGAAGCATATTCTTTGACTTACCTTATTGGGAGCATAATATACTCCGGCATAATCTTGATGTTATGCATATAGAAAAGAATGTTTGTGATAATTTGATTGGAACAATATTAAATCTTGATGGAAAGACTAAAGATAACATGAAGGCGCGTCTTGATTTTAAAAAAATGGGCATCCGACATGAACTTCATCCACAAGTGCTTGCAAATGATAGAACTTATATCCCTCATGCATGTTATACAATGTCTAGTCGAGAAAAAGATCTCTTCCTGACAGTTTTAAAGAATATCAAAGTTCCTGATGGATATGCCTCAAATATTTCATGATGTGTGAATCTGAAAGAGCACAAAAATTCAAATCTTAAAAGTCATGATGGACATATATTAATGCAAGATATTCTTCCATTGGCTTTAAGGTCGTCAATGCCAAAACAAGTTATTACGGTTGTTTTTCAGTTATCATCATTCTTCAAGGCATTATGTTCTAAGGTTCTTGATCCTCAGGAGCTTGATCAGTCACAGTCTCAAGTCGTACTTACATTATGTCAGATGGAAAAGATTTTTTCTCCTGGATTTTTTATGATTATGGTTCATTTACTCATTCACCTAGCTTCGGAAGCTAAACTTGGTGGACCGGCACACTACAGATGGATGTACCATATCGAGAGGTAATGCTGTAAAACTTAAATTTTATAATTTATATAACTTTTTCATTATTTAATATGATATAAATATCATACTTTTTTAAGGTATCTTGTATGTTTGAAGGATTATGTACGAAACAAAGCCCATCCTAAGGGCTCAATAGCAGAGGGATATATTGCTGAAGAGTGTTTAACATTTTGTTCAAGATATCTCAAAGGTGTTGAGACTATATTCAATCGACCTCAACGTCATGGTGATACTATGGAGAAAACAGATCTATACAAATTTGCATCATCCGGAAGATTTATAGGAAAAGCTATAAGTATTGTTCTTGACCATAAATCTATGTCACAAGCACACCGTTATGTATTGCTACATAGTGACATAATATCTGACTATCGCAGGTTAGTCTATCTACACATGGATAATACTAAATATTAGACACGTTGTTGTCAAACTTATATTTGATTGTCATGTAGTGAATTTTTATCTGTACAACGACAAGCCAATCATTCCACTCGTCCTAATCCAAGGATTGAACAAAGATGGTTGGTTGAGTTATTCCCTAATTGGCTTGCCAATCAGGTTAGTATATATAAGTCGTACAATAATTTTATATATTTTTAACATCGAATAAATGATCGATAATTGATATTATATTTTTTAGGTACCGGTACTGATGGAGAAAAATAGTTCAGCAGAATTAATTGCACTTGCCAGAGGTCCAAATTATATTGTGAACAAATATAATGATTTTATTATAAATGGCTTTAAATTTCATACCAAAGAGCGCGAGAAACTTAGGAAAACTCAGAACAGTGGTGTTATGGTTGAAGCAGATGGAAAATCTTATTATGGTATAATTAAAGATATTTTGGAGTTTGATTATTATAGAAATTTTAAAGTTGTATTATTTCGATGCGATTGGGTGGATATAAATACACCGAGAGGTTTGAAAAAGGACTCAAACGAATTCATACTTGTCAATTTTTCAAGATTGATATATACAGGTGTGTTATTGAAGGATGATCCATTTATCTTTTCATCTCAAGCTCGACAAGTTTTTTATGTACAAGACTCGAAAGATAAAGAATGGGCTACTGTTATTAAGACACAACCCAGAGACTTGTATGACATGGAAAAAAGGATGGAAGAAGAAGATGATGATACTTATACTTAGTGTATGCCTTATAATATTGTACCGGATGATCATATAAATGATACAACCATTTTGGTTAGGTTGGATTCCGAGGAAGGTACAACTGGTTGATTATGACAAGTAAGTAGTTTGTAAGATGGTTTACATTTTTTGCATTAATGATTATGTTATATTTTATATTGCAATTCATTTCCGTTATAATTTGATTATAATGTTGACTGACTTATTTTTAAATAATGCAGGTTAGGTACACCATGCCTCGAAGGAAGCGATTAGCAGATATACAGTTTCAATTTTCCCAGACCGAGGTTGGTACTTCTTCATCACAGCAGCCTGAGGGCAGTCGATCAGTTTCACATCGGTCTGATGGCAGTCTAACTATTTCTGCACATCAGGCCGATGCTACTACCTCTACACCTCAGGACGATGTTATTCCCTCCGAGTCCGCACATCACGATCCTTCTATGGATCATCCTGATGACGAGCCTATCATCGATGATATACAGATACAAGGTACATAATTTAATAATTCTATCTCATTTCAATTCATGCATATGCAATAGTTTTGATATACAATATTCTGTATTTTTTTTTGTAGATGGATCCGGGAGACTCAGGCGTAGGCGAGGACCCACATTAGTCCGTGATGTGTGGCAGTTACCTGAGGGTGAGAGGATAGTGATAGAGTGCAACAAGCTAGGGCAGCCTATTAAGAAAGCTGCTAGCTTGTTGATTAGCTTTCTGGGAATAGTAGCACGCCGTGGTCAGCTATGTCCCCTGAATTATTCGAAGTGGAACGACATGCTTCCTGCATATAAAATAGAAATGCTACGAGTTGTGCAGGTAGATGAATTAATATATTATTTTATATCTTAGGTTTTTAACAATTGAATTGCTTATTTCATTTAATATTTATTTTTATTATTTAATTAAATTATAGAGCAAGTTCGTTCTTCCTTCAGATTCATCTGATTTTGTGCTTAAGTCTCTCAATCACAAGTGGAAAGAATATAGGGCGAAGTTGAAGAGAGACTACAAGCTAGAGGGTATGACAGAGGAGCAGGTTGTAGCTACCTGTCCTCCTGATGTTCACCCTCATCAATGGATGGAGCTGGTGCACTATTGGTTCTCCGAGAGGGCACAGGTTGTGTAGCATCATCAAACACTTCGAAATTTATTAATGTTCACTTGTCATAATTATATTTATACAATATATAACATTGTTTTAATTTTATTTTGCAGACGTATTCTAATATTGGTAGAGCTGTACGAGCTGCTCAGTCTGTTCCTCACACAGCGGGATCCAAGAGTTATGCATGGCTCAGGCATGAGTTTGTATGTTTCTCATCCTATAATACTTTTAGTACACTTTTACTTTTAACATCATGTATCATCATGTATCATGCATGTGCCATGTATCATGGTACGGGGATATAAGATGTGTTATTTTGGATTTTTTGTAATATTTATTCTTTACATAGGCTGATCAGCAGGGGAGGGAGCCTGGTGAGGTGGAGTTCTATCGGATGACTCACGTTCACCAGGATGGCAGTTTTGTTCGGAACGAGTCCAGAGATATATATGTATTTTTTATTTATGTTATATTATGATTTATATTTTTATTTTTATTAAATATTAATATATGTGTTTTTTATAAAATATAGAATAGGGCTATCTCTATGATCTCCGAGCGTGCTGGCGAGGGTTCATCATCTACACAGAGCAGTCGCATCGAGGCCGAGATATTCTCGGAGTTGATGGGACCAGAGCGTCCTGGACGAGTGAGGGGTTATGGGATTGGACTTATCCCTACTCAGTTATCTGAGGTGCGAAGATATACTCGGGATACTAGAGAGAGTCATGATCAGTTACATGTTCATCAGCTCCAGGAGGAGATAGCAGAGCTCCGACAGACACGTGATGCAGATAGAGCAGAGATGCAGACCATTAGATCTCAGCTAGAGCATGTTACATCTGTGATGCATATGTTCATGTCATCTCAGGTAAGTAATTATTTATTAATTTTGTATGTATCTAATAATTTAGAATATATATAATGTATGTATTATAATTCCTGATGTATATCTTGCAGGTTCCTGGTGCATCTGCGAGTCGCAGACCTAACGACGACCAGCCTCCCATGGATCAGTGATGCCAGATGGTTTTTTATTATTTATGTATGTCTTTTTGTTTATTTGAACTTGGATTGATATGTTTATATATATATAAAACTTTTTATATTTGGTTTGTATTTGTGTTTGTGTATGTTGGATGTGATATGTGATACATGTTTGAATATTTTCATTTATTTGTGTATGTTGGATGTGATACAGGTTTGAATGTTTCATTTTCATAATGTATACAGGTTATGGGTTTGTATATATGGCTGTTTATTTTTTTTTTTTAAAAAAAAAAATCTACCGACGCTTTAAAGCGTCGCTAGGTTTGGACCTGGCGATGCTTTAAAGCGTCGCTATGGTTTCAGTCTAGCAATGCTTTAAAGCGTCGCTAGTTTTAAATCTATCGACACTTTAAAGCGTCGCTAGTTTTAAATCTAGCGACGCTTTAAAACGTCGGTAAATAAAAATTTAGCATCGGTAAATAAAAATTTAGCGACACTTTTTTGAAGCGTCGGCAGGTTGCGTCCCAACGCTCACATAGGCGACGCTTTAGCGACGCTTTACAAAACATCGGGAGATTACTTAGCGACGCTTAAAAGCATCGGGAAAGGTCAAAAAAAGCATCGCTAAAGTCCAGATTCACTGTAGTGTATGGTATATATATGTGTTTAGATCATCTATGGCTTTTGTCAATAATTACTTTCAACAAAGGTAGGGGCAATGCAGGAGGGTAATGATATTTAGATGATTGTTGGCTGGGGCCTAACCCGAACTCAGTTAGATCAAGACAAATACAAATGGCTCCTATGATCTGGACTTAGTGCAAGCATAAGCTAGCCTTTTATCGAGGGGAGCCGACAAGGATCTCACCTGTCAAACAATTGAGACAAACAAGGCTGTGGAGCATCTAACGGTAGAAACATGGACAGCAAGGGCAAATAGTACCAACAGCTGTGGCTTTACTGGCCATTTAACATTGTTATCATCTGAAAGTGATCTAACAACACTTATCAAGTCTTGGTGGGAGGTGAGCCAATCCTTGAATCATCAGACCTATCATGAAGGATTCTCATGATCCTCAAATTTATCAGAAGGTTGATAGGACCTGTCAAAGCTGTAGACAATTAAGCAAATTGAGCTGCAAATTTGATGGCAATTGTGAGTAGTCCATATGACTAGGGGCTCTAGTTCTTTTGAATTGAGATAGATGCTTGTTCTTGATGATAACCTTTTTTTAAGTTTCTTAATGAAAATGTATTAGATAATGTTGCACCTGACTTTACTCTATAAGAAGGGGGGAAAAGCTTTTTTTGGTGGTTTCTTTCATGGTTGATTTGAGGATATAGGACTAGTTTATTGAAAAGGAAGAAGGATCCCAAGTAGCATAATATATTCACAAGAGAGAGAGAGAGTAATGTAATTACATAATATCATGATGTTATTTTTTATATACATTCCATAATAAATGAGACCGAGCATTAATAATTTGGTTGCTACATTATATATGGTTTTGATGTCACATGTCCAAATATAAAAATAGTCTTTCTGCACACGGAGGTAAGGTTGTACAGTGGATGTTTCTATTTTAATCTTAATAAATAATATCTATAAAAAACTATGGGCCTATCGTCGCATCTCCATGCAGTTCATTTTGTGGTGGAGAAGGTGTTGAAGTAGATGGGGATTTAAGGTGGATGCTACGACAATAGATCGAGCGGTTTTTATTGTCCAGTGATGGTAATCTGTTCTCTTTATTTAACAACTATTTTTTGTCTCATCGTGCTACTAAAAAGTGCTACTTGGTGGTTGTGATAGCGCGCCCCCCCCCCTCCTTTTTAATTCAAAAAAAAAAGAAAAGAGAGAGAGTGATTGAGAGGCTTTTCATCTCTTATAGACTTTTAAATTAATGATCGGATCAAAACTATTATCTTAAAATATTGAGAGTGATCCCAACACAAAGAAAGCAAGCAAATTTTTTAAACTCCATTTAATTCAAATTTTTAAAAATAAAAAAAATATGAAAGTTGAATTTATGTTTTTTTTAAAAAATGATGATTATAAAACTAAGGTACATATAATCTATTTATAATGATAAGATTTATTTTTACACAATTCAAATTAGATTTTTTTTCTAGTAATAATAAGACTTCTTAAAATAAATATGATAAGTAAAAATAATTTTTAAAAAAGCTAATATTCTATAAAATTACATTTTATTTCTATATTGATTTTGTCTTTTCTTATTCCACCGAATTTTTTTCGGATTAAAAGATACTTCCAGTCAAATTTTGAAAAAAAAAAAAAATTGACATGTCCAATCCAATTTAAAATCTAAATGATAAAATTAGAACTAGAAACATGACTCATTTTAAAAGATAGTACCATAGATCTTAAAAAATTATCCAATTTAAAAATAAAAATATATAATCAAACATTATACAATAATTTTTGAAAGTTTGTCTCACGGCTTGACTTTCTAATATAATGATTTTATTTCTGCATCCTGTCTAACCGTATTCCTAATATTCAAAATAGTACAAATTAAGCATGGTGATTGTTGGCGTGGAATTCCTTTTTCAACCAGACGGAGCTACTGGATCGCAGGCTTGCTCTCTGGTTCACCTGCAAAATAAATTCCTGGTTGGAATTGCTCCGGTAGGAGACACTCCGATGCCTAAGTCAAAGACGGGCTCCAACCACAGAATGGGGAAGATTATGAGGAGGATTCAATGGTGAGGGTAAAGACTCTAAGATTTTCAAGAATATCTTGTGCCTTACCTCGAGCATTCCCTCTTACCGTTATTTATAAGAAGTTATCCAGCCTGCGATTCCGTTCTTCCTCCAGCGGTTATGATGGAGGAGTTAATTTCTTTCCCACAATCTGGGATCGTGGGTAGCTAATGGACGGTTCCGGTGGCCAGGCCGGAGGCGTTGCCTGTAATTGCGTGCCGTGATTACATTCCAGAAATAGTCGATGATAACCGTTGCTTGCCCTGTTCATGGAGATTTGAAACATGTCGAGAGCCGTCTCCGGACCTCCCTTTTAGGGAGATTTCCGTGATTGAATCAGGGAATGTATTCGTCCTCGGATCCTCTCGAGATAGATCATAAAACATGTCTTCAACATAGATCGAGGACTTGATCTTTGTCGTAGGCCGAGGACTATGTCTTCGGCATAAACCGAAGACTATGTCTTCAGGAGTTGGTAAAGGTCGTTCTTCGGTTCATGCTGAGGATCTTGTCTTCGGGGACCGTAGGACTTGGTATTCGACGAAGAATGAAGACGTAATCCGAAGATGATGTCTTCGGGTACCGTCGATCCGGTAAGAGCTTTGGCTTGCCCATGGGTTGCCTAGTTTTTTCTGAATACCTTGGTCCAAAGCTTGTGATTCGGAAGAAATGTCTTTAGCTGGTCAAACCGGCAGCTGGTTCGTACCTGGACCAAGATATCCTATCAGTTGTCCCCTTATTCTCAGTTTTCGAAGCGAAGATTAGCCTCGAAAGGTGAGAGTATTACTGGTTTGTCATTTTCTTCTCGAGGGAAGGTGCTGCGGATGATTGCAAAATCTCTGATTAAACCACCTATCAAAACTGCCGGCTGATTTGAGAATCAGACAATGGACAGTTGTCATTCCTTGATTGAGGGGTGAAAAAAGAGTGCGTGGGTCAGGGACTGCCTCTCCTTTTTCTGTTGTGCAACAGTTCAACCAATCTTTTGGTTAGGATCCGAGCGGTTGTTGTGGTTCTTTCTTGCCTGTTGGATGATGAATGTGCTTCATCTTGGCCGTTGATTCAAATAAATTATGACCTTTGGTTTATTCTGTGTCAAATCAGCTTGGGGCTGCTTTGGGATCTTTTCATTTTTTTTGAGAAGGAGAAAAGGGGCCTGCTGAGGAAGCTTCTCCAACCTCATACTTTCAATTTTGACTCAGCTTTCCCTGTTCTTGGCCATCGGTCCCTTCTACCAGTAGAATCTTCCTTTCGCCTCTTTGCCTCGTTCTTTCATCATGGCTGAGTCTGTAGAAAGCCATGGGGAATGAGTTGGGCCTTCGGGGGCCGGTGATGCAGTGAGTCCGGAGCTGGTCCCCAGCCCTGTTTTGCGAGGAAAGGTCGCTCATCTTCAAGAACTCTATCACGTTCCTGAGGGGTTTCCTTTGATTCTTCCCGCATTCGAGGAACGGGTAAACAAACCTCCTCCCGGGTGTTTGGCTATGTACGAAGACCATTTGAAGGTTGGCCTTCGATTTCCCCTGCATCCTTTCTTCATCAAAATTTTTTGTCTGTACCAAGTGGTGCTTGTGCAGTTGACTCCGAATAGCATTCGGAACATCTACGAATTCTTGGTTCGATGCCGCATAGCTAACATAGAGCCCAGGACCAATCTGTTTACTGCCCTTTTTGTGTTCAAGAGGATTTTTATTGCCACAGATGGTGGATGATCGACCCTCGACCAGGCCGCAAGATCATCAAGGATATGCCGAGCGCCATCCATTGGTGGAAACCCATTTCTGTTTTTATGTTGTCTATTGACCCGTGGGGCTTTAGTAGTGATTGGAAGGAGCTGCGCTTAATCGTCAATGATGGAAAAAAGGTTTTAGCGGCCGATCAGTCTGATTATGATTTACTGACTGATTCGGAGGTCATTCCTATCTGCGAGTTGTTGGAGGAAAGGAATCTCCATCTTGCAGGGATTAGCAAGTTCCCTGTGTTAGGTATAAATAGTAAAAATTTTACCTCTTTTCTTCCATTCCTGTTGTAGTTCAGTCGACTCAGAGAGGTCTTTCTGTTTGCAGGCGACGGGATGAAGCCTAACTTGAGCTAGCTCCATCAATCCTCCGAGAAGAGGGCAGCTCCTGCCCCCCCACGAGATCGGCGATTCGGAAGAGAACTCGAAAGGATGGTCTTGAGAGGAGTGGGAGCACTTCATCCTCCAAAGGAGCCTCTGAAGGGAATGCGACGCAAATATCGGAGGCCCCCACAGGGGCCCAGCTAGTTGAGCCTTCTCTGGCGGTCACCTTTCCGGTTCATATAAGGGAGAGTCCGCCTTCGATGGCTGATGAGCCAGCGCCTTGCCCCCTGCAGTTGATAGGGGCAAGGCGCCATAAGTCGAGAGAGAATCCGTTCATGAGGCTTCTCCAGTTGGGAGCCGTCCCGCAGACTTTTCAAAGCTTTTCCCCATAGGGGGATTGTTGGTCCCTGTCGTGGCTAGGCGAGCGCTCAAGGATACGTTGCTGCCTCAGGATTTAGCAGTGATCTGAAGTCGAAGCCTGGCTAGGGTATCTGACTCTGCCTTTTCCTCCCTACAACAGGTGAGATCCCCATCATGTCTTCTTTGCCTAGAAGGTTGTTTGGTTCATAACCTCACTTTGTTGATGTAGTTGGTCTATGACATCACCTTTATGGAGGAGGGCTTAAGGAACGTCGACAGCCTCATCCATGGCCTTAAGGAGGAGTTCCATACGGCCAGGGATGAAAAAGAGGTGGCCGAGGAATTGAAGCAATCCATGGAGAATTGTCTAGTTCATGCGGATGCTGAAATTTGCGGCCTGAGGAATGAGTTGAAGGATGCCCATTTGACAATCGCAGGACAAGGGGCTGAGTTGAGGAAGAGTAGAGAACATGCCAATTCCTTGGAACAATCCCTCAAGGAGAGCCAGGAAAAGGTAGAGAGCCTTACCAAGGCTGCCGAGGAGGCAATCAGAAAGGCCGAAGAGGCATCCTTAAGAGCCAGGGAGGTGGCCTTACAATCGAAAGCAGCCAGGAGAGAGTCCAAAGTCTTGAAAGAGCTGGCAAGTAGAGCTGTAGCAGATTTTAGGAGGTCCTCAGGTTTCCAGCAGGAGATGAATGAGGCTACCTTGTACAGCTACCAGCATGGTTTCAACGACGGACTCACCAAGGTCAGTAAGGCTTTCCCTAACTGGACCTTTCCGCCGTCCCTGCATTCGACATTGTGGAGGAGGAAGAAGAAGAAGAAGCCAAAGTTGAAGAGGAGTTCAGAGGGATGCCAAGTCCAAGGGAGGATATTTCCTGCATAGTCTCAGCCCAAGTTGAGGAGGCCGAAGAAGTGCCGGACATGGAGGGAAAAACTCCCACCGTAGCCAAAGACATGGATGTGATCCCGATCCTGGCCCAAGAGGAAGTTCGAGCTAAAGAGGAGATCCAGGTTGAAGATCCTCTGGACTCAACCCAATTTTAGGAAACTCTCTCCGTGCAAATTGACAAACTGCTCCAATCTTGTGATGCTGGGTCTCCACCAGCTGATGCTTAGGGATATGTGTATCTTTAGACATTGTATTTCTTCTTTGTTTTCCTCTGAAATGTAACCAGCAAACTATTTTGAAGTTCCAAATGACTTCCTTCTTTTGTACATGCTACACCATATTTTTGAATACAGTTTGCGCGAGGTTTCTCGCTTCGATGATGACTCGAATTTCATTTCTCCTTTTTCTTTCTTGATTGTGGGGCCGAAATCGAAGACCGTTCGGCTCGCAGCTAATGTCGAAGATGAGTTCCGAAGCAAATTGGAATGTCATTGCCGAACCATCCACGGTCAAGCTAAGCTGATGTCAGCCTTTTTCCATAATTAACCTGCCCATCTAGGAATGGACACAACGGACAGGTGTCATTTTCCTGTTGATCAATGATCAAGGAACATTAATTATGATTCTTGTTGCCAGTAATGAGCGTGTCGATATTCGAACAGTCGCATTTTCATGCGCCCTAGGTGCCGCCATATCCTTCCTTTCCGAAAGGGAGCCATTAATGTCGTAATCGCACGATGGATATTCTTCTGGATTTGAAGTACCGGCGGTCGCTATTCCAAAAGTAGTTATTGGTAATTATATCGCTCCTAAGCGATCACCTGGGTCTCGGGCATTGCTCTGACACGTGGCATCTTTTGATGGGTCTGGAAAAGGGCATGGAGCACGTTTCCCTGTGGCTAGTCGTGGGTGTAAGGTCCTTATAAATGGGACCTTGTCCTCCCCTGCCGAAGGCCATCGCAGTTTTAGACTCTTATTTCAGAAGTTCCTCTTCTTTCTCCAACGACCCAGCAAAATGAAGTTTAGTGTTCCCGAGCTTCGGAGGGTGGCGAAGAGGAGGGCCATCAGCACCGGGGCAAAGGGCAGCCCAGGGTTCCTCGAGCTGAGCGATGATGATGACCCAGTTGTCGATCGCTTGGAGAGGAAAGTCCGTGTCCTAGAGGCTCAATTGGAGGAGGCCAGGGCTTAGGTTGAGGCGGCCGTCGTGGAGGCAGTAGAGGCCAAGAAGAAGGTGGCATAAGCCATCTCGAACTTCAAGGCGTCTTCTGCTTTCAAGGAGGAGGTCGTCGAGGTGGCTCTGGACTCTTATCACCAGGGGTTCCGAGAGTGTAGGGATAAAGCCTCCAAGTATTATAACTTGAAGGGCCTTGGCAATATCAAACCCTCCGTTCCCTTTCTTGGACACGAGTTCAATTCTGACTTTGAGGAGGAGTCAGATTTTGATTCAGATGGGAACCCCGTGGCCCCCTCATCATCCTCCTTACAGGACACCCCCAACCGGCTTGGGAAAGGGCCAGCGGGTGGTCACTAGATGTGCTTTCCCATTTTCTGTAGTCTCTCCTTTTTTTTTGTAAAAATACAAAAGTAATGAAAGTACCAACTTTCTTCTCGCTTTTTCTTTTTCTGTGCATGATACTTCTTTGAATCCTACGAAGTGTGAACTCAAAGCTTGATGTTGGCAGAGTAAGTGATGTGAAATCATTTCCACACGTTTTCGAGTTTTCCGTAGGGGATAGCGTCTATGCCGCCCCTGTGCGTCTCTGTCATGGTTAAGGTAGGTTGTTTAGGCCCGTCCCAACGTGTCTTCAGATTTTCTGTAGGGAAGGTTATGGAAACTGTCCCTGCACCTTTTTAACATAAGGTAGGCTGGTTAGGCCCACCCCGGCATGTATTCGAGTTTTCCGTAGGGTAGGTTACATGAACCATTCCCGTGTCTTTGATCATTTCGGCAACCTGATTAGGCCGACCGTTGTGCTCGTCGGACATACCAATAGGGTGAGTGGATTAGACTCTCCCCTGCGCCATTAGTCGATCTCTTTGGTCAGGCTGGGAAAAATCATTGCTGTTGCACAGGTCATTCAAAGTTGAATAGATTTGCACAAAAGATTTTGGAGATTTTATTGATAATACTTGCAAAGATTTTGCATATTGCCATCCAAGGTCATGAGTCGATACATTCCCAGACGTATGACCTCTTCAACTTGGTACGGTCCTTCCCAGTTGGGAGAAAGCTTGCCTTGTTCAGTTGGCCTAGATACTTCGGCTCTTCACAGCACCATCTCCCCCATGCAGAAAGTCTGTTCCTTTATCCTGGAGTTGTAGTATTTGATGACCTTTTGTTGATATGTCACCATTTTTATCTGGGCTTGGAGTCTGGTGCTTTGTAATAGATCAAGGTCGACTCTTCAGCGGTCAAAATTTCCAGGCTCTTCATATTTATCAATTCTTGGAGATTGGAGAGAGAATTCGACAGGAAGAACGGCTTCGATTCCGTATGCCAGGTTGAATGGAGACTCACCGGTGGCTGTTCTTAGAGTAGTTCTGTATGCCCAGAGGATGGAGGTTAGCTCTTCTATCCAAAGTCCTTTGGCAGCGTTCAACCTCGTCTTCAGATTGTATAGAATGGTCCGATTAGTTACTTCGACTTCTCCATTGGACTGTGGGTGGGCAACGGAAGTCAGCCTGTGTTGCACATGGTACTGAGCACAGAAGTCTTTGAACTTTGGATTGTCGAATTGCCTCCCATTATCAGTGATTATTGTGTATCAAATCCTGAACCGAAATATGATGGAGTTTCTTACAAAGTTCTCAACCTTGCCCTCCATGATTTGGGCCAGTGATTCGGCTTCGACCCATTTAGTGAAGTAGTCAATAGCCACAAGGAGGAATTTTCTCTGCCCAGATGCGGGTAGAAATGGGCCGAGAATATCCATCCCCCATTGAGCAAAAGGCCAGAGGGCTGTTAGTTGGGTCAAGTGACTCGCTAGTTGCCTCTGAATGTTGGCATATCTCTGGCATTGGTCACATCTTTGTATGAAGTCGATTGAGTCTTTTTGGATGGAGGGCCAATGGTACCCTTGGCATATAATTTTATATGCCAAGGACCTGCCTCCCAAGTGATCACCACATATCCTCTCGTGGACCTCTCTCAAGACATAATCAGCATCTGTCGGTCCCAAACATTTTGGCAGGGGTTGTGAGAATGACCTTTTAAAAAGAGCTCCATCCAAGATAACATATTGAGATGCCATCCAGCGGATCTTTTTGGCTTCTGCCTTGTCTTCCGGTAATGCTCCTTCGTTTAAGAATTTGATAATGGGATCCATTCAGCTTGGCTCGACCTCAATTTGATGCACCTCCATAGCTTCTTCAGCTATACTTGGGACTTCAAGGTGCTCAACGAAAATGCGACCGAGAGATTCCGGGGTTGTGGTAGCAAGTCGAGACAACACATCTGCCCTGGAGTTCTCCAATCGGGGAACATGAATGATTTCAAAGTACTCCAGTTGAGAAGATAAGATTTGTACCTTCTCCAGGTACTGCACCATGGTGGGATCTCTGGCTTCATATTCTCCTTTAACCTGGCTTACCACCAACTGAAAATCCAAAAAAGCCTGGAGTCTCCGGACTCCTAAACTTTTGGTGATCCAAAGACCTACAAGCAGGGCTTCGTATTCAGCCTGATTATTAGAAGTACGGAAGGAGAACCAAAGTGCGTACTCCACCGTGTGGCCGTTAGGTTCAGCCAGTATAAGGCCGGCTCCGCATCCAGCAGAATTGGAAGCCCCGTCTACATGAGCACCCAATCGGACTCCGTATTCTTCGAGTTTCCTTCTTCTGTAGGAGGCACTTTATCTTTGGATTTCCATAGCCAATTGAGGTTGGAAGCTAATGTCAAACTCGCTTAGCTTCACATCCCACTTGGCTATCCTTCCAGAGATATCAGGGCATCGGAGAACGACCTTGAGGGGTTGATCGATCAACACCACGATGGCATGGGCGTGGAAGTTGGGTCGTAGTCGCTTTGCCGCAATTATTAGAGAATATATCAGCTTCTGCATCTTTGAATATCTTATTTCAGTATCATGCAGAACTTTGCCGATGTAGTAGATTGGCTTGTGGGAGCCGTCTTCTTCTCTTCGGACAAGGACTGAACCACTGCCTCATCCAAAGTAGAAAGGTATAAATAAAGTACTTCCCCCTCTTGATGTTTAGAAAGTAAAGATGGGGTCTTTAAGTATTTCTTCAACTCTTCAAAGGCAATACGACAGTCTTCGATCGATTTAAAACCTTGAGACTGCCGGAGTACCTTGAAAAATGGAAGGCATTTCTTGGCTGAGCAAGAGATGAACCTGCTTAAAGAGGCAATCCTCCCTGTCAGCTGCTAGACTTCTTTCTTATAGAATGAATGCCTCATGTCTTTGAGGGCCTGAATTTTCTCAGGATTTGCTTCAATCCTCGCTTGGTAACGAGGAAACCTAGAAACTTGCCAGAAGCAACCCCAAAGGCACATTTCGTCGGGTTTAGCTTCATTTGATAACATCACAAGGCGTTGAATGATTCTCTTAGATCCTGGATGTGATCTTTTTTAAGGAGGCTTTTAACTATCATGTCGTCCACGTAACCCTCCAGATTTCTTTCCAACTGCTCCTTGAATACCTTGTTGA